>CM067364.1:52553171-52619399 GCA_034401795.1 Chaetoderma sp. LZ-2023a | reverse complement strand
ACGACACGACGATGTTGCTTCGCCACTATCAGATTGCTCATTAGTAGACATGGTGTATCAACTTCCTTTGCTCAAACTGTAATGGCCCTTAGTGCCTAATCGTATCTTCCAAATTTCGGCCCGATCCGTTAAATTGTGAACTTCTTCTGGAGAAGATGGCCACCGAAGCATTTAGCCAATCAAATTCCTTAGAACTCGGTCCAAAAGTTGCCTGAGGTGATGTTTCCTACGTTTCGAAGCAGTTTCAGAGATTATAAAGCCATTTATGAAAACCTACCACAATACAAGATGACTACCGGCCAAATTGGCCGATCAGGTTTTTTTACCACATGGATCGCTATGCCCGAACAATGCCTCCTGCCAAAGATAATTGAAATCGGTGGTTAATTTTCTATTGCTTTAGCGTGTGGGTTTTTGGCGGGAAAAGATCCAAGATGGCCACCAACACGTTTATCCGACAGTTTCGAAAGGGGCAAATTTGAAATCAGCATGCCCAATAACATATAGAAGCTCAATTTCGGCTTCAAGATACATCAAATAAAAAATTACAATATGGCCGCCAAACGAACTACATTGTGATTGGTTCGCGGCGGCTTCTTTTTTTACCTATTAACTTCACATAAAATCAATTTAGTGGCGATTAGAGCGTAATCATATCTCCCAAATCGTGACCTGATACGGTCACTGGTTCCGGAGAAGTCGTTTTCCCGAGAACTAAGCCAACCAAAGTGGCTGCCTAAGCAATTGGCCTTGCCTTAGATGGCATTTCATGAGTTTCGAATCGATCCCTCGAGCGGTTTTGGAGATTCTTAAAGACGTTTCTAAGAATGCACTTAAATCCAAGATGGCCACCAGCGATCTGCTTCATGTGAACAGAGTTGGATCTCTATGCCCTAAGGACGCTTCTGCTAAATATAATTGAAAGCGGCCATGTGGTTCTAGAGAAGGAGACATTATAAATTTCCTATTGCTTTAGTATAGAAGTGTTTGGCGAAAAACCTCTCCAAGCTGGCCACCAGATCGTCTATACGACGGTTTCGAAAACTGACAAAGTTGAATTCAGCATACACAAAAGACGTATAGAAAACTAATTTCTGCTTCAAAATCCATCAAATAAGAAGATCCACTATGGCCGCCAAACTGGATATAATTTTTTGATCCATGAGGGCCATTTCTTACATAACAACTTGCCTTGAACAAACTTTAATGGAGCTTACGCGTAATCAAATTGTGTCCCAATCCATTCAGCGGTTATGGAAAAGATGTCGTTTTCTGGATATCTAGGTCATCAAAGATGGCTGACAAAGCATTTGTCCAAGCAAGTTCCCGTAAACAACCTCGGTTCACCTCTTCGTCTAGATTATCTTTCATGAATGAGTTTTGAATCGATCCTCCAGTCAGTTTGGGAAAATCTCTTTAAAGATATTTCTAAAAGTCAGGATCTATTTCTTGGGTGGGATGGGTGAGAAGAAGGGTTCTACTTTGTAAACCGTCACGATCCATAGTTTGTCCTATTTTTTTTAGTTTTGGCCTATTTTATCCTCGTGTTCTTACTTTTTGGACATAGCTCCAACGCTGTTCGCGATTCTGTACTATGTTAATAGAGGGCTCCGTTATGTCATTCAAGTAGGCGACGTCACTATTAATTACAGCACATATTGGCTGGCATCACAATAATAATTACCTAGCTCTAGCAGCGCCGTTACGATCACCAGCCAAGTGTAGGAAGGGTAAAACTTGTGATGGATTTACAACGTAATAAAAATTATGTTGAATAATTTTTAAACTTATTTAGTGGGGAGTAGGGTGGGGCGGGTGGTTCTTGCTGGCATAGGCAGTGATAGGGCCAAGAATGTCATAGGCGGCCAAAGCCCCCCAGTCAAATTAGTTTGAAAATAAAACCCAGTGGCCTGCCAGCATGTCTGTTTGCTAATGGTTGTTGGAGGGAGAGAAGGGTGGGGGGGGGGCGAGAGAGAGTGTGTGAGTGGCGGAGAGGAGTGTGCGGTGGTGATACGGTACGGTGTAGGCAGGGAGGGGTATGGAGTGAGGGCGATTAAAGAAGTGTGGGACACAAGATATAGGGATGGGGCAAGACAGAGAGGGGGCAGGGGGGGGGGAGGAGTGCGAGAGGGAGATGGGTGAGAGACAGAGAGAGAGAGAGAGAGAGAGAGAGAGAGAGAGAGAGAGAGAGAGAGAGAGAGAGAGAGAGAGAGAGAGAGAGAGGAAGAGAGAGGAAGAGAGAGGGGGGGCTTGTCGGGAGAGAGAGAGGGTGAAAAGGAAAGAAAGAGGGTCGGGGGAGATATATTGAGAGAGGGTGGATGGAGGGAAGGAGGGAGAGATGGGTTGGGTACACTAAACTGCTGCTACTTCTATAATTGCTACTACTATGCATACTGCCAAATATGGTAAATCCGCATTATATGCAGCACTTGCGCTAATATTTGAGTCAATTCTAATCAAATTTTTGGAAACAGGTGTCACAACTAAACAAACGCACGCGCATAAATAGAAGGCGCAGAATTCCACAAATGGGTTCAGGCTAATTAATTAGAGACAGAGCAAACGGCAAAACTGTGTTTTATAATATGGAAGACAATCTTCATTATTTCATCAATATTTACACATGGCAGAGTGATCTCCCTTATACCGCAATGCGCTTATATCAGGCGTAGTAACTCCTACGGAGGTTTTATCCAGAGTGATCTCCCTTTAACCATATTCAAATAGGTTAGATACGCGAGTACTGTAGCCGATTCCGCAAAATGCCTCAAAATTGGCGATCACATTTTTATTTGGCCTATTACACATGTATATGAGCTACATAAACCACATGCGCAGGTAAATTAATTAAACATTTGGAAACAATTGTGACTGGCCTTAACAACAATTTCTTTCAGCCATATTAGTTTCAAATACTCAGCAAACACATTTCTTACATCGTTGATATTGTATTGAATTTTGGTATCTTTATGCGTAACAGCTAGCTTTTTATAGTACCGAATTAGCATGCAGTTAAGAAAATACAACACCTACACCCCCCTCCCACCCACCCCCACCCCCCCCCCTCCACTCACCCACCCACACCCCAGTCCCACCACACACTCACCACACCCCCACCCCTTCGCCTCTTGCCTGAGAATCCAGAAGTTCTATTTCAATGGCGTACATGTACATCATTTAGTATAATAATAATAATATGCAGAAAATATTTTGCCGCATCTTGTATTTCTTATCCACACACAAATAATAATAATAATAATAATAATAATAATAATAATAATAATAATAATAATGTTGTTGTTGTAATTTATAATTATTATTATTTATTATTATTATTATTATTATTATTATTTACTATTATTATTATTATTATTATTATTATTAATATTATTATTATTATTATTTGTAATTTAAAGGTGCATATTCGCAGCAGAATGGCTCAAAATAAAATTGTTAAAATTATATACTCTTCGAGGTTTAAATTGTGTGCCTAGATGTAATGAAACGAAATAAATCTTAACATATGATGAGTTCATTACGTATAAATTAATATAGGTGTTTAAGTTGTCAAATCGAATTAGAGGCACGAGTCCCTGATTCAAATCCACAACTAAACCTACGAACTGTATTTATAATGAACGAAATCATCATATGTTAAGATTTATTTCGTTTCATTGCGGTAAGGTACACAATTTAAGCCTCTAAAAGTATATAATTTTAACACTTTTAATTTGAAGAATTTTAGTGTAAATACGCGCCTTTAAAACAACGAATTTTGGGGAAAATATGCTAACGGATACTGACAAGATGCTATAGTAACGCCTTTCAGTACACCTCTTTTCAAAATATGGTCTTATTGGAATCCAGATAATACTGTGTGTATTTATTTGGATATCGCTCTCGGGTTCGTTGCTCAACCTTCTGGGTCCAATCCCCAGACATCGGTATAACCCTTCAACACTCATTTCAGCTAAAAACGGCTTTTGCAGTGGTCTTGAGAAATGTCCATTTGCAGACCAAGAGAAGACTATTTTTGAAAATGCGCCACTGGAATGACTGGCTCGGTTACCGAGCCAGTCATTCCAGTGGCGCATTTTCAAAAATAGTCTTCTCTTGGTCTGCAAATGGACATTTTCTATGAAAAAATTTTTGTTACCAAATTAAAGAGTCAAATGGTTAAAGGTGCGCGCTTACACCAGAATGCTTGACAAAAAAATGGTTAAATTGTATACTTTTAGAGGCGTAATTTGTGTACCCCGATGTAATGAAGCGAAATAAACCTTAACATATGATGATTTATTTCCGTACGCCTTATTATAAATATAAGACTCGTGTCTCTAATTTAATTTCACAACTTAAAAGAATTATGTTAATTTTCCCGTAATGGATCATCATATGTTAGGAAGTATTTCGTTTCCTTACACAATTTAAAACAATTTTATTTTCAACAATTTTTCTGTGAACATGCACCTTTAAATATCATTTATTTATGTTCAAATGGGAGCACGATAACACATTGTGTCTTATAACCGTGTCTGTCATGAAGATATACAGTAAGTACATCGAGGTTGCGGGTTGGAAAGAAATAATTAATAACATTTTGTCTGTCGAGCAACCTTGATAGCATACCATGCCGTTGCCTCCGCATTGTAATATAATACAAATAATAATTAGTGTCGACAGCAAGAAAAAATTAACAGAACGTTCTAAGCAAATTCATCTTCAGAACAGCCATCCGTCTCTAACAAAATCAGGTCATCTGATTCTGCCAAGCAATTTACTAGAAACTCAAGAATCCATTTTCTATTATCGAAATCGGTTCGGTTCATTGGCAATGGTGTTTCCCGCGCGATTCTGGCGTCGCGTGATAAATCGTTGGAAAACGAGTGACGCGGGATTCTAACCTTTATCCGCAGCATCTATAGATTCTAGACTTCTGAAGCTCAAAGCTCGACAGAATGGGGGCTTTGATTGAAGGCTTTCCCTATCTTTCGCTTGACAGCTGCTATATTTCATGTCCTTTTTTCATGTGGATAATTTAAAGGCGAGAATGTCGTGTTTATTTTTACCAGATTTCGCTTAAATTAGATTCGGGAGTTGTCCTTTGTTTAGCGAGGCTACACCGTTTGGGGATTGAATCGGAAATACTATTTAAAATTTTCTATTTTAGATTAAAGGTGCACACTCGCACCACAATGCTTGCAAATAAAATTGTTAAAATTCTATTCTTTTAGAGGCTTAGGTCGTGTTCTCACTAGAGACTGACGTATGGCGTTATTCCCGATTTACTCTCTAGCGAGAACACGGCCTAATTTGTGTAGGGCCTGCCAAAATATAATGAAGCGAAATAAATCGTAGGATATGCTGGTTTCATTCTGTATAAATTAAATTTAATTAATATAATTATTTTGGTTGTGGATTGTAATTAGGATCTCTAATTCAATTAATGAAATTATCTCATGTTAGGGTTTATTTTGTTTCATTACATTTAAGCGACGTTCACACTATATAGTTAATCCGCAGTAACCACAAGCGTCAGTATGACGTTACTCCGGATTCACCCCCTAGTGGGAACATGGCCTTTGTCCCACAATTGACGCCTCTAGAAGTATGGAATTTGAACGATGTTATTTCCAAGCATTCTGGTGTGAATATAGGTCATACTGATTTGATTTGATACGATCTTTAGAGATTAAATTGTAGGTTTTTCATTATGTATTTATTTATTTATTTATTTATTTATTTATTTTATTTTTTATTTTTTTTATTATTAAATTTAAATTTAAATTTAAATACAGTTATTTATTTTATTATGATATAATAAATTAGCAAATGACTGGCCACGCCGTTGGCGAGCATGTGTGCTTCGGCGCGTGGGTTGTTGGGTGGAAGGAACCATATATAATATCACCTAAGTAAATGTTATACAGTGTAGCTTATAGAGACGCCATGTGCCCCCCTCTTTCTTGATATATCGCCTCATGAATATTTATTAAGATCCCTGCTTAGTAGTTTTAATCGCTCTAATGTATGACCTCTGACCTTTGACAGGAAATTTAATACGATCGTATCTCCGTAGATCTATAGTATGTGGCCAAAATGACGCCAGGTTTGAAAGAAGCTATTAATTGTATTTAATTTAATTAAGATAAACGTGCAAGAATTGCAAGCGATAGTAGCCCAGACAATATTAACCGTGCGCGGACTAAATTTGGTCAAGAAAATAAATAAATATATATATATGCACATTTTCAGACGAAGAGAAGTCTATTTTTGAAAATTTACCACTGGAATGGCTGATTCGCTTACGAACCAGTCAATTCAGCGGTACATTTTCAAAACAAGCCGCCTTCTCTTGGAATGCAAATTGGCATCTTCAAGACCACTACAGCGCCCGGCTTTGATCAGGATCGCCATGAAAAGGTTCGCGAACCAATATCCTACCAGAATGCTCGAAATTAAAAAATTGTAATTGCATACTTTTCAGAGCAAAGGTTAACTCATATTGCCTATTTCCGACGTAATCTAATTACACAATTTTTAGTATGCAATGATTTCTCTCCGTCTTAATAATTAATTTTCATTTGTGAAATATAATTTGTATTTTCAAGCATTTTGGTGTGAATATGCATATAAATTATATTAATACGTAATAAAATCATCACATGTTAAGATTTATTTCGGTTCATTACATCCATGCGCACAATTTAAGCCTGTAAACGTATATAATTGTAACAATTTTATTTTGAAACATTCTGCTGTGAATATGCAATACTGCTTTATTTCGATGGGAATAACTATATTTTCTCTTAGTTATGAATTTGCATCGGGAATACTGACGTATGGCGTTATTCCTGATTAACTTGACGTATGGCGTTATTCCTGATTAACTCTCTAGTGAGAACACGGCCCTAGGATGCACGCGTGCCGCAAGTTTGACGACTATGTGTGGAAGAGTGTTGGTATTATAGAAAGAACATCAATGTACTTGTTTCTTTAACTGATAATAGCAGTTAAATGTGACCTACATTTGATATGTGGCACACCCAAGATATATCAATCCACCAAGCTATACGATAAACACTTAAGAGTATATACCTGTCAATAAGATGGCCAGTGAATCACGAAAAGCGGGTCACGCTGACCTACATTTGAGATATGACACACTAATATCCCACAGTGATTTTATGATCCAAGTTCGGGTACTGTATACGCAAGACTGTTGAAATTGGTTTACAATGTGGCAAAAAAGGCCTGAGCCTGGATTGTGATAGATTCGACGTCTTTTTTGTTTTGTATGCCTTCAACGAACCATGGAAAGTAGGTCACATTGACCGCCATTGAATACACCACGCACCAGGTTTGCTGACAATCTCCGAAACAAATCTATATGCCGGACACTAATGGAGGAATCGAGCTTCTCATTCAATCACATGGCGTCATAATCAACTACGCCACATATAGGGTGATGTCATAATAAATCGCGCAGTTAAAATTAGTTTCAAAATACCCAACAGCTTACCTGAATGTTTTTCTGAAAATTGAGATTCATATAGAGTGCGGGGATCGAGTAATCCCAACACGACCAATTAGCTCGAGATGGGCGGGCATAGCTAAAACTTGGTTCATCTATTACCAATTCTTCGCAGAGAGACATTATATCAGAATGTACCAACCCAGCAAATGAGACGTCATAAACTGTGTGGCTGTGCGGTCTCTCTCTCTCTCTCTCTCTCTCTCTCTCTCTCTCTCTCTCATTCGGTCTCCACCCCACCCACCCTCTCTCTATATCTCGCCCGCTCGCTCATTCTACCCACCCCACAAGAGCCCCAACCCCACTCATCTCCCTCTCTCTCTCTCTCTCTCGCTCTCTCTCACCCCCTCCCCCCCCCCTCTCTCTCACTCTCATTCGGTCTCCTACCCCACCCACCCTCTCTCTATATCTCGCTCGCTCGCTCATTCTACCCACCCCACCAGAGCCCCCACCCACTCCTCTCCCGCCCTCCCTCCCTCTCTCTCTCTCGCGCACGCGCGCACACACAGCTGTATACACGTTAATATAATACTGTATATGAGTTTGGTTCTTGGATATTATTATGTTAATACAGTTGCCGTATTTTAAATATTATCTACGGAGCGGGTTCCAATACGTTAACAGAAATTGTGACCAATTCCATGATATCATCAGTGCAATAAGACATGTTTAAAACAAAAATAGCTTTAAATAATAGGAACCTTGCCACTGGGGACTCCATGCCAACCATGTGTTACCATAATGGAGAGAGCATGTCCAAGGGGGGGGGGGGGGGGTGCAACTCTGGGTTGAGAGCTAAATGAGCTTCATGTTTGCAACACAGTTATTAGATCACTATATGAACACTCTGGCCAGCATCGTGTTAATCCACCCAGAAATAGCCCAGGGTGCCACAATGGACCTTTCCAGTTTTAGCTATGCCCTGGCCATCCATGGTAATGTTGTGCAGTTACTAAGATTCGTTAGTGGATGCTCGCCGACCCACCCACCCGCCACACATAGCAATATGCATGGTGTCAAACTAAACCTTTCCAGTTTTAGATATGCCGCGCCCATCTCTAGCTAAGTTCCACCTACACCTCGCTCGTGTTGGGTTAAATTGATCACCGTACTCTCTGAATATCAATTTTCAGAAAACTGTACAAGTTAAATGTTGGATATTTTGAAACTACTGGTTGCTGTTTCTGGCTACCCCCCTCCCCCCCCCCACCCCCCCCCCCCACGCCCGGTCAAATTAGTTCCAAAATATTCGATAGCATGTTTATTAAATAGTAAAGATCTACAATTCATGCAACGTGTAGGGTGCGTTTAAGACATACTAAATCGAGTCGTTCATGCTGTAATTGATTATAACGCCCCCATCCTACACGCCACGTAGTTAACTATGATGCCATATGACGGATGGATACATGGGAAATGTCAATTGGTTACACTGGACAGATAGACAGACAGACGGGCGGACTACCGACCGGGAGGTATCGCCATATATCAGCTGACTACCAACTAGGCTGAGCTAAAAAAAATGGGATCAAATTTACGTTGTTGAACGTGGTCGCGTATGGTATAATACATCATATTGAGAAATATGTTCGTCTTATCCAAAATAGCTCTAAAATAGCGCTAAATTACACAACATTCCAGCTCCAGACATTCCGGAAGCTGAACGCGTCGAACGTCCTTGGAAGTTATTTTTTGCAACTTTGTGTAATATTTCTTCATGCGTGAATAGCATTTCCTATGAGGCATTATGGCGTACTTAAAAATAGGCCTACACATCGCCGTGACTCAAACGTATTCTAGAGTTTTATTTCCATTAGACATTGTGCGAGCGGGTGGAGTTATTACTTATCAGTTTTAACATATCCCACTGAATGTTGATTAAAATGTAAATTAGTCAAACGCATACAATTCGCACACTTTTTAGCTCTCGATTTTCGTGAGGGAGATACGTCATTAGGGTGTGACATCTGGTAACTCTGACGCATTTAAATATGACGTCAGATGCGTGAATGGCTTATCAGATCCCTCCATTAAATTGTAATTCACGCACTAACCAAATTCGAATATTTGGATTCATCTCCAAATACACGTTAGCTTTGCCACCGGTCTATAATTAGCCTTATTGGAATGAGCCGCCAACATACTATAACATATCACGCAGCCCAGACCTGCTAGTATTAAGAAAACCCGTCAATTTAAGAATGCGCTTGCACTTTGAAAATAGTCAGTCATGCATAACGGATCATGTGAAATCATAGTACGTGTTTGTCAAATAAAGTGCTTTGTAGGATGCGCCAGGGCAAGCAGGAACTTGACATGCTAGATTGCTGATATGTTGAGTGAAACGAACTTCTACCAACATTAGAATGATGCCGACTACGACCCCTTGTATTGTAGAATCGCTATTTATTGAATCAAGAAGCTGGTGTACGGTATGCACGTGCTGGCCAGTGACGCAAGACTGGTTCCCTGCCCCACAGGATACACATCGATTAGCCGACTATATCTTTTCACGAGATAGAGAGAGAGAGAGACATCGCCCGGGATAGATTAACTCCACCCTAGCTTTCTGAAAGAAACTGCACAATCCATAGCACTAACATTGAGCATACACTTTAACTGTTCACTTCAGTTGCAACAATTACCGGACGATTGGAAGAACGCGCATATCACAGCAATATGTAAGAAAGGACACAGACACCAAACGGAAAATTAAAGACCAGTGAGCTTGATCTCTGTGGTCTGCAAGGTCATGGAAAACTGATTAGACAACGCAGGAACGAATTCTTATCAAGGAAACCGTATGGATTTATCTGGAGGGGAGATCAACAACTTTATAGCTACTGGCAGTCCTCGCCATGTGGATAGGTACACTGGACATACGTCACACAAGCTGCCCCCCCCACATGAACTACCAGAAAGCATTTGACACGGTGCCCCGTGGGAGTCTATTAAATACGTTGAAAGCATATGGCCTAAAATACTGTTGTGGATTGGATCGAACACTTTCTAGAGAGTCGGACACAGCAAGTTGCAGTCAATGAAAAGCATTCAAGATGTATAATAATAATAATAATAATAATAATAATAATAATAATCGTTATTTATTGAGGGTAAATCTGCAAGTTCACGGCCTGATCTAACAGATTCCCTCATTAACATATATACACATTTATACATCTATGCACACACAAAGAAATTCTGACAAACTATTAGTCTAAATTTATGACAATTATTATTATTATTATTATTATTATTATTATTATTATTATTTGAAACTCGCACATACACTCTAAATCATAGACAGTTTCTCTCAACCACGCGGACAAACTTACACTCTACCTCACGAAACAACACACTGGCAGGTACGCATGCACACACCTTTACATACCGTACAATAATTAAAGAATTAATTCCTATTTTGCTTATCTGTTTCCAAGAGTATTTTAGCTCACAAGATAGCCGCACGGGTACGCTTCTGAATATATTAACAATAATACGTACAAAAGGTGTTGATGCTTTTCAACAGCAACAGCTTCCAGTCAAATTAGTATCGATGTATTCAGCATTGCAAAGTAAATTTCGTAGCAGTTCATTTTGTGCTCAAATGGTTAGGAGACACATATCACGCAACCGCACATGCATACACACATGCACGCACGCTCGCACTCACACGCACTACCCAGCCTTCTCTCCACGATTCTAGACGAAACAGAAGTGAAGTGGCAACGAGGAGCGAGACCAGGTCTCGTCATAATCATGAAATAATGAGAAAGAAGGCTGCCATTTCCAGCCATATACACAACCCTCGTCCATATATCCCCCTACTCATCCAATGACTCACTGATTCGCTAGTTCGTTCGTTTACTCACTCACTCGGACATGTGATACGTCGAGTATCCGCCAGAGATCCGTTTTAGGCCCAGTGGTTATTGTAAGATTCATTAATTATCTCCCAAGTGTTGTGGATTCAGACATGTTCTTATTCGCAAATGACACGAATATATTTAGGGCAATTACTCGAGAAGAAGAGAAAAACATCCGTCAAAGAGATCGCAATAAAATGGCAAACTAGAGCAATATATGACTGCTGGAATTTCACCCAGACATGTGCCAACATATGGAAATTTGGAAGACATCCCAAGTAACAGAGACAAGACGTACACACTCTATGGAAAAAAAGCGATCCATAATGTGGAAACCTAGAAAGGCAGTGAAGTAACTATAGATGCCGACCTCGGTTTTGAAGAAGATATTAGTGAGGTGAAGAAAGCTAACACCATATTGGCTCTAATACGAAAAACGTCCAGGACATAGACTTTTTACACCTCTGTACACGATCCTAGTACGAACACACCTGGATTTTGCGAATTCTGTGTGGGCACACATCCACCCCCCCACCCCCTCCCCACTCCCCCCCCCCCCCACCACCCATGCAAGATGAAGCATATAGACATGATGAGTTGTGATGTTCCTGAATCCAGGTATCTGCTGTGTTGCCCTACGCTATATAGCATAATGATGCAATGTACAAACGCAGTAGGGAGGATCGGACATGCATCTTCAGATTGATGACTGCTCATAATCGTCTCAATGCACATCTTCACCGCCTTACGACTGCAGATTCCGCACATTGTGAGTGTCAACAGGCAGACGAAACATCAGACTATCTCCTGTATTACTGTCAGTGGTATGAGCAGTCTGAGAGCCACTTCAGGCATATTAAAGTGTCCTTTGAAGGGAAGATCAGAGGAGACAGCGATAGCATGATGACCACTACAGCGTCCATGCACACTATCAGGAACACAGTATACGTTTATTGTCATGAGGAGGATGAACGCAAGAAGACTATGCCCATAGCAGCTAAGCTCGCTGCATTTCACAACTACGAGTAAATGTTATTGGTTACCTGCATAGGTCATGACTTGCCGCCTAACTGTAACGTAATCTTCTGACCTGCGTTCCCTGGATGTGATGCGACATGTAACACTTCAGTTCGAAGGCCTGACTTATTCTAATTCTGCTTCTGGTGTAAGCATACCACTTTCGCAGCCATACAGGAAGATGAATAACACTATTGACTTGCAGCATTCTATCTTAGCAAGAAAACAGTTGTTTTCCCAAATGATGTGTAGGTGTAAATGGTCGAAGAGGCTAAACCAAACCTTATTTTACATACTCATATACAAGAATACGCTCTTGTTTCATATGCGTATGTTAAACAAAGTATGCTAGTGTTTCCAATGGCATCTACATTTTAGACATCTCAGGGGCCCAACACCTTGCAATATGGAAGTCCCCAGCTAAAAGCTGGGTGTCTCAAACCGAAATATGGTGTTCCCAAGCAATATTTCTCAAACAAAGGGTATGACGGATTTGCAAAGTAAAATTATGGTGGTCTCATGCTGGAGTTTTCAGGTGTATTTGTGCAAACACCAACTATACACGATTTTCAGGGGGGTCTCATGGGACCCACTGCTACTACTTGTGGGAGTCCCAAGCTGCATTTTGGGTGCATATACCCTCAAAAGGACCCTTATGAGAATCCATGAGAATGAGATTATGAGAATCCATGCGCTCAGCTGCCTAAACCAATGCTCAAGAGCATACGGCGTAGATGAATAGTTTAGCTGTATCATGTCAGAAATTAAATGTGAACTGGCTTGATATAGTATAGCTAAATATCAAGCGTCAATTACTTAACAAAAATTGAGCGAAATCATTGAACCATGACGGCAAGTCACTGACCTAATCTCGATATGCTGTGAGTTGGCTTGAGATATTACATGTATATATTAAAGAAATTAGTTTTTTAACCCTCTTGTGTCAACTTAACCTTTTAAAGGCCAAACTGACCCAAAAGGAAAATTATTTTTTTACTTAGCCGGTGTCTATCTGCAGGTCGAGAGAAGAGTGTCTTTGAATAGTTACCACTAGAATGACTGGCTCGGTAAACTAGTCAGTCATTCTCGTGGTAAAATTTCAAAGACACTCTTCTCTCGACCTGCAGATAGACACCGGGTAAGTAAAAAAATAATTTTCCTTACGATTATCCCTGTAATGGTCAAGCCGGCGAAAACAAATTCAGTGGTAAATTTACAAAAAATAGTCTTCTAAAATTAAAATTGATATATCAAGTATTACTCTGAGCGATGTGAGGCGCTGTCCACATAAGAGGGTTAATGATTCACCAAGACTTGTCGGTCCACATTTCCTACCCTATTGTTACTCACCAAATATATTGATGACGTCAGGACATGTGTGTCCCTCCCTCACCGTGGCTGGTTCTACGAATCTGATTACCCAATTTGGGACAAGACCTTACGCAATATTATCGGTTAATCCGGGATGATACCTTCGCTATTTACAACAATTACCATAAAATAAACAATTGAAATGAGTAGCCCGCGGAATCCTCAATGACAACATATGTTCCCTATTTGTCTCCATGAATGTAAATTATACATATCTTTTAGGCCGATCTGCGGACACTCCAGTGCATATGTAACAAGCCCAGATCACTACAACAACACCATTAATACAAAGAGTGCATCAACCACCACGACAGCTTCTCCATCGCCACCCCCTCAACTCACCCAACTCCTCTCTCATGCACACACGCACCACCAGCGCCAGCACGAGCGCCAGCACCGCCACTACCAGCAGCATCACCACCACTACCGCCTCGACGGCCACTACTGCCTCCACCACCACCACCACCACCAACAACAACAACAACATAATCATCATCATCACCGCCAGCAGCAGCACCAGCTACGACACCAATAATAACACGTTCATCTCCACCAACACCATCACCGTCATGCTAACAATATTTGAATAAACGTACCGCCTGATATTTCATAACACTATCTAGTACTATACAATCCAGCACAACACACGTTTTAGGCTAGTCAGTAATTCGTATGCTATGTCACGTTTTCGATCCTAACCTGTTAACTGTGTGCTCCAAATATAGCTGCAGTACACTTGCAAGAGTATTAGAACACATTTACTGTGTCAGGGGAATACGCAATAGGTGGTAACCCCGTCGAACACGATGTTGCTTTCCGCGTCAGAAACAACTCGTGGCGATGCTGTTCAACCCTTTAATAGCTCAATTCGGCCAGGATTACCAAATTAACTTTGCTTATTGAATGCCCATTTGCACGTCAAGAGAACTCATTTTGAAAAAGTTACCACTTGAATAACCGTGGTATCAATTCGAAAATAGCCTTTTTTGTTCCTTCAAATGGACATGATATTCCACAGTAGCACATGTGAATGGGGCCTGCTTAACAGGGACCCAAACTAGCAAACTTGCAGCTGGCCAGCATTGCGAACATATATATATATATATATATATATATATATATATATATATATATATATATATATATATATATATATATATATATATATGTATATATATATATATATATATATATATATATATATATATATATATATGTATATATGTATATATATATATATATATATATATATATATATATATATATATATATATATATGTATATATCTCGATCTCGTATAAACATACATACATACATACATACATATATATATATATATATATATATATATATATATATATATATATATATATATATTTATATATATATATATATTATTTACAGTTTTCACTGAGTTATTTGTAGTAATTAGCAGTAAACAGGACGAGTTTAAAAATTTTTTATATAGCTTGACAACTATTTTTTCAAAACAAAAAACAATAGATCCTACATAAATGTTTAGGAAATTGAGCTTTCCATTGACGTAGTATTTCAATGATATTATGATCCTACGTCTTCTTAAAGAGTTTTGTATCAGAACCTAATAGCGAAGTAATACTGGTCGAGTCTTGGCTGACCAGAAACCAGCCAGAAGTACTGCTAGCGATGCATTGTGTGAAGGTATTTTCCCAAAATACGTCAATCTGGGAGAGGTGTATTGAATGCCAGATAGTTTTCTTCCTTGATTATACATTAAGACGACAAATCTGAAAATAGAGGCATGGCTTCGTGTCGAGAATACGCCTCTACTGTAATAACCGGCCATTTTGTTACGTCATCACAACAACGACACTGTTACACACTCACCTACACGCTAAACTGTACACGCACCCCTGTGGGTCGGGTTGGTTTTGATATCATCTTAACTCCTGTATCACTAACTTGGCGCGTACATTAAAGGCAACTCGATCCGTCCAGAGGTGCATGCAATATGCAACGTCAGCAAATTCTTGTCCTCATTTGAGTGCGGACCGATTATAATTTTACTAGGAAGTAAGAGGGACTATTTTCCTGCTAGCTATTCGTGATACAGAAGCCAATGGGCTTTTTCTCATCTCATTTTACGTGGCATAATATTGTCTGGTGTGAATAGAGTTGTTCTCGCGTCCTTTCACGATTCAATTCTCCTTATCCCCAAACTGGGTGTGTGTAGGGGAGTACAACGCCAATGGCCACTCAATACACTTCTTTTCCTGATCTCGTATCCAAGGAGATCTCGCGAGACACGAATGCATTACGACGTATCGCATGCATCACGAAGCATCTGCTTTTCAGTCACAGCCAACACATATCCACAACAACAACACCATAATGTAATCGTAATTTTGCTAACGGGGAGCCGAGCTTTTGTCCACGGATGGCTGTAGAGACCAAAGTCAATCAGAAGTTGCGTGACTATGCACTTCAACAGGGTTTTTTCTGATCATCGCCAAAGATGGTTATAGATCCAAGCTTCCTGGAACACCATTTATTGTTAAGGCTTCTTCCAGCAAAGTTTGATTAAAATTGGTTAAAATGTTCAGCATTATTCTCTTTGATTTACCGGATATATTACAAAATACAAACTGGCCACCAAGCTAGTGTCAGTCCAGGCAAGAGTGGCGAAAATTTGGCCGGTAGTTAATGAAAAGTAATCTCTTATATCATGTACAGGACATTTTCAAAAATCAAAGACGACCACCAGACAAAATGGCCGATCAAATGTCAACTTGGAAGAGTAGAAGTCTGCTATACTAGGATCTGGCCAGCAAACTTGCTGAATTCACCAAAGTGAGGGCAACGATTTAAGGAATTTCCTGGACATTTTGGAAAAGGCAAGATGGTCGCCATAATAAACGCGAGCAATCAAATATCCGTCTATATATTCATAAGCCATCAACCATATGGTCATTTCAGGTTATTTTGCCGAAATTCAATCAAGCGATCAATGAAGTGCATTGTGTCTGCGCATTCCTGGAAATCTTCGGATAATTCAAAATAGTTGCCAACGTGATCGGTCAAACAAATTTGTGTATACAAGGCTTGAAGCAGTAAATGCGTACACGATTTTCTGGATTTACGGGTATCCAAGATGGCTGCCAAATACTTCGGCAGACATCTTGGATCACGTACCTACTTCTTGAAAGAAGACTGACTAATCTAAATTAGGTAATGTCGTTCTGAACTCGACCATGGTATGATATGTTCACCCCTGATTGCTTGAAATAATTCATGCGGCGGTGAGTAGTCGTTAAACAAACAGAGACGATAGAAAATGGACGAACGGATG
This sequence comes from Chaetoderma sp. LZ-2023a, assembly GCA_034401795.1. Classification (NCBI taxonomy): domain Eukaryota; kingdom Metazoa; phylum Mollusca; class Caudofoveata; order Chaetodermatida; family Chaetodermatidae; genus Chaetoderma; species Chaetoderma sp. LZ-2023a. The sequence goes on along the minus strand of CM067364.1, from coordinate 52,602,283 downwards.
GACAAGCGGACGGAAGACCCATGGCCGCCATTCAATACGCTTATTTACTCTTCGGGTACGGTGAGCTAATCAGAAACACACACACACACACACATCAACGTGTTGTGTCTCATGCACATGCGGTGCTTGTGGTAAGTAGGTAGGGCGTGGGTGGTTGATGGTTCGTAATACCCATTGGTGAGAGGTCAATGCGTAATATAACGTACTACAAGGTACTGGTTTGGCACGTTATTAATCTAACTAAATGGATTAGAAGCTTGATCGGCTTAATAAAACGAAATTACAGATTTTACCTGTCTATCACATTACTACCAGACATACCATTTAACACTCATATCAGCCAAAATGGCTTCTGCAGTGGTCTTGATAAATGCCCATTTGCAGAGCAGGAGAAGACGCCTTTTGAAAATGTACCACTTGAATGACAGGCTCGATAATCGGCCCAGTCATATCAGTGGTGCATTTTCAAAAAGTCTTTTCTTGGGCTGCAAATGGGCATTTTCTATGAGCAAATTTAACTTTTATTAAACAAATTCAAGGGTTAAATGGTTAATAACGCGGGTAAGGAATTCATCTATTTTGATATTAGTCCTACAGCGTCTGCCTTCGCATTGCTTGTTTAATTATGTATGTATCTATACATATGGCTGTGGTCGCGCATCGTGGTGGTCAAGCTCCACCAGTGTGTATGACCACAACAGCTTTTTGGGCCCAACAGGCCCATGATATAGCGTGGCTATGAATTAATCCGATCTGTCGCTCAGGTGCCTGGGGTCATAATCAATGGATGAATCCAGTTTTAGCTATGCCCCGCCCATCACGAGGTAAGCTCCACCCACACTTAGCACGCGTTGGGATCGATCGATGCCTGAACTCCCTGACCAGCAATTTCTAGAAAACTAAACAGGTAAGCTGTTGCATAATTTGAAATTAATTTGGCTGAGTGCTGTTGCTGCCTATGGCAGCAACAGCGCCCAGTCAAATATGTTTCAAAATATTCAACAATGTGTATTAAATGGTAAAGGCATACACTTCGTACAACCACGCTTAGTCCGTCATCAATGTATTATGTGTTCATGACGAAGTTATCTATGTTATTCATGACGTCATTGGTTGTCACGTTATCCTACACGTCACGTACTTGATTATGACGTCATATGATTGGTGGATAAAGTGTACTTTACGCGTTAGTTAACATAACACCGTCACGAAAATCGAAATGTCCGTCACAAATGAGTACGAATTCTGTGGTTTTGATGACTTTACATTTAATGAACATGGTGTTGAATGCTTTGAATCTAATTTGACCGTGGCAGCAACAGGTGTTTTTCAAAGTAGTTTCAAAATATTCAACAGCTTAACTTGAAATTAAGATTTTGGAAACTCAGCGGTCAAAGGTAATGACGACAGCCCGTAGAAGATAGTCGCTTAAAACAGGGGTTAATTTATGCGTATGTGCGATTTCGTGCGTGCGTGTGTAAGTGTGGGAATATTCGGGCGCGTGCGTGCGCTTACCTCATGGTATGAAAGAGTATCGGCAGTGACGTCCTTGTCCCGGCACAAATACTGATGACTTCCAATAGGACGTCAGCTGGTGGACCCCTCAGCTCACTTCACATCACGCCATCAGGTGACAACGATTTCCACACGCCACGCCCACATCCAGTACAGCAGGCTGTCATAGCAACAACCACTAATACCATTTTCTTCTTATCCGTGTGCATTCCCAGAACAGCACCGCTGGAAAGCTGGGTCGATATTAGGGTTGGCAGAGCGTCCATAAAATGACGTCATATCTATGGTATATAATCCTAGCGCACTTCTGGATACGCCAGCGGGAGCAATGTGCCGATGACAATGCTGATAAGATCACCAATGATTGGAATGGAAAGGGGCGAGCATAATGAAAATATATGGTCATTGACTATGATGCGACGACGACGACGATAGAATAATTAGAAATGAGTACAAAAGCGGGTGATACAGGAATGAGGCCCACATGGTTTTTTTTATTTGTAACGATTAACTTCCATATTGGCATAATCCAGTCGTATACAGTTTCCTAAATGTAGGCCTACAGTGTTTTGAATTACACTTTGACAAAGTAAAAGACCAAACATAATTGTCACTTTAACGTGGGCAAACTGGAATAGGCTAGACACCCACAACCTCCGTAATGTTAAAATATACAAACATGAGACAGAACTGTGCTTTATGCGAGTGGTCGTTCGATGGTCATTGGTCAAGATTTAAGCTAAAGCCGTGCGTGTTCTCACTAGAGACGTAATCAGGAATAACGCCATACTGACGTATGGCGTTATTCCCGATTAACTTTCTAGTGAGAACACGGCCTACGTTTGAAACGCAAGTGCCTAGAAAATCCGATACAATTTAACCACGTACCTTGTACGGAAATTGAACGCACACATGACGAGCGTGAACATGCCAGCGCAGTGCACAAATAGTAGGCCTAATGGTCTACGCAAACTGGTAATTGGCAGACTTCATTTTTTAGTTCCAAACCCTTTTGTTTCTCAACTGGTGTTTTCATTCGAAAAGGTTAGGCTACTCCTGAACTCCGTTGCTGTCAGTGGCAGAAACGAGGGTCAGACAGTAGTACCGTTTAAAGAAAAAATAACTAAAATCATGTAGGCCTACTAATGAGGGTTAACAAGTCATGGACCTTAGAAGAAAATTGTTCTTCAAGCCAACACCGTAAAACTAATTTGTATTCAAGTTACGAATGCACAAGTTAACATTCACGTGTGAATTACATATAAAGTATGCCTACACAACCGCGCTGATATATACAGACCTATATAGCTCGACAGAAGTGGCCATATTGCCCATAATATCTTTCATGAACGTTCACCGTTATATAGAGAGATATGTAGACGCGTGCTTGCTTGTAAACTAATCCATTGAGCCGGGTCATTTTGGCGTTTCACGACGCGTTGACGGGTGATGTAAACGACCTAAATGCTAATACAGCTTTGTCCTAATTAGACATTTAACGACTTAGAGTCAAGCTTATCGTAAAGACGTGAACCACGCACAAAGGAATCGGCGCTAGAAAGCGCGTACAGGTAGAGTTTTCTCTAACAAATTTACGAATATTATACAACCTGGTCTATTTCTCGGGCCGTCCTAGACTGTACTGTGTTAAAAATTGCTCCGTATTACCACGCCAACTGGTTATACGGCGAGCCATTTGCAAGGATGATTTACTGAAAGGCCGCTACGGAACTATCGTAATTCCCCCATTTTGTGTCCCACGTGATCGGTTTGCGCCAATCAGACGTTGCCGAGCGAAAACCATAAAATGAAATGATAGCAATTAAGCGAAGGAAAAAGTCGTTTCCCCCTAAGCCAAATAAATTCTCCTCTAGAAAATGGCTATCAATAACTCCGCATACATATGCTTAGGCAGCTTCATCGTGTATGTTTGTGTGGCCATTTACGAAAAAATGCAACGCTTCCGATTATTATGTGGCGAATTTGACTGAACGTTGTTGTCATTGGCTTGCGGCAAAGACTTTCTATCAAATTGTCACTGAGATATATTCAACAAGCTGTTCTATTTAAATTCTCCGTAAATCTAATTTATTGGCGGTTTTATGGGGGTTGTAGTTACAATGCAGATGGTGTAGCCCTACGTAAAAACTTAATCGCTAATATTTTAATATTTTAACGCGATTTTTCAATCAGGTATTTTACACATCAAAATTAATATTTTCCCGTTGATATCAGAAGGCGCAGTTCAGACATGCTAATGCGCATGAGTGGCGTCTACTCGTAACTCACTCGTTTAGTCTGCATAGTTTATGGTAGTTTTATGAAAAGTGTATGAACTCGGCCACGGGGTCAGCGTGATTACGCGACTAGTGTGGCAGACGTAACAGCCCGAGATGCTACAGTGGGGATCAGAAATGTGAGAACCTTTCCGAAACGAAAACAGAAATACGTCAGTTACTAAGAAATATTCTTTTGAATATGTTGAACATAATTGATTTGGAAAACATTGCTGCCTTAGGCAGCAATGTCTTCCAATGCAATTCTGTTCAAACCTGTTTTGGAAAAACTAATTTATTTCTGAGCTGTATTGTACCTAATCCCCCATGGCACACCTGCTTATGTAACCCCCCTAAATCTTGCCAAAGCTCCACGGTTCAACGGCCAAAGCTGATAACCAGACGCGGCCCGCCTAATTAACCCATTAAGAATTTCTTTCTTAATGACGTAAAATATTACTACGGGACAGCGTCTCTTTATTGGCTGGTTGTAAATCTCAATTGCTCCGCCACGCCCCCTTGAATCAAGAGCAACCGCGGCCATTCCTCATTGGAGCAAACACGACACGAGGAAAACGTCTGATTAAATCTGCTTTCAAACTCGCTGATGTATTGCAAATGGTCTGCGTGAGTAGAAATGACTAAATCACTGCTATGAAAGATAACTCTTCTCGAACTACATTAACCGTAATTACCTAACCTCGTTACAGCGACAATCTGATAGAAATTGTAAATGAAAATTGAGAAATTTCGTTACTTTTGATATAAAATCTATCTAAGATCGCTTATTTCTAATTAGTTGGTTAACACGCAGCATTCGTCTATTAGTCGAGATCTTCAGCAATAGCATGGATGCGTTTGTCGCATTTGGAAATACTATTTTGAATACTTTGAAACAAATGTAACTGGACGTTTATTTAATTACTGTGAGATTGAGGTATCGAGTGATACTTCAGGGTTTCAAAGGTTGGATAAAATGCATTTAAAGGCAAAAATACAGTATTGTTTGCCATGTTTCTATGTGCATAATTATAGAGCCATGTAATCTCTAGATAATAGGGTGTGGATAGTCATTCGAAGGAATCCCTGCATCCGCCATTGAGAGAAGAGTTAGCGTGCTCTTGATGACATATACGATGTCAAGAAGAAGAACAGAGAGAATGAGAATGAGGAGATCCATGAATTATAGAGCATTAGCTGGAGTGCAATTAGAAGCACAATCAGTATAGTATCGAGTGATGAGGGTGATGGTGTTGTTGTTGTTGTTGGTGGTGGTGGTGTTGTTGTTGTTGTTGTTGTTGTTGTTGCTGTTGATGTTGTTTTTGTTGTTGTTGGTTGTGGTGGTGATGTTGGTGTCCGTGGTGGTGGTGGTGGTGGTAGGGATGTTGATGTTAGTGGTGGTGGTGGTTGTGGTAGTCGTTTTGGTAGCGGTGGCGATGCTGCTCCTGCTGCCGTCTCCGTTCCCAGCTGATGATGATGATGATGACGATGATAACGATGTTGACGATGATGATGATGATGATGATGATGGCGATGATGATGCTGATGATGATGACGATGACGACGATGAAGATGTGTGACTGTTTTATGTGGCTCAAAGGAGTGGGCGCTTCTCTCAACTACAATTGGTCTTCTTCGACCATCTCCGCTGCGTCGTCCTTTGGGAGAAGCCTAAAGCTTCTTCTTCCTCTTTTCTGTTCTTAGATTGCGTTACCTGATGTTTGATCGCAGAACATTTAGATAATTGGTTGTATGGCATCATGTGCGGCACGTCAATTGTTGGCACCCAGTACCGGAAACTCACATGATCTCTGAGCGCCTGTATTCATCGGCATTTACCCCCCTCTTATGCCAACAGCGCCTTAAAGCGCTCAAAATGCTGCTTTTGGCAAGTAACCGAATAATGTATCAAGATACTCCAAGAAAATTCACATTTTTTCTCCGTTAATGACCATTTGCAGGCCAAGAGAACACAATGCTTTTTGTTGTAATTTTACCACTGGAATGACTGGATCTTTATAGAGTCAGTCATTTCAGTGGCACATTAAAAAAAAATAGTGTTCGCTTGGTTTGTAAATGGGCATTCCTCAACAACCATTGCAGAGGCTCTGTTTGGCGATTATAAGGTTAAGATGACACAGGAGGGGTCAATGTACGGTGCTATGTAATTTTGCTAAATGCTAGGGTACAATCTTGGAAACAGTGCGAAATCTACTGATTTTCCAAGGAAACGACACGTTGTGTCAAGCTGTAAACTGTAATGGCTGCTTTGGCTTTATCTGGTCCCAATATATTAATGATTGACTGTAATTTAACAAGCCGATATGTATTACCAGTACCCATAATCAACTCAGATATATCCCCTAGTTCAGGCACATGCCGTAATGGCAAAGGAAACACATAGTACCAGAGTTGTCCTCTTTGTTGCAGCTTCCCATGACGGTTATTGAGCTGGTCCGATGTAAATGTGGATCCAAAACCAGGAGCCTACTAACACATATTCGGCTGGCAGATGTTCATGTAAAGCTAAACATCTGGCATGTACTGGGTTATGTAAGTCTAGTGCTGATATACAGATCGCTGCCAAAATATAGAGACTCCTGCTGAATATGATTTTGATATGGTGTAATTAGCCACACTAACAGTTTGTACATTCACGCACACCCTTCCCGACGACCACATACCTAGCATAACCACAATTATTTGAACTCAAAAAAGTAATTTACCAAAAGGCGCATGGCATAGAAGTTGTATTAACAGACTGTCTGTTGTTAGTTACCACTTGTTTATGGCCTATACAGTGTCTGCTATAGGCAATTTTTCACATTCAGTTTTTATTAATGGCATGTCTTAATCAGCAAATACTAATCCTCCTAGTCTAGTGGCACATATTCACTAGTGTTGTGCATCGCAACATGCATGTACAGGTGTAATGATAATAAACATAAATTGAAAATGGGACTCGCGCCTCTATTTAAATTTCATAAATTAAAACAAGTATATTAATACATACATAATGAACGCATCATATGTTAAAACGTATTTCGTTCCATTCCATCTAAACGCACAATTTAAGCCTCTTAAAGTATACAATTTTAACAATTTTATTTTCAGGCATTTTGGTGAGAATATGTACCTTTAAGTTGTGTTGACGATCATTTTGAAAACTCGTTGCTGTTTCCTTCAGGCAAAAGGAAAAAAATGGAAACATCAATATGCCTTGTCTACAATGCATGACGAATAGTTGTATCAATGTTTCCAAAATTTCAGCCACAATTGTTGCAGATAAGATCTTTTCTCGTTAAGCCCATACACTTTGTGAATACCATATCCAAAATTGATCATTGCTCCTGCACTAACTTTACATATACTGGGACTGTATTGCATCGTTTCTACAGTGCTATGGTTTAGATTTTGCCAGCAGTGATTGCCTATGTGTGTTTACCATGACACGAATCGGGTCTGTTCACAGGGACATTCGGAGCTGCCCAGCCTTAGCATGTGTAGAATAGTATCGTCGCATCTTCACGGTCGTGGGAACTTTAGAGCTTCGACTCCAGAGCTTCCAGAATGACAGAAAAGCAACGTGTTCTGTTGCACTGTTGAACTGTTGCGCGGTTAAACTGTAGAGAAGTGGGCCCAAGATGTTGCTCTCTCGATGTCTCCTCTTCCCGAGGAAAGGTGTTAATACCCTTCGTCTCTTTTTGGACAGGTATACATCCCGTGCGTCTCATTGTATTTACATATCGAAGATTCCAAGAACCACACACCCTGTGATCTGTTGTTCCAGGCTGAAATTTCGGTATCTAAAACTGCAATCTGGGTTCCACATTTATTTTTTTCTCATGCATGCAAGAATCAGCAGGTCGCATAGACGTACAGTTTTGAATTATGGGGTGGGATGCATGCTCGATTAGTTTGGTATTTTACTGCAAAAAACAAATAAAATAAATTAACATGTAACGATCATTCCCGATATCCAGGGGTTCGATAGGAGCCAATGTCACAATATTTGCCAGTCTCAAGATGCATTTTGATGGTATAGACCCTCAAAAGGAGCCTTATGAGACTCACTGTTAATATATATATATATGTGAACTCCATTGTGGCTTCATTCCTGCGGAAGTATGTGGCTTTGAGATATTTTACAGATTTGTACGTAGTTCAACAAGGGATCCCATTTCCTCGTCCAAGAAGTCGACATCGTCTGCATACGCCATATCCAGTAGAATGTCTGGTTCTGAGATTGGAGCCTTGGCAGGGCTAAAAGATTAGAAAGATCTTGTGTTGTCCCCAGGGGCAGGTATACCATTTAAATTAACTTGCCAGACTGTACATCCCCGTTGTCCAATTTCTGTAAATGTTGTATATGTATTGTTGTAAGGTATACAGACTGCAGAATCCTTGTAAATACCAACTCAACCATAATACTAACCAACCCCCCCCCCCTCAGATTAGCTAAAAACGGCTTCTGCAATGGTCTTGAGAAAGGCCCGGATGCGGACTAAGGGAACACTATTTTTGAAAATTTACCACTGGAATGGCTGGCTCGATAAACGAGCCAGTAATTCCAGTGGTAATTTTTCAAAGGAACTATTCTCTTGGTCTGCAAATGGGTATTTGCTATGACAAAATTGAAATGTCCTTGAACATCTTTGAGTGTTAAAGGAGTAAGACTACATACAATAATTAGTCGCAATGAGTACATATACAGGCCCACAAAATAACAAAATGTCTAGGTTGTCCCCTAAGTCAACCGGTGTGCTGAAATGTGGTTTCCATACGGTAAAGAATGGTTGTCCCGGACCGCAGGAACGTGTAATTTTCGTGGCCTGGTTGGGCCCTGTTTAAAGTCATCGAACAGATGAAGAGCATTGGTGATACACCGTCTCCTTGTGATGGTTCAATTCATGTATCAAATCTGAAGAATGCGTTGATTTGCCACGAATAGTTAAATGTGTGGCCTACAGTACACACGACTAGTTAATTTGTTTTCGCCTGGAATAATTGCAGGGACAAAATGGAAGGAGGTACAGAACTCGGGAGAAGGGACTGGATACACAGGAGCGTGGGGATATTGCAAGAGATAGGAGAATGAGCAGAAGTAGTAATCTTAGCAACAATAATAGATGCCGGAAGATGGAAGAGATAAATACGTACCAGGAATGGAGAATGGAAACGGATAGATCTTCATCATCATCATCATCATCATCATCATCATCATCATCATCATCATCATCATCATCATCGGCATCGGCATCGGCATCGTCAGCGTTATAGTCATCGTCATCGCCATCGACATCATCATAATACGTCCCAGGAATGGAGAATGGACACGGATAGATCATCATCATCATCATCATCATCATCATCATCACATCATCATCATCATCATCGGCATCGGCATCGGCATCGTCAGCGTTATAGTCATCGTCATCGTCATCGACATCATCATAATACGTCCCAGTAATGGAGAATGGACACGGATAGATCATCATCATCATCATCATCATCATCATCATCATCATCATCATCATCATCATCATCGTCGTCGTCGCCGCCGCCGCCACCTGCCGCCGCCGCCGCCGCCGCCGCCGCCACCACCACCACCACCACCACCACCGGCGCCACCACAACCACGACGACCACCGCCACCACCATCATAATCATCATCCTCATCATCAGCATCACCATTATCACCATCATCACCATCAATATTATCATCATCATCAGGGTTAGGCATATTTGGGCCCTTTGTCGGTAAATATTCACGTTTCTCTTCTCTTATCTTAGAGAGAGAGAGAGAGAGAGAGAGAGAGAGGGAGGGAGAGAGAGAGAGAGAGAGAGGGTGGGGTGGGGAAGGGACGATGGGAGGGAGGAATGGAGATGGAGAGAGAGAGAGAGAGAGTACATATATGTATTTTCGCATAGTTTAATATAAAATCCTGTATTGTTTTAGATTCGGCTGGTTATTCATCGTGGGTTTATAATGCAAGACATATTTTCATAACCCGGGGCGATTTATCTACATCTATCTACACATATAAACACATTTAATTTAAGTCAGTTTAGTCCGCATTCGAGGATGTTAACAGTAAGGTATTGACTTAAAGGTGCATATTCACACCAGAATCCTTGACAATAAAATTATTAAAATTGTATGCTTTTAGCGGCTTACATCGTGTGCTTAGCTGCAATGAAACGAAATAACTTTTAACAGATGCCGAGTTTATTCCGTATCAATTAATATACTCTTTTCAGTTGCGAATTTGAATTAGGGGCTCGTGTCTCTAATTAAATGTCACAGTCGAAAATTATATTAATTTATAGAGAATGAAATGATCATATGTTAAGATTTATTTAGTATCATTGCATCCAGGCGTGCACCGTATGCTTTTAACAGTATGCAATTGTAGCAGTGTTGTTTACAATCATTCTGGTGTGAATATGCACCATTGATTATTTACAGAGCTAAAAAAGCATGATGGAATGGTAAGATCATTCCTTGTCAAGACCATGCAATTTTGAATCTACAATATATTTATTTTATACGTTGGGTGGGTGGGTGGGTGTGTGGGTGGATATGGCTGGATAGATCGATGGGTGGATTGCACAATCAATTGAACTGGTACAGGCTTTCCCACACCAAGCGTGTGTGTATGTATATCAAAGTTGTACTTATTTTGTATATATCTTTATTCGCAGGTGGTGTAATAATCATTATTTGGGATGGTAACGAGATTCATCGCCCAATCACAAACTGCGATATCTCAGCAATTCCAAAATAGGCATGGTGTTATCAACGGTAGCTGGTACAGAGGGTGAGATGTTGTTTCTGTTGGCTGGTAAGGGAGTCCTCCACTGAATTCACGGCATACATTTGCTTATGCAGCTGATTCTCATGTATCACTTAACTAGCAAATGTATTTGCTAAGAGGAATTGGTAAAGCCTTTCCTCGCGAAATCCCAATACATATGTATGTATGTATGTATGTTATTAAAGTATCTTGTTGGTGTTATAAGATTATCATTCTAGATACGATTTGTATAGGTATTGTGACCACATTCTGTCCAGTTTGTTGTTGAAGATTCTCAGTAAAGGAACCATAACCGTGTCCTCAGTCAGCAAATTCAGGTATTTTCCACTCTATTGCTGAAAGTAGTGAGTCTCATTGTCTCCTTATAGGGTCTTTTGAGAATCTTCAGGCTATGGTCACGACTTACATGAGTAGAACCTAGCACACGACCTCGTAGAGTAGTAGTATATTCATTGTGCATATGCTTATAGGTTTCATTCATATGCACACACTTCCTGCCATATGCAAGAGATGGTAACCACAGTTTATCCTCGCATTGCAGACCATGTGGTCCGGGCGGGAGATTTGTTGTGCCTCTTTTTGATAAAAAAAAAAAAAAAAAAGCATAGCACTTCATCACTATGTTTGCATATTCAGGCAAGGTCTCACTCGGAACTTGAACATAAGTGTAACTATTTCATTATCAAGATAGCGACCGGCAACTTGAATTTCTTTATCTACAGCAACTACCACGTTTGTGGAAGCCAGTTGATAGTCACAATATGGTCACAATATGGACCCTAAGATCTTTTTCAAGTGATATTTGCTCTCAAGATGTACGGTGTCACCATCTCATGTTGACATTGCGTGTGTGTATGCTGGATGACCTAATCCGAATCCGCGTGACTTTGTATTTCTGCAGGTGAAATTTGAGGGCCACATTTTTTAACGTTCCTGTAGAGAGTGTATGTCCTCTTGTAGTGAGTTGCAGTAGCACGTTGAGAGAATTGCTCTATAGAGGTTATTGTCATCAGCAAACACTTGTATGAAGCTACTCGCCACATCTGGTAGGTCATGTATATGAAATTTATGAAATGAAATGAAAAAATGAAATTGATTTCGTACTGAACGAAATTACACGTTTTGACCATATAGAGATCTACAATGTAACATATAACGTTGGCATAATATAACAGTTTAACTAGAATTTACAGAAACAAAAGCATAATTCGAACGAACATGAAATTACATAATATATACAGTCAGCCTTCTGCGACTAGCCACATAGGTCTGTCTCAAAAATACGTACAGTTGCCAATGGAGGGATCCAATCTGTCAGCCAAGTAATTGACGTCATATTAAATTACTTTATTAGAGGGTTAATGTCATAATCATTAGTAGGTTTAACACAGTCGGGAAACATTGAATAGTCCGCAATGAAGAGTGCCAATTGTATGTGTTTGATCGATTTATAGTTTAATAACTGTTATGTTGAAAAGTGTGAATCTAACCTGACATGGAGCCGTTGCTGCTATGGGCTGCCACTGTTCACAGGCAAATTAGCTTCAAAATATACAACATTTTAACTGTACAGTTACTCTGAAATTGAGATTCTGGGAGCCGGGGTTGAAGTTATATAAATTCATCCCAACTTGCGCAGAACTTATGTGGAGCTTAGTTAGAAGACGGCATAGACAATTAGGTCATCAGGGAGCTGACGTCACAGTCATTTCAAGGTTTAACGTAGCAATTCCGTTATGAAGTGTACGAATTGTATGTCTTTGATCGATCTACAAGTTAATGGCAGTGGCCATGTATATGTACACAGGAAACAAAATTGGTCAAAGAACGCTGCCTTGTGGAACACCCCCTCATTGTATATAAGTTAACTTAGTTCCTGCAATGTCCTACTTTTTAGATTTTAGAGCAGTCGTATGTGGGGGACAGTACACAATTCTTTTTGGAAGTAAAAGTAAAGTGTGTCGATACAGATTTGTTTATCTAGTAGATCACTGCAATCTTACATGACTGAGAGTATCTCGGATATACATGATCGGCCCTCCATGAAGCCATGCTGAGCTGCTGAGAATAGATTTATCTACTTGCGTATATCAGCTTATAGCGTCGCTGGCAAGTGATTCCCTTAGTTTACATCAATAAACGTCAGGACTATGACGCATAAGTTTTGTGATAGTGTGTAGAGCTAGGTCCTTTAACCATTTATTGACTAAATGTTTAAAAAAATTAAAATTTTTACTTAGATGTCCATTTAGATCAAGAGATACCATTTTGAGAAATTACCAGTGAAATGGCCGGCTTGCTTATCGAGCCAGTCATTACAGTGGTAAAATTAAAAAATTCGACTTTTCTTGGCTGGCAAATTGACATTTCTAAATGCATTGTATTGCTCAGCGCGTCGTTGGCATGAGGCGGAACACTATCTACATCATCTACTGTGAAAACACTGGCACAGTATTTACTTCTCTCTTCTTTGATATTCTCACATCCGTGTGCAACACCTGAGCAGACCGTTATATATTTGTGCCCCTGTACGGCCCTGTAAAAAACCGGACATGGCCATTAATAAGGCTCGGTACACGCAAGCAATCACAAATATGTGTAAAATCATAGCGTGCTGTTTCATATCAGCGCAAATAGAGCAATTGATATTGGTCCCCCGCGCCGTTGACCAACGGGTTCGGCGATATCGAAATTGATTTGGCCCCTGCCCTGTAGAAAAACGGGCGCGCCGATATCAAATTCGATATTGGTCCCTACACCGTTGACCAACGGGCGTGTATATATGTAATTTGATATTGACCCTAACGTAGTTGACCGGCGTGTGTACCGATATCAAATTCTATATCAGTGCCTGAATTGTTGGCTAACGGCGCAAATACAATATTGGCGCGTTACATCATCACAACAATCTATCTCTGCCTGGTTAAAGTCACCCGTTATAACTCTGTGACTATCAGCTGTATTAACGGCTTCAAGTAATAAGTAGTTATTAAACTGGTGATTATTGTCGGATGGACTATTTGGTGAGCGATACACACATCCCAGCGATAAGCTATCATCAGTGTTTATTGCAACGCTGCAACACACAGACTCGAATTGCTTATGCGAGGTACTTCTCTTTCAGACGATTTAAGAATTGTTTTGGTGTATATTGCAATGCCACCACCATCTGGGTCAAATTAATCCGGCGACCATAACCACACAACTTGGAATTCTTCAAGTTGAGGTCCATACCGAAAGGTTTTGCATTTGATTTCTGTTAAGCCTATACTAGCAGATGATGCATTACAAATACAAATCTGCAACTCCCCGCGCTTGTTCAAGAGTGAGTCCACGTTAGTGTATACAGTTTAATCCATACAGTACATTAGTCTTGTCATTATGTATATAATTAGCCGAAGCCTGGATTACATTTGTTGGGTATCCCTGTCTGTCGGCTGCTGCTAGGCCATTTTCTGTATTACTTTCGCCAATATGCATGTTAATTCTTCTTCTTCATGTGTGATTTACATCCGCCCTCAGTTGTAAGGCACTGTTACTTTTCCCTTTCATGGCGCAGTGCTTTTTCCTCCAGTCTTTGTTGTGATGCTAGGTCTGGGGCCAGACATATTATCTGTAGTGTCCTCCTGCTAGCTGGAGCGTGTTGCCGTTTTCTAAGACTAACAAACTTTCAGATTTGTTTGCAATCGACACTCTGATTGGACATCGCTTTGTGCTATTCTCACTTGGTGCTCCTAGTCAACGAATGTCAGACATATTACTTAATGGCGACCTTACCGTTTCAAAGCACAGCTTGTGTATAGCTTTTCTATCTGCCAGTGTTCGTGCACGGTTATAGGTCTGTCATTATCTGGTGTATTGAAGAAAATTCTATTGTCAGACCTACTTTGTCTATTTTCAAATTCCTGAAGGACTACGTCTGGGGATGTCAGTCCTCATCAGATCTGTTCCTGCTTTTCTCTTAGAAATCCTTAACCACAGTGTTAATATTAACCATATCTGACTTTAATGCATCATGCCTAGGAGCAATTGACTCAGGGTATTATTCCAGTCTACCTTGCCACTCATTTAACATTGGTAGGTAGCTCAGCATTTCATTTGCTCCTCTTTTGCAAGAGTTAAAAACAGCGTATTCTCGTCACCTCCTTGTTCACGCTGTTGGGCAATGGTAGTGCAGTCTGGTCAATTGCAGTCTGGACAATTGTGTTTATCGTTGCATGTAGTCGGTTCATCACCCACTGTTTTGCATCTGTATGCGGAATCTGGAATTGACGAACTACCAGGTGTCTGGCTTTGCTCCTGATTTTCAGACATTTGAAATCTTGCAGGCGCAGCGTAGGATGATGCCGGTTTGGCAGAGGAATGCCCCTGGCTGCGAACACTCTACACATTGCATGACTGGTTTTGTGAAATCTGCCCTCTAGTCCCAAAGGGAGCTTTGCGATTGTAATATGCAGACGGTGGTTTGGTTATTGTCTTATAATTAATTATACTCGTCTTAGTAGTTACATGGATCCAGTATCCCCTCTGAAAGAAAATGGTACGTACACTTCTGTTTAGAAAACGCCCTCATTGCTATGGTACTTGCACGAATCACAAAATGGTCCACAGTTTTGGGCTCAATTTTGAGTATAGTAGAAGAAATCCTCGCAAAGTCGTCAAATATCATAACTAATTTACACTGTTTCATATAAGGCAAGGGTTGATTTGTACTATATCGGCAACTTATCGCTGACTGGTACAGGAGATCATCGCCAAGTCATAAATGGTATAGCTAATTTACAGTGTTGACGATTTGGTACTGAATAGTAGAGGAGATCCCCACCACACCATGCACTGGTATAACGAACTCACATTATCTGTCCAACTTACATGACACCACTTAGACAACGTTTGCAATTTTAGATAGCAAAAAAACTGACATCCCCTTAATCTTTTGGCAGCTTATCGCTGTCTAGTAGAGACGATCCCCGCCAATTCAGTTGTACAAGGAGGTATAGGTTGCAAGCAACAATCTGGGTGAATTTTCAATGCGAGCTTACGAAGCCAAACTTCAGCTAGTAGTGGATGTGGATGAATTTCGTCTTTGAACAGGGTGAATTTAACCGAATAATGTGTTTTTATATTTGCCCTTTCTTCCTCCATGGACAGGCGAATTGAAGGAAGCTGACGACGATGTCGCATTTAGCCCGTTTAAATACCTAATTTCATTGTTTGCAATGTGAAGGTAGGTCTAATGCCTCACGTATCTTCTACTTATTGCAGATATGATTGCCAGATTTAATTGCAAGATCGCAAGTAGTAATCTATATGTAGATGTGTACTTTCCCGTAGAGTGTCACGCACTGATCTGTATTTCTTATGACGTGCTCCCTCTGTTTATCTGTATTTGCACCTGGCTTAGTGGACCCTATAACGTCTCTCTCCGTAATCTGTAATGTATGTGAATAAAGGCTAATATAGGGACCGTTGCTGCTTATGATGACTATGGGTGCCCGCCGAGTCGTCCCGCTCGCCCTCTTTCTGGCGGTGGGGGTGGGGTGGGGGTTGCAAAGCAGGCTTTCAGCTTTTTCTCAATCATGTGTACTCAAATTGACTTAGTGTCCACAAAACCTTGCAGCCATTTGTAAATAGTGAGTTTGAATACGATTGCTCATTGTATCTATGGTTCTTGCGTTCGGGGTCGTTTGCACTATATTGCCAGGTTAAAAACAATAATATGAAGCTTTCGATTTGTGAATAAGAGATTAAATTAACTTTGCGCTATATCATTCGCCGATCTATTGCACGCGGAAAGAAACAATGAATTATTGCATGTATTGCCGCTACGTTGACAAGAGAAGTTATAGCCTATACTCTCGCGGGAACTGCATACGGCGCGATATATATTTATATATATATATATATATATATATATATATATATATATATATATATATATATATATATATATATATATATATATATATATATATATAATTTATTTATTTATATCCAGGACCAAATAGTCTTCCCACCATCGCTATGACGATAAAAGAGGGTCACGAACGATAGAAGGCTAGATGTTTCGAAGATATTTTGCGATTCAATAATAAGCAGTATGTTGAATATTCTGACAACGAACTGTTGCTGTATTAGGTAGCAATAGCCACCCCACCCACCCCACCCCCACCCCGTGTCAGATTAATTTGAAAATATTCAATAGAATACACGTACAATTCACTTGGGGATTTTATCTTCCGGGAATTCATGTTTCAAATTGATTCCAGTACGTATACAAAGTGGGCGGAGCGTAGCTATAAATGGGCGGGACATAGCTACTGATGGATATCTGTATCGGGGTGCAGTTGTGAAAATACGAACGAAAGTAATGGATGGATCGAGTTTTAGCTCTGCCCAGCCCAATGGACCTTTCCATTTTTAGCTATGCCCCGCCCATCACTAGCCAAGCTCCACACACACGTCGCCGTGTTGGGATTGATCGATCCCCGAATGCCCCAGCCATAAATTTCCTGAAAACTATGCAGGGAAGCTATTGAATATTTTGTAACTGATTTGACTGCGCCCAGTCAAATTAGTTTCAAAATATTCAACTGAATATTTATTAAATAGTAAATGCAAACAATTTGTACAACAACGCATAGACCGTCCTCAAATATACGTTCGTGACGTACTTATCGACATCATTCTTGCTGTCATTCATTATGATGTCATTCTACACATCACGCAGTTCATTATGACGTCATATTATGGGTGAGCACTCTGGAAAGGTGAATTCCATCCAAGCTCCGACAACGCGTATCCCATACTGGGATCGATAGAACCCTGCGATCCCTGCATCTAAATTTCCAGAAAACTATACAGGTAAGCCTCTGGCAGCAAAAGCGCCCATGCAGTCATAGGCCTATTAGTTTTTAAATATTCAACAAATTGTATTAAATAGAAACGACATGCCATTCATAAAAGTGACCGACAATTCAGCTTTCATGGCGGGCTTAGACTCGCCATTCATTACGTAATTGAATGTGACGTCAACCAACATATGACCTAATTGTTTATGACGTCATATACTTGAGTGACAGATTGGAAACATCAGATAATCTCTGTCCACAAAGGTCGATTCGTAACAGAAGATTATCAATGATAGGAAAAGTGGAGATAAAGCTTTTCTTTCTATAGTAATTAGAACGAGGTTCGGTTTGCCCTCGATGTGATGGAACTAAACGTGCATATTCACACCAGATTTCTTGAACATAAAACTGTTAAAATTATCTTCTACTAGAGACTTAAATTGCGCCATTAGATGTAATGAAACGAAATACATCTTAACTTATTATTATTTTATTCCATGTAAATTAACATAATTAGTTAACTTATCAAATTGAATGAGACCCGAGCTCCTAAATCAAGATAACAACTAATCAAATGCATTAATTTATACGGAATGAAATCATCATGTGTTTGGTATTTATTTCGTTACTGTGTATATAGTTCTTCCCGTACTCACAAGTAATGTATTAGTCTCCTATTGCTTTTCGGGCCATCCACGATAATGCGATGCCGCAGACGACGATGACGACGACGACGACGACAGGAGAGGGAATGATGGGGATGCAATAAAGGCTCGCTAAACCGTTAATCTCCTCAAACTTTTCGTTCCAAGTTATGAGGTGGTTAACAGTTCGGATTTACCTAAATACACAGGAGTGGAGCCTTTTTGAATGTGTGGGGTGGGCGGGGTTGGAGGTGACTGGGTCTCATTTCTCGTTTCTGTTTCGTTTTTCGTGTAAGAAACGAGAAGAGAAGACCTGGTGAAAGCATGGTGGGAGTTGAGAGGAAGGGTTGGGGTGGGTAAACGGGGGTAAATGACGACGGTCTGGAATAACCATGAATATGGTCTGTTAAT
Source organism: Chaetoderma sp. LZ-2023a (assembly GCA_034401795.1). Taxonomy (NCBI): domain Eukaryota; kingdom Metazoa; phylum Mollusca; class Caudofoveata; order Chaetodermatida; family Chaetodermatidae; genus Chaetoderma; species Chaetoderma sp. LZ-2023a. Next base: position 52,583,768 of record CM067364.1, on the reverse strand, counting down.
TCAATTATTCGTATTGTTTAATCTATTATATTAATGGCTAACTGCTATCCGACAATGAACGTGTTTGAAAGAGCTGTTCTTTTCTTTCCTATTCTTTGTTAATCTGTTTACATCGTTTTTCTTCCCCCCCCCCCCACATCTCTCTCTCTCTCTCTCTCTCTCTCTCTCACCTCTTAATTTATTGTTTCTCTCTCACCTCGGTGTAGTGTTCTCAATCATTGGCTGCTTATAATAATTCTGTAGGGAGAGGGCAAATCTAAGTTGTAAGAACTTGTGCCCGATCCCATTGTGCAATCGTTACAATAAAATATGTTTAAATCAAAAATGTATTTCGCTCTATTACATATATAATAATAATCTTTCAGATTTTTAACGCTTGTATGCGCCTGCTTTCTTGTGTGCATATGCACCTGTAAAGATAATACCGTTTCTAAGGCCGTGTTCTCACTAGTGAGTTAATCGGAAATAACGTCGTACTTCAGTTTGATGTTACTCCTGATTAAAGCGTGTTCTCGCTATAGAGACTTAGCAGGCGTAACGCAATACTGAAGTCTGGCGGTATTCCCGTTTAATTCGCCAGTGAGAACACGGCCTACGTCTCTAGTGAGAACGCGGCCTATGTCATGCGTATTCGGAGCGTAAGCCTATGCATGTGACCAGTTGAGAGTAGACCTGTCAAACTTATGGAATTTAGCATAAATAATCGGTCAGCTAACAACAAGCCAATAAGCCCAGCCCCGATATAATAAGGAACCTAGAAAAAATACTTTGGCCCATCAATTCATATAAATCAGGATCCTAAATCAGTGCCAATGACTTCAAATAATCGGTCCTATCTTGCTCTACTGACCGGTATATTCCCTTTGCTATGGAAACCCAAATCCACACAGACGCGCACGCGCGCACACAGACACGCACGCACGCACACACACACACACAGGCGCGCACGCACAGATAGTGAGCTCTTGGCAGGCTTCTTTATGTCGGTCGTTGCACTCGCGCATGACCATGAGATCATGTATTAGTCCTAAATACACGCCACACACATCTTAAGGGTAGAATCCGGTTGCTCATTCACTCATGGAACCTCATAATCAACTACGTCACATGTATGCTGACGTCATAATACATTACATTACGAATGACGCGATTTAGCCCGTCACAAACGTTTAACAGTCCGTCAAGTTGTACGAATGGTATGCCTTTACTATTTAATAAACAATCTAATGAGTATTTTGCTGCTAATTTGACAGTGCGCTGTTGCTGCCATAGGCACCCAGGCAGAGTGGTTTCAAAATACTAAACAGATTACCTGTATAGCTTTTTCCGGAAATTGAGATTCAGCGAGTACAGGGATCGATTGATCCAAACACGCCCAAAAGCGTGCATGGGGGAGCTTAACTACAGCTTGGCGGTGCATAACTAAAACTGGATTGCTCCATTATGTAGGCCATCAGCAGCCACCCAGCTAACACCACGCGGCAAAGCCAAACACCAATGACATACATCTGAACAGTTCTGAACGCGGGAGACCTATATTTAGCGCAGATGGAGCTAGTTTGCAGATGTGCTTTGAAAATGAGAATATTTACAAAGCAAGAATGGTACACTGTAATGGTGCTGTGAAAACCAGCGTAGTGCATCGTGTTGTTTATGGTCTTAATGTGGACGTCGCACGTAGATCAATGTCATTGCATAGCGTGATGTCTGAGCCAGCTTTACTTTGATCTTATATTAGCTTAATCATTTGATAATATAATGCTTTTTTCAGATGAGAGCTCTAACATAATTTACAATATGTTTTCTTCTTCACACTCCCAGTGTATTGCATAAGCAATGAACAGTTGTAACTCATTACAGGCTGCAACATATTCACCGTCTCTCGGGAAAGTTGCCGCCCCAATACGGCCAAGTATTGCCACACTACTGGCCCAGTTATCCGCATGGTCAGTCATTCCCTTTGCACATTTTCCTCAGAATGACATAATTCTACATTCATCATTCCATGTCACTATTCTGAGATTTCACCTTTGGGAGTTTATCAAAATAAACTATTTTCATCAGCCGGTCGTGGTTGTTAGGCTTTAGCTTAATCGTTAGGTACCGTCTCTTCCATTCTTGAGGTGTTTCTAATTGATTCCGCGTTGAACTATGTATGTGTAGAATGCGGCGTAATGGTGTTCACTCGAAGCCTGCAATTCTCTCACCATATGTGTAGTGCAATGTCTATGCTTTACACTCGTAGATTCCTATTGTTGATGCCGGAGCACCATTACGGAGTAGCTTGGTGTATATGACATGGCTTCTGACATGCTATACTTTGTCAAGTTTCTCTATGGACCATGCACGTTGATTGCACTCGCCTGGCTTTCACATCGTCCATTTGTGAAGTTACTGGGATCTGCTGCAAAATCGCAGCGCGAATCTTTAAATTATTCCACTTGCTCAGATGTTTATTTTGCTATCTTGTTTTCCAGGTTGTATTGATTAAGGGTTTTCAACTTTGCTTACGTGCTGTTCACCATTGATTTTCATGGCATATAGTAGTCTGTTGAGTTCACTAGATTCAGAAGTGTCTGCGTTCATCTTGCCTGATGCCAATGAGACCTATATCTTCAGTAATGTACGGCTTCTTGCTCACCATTGAGACTAAATGGCAGCGCACATGCGATATTCAAAGAGAAATTAGTGTGATGTTAAAGGAATGTGTTTAAACATGCCTACTATAGAATGTATGCACCAAAGTCTTCCAACACAATTCAACATTTGAAACGGGACTGGTATCTCCTTAAATACGCATACAGCATGGTGCCAAACTAATTGTATTATACCTCATCCAAATGTAACCAAAATTCCAAACCTGGTTACAGAGGTCAAGCACACAACGGAGACAATACTGACAACGTCGCGCACCTGGTTGACCATGACACCGAAGTGGTGGATATATAACTACGTGATGTCCTTATTTGGTATCAACACGGAATAAGCACTTCTAGAAACCCCGATAACCTCCTATCTACTCCAATGACAGTCTGGCGCATCACTGGATGATATCATCGATTGCAGGATCGAGCTAAATGAATATTACATTCATGGGTATATACAATCCGTCGTCAAGTATTCGACGTCACAATGCTTTGCGTCACACGTAGGCTGACGTTCTAATAAAAACGACCAATGAATGCCATATCCATCTCCGCCATGAACATTGGTTTTACTAGTCAGTCAACTGTACGAATTGGTATGTCTTTACTCTTTAATAAAAATAGGTTGGATGTTTTAAAACTAATTTGACTGAGCGCTGCTGCTGTCTCCGACTACCTGTATAATTACCATAAAATGGGATTTAGAGAACTTTGGATTTAATGTATAAGAAGTGATCACGACATACGCATAGCCTGCGCGAAACTTAGCTATAACGAACCTTAATTTCCAGTTTATCCATACACCATATGACGTCATATTCAACTAAGTGGCGTGTATGATAGCGTCATAAACAATGAAGGCAAAATTGGTAATGCTGTTGAATATTTTGACACTAATTTGAGTGGGCGCTGTTGCTGCCATAGCATACCTGTGTAGTCAGCGATTTCAGGGATCGATCGATCCCAACACCGGCGAAGCGTGGGCCGAGCTTAGCTAGAGATCGGCGGGGCATAGCTAAAACTGTAAAGCTCCATTGGGCATGGCTAGAAATGGGTACCTCTCATGTCCGTTAGTTCTGCAATGGAGGGCCCATATAAAAAGTGGTACTATACACTCACTGGCAATGATGCCGTAGGATGAAAAACACTTGATGTCAAACGACAGAGCATTTTTGCCGCTGTCGCATTTATTATGCGACACTGGCCAGACGTTACGCAGTCTCCTCTAATCTGTGACGTGTACTGCGTGGCTACATCCCAAAGTTCGTTGTGTTTTATTTGAAGATGAGCTTGATATAATGCTAAAACAACAGACCAAGTCCATAAAATATCACAAATGGAGGAAGTGGAATTGCCTAGAGCTGTAATTACGATACATCACCTTTAGGACTGACAGTAAATTTGCGCCCCTGGGACTACAGCCTAGGGAGACGCTATAATTATTGCGAGACTCTCTTCTGTACTCGCTCAGCTATTTCTTCATATGTCTGTTTCCCTCATTGCTTTCTATATTCCTGTCATGCAATATAGAATGATGGGGGCAATTCCATTTTATCAATTCCAATTCCAATCCCAATTCCAACTCAATTCATTTTATCAATTCCAATTACAATTTCGTTTCCACATCAATTCATTTTATCAATTTCCAATTCCAATTCCACCCAGAAAATTTCAATTCCAATTCCAATTCCTATTCCATTTGCTCCATCTCAAGTCCAATTCCAATTCTATGCCAATATTTACATGAGATCAACAATGTTGTATTTTAACCATGTAATGCCCAAGAATGGCCAAGGAAAATTAGATTCATCATTAAGCAAATGTCCATTTGTAGGATAAGGGAAGAATGGGTCAGTTATTCCACTTGTAAATTTTCAGAACTAGTGTCTTGGCATACATATGATCCTTCCTCAAGACCAGTGCAGAGGGCACTTTGGCTGGCTTCTCCATTAATATTTTAAACAATTAGAATAACAGGTGTTGCTGCCAATAGGGAGTTATATCTTTCAGTCAAATTATTGTACAAAAGTCAACATTCGGCAGATCCTATTTTTCGTTTATTTGACTTAATTATAGCTTAATGCCGAGATATTTCTGATGAATGTGACTAAGGTTAATGCCATATCTAATTATTGTAAATAGATGAAAACCTTGCTATGTAAAGGTGTATATTCACACCAAAATGCTTGAAAATAAAATTGTTGATATTATATACTTTTAGAGGCTTAATTTGTGTCCCTCAATGTAATGAAACAAAATACATCTTAACATATGCTGATTCCATTCCATATAAATACATTTCGTAGTTTAGTTGTGACTTTGAATTAGGGACTCGTGCCTTTAATTCAATTTGAAAACTTTATATTAATTTATACGTAATGAAATCATAATATGCTCAGATTTATTTCGTTTCAGTACACCTGGGCTCACAATTTAAGCCTCTAAACGTGTATAATTTTAACAATTTTACTTTGAACCATTCTGTTGTGAGTATGCACCTTTAAATGTGTGCATTAAAAGCATTGGAATACAATGTATATAGTACAATACTGAGTGAGAGCACTGAGCACATGTATGTAGAGTTTGTATAACATCTCTAGTCCAGGTGTCTGCGTTTTAAAAGCTGAGACATGTCACAGAGGTGTTTGTTCAATGATTCCTTTGTTATGCAGGAGCGTATAATTACAGGACAATTATCTTATAATGTACTGATTTCTTCACCCATTTCATTCCATGCAAATGATAGTTATTACTTTTCTGAACATTATTGCTAACATATTGATGAATAATTTTAACACAATTTGGTTATCTTGGTTCTAGCTTATATATTTGAAATCATTTGAACTAATTTGTATGATTTTAAAGATTGCATGATGTCATAGAGATGAAAACCTGTTTCCAGGAAATGCACAATGAAATAAGTTCAAGATCAGCAGCTTTGATTGGATAAAGGAGGTATACAGCTCACATAGGTTAAAAGACTTAATTGGCCACTGGTCAGGGAGAATTAAGTTAATTCAATAATGTATTATAGTTCATAGCATTTATCAGATCTTTATTTTGTCAATTCAGAGAGCGAGAGAGTATTTTTGAAAATTGGCCACTGGAATTACTGGCTCAGTTATCCAGCTAGCCAACTCGAGTTGTACATTTTCAAAACTAGTCTTCCATTCGCCTGTTAATGCACATTTCTGAAACTCATTGCAGAAGGTGATTTGTCCGGCAAAATTGTTAAAGTGTTAAAGGCTAACTTGCTCATCACTGCATTATCAGCATCTCAAATTCTAGTCTTCAAACCAAACATATAACCAAGTTGTTAAAATCAATTTTAATAGAAACTGTTGTAGCGTTATGAGACACGCGTATTTAGTCAAATTAATTTTAAAATATTCAATAACGCATCTAATAAGAGCTTGCATAATAAATATCATCAACCTGCATACTTAATGAAATATGATAAATGGTATCATATAGATCATTTAGGATGAAATGCATTACGGGCATATAAAGAGCCGTGTATAATTTACAGATATTACATGTATGTACATGATATAGCCAACAATGTCCAGTAAATCTATCACAAATTATGACTGAAATTGATTGGAATTGATTTGGAATTTATCAATTTCGTTCAATTCAAATTATCAATTTCAAATCCAATTCCAAATTCTGGTGTCCTCAGATTCATCAATTCGAATTCCAATTCCGGAATCGAATTGGAATTGACTGATGAATTCCAATTCCAATCGGAATTCTCCCCGACCCTGGAAGTATATACAATACAGTACACAACACAGCTCATAAATCGGTTAGACTGCTTCAAAATAAAACAGTTGCAATTGAAGTTATTGGTTTGATTGGCGTCTATCGAGTACCTGATTCTAGATCCCATACACGCCATATCTAGGCTGGTGTATATTTCAGTCTATTATTGGTAAGTTCTCCAGTGAAAGAGAATTGAAGGAGAGTGCCTATATTTCTTCACTCCTCGTTGCCTCTCCACCCAGGAGTATAAAGGAGTACACATGTGTTTGCGTGCGTGCAAGTACATTGACCAGTGTAAAAGAACTGGGGAAATTACCAATAATGGAATGCAATATACACCAGCCCAACTTAATTGAAAAATTAGCTATTCGTTTGATTGCCGTCTATCGAATCCTTGAGTTCAGTTTCAATTCACGCCATATCTAAGCTGGGTTATATTTCAGTTTGGTTAAGAGAGGCAACGAGGAGGGGACTAGATTACCTAACATTGCTTGCTCATTCGCCGCCTGATCGCCTGACAGTCGAGTAGGATTTGAATCGCCCCAGTTATTGGTTTGATTGGCATCTGTTGAGTCCCTAATTCCAGCTCCCATTTACGCCATGTCTATGAGGCTGGTGTACAGGCGGTCTATTATTGATACCTTCCCAAGTTTTACACTTGTACCCATTTATACTCCTGGGGTGAGAGGGGCAATGATGAGTGAATGCGATTGCCTATGTTTCAACCGATTCCTCATCCGCCACCTGATCGGTCTGACAGTCCAGTCGCATTTGAACCCTGCCTGGCTGATTAGCTGTTGATCACCTTACCACCACGGCCACTCGTCTCCGCTTTGAGACCAGTAGTACCACGGTCAAATTCACCAAGACAGAGAACCCAACTCACCTGCTTGAGAAGCTGCTAAAACCTAAACTGCTTGACAGACATGTCATAGTTATCGATGACTTGGCAGTGGAAGACAAGATGGTAACTTACCACATCAACTTTAAAGGTGCATATCCACAGCAAAACTACTGAAAATAAAATTGTTTATATTGTATACTTTTCGAAGCTTAAACTGTGAGCCTATATGTAATGACACGAAATAAATCTTAACATATGATGACTTCATTACGTATGAATTTAATATAATTTTTTAAGTTGCGAAATTGAAAAAGAGGCTCGTGCTTCTAATTCAATTTCGTATCTTAAAAATTATATTAATTTATACGTAATGAAATCATCTTATGTTAAGATTTATTTCGTTTCACTACACATAGGCACACAATTTAAGCCTATAAAAGTATACAATTTAACAATTTTAATTTCAAGCAGTCTGGTGTGAATATGCCCCTTTAAAAGATGCACACAGGAGACCAAGATCAAAGTCTTCATCCTCTTTCAGAAGTACAGCTACAAGATGTCACCAGACATCTGCCATCATAAGAGGCTTCTATACGTCAGCCTAAAGAGTGGATGCACTATGATTGAGACAAAATATGGCCATCTAAGTCTGAAAGAGATCAAGCAGGGATTTATTCCAGGCCTGTAGAAGGCCATTGATCTATATCTCTTCATCTTCAGCAACACGAATGGCTTTTTCACACAAAGCCATCTCTGGAGAAGACAACAGGCTTCTGCTACAAGTTGGGTCCAACCAGCAATCTCAACTTTGTGTTATCTCGCTGATGTGTATCGCTCTCTCGTATGGCCCTTTCCAGGCAGTACTTTCTCTCTCAGCACCCTTGTCAGCAACTTCACGTTTCACTCAGCACCTTCGTCAGCAACTTCGAGTTTCACTCACTAACTTCATCTTCTTTGCCTTGCGCCTCTGGAACACCACATTCATGCGTAGCCTGAAACTCTTCTTGGAATTTAATACCTGCTCAATAGTCGTCTGAGTTCCACTGGCAGGATCCTCCTCCCTGCATGCTGCATGCCACTCCTCGGCACAGACAGCATTGCCCACTTGCGTGCCTCTCTTTCGCAGTCTATGCATCATTGATTTCCTCTGAGAAGTATTTTGTTGTCCCATACCGTAGACTATCCAGTGTGTGGGGTTCCTCAGCTGTGTGAATCCTGAATGCAATCGATCATTTTCCGTTTGACAGTAGAGCCTTGGTCTTGACCATCACCGACCTCAGATCCAGGGTATATGACTCTTAGCAGTGCTTGGCCATGCTCACTTTCAAACTTCTTGCACATGGTTCAGGTCAGAAGCTCTTTGATAGACAGGAATGCATGCTGCAGATTCATTGAGGTCAGTATCTGCTGAGGAATTTGAGGATGGTGAGAAGCCTTTGTGTTGAAGACGTTGATTTCATGAACTAATCCTCATATCCGAGTAATAACTGGCCGCTGGTGAGCTGCCCTGTAGACTATGATGGAGAGTTCACAGAATTCAGCCTAGAGTCAAATGTAGAGATGCGCGTGGCTGTGCCACGCTTACACCTCATCGAGAACACGAACATGAATCCAGATGAACACTGCGCATCTAGATGGTGTGATGATGCCCACTCCTCAACTGTACATTTGGTATGATGAAACTGATCAGGAGCTATAGCAAGCGGGGTCTAAACAGTGGCTCCCGCATGTAGTTGAAAACGCCAGTGGTCCACGCCAGCTCTGTTAATGGTTTGTGGTAGTATTGCAATGAGGTGTCTCACACAGTTTGGCTGTCACGGTCGTGGCACGGAAGGAAGGGCCAGTCCAGAAGATAGATTAGCTGGGTGACTTCAAGCTCAAGATGACTGGGACCAGCGTTCTTGGTGAGGTACTTGACCATGCCGATGTAAGTTTTTCCCTCCAGAAAACGAAGTCGTACATGCTCCTATACATGACCAGTGGCCATGCCCATCTAGAGTTAGGACTCGAGGGGCAACGGCAGCCCAGTGCTAGATAGACATCCCACCTAAGCATGGCAACCAGCCCAGCTTCAATGGCAGGGAGCTCATATGACGTAATCGTTCAATGGGTATGTCAGTGATGTTCTTCGGATATGCTATGGTCTGATTCTGTCAGAATGGTGGTATTCAACATGGGCGCCTGTAGAGCTCAACTCAAGATGTCACAGTATGGTTCCGAATACAAATATAAACACTGTGGTCTTCTGGCCTGCTGATACATTATGGTCGAGGGCGGCTCTGAGAGCTTTACCAGCTCATAGTACCCATTGAGACTCTAGTCTTCCTCTTTGATATTCTGAGTAGCATTAGGCTTTCAAGGATGTGGTCAACGATGTTGAATATGATGATGACTATGATGATGCCGATGATATCGATGATGTTCACTATGATTATGATACCGAGTCAGAATCCTGCAGGATCATCCACCAAGCATGGGGGATGGGTCTATTATACCCATGCAAAAGGCTCTGTAGACCCGTTGATGGCAATCACGGCTCTAGTCATTCTGTGCATGACGAAGGTTGGTGAATCAAACACACAACATGCAACATTGATCTGAAAAGACGTCTGCGTCTTTTCCAGCCATTGCCTCAAATGTGGCCAAATTCTTTGGAGTTGCTGGTCTATGTATCCCATAGCTGCCATTGCACTCGTGGTTATCTGGGCCACTGGATATTTAAAAAATGCTTTATAGGATGACAACACTATGGCTTTGTCAGATTTCTTAACCTCTGCGCATTATTCGATAATTTGTATGAAAACTGTATTTTGTGGGTGTAGTAGTAGAAACATCCTACAGCTGCAATCAGTCCTTCTTCATTTGTGCCCACTGTGTCTTATCCTCAGCCATAATACTTAGCTTTCTCAGGTCCATTCTTGACTTGAGTGTACGGAGTCCTGCTTTCTTAAGGTCACCTCGTAGCAGGCATCCTTAGCACATGGCCAAACATGAAAATCTTTGCTGGGTGACTTTTACAAACAGCGGCGACGTATTTCAAATCTTGTATAGTGCATCGTTGGAAATTATGCTGTCTAGCCATCCATGTCCAGTGATGGTGCGTAGGTGTTTGCAGGCATCGAGTTTGTCTAGAGCTGCCTTTTGAGCTGCCAATCTGTTACAGTTATACAGCATCAAGGATACGCGGCTTGCATTGTGTAAACGTAGCCTTTTAATCAAGGGCATCTTTGATCTACGAATCCATAGCTTCCAGAAGGAATGGAAAGCTATGTTCCCCGGGACGCAGCGTGCAGCAATGCCAGCAGTACTGCAAAGCAGTCAGCCCAGGATTATACTTTTCCCCCATGGTTCGCCGCCACGAAGCGGATCGTCATTTTCTTTAGTTTCATGCTTTGTAGATAGGTATATGTGGGTGAACCCTGTTTTGGATTCATTCATGAAGAGATTCTCAATGTTTAGTTTGCTTGCAGCTATTGGAAGAAGTTCGTCAAGGGTTTCTTTTCCTCACCTATGAGGTCCACATCATCATCATATTCCCTCTCTAGCGGCATACCCAGTATTGACACTAGGCTATTGGTCTCGTGGAACGTTCCCATATGGATGGCAATGCAGTAGCAACGTAACAGGTAAAAACCACTGGAGATAGACCATCTACCCGTGGGTAGCCGATTGATGTCTCATACTCTACATACTTCACTGACTTGATTCGTACTCTCAGCTTGGTGTCTGCAAGCAGTATTCTCACTAGTCGTAGCTCATCTTCATTGCAACTGGCCTGGCGTAGTACATCTAGGATCTTTGAGCGTTTAATTGTGTCGAAGGTTCATGACATGTCAATGCCCATTTTATGGAAATGCCACCGCTTGCACATGACTACCGACACAAGCATGCATTGATTCGATAATCTACTCTTCTTTAAAGATGCAGCAGGACTTAGATTGTGGTGTGGCCATGTGTTGAAGGAGGTGTTCAGTGACAGTCGAACGAACTATGGTCATCTGTTCTTCTGTCACGCAATTAGCCAGGCTATATGTGAGTGGACAGGAGGCCACGTTAGAGATGCCATCAGGGAGTTCATCAGTAGGCTCTCTTGAGGACCTCAAATACAGACATGATGGCTATTAACATGAGCCGCACAATCTAGAAGAGGATGCATGCCACAAATGGCACAGTTTTCTCAAAGACTGCCAACGGATGGCTCCACAAGCAAGTAGTCTGACATTTATATAGGCATCATGCTCACCACATTATGTGTGCACACTTCATTGCATCTGCTCCAAATAAATTGGACCAGGTGGATGTGCGGTTCCCTCCACAGGACAGTGTGGGACGCAAGACATACAAGTATGCCCTCACCATTATTCATATAACCAGCAGGTAGACGACCGCAGTGCCATTCACAGATAGGCCGACCCATCAAGCGGCACAGACATTCACTCTATAGTATATATGACGATCCATGCCTTCAGTGGTCAGAGCTGTTGCAGGTTGGTGAGGGTACAGTGATCAGATGCGAAAGAGCAATCCTCATGCACACACATTACGTGGTGATTAGAAGAGGTGAACTCGGTCATTACCACCCCAACGCAATCATCTAATGGGGGAACCGGACAATGGCAGAAATGTTGTTCCCAAACCAACATGCCCTGGACATGGCTGCTCCAGGTAGTCGTTCCAGAGTCCCGGAGAAGAGGTATGTACACCATAGTGGTATGGTCCAATGTAGAAGTTACATATCTGATTGGCAGTGCAGAAGAGGACAGACTTCCATCTGGTGTCCTAATTTGCTACCTATTCGAGCCTGGTGAACTGGAACGTTGGCACAGATGTGCGACAGACACTAACTGGTCAATAGATGCCCACGGACTTGATATGTATGTGGATACAGTTGGTGAGCCTATTCTGTATTGTCTGGGCAATTCACTGAGAGGACCTTCAACTAGTTCTTCCACTCAGTCAGCTAGCTCCAGCTATGATCATAGGACAGGGTGTGAACAACCTCAGGAGCGACCCACCTCTTGGTGTCTGATGGGTTGAAATCCGGTTTTCACTGGTATACCACATACATATGATGGACTCACTTCACCCAGTTATCTTTATTATCTCCTGTTCATCCGGGGCCTTGAAGGCGTAACTCTTCAGGTGCATGGCAGCACACCAGCACATACTTCTTTCATCTTGCCCTTTGCATTCTTCTAACCAGTGGTCTGAAAAGGGTGGCCTACTGAGTACACAGTTCACAGTTTCCTGATGGAGGTTCAGCGTGAGGATATCTATGCCGATATGGCAGTGAAGAGCGACGTCTATTACATGAGTGACTTTCCAGTAGGACACCACTCATGTAATAGACGTCGATCCTCACTGCCATATCGGCATATATATCCTCAGGCTGAACCTCCATCAGGAGAATGCCCCTGTCTGTGTAAAGGATGTCAACCTTGGTACCATACTGATGCTTGGGCTGGTTGCAGTAAAAGTCGTAGGTGAGATGTTTCAAAAGATCCAGAATGGCCATACACAAGATTGGCCGGTTCAGCACCTGGTTGAACTTGTGCATATGGGGAGTGGCCAGGTCGGTATCAAACCGTTTTGCTAAGACGTGATTGGGCTTGGTTATGAGTCGGCCATGCATTCCCACCTCACATGAGTGTACCAGCTTGGCATCTACCCATTCGTGCCAGTTTTGCATTGCCATGCCGAAGACATCATTCTTTCAGATATTCTGCACTAAGTCGTTGGTAGACTGCCGCAAGGGTTCGGTGTTGAGGCTGATGTTAGGTTCCATCCTCGGTGACTGATCGAAGCGTGGAACTCTCTACAACATCTTGAGATGCATGCACAGATTAAAATAGAACTTGAGATTGTGCTAGTGCAGCACATGCCGTTTTTGTCCCTCATGTTAGATACTGGTGTTTCAGCTGATCCATGGGAACCATCTACTGTCTGCTGTTCTGAGAGCTACATTTCCATTGCCTTCATCTATTCTAGTGCCAGTTGGTAAGCATTGTGTATGTCATGCAGCTATTACGCATACCCAAGTTTCACCCCTGTGATGTATCCCTTCTCTTCATCATCAGCATGTTGTGTACTCTCTTCGGCTGTTATGTCGTGACCTAATAGAACACCCCAAATGGAATGTGTTGGCTCATTGCAGAGCCATCGCAATTGCTGGCATCACGATGCATGATGTGGCGTGTCGAGTGCATTTGAGCAAAGTCAGAAAAACAGGAGTTATTGCTAACTATCGATACTCCACCTCTGAACACATTTTCACGAACAGATGCGTGCCATTGTGGATGAGCAGCTCGGGTTTCAGACCTGTCTTCTTAAACAGTGCATCCAATGTCTGTCAGGGACTCATGTAGTAGTGAACCGACGGCTGTGATGGCCGAATGTGGCACAACTATAGACGTAGGTCTACGTCTCTATGTTGTCGGGGATGCAGTTGATTGGTCTGTGTCAAGACATGCTTGATGAAGTCGGAGTCATAGACAGAAAGGTATGGAATACGACTGGAATGGTGGCCATCTTAGTGCTGTGGCGCTGCTTAGGCTTGCAGGCTCCACCTGCTGCTCATGTCCATTTATTTCCATCGACCTGGGTTGGACAAATATGCCTTTATCTCCCCCCGACACCCCACTCATCCTGTGCGTGCTTGTCCAGGAAGAGCTTTGGGTTCTCTGACGTCATTACAGCCACATAGTCCCATGGTGCTGTTTTTTCTGAGTGCAGGTTTGGGCGGAATTTGACTCTGGTCCCTTGATTTTGATAGCTAGGGCATCGAATTTAACATAGATAGTGAATGGTACCATGAGCTTCTTGTGGTGGCTTGTAAACCGCAGAATATTCTTGCCTGGCATCCTTATGCGCATTGGCCAATTACTGATGCCTCGCACTCCGGCTTTTTTCTGTTAGTATGTCCTCTCCAGAAGAGTAGTGGAGGCATCGTTCGCAGAAAAGCGTTCTCTCGCTGTGGGAACTCTGGTCACAGTGCAATCGCTGTAGGTCCATGGTCCATGTGCAGTGCTGCTTGCGAACAGCCCCCACACCACAACACCCCACCCCTCTTGATTAGCAGCATATCCGGCCACGGACTGCTAGGATCAGCCTCTTTCAGATGTAGAGTGTAGAGCCCCTTGACATGCGCGAATAAGTCGATTTCTCGGTCATTCTGTCTCTTAACATCAGCTGAGTGAGGGGTTTAGGAGAATCTACACCACTAAAGGCAAGGCTGTCACAGTGCTCTGTATAACGTGATGGCATGTACAGGTGATCGTGCAAGGCAGATCCAGGACAGGGGATACCATTGTAGACATTTAATGCAATATACACTCCATGGGAGCATTATGATAGAGGGGCGTCTTAGCAGAGATTGGTCGTTTTCCTGGTAGTGTGAGGGTTTGGATATGTTTTTAAAATTAAATGTGGCCCGACAATAGATGTGGGCGGCTTCATTGGTTTAGACCAGTGGTTCCTCCGCGTGCGTGGGTTTCAGGATGGGCCGGCCTCGCATGTGTTCATGGCTCAGCGTTATCGAACAGTCAGTGTGAAACATATTATAACTGGGAGCTTCTACAGTGCTCAGGAATGCTCTGCTTAGCCGTGTCAGAGGTGCCAGAGCAGTCAAATGAGGGAAAGGGCTTACCAGAGGGGCATGATTCCATGACTACCTGCGTCAACTACTAGCGGTGGTGGTGCTGGTGCTGGTTGTGGTGGCGGCGGTGGCACCGGTGGCGGCAGCGGCGGTGGTGGTGGTGATGACTATGGTTGTGGCGGCGGTGGCGGCGGCGGTAGCGGCGGCGGCAGCGGCGGCGATAGTGGCGTTGACTTTGACGTCGTTGTTGTTGTTGGTGGTGGAGGCGGGGTTGGTGGTAGTGGTGGTGCTTTAACGCGCCAATATCGAATTTTATATCGGCGTGCCTATTGACAACGGCGCATGGACCAATATCAAATTTGCTATCGGTGCGCGCATTCGCCAACGGCGCAGGAACCAATATCAAATTTGATACCAGCACGCCCGTTGGCCAACGACGCAGGGAACCAATGTCGAATTTGATATCGGCTCGCCCGTTGGCCAACGGCGCAGGGAACCACTATCTAATTTGATATCGGCGCGCCCGTTGGCCAAAGGCGCAGGGAACCACCATCGAATTTGATATCGGCGCGTCCGTTGGATAAAGGCGCAGGGGACCAATATCAAATTACACATGTTTTTGATTGCATTTCGTCTGCCTAAAGGTGTTGTTTACTCAGGTATTACACAATGCTGTATCGCAGTGGCGGTGGACAAAAGTTACAGAAGGTTCCAAAGTTGTTGGAAGTGAATACGAACTTGGTTTCATTTTCAATAAAAGTAATATATGGAAACAAAAGAATACGTAGCACCGACACCGATGTCCACGTTGCATACAACTTTGAAAGTCATTGTTGATCTTAGAATTAAGCATGGCGCCGCTAAATCTGCTCAGTAAATTTTGACATGTACTCATGTCTGTCTGAAAATCATATTAATTATTCACATGGAACAATGTGTTCTAGAAAAGTTAGCTTCGATCAAAACATCATTGATAACAATGTGATTTTCAAGCATGTTGGTGTGAATGTGCACCGTTTAATATTGTGTGCTATTGTGCTATTTGATTTCATGGTTATACTGAATTGTGTTATTAAATTATTCAAATTTAAGAATTAGGGCGTTTTATTTATTGAGTTAGTTATGTATTGTGCTCGCCATTAATAAGGTTCGATTAGAAACGGACATTTGTGTACTTTGATACTGTTTTATATCGTCCCAAATAAATCGATTTCAATAATGTTCCCTGCGCCGCCGTTGGCCAACGGGCGCGCCGATTTCAAATTTGATATTGGTCCGCTGTGCCGTTGGCCAACGGGCGCGCTGCTATAAAATTCGATATGTGTCCCCTGCATCGTTGGCCATCGGGCGCGCCAATATCAAATTCGGTGTTGGGCTTGCCCCGTTGGCCAACGGGAGCGGCGATATTTAATTTGGTATTGGTCCCTGTGCCATTGGCCAACAGCGCAAATTCGATATTGGCGCGTAACAGTGGTATCGCTTCTGATGTCTTTATCCGCTTTTTTAATGTTGGTCGTTATCGCATATATCGCCTCGTCGCTTGATATCGTCTCACGGCTTGATATCGCCTAATCTGCCAGAATAAATGTAGTCGTAAATCAGCACAATTGATCATCTAAAACTCCGCCCTACCAAAAACGGTTTCAACAGTGGACTTGCTGTCCATTAGCATCCAAAGAGTAGATTATTTTTTAAACTTTGCCACTTGAATGTCTGGTTCGGTAACAGAGCCAACCATTCTAATGGTACATTTTCAAAAATAGTCTTCTCTATGTTTGCAAATTGGCATTTTCTATAAGAAGATTGCAATATTCTTGAACAACTTAACGTGAGTGATGTTAGCATCTTTAACTACACGGTTATGTGTATGCGTACAGTTTTAAATGCACGTATGTATGGCTGGACGCACTCTCGCGGACGGGTGTTTTCTAAGCTGTTGCTATTGTTCCAGTTGAATTACATTTACCTTGCACGAATATACCGGCACACTTTCCAAGAGACACGTTGATGTAAATCTATGCCTATGGCCTTATCGCAGATACGGGTCTAAATGTCCCAATCGGCCACAATTCAAGTCAGAGAAATGGGCATTAGGAGACCATTACGTTCTGGAAGATCTGGGTTTATGTGCTATCTGGCGCTGCTAATTTCAAACGTAGAACTTTGCGTCCAAACATAAAATACAATAAATTGAAGCGACTGTTGGGAGTCAAACTTGTATAATTAGTAGCCATGGCGGCACCTCTGTTGTCAGTGTTCGTTGCTCCGATTAAAGAGATCTTGTGTTGGAATAGTGTCAGTTCATATGAAAAATGATCGTAGATGCAACAAGTGCCCGCCAGCATCGCAGATGTGTTTTAACGGAATTAAACTCGCTAACGCGAACGGGGACGATTTAATTCAAATCATATCAATTATGTTATAAAATTAGTTTAATTATGTAATGAATTCTGCTGTGATGTGTTAGCTATGTTTTACATTCAATTAACGTGTATGGAAGTATAGGCCGCTGAATGTCGTTTGTGTTGGATGCCATGTACAGCTATTAGCTCTCATGACCAAGACAGCCATACCCGCCATCTGTCGTGGTCTTAAGGGATGTCTATTTACAAGTTAACGAGATACGGCTTTTGCAAAATTACACTGGCCATTCCAGTGGTAAAGTATTACATGCTCGTGTCCTGTAATGAGACAGTCAATAAGGACATATTTGGATTCTTGGACCAAAATCAGCCATTAAAGGTTGACAGTATTTTTCCAGAGATGACATAAGTAGAATGCGGAAACTTTGACACGGACACACTCGATCAAATCCATCACGCGTGCATGCCGTTAACTCCATTAATACTAAGGCCGTGTTCTCACTAGAGAGGTAATCAGGAATACCGCCATACCTCACTACGGCGGTACGCGGGTTAAGTCTCTGGTGAGAACACGCCTAAGTTGACTTGAGCCATTTCCTTCGACATGTAGAAACAAATTCCAGTCCAGTTAGTTTCAAAATAGGCAAGTGAATATATCTAAGATGTGTCATAACGTGCCATACATTCCCGATTCTATATATACCACAACCGTATGATCAAACACTCGAACAATACAATTTCACCATTTAAAATTACGCATAATAATTATTGGATTCGATTCATTTCCTTTGTAAGAACAAGTGCGACGCACTTTAGGTGCAACATTTCAGACATGAAACGAAATAAGTCCGACCGACCGACCGACCGACCGACCGACCGACCGACCGACCGACCGACCGACCGAACACACCCACCCACACACCAACGCAACTGCTCCACCGACCGACCCACTCACTGACTCACTGACCGACCGACCCAGCGACCCACCTCCCCACCTCCCCAACCCACCAACCCACCCACCAACCAATCCACCATCCAACCCACCCACCAACCCACCGACCCACCGACAGACCGTCCGACCCATCGACCCACCGACCCACCGACCCACCGACCCACCGAACCACCGACCGACCGGCACACAATTCATCCATAACTCTCGAATATTTCGCTGTATCGCAATTGCTTTAAAATGCATGCGCTACGAGTGTAATTATCGCGTTTTATAAATGGCATTTCAAGGAGATATAGGCCTACAGGTCCGTTTTACAACGATGTTGGATTACACAATGCTGTGGAAAGGGGTAAGTTTTAGAAAGATAGTAACACATCTCTATAATTATAGTGCTGTATTAGCGCATTCGATGGTGGAATCCAGGTTTTCCTATGTCTGGCCCATTTCGAGCAAAGCTCCGCCAACGCTCAATTTGCAGAAAACTATACAGGTAAACTGTTGGAATATTTTAAAACTAATTTTACTGGGTGCTGTTTCTTCCTATGTCAAATTAGTTTCAAAATAGTCAACAACATGGTTATTAAATATTAAGGACATACAATTCGTACAACTTGACGGACTATTAAGCGTTTATGACAGACTAAATCGTGCCATTCATGATGTAATTGATTATGGCGTCCGCCTACATGTGACGTAGTCTATTACACCGTCACACGATTGACTGAGAACCAGGATTCATCAATGGAATGGTCCGATATATCTGTCAAGTATATACCGTCATACCCTATTATGTCACATGTAGGATGACGTCACAATGCACGGTGACCTTTATAACCCAAATAGGAACACTGAAATGTTCGCCAACTGTACGAATTGTGTGTCGTTAATGGACTTCCTATTGAATAACCATTCTGTCAAAATATTCAATAGCTTACTTGTATAGTTATATTGAAAATAGGACTCTGGGAAGTCAGGGTTCATAGTATATAAATCGATTCCAACATGCGGAAAAAAGTGGCCGGAGATTAGCAAGAGATGGGCAGGGCATGGGTAGAAATTGACCCCTCTATTATCATGTTCCAGTAATCTCTGGTGAGAAATAGATAGACCCATTTCTATCTACGCCCCGGCCATTTCTATCTAAACTCCGCCCACTCTGTAGTGGGGTTTGATTTGAATTATAAACTTGAACCCTAAATTACGAACAGCTCATGGCGTATAACGTGCTTCCAATTGCGCGTTCAGATGACTTTCCAACTCTACAAGATAAACGTACGGATAAGCTGCCGAATATAGCAGCGATAGGTATCAGTTCAAAATATTCAAAATAATGTTTATTAACATCTTGAGGAATGCCAATTTGCAAACTGGGAAAATGATATTTTTTACTTTTTACCACTGGAATGAATGTCTGGACAAGCCTGACGGTCATTCCAGTGGTAAATTGTCAAAGTAAAAATGGGTATTCGATCAGTAAATACCTTTATATTTGTGATCAAATTTAATAATTAAATGGTTAAATTGCTTATTCACTAATGAAATAGAATTCAGACATTTCCGTGACGGGCATGTGCAACTTTTGTGGCGAACCTACGCCATTTGAGTTTAACTTCGGGTAACACATGGTATATCTCATCATGACGTCAGATACTTGAGTGACAGATCGGATTCCTTCATTAAAACGTGCTGCTGTAAGCTGTCGGTGTCTAAGACAGCGACAGCTTACACGGTTATTGCAGCAATAAGACCAACAACGCCGACAACAAAACAGATGGATGGATGGGTGGGTGGATTAATTGATGTGTGGGGAGATAGGTGGATGGGTGTGTGGATCAGTTGTTGGGTGAACTGATAGCTGGCCAGGTGGCCAAAGGGACGGACGGGCGGATGGTCGGTTGGTTGCTCGGTCAGTCGGTTGGTCAGTCGATTGGTTTGTTGGCCGGTTAGTCGGTATGTCAGTGCATCGGCCGCTCCATTCGACGGCCGGTCGGTCGGTCGGACAGTTTGCTATTCAGTTAATCAGGTGGCCTCTCGTTCCGTTCGTCTGTCGGCCGGTTTGTGACGTAACTAGAAACGTCATAATGATTGTGACGTAAGCATACATGTGATGTAATTGATTATGTCTTTTCATAATAGCTTGTGATTTTGCAAACGTACCCGTCAGATAATCATCTTTCACACGTGCTGTCATCACCCATTGCTGTACTATTGTTACTACTCGTATAGTTATATATTGTGTACATTTATGTCTACAGCTAACTGTATAGATCTTCTTGTTTGTTCTTGGCTACAGTTATATGTATGTGGATCTTGTGCCAATAGAATATTTTGATTTTGATTCTGATTCGGCCATGTTCTATTCACGAACCATGTTTAATTATATTTGGCTAGCACTACCTATCTAACTACGTGATTTTCTCTATGCAATCAATCTATGTATGGTAATAGTGTAGATTATAAGTTAAAATACAACAACCAGATCTGTACACTGTAGTCACACCTATCACAATTTCTGGTAACAGTCTGCAATTAGAATCTATGAGAATGTATTTCTATTAGGCTTGGTAGTATGCTCACAAGTTTCTAAACGCGATGCTTTAATTCCAAAAGCCTTATTTTCAGCGATTAAAATCAGTACCGTATACCGTTCGTTAAGTTTGGCGAGGGGTGTCTATGGCTTATGGTGTTATCGAATATCGTGTGCTCCCAAATAACTATGAGTGTGGCCATGTGACGGTGGTGTTGGTATGCAATATCCCTTTCACCTGTTTGACGCCCATCCCATATGCCACTATATCGATACGTTATTGATTTTATTTGCGATACCTTGACAATGATCACATTAAGTACATAACACAGCAATATTAATGGCGATATACTATGATCTCCGAACAACACACGGCTGTTGCGATTACGGGGATGTTACGACGAACTCAATGAAACGAGAACAAATACGTCGATAGTACTGTGCAGCTCACAAATAAATTAATGCATTTTGAACACGATGTAAAATGGTTGCAATTGGATATTTTGACCATAATTAGATTGGAAGACATTGCTGTCTAAGACAGAAACGACTTCCTCTCTGAATATGCTCAAAATATTCAACTCTATTGACACAGACTTTCAGCAGTACGTTTGACCCTGTGTTGTTAAGATGTCAAGTTATTTCTTAGCTTTAGTGTACTCTGACGGCTGCTAAGCTTTAACCATATAAATATCCACACTCATCTAAAAGGGTGTAGGGCATTGATAGAGTATTGTATAGAGATTCAACATCATTATCTTTCCAGCAAATTCATTAAACCGTATCAAAAAGATGTTATTCGTGTTAATTTTGAACTGTGGTCGTCGCCATTTTCTCTCCTCAATCGATATACAATGCGAGCTGTCATGTAGGTGTAATAAAAAACATTCCTGTGGTAATTATCATGTTGCAATTGTTAAACTAATTTGACTGCAACCTGCTATTGCCTAAGTCAATAACCACGTAATTATTTCCAAAGTATTCAGCTACATCATGGCAGCCTTCAATGACCGGGAACTGTATTGATGTAACGCGCCAATATCGAATTTGCGCCGTTGGCCAATGGCGCATGGACCAATATCAAATTTGATATCGGCGCACCCGTTGGTCAACGGCGCAATCCCAATAACTAATTTGATATGGGAGCGCCCGTTGGCTAACGGCGCAGGGGACCAATATCGAATTTGATATCGGCGCACCGGTTGGCCAACGGCGCAGGGGACCAATACCGAAATTGATGTCGGCGCGCCCGTTGGTCAATGGCACAAGGGACCAATATTGAAATGGATGTATTTGGGACGATATGAAACAGTATCAAACTACACAAATTTCTGTTTCCATTCGAACCTTATTAATGGCTGGCGAACGCAATACATATCTAAGTAAATAAATAAAACGCCATAATTCTTAAATTTGAATACTTTAATATCACAATTCCGTATAACCATGACATCAAATAGCACAATAGCACACAACATTATATACTGTTAAAAGGTGCATAGTCACACCAAAATGCTTGAAAATACCATTGTTATCAACGATGTTTTGACCGTAGCGAACATATCTGGAACACATTGTTCCATGTGAATAATTAACATGATTTTCAGACCGACATGAGTACATGTCAAAATGTACTGAGTAGATTTGTTTGTTCATGCTTAATTCTAAGAGCAACAATGACTTTCAAATGTGTATACAACGTTGGCATTGATGTCGCCGCTACGTATTATTTTGTTTTCACATTTTTATTGAAAATGAAGCCAAGTCCGTATTCACTTCTAACAACTGTGGAACCGTCTGTAACTTTCGTCCACCGGCACTGCGATACAACATTGTGTAACACATGAGTAAATAGGCAGACGCGCAATCAGAAACTTGTACATTTCGATATTGGTCCCTTGCGCCGTTGGCCAACGGGCGCGCCGATATCAACTTTGATATTGGCCCCCTGTGCCGTTGGCCAACGGGCGGGCCGATACCAAATTTGATATAGGTCCCCTGCGGCGTTGGCCAACGGGCGCGCCGATATCAAATTCGATATTGGTCCCTGCACCGTTTGTCAATGGGCGCGCCGAAATCAAACTCGATATTGCTCCCTGCGCCGTTGGTCAACGCCGCAAATTCGATATTAGCACGTTACAGAAACACTTAGATTACATCACGTGACTATCTACAATAAGACGTGATGAGTTTTCCTTTAGCTCGCTAATGGATAAATCT
The DNA here is from genome assembly GCA_034401795.1 of Chaetoderma sp. LZ-2023a. Classification (NCBI taxonomy): domain Eukaryota; kingdom Metazoa; phylum Mollusca; class Caudofoveata; order Chaetodermatida; family Chaetodermatidae; genus Chaetoderma; species Chaetoderma sp. LZ-2023a. Next base: position 52,560,858 of record CM067364.1, on the reverse strand, counting down.
GGTCAAGAATACCAACGTTTTTGCTTGTCCATATGCAGACCAAGAGATTACTATGTTATAAATTTACCACTGGAATGACTGGCTCGTTTATGGATTATGGCCCATAATCCCTTGGTCAGCAAATGGGCATTCTTCAAAACCAATGTAGAGCCCGGTATTTGCCGGATTCACCATGAAATGGTTAAATATAACAACACCTGAAACTGACCATCGCTACAGTGGCGCCACTAGGCAAATTATTATCTAGAAATCCACAAACTTAATCAATCAGGTGCATCTTCCTGAATGTTTCTTTTATCCCTTGTCGCAAAACCCCCTTAATGTCCAACTAACGCGCTAATGCACATTGACTAAACGGAATAGCCATCACGTTGGCCATTTCGGCGACTGGTCAATTACAGAGATAACGTTTTACCGTCTTTCATCTCCAGTCTAAAGAACCACAGTTGTTGCTTTTCAATATATTTTTTGCGGGGAGATGAGACGAGTTGTTATGGTCATTACGAATGCTTTAAAAGATATTTATTTGCCAAATATGTTCGATTATCCATATTGCAAGACAACACATTATTCTGGAAATTGTGCGATTAATTTTACTGGAAGATTGTGTGCTAACCGTTTACAAACAACTTGATCTCATATTAGTCAACAAGTTGTTTGGAAACGTTTAGCGCTAAATCTTCCAGTAAAATTAATCACAAAATTTTGAAAGCGAAGATAAATAATAAATATGAACATTGGTTTCAGGTTTGACACCTGCTGGATAAAGCTGCATCTATGAAGCTGCGATGTTTGGCTTCTATAGAAGAAGATTTAGTTCATATAGCTTAAACATGACGACCAGATTCAACATGGTATATTTTACAGATTTAACATAATAATATCACGTCTGACATTATTTCAGTAATATCTATAATCGTATGTGAGGCCTATGCTCATCCCATCATATATTCAGTCGAGCGTGGGAGGGTGTGGGCGTGTGACTTGGTGGGGGAGGACAACGTACGTACTTTTCGAGCTACGCCGTTTTACAAATTGGTACCACCTATGATGCACAATTGAGCAGGTGCTTTAATAACATACATCCATCGTTCATTTCCAATGGTGATGTGAATTCATCGTGCCGCACCATTCACAACCATGCTGCTACTGCTGTTGTTTCTGCTACTGCTGCTACAGCTGTTGCTGCTGCTACTGCTGTTGTTGCTGCTACTGATGTTACAGCTGTTGCTGCTACTGCTGCTACTGCTGTTGTTGCTGCTACTGCTGCTACAGTTGCTGCTGCTACTGCTGTTGTTGCTGGTGTTGTTTCTGCTGTTGCTACTACTGTTGTTGTTGTTGTTGTTGTTGTTGCTAGTGTTGCTGCAGAAACTGCTACTGCTGCTGATACTGATACTGATGATACTGACGACGACGACGACGACGACGACAATGATGATGATCTTTTGCCCTCCCTTTAAATGGAGAATCATCTCACCCGATTGTAGTTCCAGTGTGGTTAATGATTATCTGGCCTCAAATGCAAATGTTCTTCACACATAGATGTACCTTCTTCTGAAAAAAAAATCTTTAACATGCGTTAGCTCTGATACATTTGCGAGGATACGCTACAAAACATATGTGTTTGTGCTATTTCTGAAAGCTAACACATGATTTTTACGTTGCATGACCGTGAATTATTGCCTGACAAATGCATATATTACCAAGAGCTGACTCCATACACCGATTCCTTCACTTCAAAGATAGGCTAGAGGAATGTCTGTTAGGCGAGCCATATTTCATTCACCGTATGTTTAGTGCAGTATACATGAAGCCACTGGCATAACACTGCGATTTCAGTTTATTCATAGAGAGGACTATCCCAACATAACGCAGTGCGCATGCACTGCTGTTTTAGCTAGGCCGACTGCAGTGTTCTTCGTTAGAGTGTAGCATTATAACCATTCAGCTCTCGGGAAGATCTGATGGTACTTAGCACATGTGTTCATATACAGATCATACCCGTGTGCTGCGACAATGTTTCATTGCCTCCAGAAGGTGACTCCACCGAGTGACGGTTGTTTGTGTTGTGCATCAGTTACGTGCGGGTGTGACTCAGTGGCGCTGGAATGCAATGTTGGTTGGGGTACACATTGAGGTGAACCAGAGAGCGGTGTTCCCTGGGAATCCCTCACGAAAATGTGAAGGGTCCGGAGAACTTCCCCCGAAGAATTTTGTAATCTTGTTCTTACATGGCATATCATTGATTTTCCGAGGAAATAGTTATTAGACCGCTTTAAATAAATGTACTGTTTTGGAAGGTTAAATATTACGGGGTGGGGTCAGCGTGGGGTGTGTGGATCGGGTGGATAGGCGATATGAGCGTAGACCCTCCACCATAAAAGTTTTGATTGGTGGACGCGTCCCACTGTCCAACTCTTCTTCCAGTGCCTATGGTGTGGGCACGTATATTGGTAGCGCATGGCCGCCGCCCCACTACCACGTACGAGGAGACTATTCTCTCGGGATGCCAACGTGTATTAGCTAAATGTATCTAATTAAGTAAGAGACTCTAAGTGACCACATGAGTATAGGTAATCGTGTGGCATTGTGTCTAATGGACCTTTCAAGCGTTGGCTATGTCCAACGTCGCCCACCTCTAGCTAAGCCCCACGCACAATTCGCGTGTTGGGAGTGATCGATTCCCGAATACCCTAACTATCAATTTTCTGAAAACTATACCGGTAAGCGGTTCACTATTTTGCAACTAATTTGACTGGGTGCTGTTGATGCCTATGGCAGCCACAGCGGGGGGGGGGGGGGGGGGGCATTCGTACAACAACGCATAGTCGTCTTCAAATATGCGTTCGTGACGTACTTATCTACGTCATTCATTATGCTGTCATTCTACACGTCATGTTGTTGATAAGGACAACATATGATCTATGGATAAACTGGAAATGTCCAGTGTCGTCTATCAACCACATAGACGCCATGCTACACGTGCCCAAGATCATGTCGTAAGGAGGTCCACTCGCAAACCAAAGCTCAGTGTTTCGAATCCTTGAGTGGATGAGCATTATGGTACGTCAATCCCTAATTAAGTTACCACATTCATGCTAAATATGGTGCCCCGACTGTCTTACTTTAACACATTCATGCTAAATAGGGTGACCCGACTGTCTTACGCTACCACACCGGTGCTAAATATGCTGTTCCGACTGTCTTACGTTGCCACATCCATGCTAAATATGCTGCCCCGACTGTCTTACGTTACCACACCCATGCTAAATAGGCTGTTCCGACTGTCTTAAGTTACCACTTTCACCCTAAATTTGGTGCCCCGATTGTCTTAAATTACCACACCCATGCTAAATATGGTGCCCCGACTGTCTTAAGTTACCACATTCATGCTAAATATGGTGCCCCGACTTTCTTAAATTACCACACCCATGCTAAATATTTTGTCCCGACTGTCTAAAGTTAACACATTCGTGCTAAATATGATTGCCCGACTGTCTTAAATTAACACATCCATGCTAAATATGGTGCCCGGACCATCTTAAATTACTACACCCATGCTAAATATGCTGTTCGACTGTCTTAAAGTGCCACATACATGCTAACTATGGTGGCCTGACTGTCTTAAGTTACCACATCCATGCTAAATATGGTTCCACGTCTTCCCTAAGGCTAAGTGGCCACATTCATGCTAAATATGGTGCCCCGTCTGTCTTAAGTGACTACCTCGTGGACATCTATGATCCGTCAATCATGCTGCTGGCCTTAAAAACAAATAATGTGTTCAAAGATATACCTATTTGTGTCAAACCATGGTGACTCTTTTGAAGACGGGTGGCCTAACGACCACCTCTCTTAATGGCACCATCATCTTGTGGCGCCAGATAATAGGCCTATGTCGTATTTAAAGCAGATTTAGCTGATCGAACGTCCAATGCAAGCGAGGAAGGCCTGTGTATCAATCTCCATAATGGACCTTTCCAAGTGTATCCATCATATGACGTCATAATCAACTATGCGACGTGTAGGATGAAACTAATTTGACTGGACGCTGTTGTTGCCATAGGCAGCACCAGCACCTAGTCAAATTAGTTTCAAAATATTCAACAGCTTACCTGCATAGTTGCATAGTTGCCTTGCAATTGAGATTCAGAGAATTCTGGGATCAATCGATCCCAATGCGAGAGATGTGTTGGTGTAGCTTAGCTAGTGATGGGCGGCACATGGCTAAAACTGGACAAGTACATGTCCGTAGGGACAACACTGCAGCTTCAGATACTAATAATCATTCAATAGCAAGCACGGAGCAGGTGATAATCAACAACCGACCGATTAATGTGGACCAGATTCAACTATCATCATGCAACTGCTAATAACATCACTCTACGTTATCTCGTCATGCACATCTTTCTATTCAAGGAAATTGTGCACGGTACTTCTGCTAAGCCGTCTTCTGAATTCATAATTACAGTTGTTTGACAACAGTAACACTATAAGTACCAAGCATGCTAGTGCCATTGGATTTGCCCTTACAGCTCCTTTACACCCGTATATCTCAAATTTAAATTTACCTTATAGAATGTACCATACTTCTTAAATAGATACGGGTAGCCTATCTTGCTATGCCATGTCCACGTGCTTTATTTAACATATAAAAAGTGTAATGACCTGTTATGTATCATATTGGAGGAATCCAGTTTTAGCGATGCCCGCTCATGAACCTTTCCAGTTTATCCATTCATTATATGACATCATAATCAACTACGCAACGTGTATGATGACCGCATAATCATTACGCCATCAATGCCTCAAATTATGCCATCTTAAAAGAGTAATAGTCCGACACGTTGCACGAATTGTATATGCTTGCTATTTAATAAACACGCTGTTGAATATTTTGAAACTAATTTGACTGGGGGTTGTTGCTGCCATAGGCAGCAACAGCACCAAGCCAAATTAGTTTCAAAATATTCAACAGCTAACCGGTATAGTATACGGACAAAGCGTGGGCGGATCTTAGCTAGAGATGGGCGGGGCGTAGCTAACCCTGGAAAGGTTTAACACCATGCATGTTGCTATGTGGGGCGGGTGGGTAGGTTGGCGGGTGGGTGGGTGGGTGAGCATCCAGTAAGGAACCTTAGTAGCCGCAAAACAGTACGTTGGTTGATATCAGCAAGCTTGATTCGTATGCGAATGGTACATGCGAAATGGGTTATTGTAAAGGCGATACTCGTGGATGTTATCTTTCATATGGCCGTCGTTGAAGAGGGTGATAGCAACAAGAATGGCAACATCGAAGATGTTGACTACGTTCCATCCTTCCATCCCTATTCATTTGTATGAGATAACGGTAGAGTTCGATACAATATCTGCATCGAAACATCAGCTCAGTACCGCCGACAATTAGTCGTAAATCGATCAATTCACTGGCGCGTATATAGAAGCAATTCCTAGAAATCCATTTCCCCGAATATTCACAGTTTCATTTGCGCTATTTTATGGGTTTGATATAAATCGGCCATTATTGCTCCCCATAAACATATGATATCACCGACAAGACTACCCAGTATGCGTCTATCCGGATCCATGCCAGACTATTTCACCCAGCTTGTTACGGCAGAGAACCCACGGTAATTCCCTCTGAGCTGAATATTGTTTATTGCTCTCGGAAATTAATAGCGCTAATGTATAGTAGCTGCTGGTATGGGCCTGAGCAAAGGTAAAAGAGATATCTTGTGATTTACACGCGCAACCACGTAATACGGTTGCCACAGTATTGAGATACGGCTTCGGAACTGGCACTGGAGGAAACTTTATCTCATCGTTTACTCTTTTCCGAAGCCGGCCGTTATAGCATAGACGAGCCCATAATACTCGACTCACGCTCATAAACCATCAGAATTCGTTATTCTGCCACGTTTCGCCGAGGCCATAACGGCAAACTGTAACTTTATAAATGGCCTTCCCACAAACGGCCATTTTGTCCCGCAATGTCCATGCACGTTTAGATACGCTAACGGCCTCTTTAATGGGCAAAGGTCCGAAAACCCTGGTTACATAATTGTCAAAGAAATCTCTCTCCCTCTTTATGGTTGTATTAATGGGTAGTTTAGACCCAACTCCCCATCACCGGCCTCCTCGGGATCCATATATTTGACTGTAGCCATAAATACAGGCATAATTCGTGTATATAGATTATCGGTTACCATCATCTAACTTCTCTCATTAGCAGGGACTCTTATAACTTGTTTTATTTTTGTCTAGGCCGGTCACCGGCATGAGTCTGGAATTCTGTTTTAAGCAAGTTGCACAGGCTTTCACGGAAAGCGTGCTTTTGGATGCATACCTATACCGCTACATACATGGATGTGTATTTGTGAACATTAGAAGCTTAATTCTACATACAGTACAACTCAGAAATAACTTGAATAGCAGGAATAACACGAATGTTTCCAAAAACAAAATAAACCACACTTTTGAATAATTTGAAAATAATTCAATTGCTTCTTAACCATTATCATTCTGAATGTCAAAATTCTATCTTTTAATGTGTCAATATCAAAGAAACTAGTGTATTTTTCAACAATTTTTGTGTAGGATGTTGCTGTCTACGACAAAACCATCTCCCACCAAGTTTGTTGAAAAATGAACACCAGTTCATCCTTTGCTTTAATTTGAAGATTTAAAATGTTAACACCAAAATGATAAGGTTTAAGGCAGCAATGTCTTCCAATCCAATTATGTTATAGATATTCTCCATTATTTTTACCAACTAACATGTTTCTGTGTTTATTGTGGGGACACGTGTTAACTTATTTTTTAGTTGCACTGTAACTCCGCGAGAAATAGGGTATAATGTGACGTGAAACTATGTGCGCCTTGCTGCTATTCCTGGTTTCGGAATGGTCACTCAAAGAATGTATTGTTTATATCCAATGGCATATGGAGTACGCTGACCAATGGTCTATGGATTATACTGCACCTAAAATGAGGTAGGAGATTATTTCAGCATTAGTTTCAAATCTGTTCAACATTACATTTGCTTCATGGAGACAAATGTTGGTCGTTCATTGACACAGGTGGTTGAACGAATACTTATCTTGAAGAACCACCCGTCAATTTGACAACAAAATCATATCCCATGGAATCCGCTACTGGGGGAGAATCCGTAGCTAAACCATTTTGTGTCGACGAACCCATTATTGGCTAAACATGGTAAACCGATATTTACAGTGGTCTTGAAGAATATTAATTTGCAGTCAAAGAGAATGTTATTTTGGAAATTTACCACTGGAATAACCGACCCGATTGGTACATTTTCAAACACAACTTTGCTCTTGTACCTGCAAATGGACACTGGCTAAACACATATGTAGATGTCCTTGACCATTATTCCTTCAATGGTCAAGCGACCCACGGGCGGCTTCCTCAGTGGCCACACGAAACTGTCATTTACAGGATAACATAAATATATATATATATGTAGATTGCAGTAGTAAATTTACAAAAATACCCGTATGCGGGTCTGTAAATAAGTATTTACTGAATTAAAAAATTCAATTTTCTTTAAGCCATATTGAAAATTAAAAGTGTAATGAAGAAATCCAATTTTAGCCACGACACTACCATCTCGCTAAGCTCCACCCGCGCTTTGACGTGCGGGTATCAACTATACAAGTTAGCTGGT
>CM067364.1:52480671-52548171 GCA_034401795.1 Chaetoderma sp. LZ-2023a | reverse complement strand
AGAGACATTATATTACCAAAGCTGTCTATGTTACCATCTTCCAGATTGTAATTGTGTGTGAAATTCCAATCGTATGTTTGACTTTGTTAATATATAACCGTACAGACAAGAAAGCATGTTCATATAACGCGCCAATCCCACAGTTTAACTGTTGACCAACGATGCGGGAACACTATCTAATTCGATATGGGTGCGCTAGTTGGTCAATGGCACAAGGACCAATATTTATTTCGATACCTGCGTACCCATTGGTCAACGGGGCAAGGGACCAATAACAAGCGCTATGTTTGCGTCAACATGAAATAAAATAAAATTACACACATTTCTAATCCACTACTCATAGGCCTATGTGCATATATTTACATGGTACTACAGGTGTGCCCAATGCATACTAGGCCTTTCCACTTTATCTATCCATCATATGGCTAGGTTATGCGTAGAATGACATCGTAATCAATGGCGTCATTATGACACCATGGATGCCGTGGATATAAATACGCCACGGACGCATAATTGAAGACGGACTGTGCGTAGTTGTACGAATTGTATGGCTTTACTATTTTATAAAGATTGTATTGAATATTTTTAACCTAATTTCGCAGCAAAAGCACCCAGTCGAATTAGTCTAAAAAGAATTCAACGGCTTACATCTGTAGTTTTCTGTAAATGTATAGTCAGGGAGTGCAGCGATCGGTCGACCTCAACACGAACGTGATGAGGGTATAGCTTAGCTAGAGGCGGGCGGGGGTTAGCACACTGGAAAGGTCCATTGATATCCCCACAACTATGGGTCCAATGCACCAATACAAGTACTGTCTTGGGGATTCAAGTCATGTTTTATATTATCTATGCTATATCACGTTACTTCAAGAGTTGAATATGTTATATTCCTTATCGAGTGCGATTGCACTGCTGCATTACAGGGTTATACACAATTGTATTATTAATGTGAGTTTATAAATTATCGCATTTTATTTAGTGAGCCTGCGTATTGCTTCCATCGATTTCACTTCACATGTATACATTTAACATCAATAAGGCTCGATACAATCAAGCAATCATAAATGTGTGTAATTTGATATTGCTTCATATCAGTGCAATCATAGCAATTGATATTGGTCCTCTGTGCGCCGATCCCTGTATGCCAATATCGAATTTGATATTCCAACCTCACCCCCACCTCAGCACTGTTGATCATATTGTACCATCTTAATAGAAACTTCTTCATATTTTACTTGCAACTCACGTTTCTATTCTATGCAATTTAGCAGTAGTTAGTATATTAATGGCAACCGTACTCTAATTGACTAGTTATAAGCAATGCATCTTGAGTTTTTCCAAAAAATATCATATGCATGCTCGTTCTTGCTGGTATCAATCTATCAGACGTTCTCGCCATTGGCCGCAAGGTCTGCACCCGGGTCTCATACTGAATCTTCTTATCTTCGATTTCTTCTTCTGCCACTTTTTCTCTTCTTCGACTTATTCTTCTTCTTCCTCTTTTTCTTCTTCTTCTTCCGTAATTAAGTTGCACCGCGATATCCCCAAATCGGTGTTCTCCAAGCATCTTTGTCTTGGTCTGCTTCCGCTGCTTCTCTCCATGTCACGTTACGTCTGTCTTTGAGATGTCTCTCCATCATTTGTATCAATGCTGTATTTGGTTGGCCTTTGGGACGTTTTTTTCTGGTCTTAAAGCATGTCTTAGCGATTTTCTTACTGGAGTATCTTCGTCGAGATGCATTAAATGTCGAAACGGACGTAGTCTGTGGATTTTGAGTGTGTCACTCCAGGCATTTGGGCCTGTGAGCATGTACACTTCTTCATTATTTACTATTTTCGGCCATCTTATATTTAATACGCGGCTTTTCAATACACTCCAATGGAATGCATCAATATTCTTCTCATCCCCGCTGGGCAGCGTCCGTAGTTCAGAGTTGTAAAGGAAGATGCTTGATATGTATACATTGAATATCCTAGCTTTAGCGGTGATTTTAGTCTTTTGCTCTTAAATATGTGTTTCATGTTTCTCCAAGCATGTATTGCTAGGTCGTTTTTCTCTTTATATTTTGGGAACTTACCATTCTTTAATTTCCACCGTCACCTTTGTTGTATCTCGTACCCCTCTGTTTTCTCTTCATTTGTGTTTGGTTCTCTCTTTTTGAGTGTTTTGGTGATAGGGTTCTCTTTAGACGATTGACTATTTGTTTGTGTGTTGTTATTTCGCCAATAGCATCTGCATTTTCTTGATTGATATCAATGTGGTTCTTTCTAGTGTTGCTATAGCTTTGTAGATTTGGGAGTTCACTCTTGATTTGTAGCTTTATTAAGCACGATGTGTGGGCATGGCTAGGGTAGGTGTCTTCGTGTGCCAGTAATTTTCCTAGGTAGAAAGTGAACTCGATTGCATTGAGGCAGTCTCCTTATGCTGCTCCTGTGTCCGTCTTGAAGAAATTACTTTCTGAATTTCCACATCGGACTGACAGCTCTACACTAAGTAGATTCTTGCTCAGATGCAGTTCATTCTTCCCCAGAACGACACTTAGGTCACATATAGGTGAATTTTTGTTTTATGACGTTGACCGCCTTTGACATGCCCATCCACAGTCCGTATATGGTAAGATCTGTGACTGTTGCTGCTTTCTCTGCATCTACTGGAGGTTGGTGGTGTGTGCTGGAGTTGGGTGGTGTGTGCTGTTATGGCTATACCCGTATGTATGATTGCTGTATTCTGCGGATGTATTAGTAGAAACAGCTTACAGCTGCAAGCAGTCCTTCTTCGCTTTTGGCAATCGTGTCTTGTCCTCACCAAAAGTCTTTAGCGTCATCAGGTCCATTCATGCTCTGAGTTTACCGAGTCCTGCTTTCTTGAGGTCACCTCGTAACCTGCTTAAAATATGTATGCAATGACGGACTCTCCTGGCTGTGTATATGATGGCTCCCAGTAGGGCGAATTCCCAGACTCTCTGTACTGGTGTGTCCCCTTGCATCCTTGCACATGGCCACCACGTGCCATCTTTTCTGGGCGACTTTTACGGACAGCGGCGATGTATTACAAATCTTATATAATGCATCATTGGAAATTACACGTATACTACTCCAAAAAGCATCTAAATCCATCACATTGGCCCCTTTTCAAGAACCATATAGGTCATCCATTGATGCAGGAACAAGTCACATTCTACTAAGAACACCCTACTGAAACGGTAATCCATGGTTAAGTATTTAATTTAGTTATACAACACTTGCCCAGCTCGTGTGTTTCAATGTTCTTCCTTGCTAGACAACAAATTGGCTTGCAGTTTATAATTTTATTAAATACTAATTATAATACACATATGTGCAATATTAAAACTAGATTTATTAGACACGGAGTAGTATATATGTATGTCCACACAGGTTGCTTGTCGGCCCTCAATTGGTGATGTTCGTGTAGATCGGATGTTTCTTTCTGTGAGGCATCGGACATATTGAAGTAATGCACGTGACTATGCCCTTGCAATTCTATCGAAACTGCTCATTCTGACCAAGTCTTTGCCAGGCGCTATCCTTATGGGGCGATCTTTTCTTCCATATATCCGTTCTTCATTCCTCAATCATCTTTAATGTCATACTCCTCCTCGCCTCTTTCTGCCATTGCGCTGTCAGCGTTCCAGTGTAGATGCTGGCTACTTTCATGGCAGTATTGCCTTTGTCTATTCAACCGCGAACTTCCCCGCCAGAAGAGCAGTGCTATCATATTCCAACTCGCAGGCGATTCAAATAACACAGGTTTGGAAATACAGCGAGAACTTCCATGTAGACACAAGACAATGTTGAAAACACAGTCCATTTCACTCCAAAATAGATTCTTTCTTGGTAGGTACATTTCTTAGAATGAACTATCTGTTGCGTATTACTGTGATGTCCCTTCTCCAGTATGGATTGTTTTAATAGACATTTCCCACATACGCGTATTTTGGGAAAATACCTTCCCGAACTGCATTGCGCATACCACTTCTTACTGGTAAACGTGATAGCTGACTGGCAAACAGCACTACTTTACTATTAGAATCAAGATACAGCGCCCTTTAACCAGTTTATATGAAGAACTAATTTCATAATATTATTGAAGTCATACATCATTGGAAAGCTAAACCAGTTTGCTATACATTTCTGCATTAGCTTTTATGGTTTTGTCAAGTTTAACATAGTTGATTGCCATTTTAAAATAGCTTCCATTGCCCACTTTATTTAATGAATCTAGGTATAAAGGTGTATTTCATATACACAACTAACTCGAATAAAATTTTACCAAAAAAAAGAATGCATTAATATTTAGGAAATTCAATGCACTTTCCAATGACATGTGCCTTAAATAATATAGTGATTCTGTTTTATCATAGGAATTGTGTAAATTGCGATGTATTTAGTGCAGTAGTAACGCAATTCGGGTCAGCTGCACTTGATCCTTGGCCAAGTACATCTTTAGCCCTTACCACTCTGATCTCAATATCCTATCTTCTACCGTGTCAACTGCAAAGCAACTAGTGTACAACACCAGTTCATCTTTAATTTAATCAGAGTGCTAAGCGTTAAACACCCATAGCACATATACATAAATAGTAGTCAAGAGAGGTGTCTTACTTGCTGGTGCTACTCGATGGACAGCTACTGATTGAAGTATCCGCCTGTCATTCACCTCCTGGCGGATCCGTCCTCTGGTTCATCCACATTATTTAAGATGAGAATCTTGGTCACGAAGCCTGTCACTGTAATTTCCTCTTCCAGTTTCTCTGATTAGGATTAAGTCTCAGTGCCGTCTCACCTGGAACATCGAGCTCACCTGCTGGGTCAATGGCTGCGATTGTGATGACGTCATAGATGACGGCACATATGGTGATGACGTCGCAGATGACGTCACATATGTGATGACGCGCCATATGACGTCACACATGTGGCCGTAGTAGCAGCAGCCGTAGTAGTAGTAGCAGTGGGGTCATTAGGGGTGTGGTCTATAGGGCTGTGGTTCCATAGTAGATATATAATGGGGTTGTGGTGTGGGGGCGGGGGTGTTCCACAACCCCAATAGGGTTGTGAGGTGGGGGTGGGGTGGGTGGTCTGAAACCGCTATTATATAACTACTCGTTTATTAAATTGTAAATTCACCAAAGACATGCAATTCAGACACTAACTGTCGGACCTTTACTCCATTTATAACGGATTTACGTTATTTGATTATGACGTCAGCTAACACGTGGCGTATTTTGATGATATCGTTTAATACCTGATTGACGCCTCCATTGCAGGATTTGCAGCATACCATTTCCTCATCTCTCAGAATACACGGAGATGAAATAGGTGCAGCGATCACAGCGGTAGAGTTTACGGATTTTTTTCTACTAATCCAGAAAGGATTGTGCATCATTGATTTTACTATCCAGCAGCACATTTCAATAACCCTATGTTTATAAGCTTCCATCTGATCACTTCTTTAATCCATTCACTGATGGATGCTTATGAAAAGCAATCCCAAGCCTATCGTATCTGTTGCCTTAGGCAGCAACGGCTTCCAGACAAGTTATTTTCAAAATATTCAACGGAATATGTGTTACATTGTAAATAATTTGGTTAATAATATGACTAATGTTATAGCCGAGTGCTTGACTAGAAATTTTGAGGATTGAAGGTTGCAGAAAATCTGCTGTTTTGTCAATTTCTGTTGGGTACTGAGCATAATGCCATTGTAACAGTCTTATTTTATATTTTCTCTAAGAGCATTACTAACCCAGGTGGGTTAGTGCAGGTGTAGTTTTACTAACCCGTATGAAATTTTACTATCCTCGGGTTAAAGGGTTAGGGTTAAAATCGAACCCTGCTTGGAATTAACCTTGACGGAGATGGCTTCATTTAGCGTGACGTACGCCATTTACCATGACGTCACAATGCGTCATTTTGATGCTATGTGTCACAGTGTTGGAGGGATGCATACCACAGTTGGTTACAATTGAATTAATTGCGTGTGTCTTTTCTAACCATCACAACCAGAGATTTCACAAACACGTCCTTTCTGAGATTCTAAATATGCCATATTCATAATCCTGATATATTTAAAGCAGATGTCGCTTTCAACCTCGTCCTCATCCGCCAACAGCACCACCACCAGCGCTTAAACCTTTACCCATCCACCCTCCCACCAACCCCCACCCCCACCCCCGCCCCACCCCAAACACACACGTCTTTCATAATCCACATAATTTATTTCTTAATATCTAGGGCGACGCATATGTTTACAGGAGTATGGAAGTCAAGGTTCCCCAAACGTGTGTGCTTCCAACCAGATGTCAAGCACGGTGCGTGCGTTCAGCGAAGACATATCGTTTTAATATGTTCACCAGTTTGGAAAACATTTCGAATCGGTGGACAGTTATTTTATACATTCACCTTTAGTATACATACTAGTCTAATACATACAAAGTTTGTAACCATTAATAGCGTGTATCATAAGCCAATATGGACATTATAAATTCATTGTGATAACCGGATACGGTATCGGTCAGGAATAAAATAAAAGAATATTTCCAAAAACAAAATAAAACTGACTGTTGAATATGTTGAACATAATTCACCTTTCCAGAGTACCCACCCATCATATGACGTCATAATGAACTGCGTGGTGTGTACAATGATATCATAATGAATGACGTCGATAAGTACGTCACGAACGCATATTTGATGACGGTCTATGGGCTGTTGTACAAATTGTTTGCTTTTGCTATTTAATAAATATTATGTTGAATATTTTGAAACTAATTTGACTGGGCGCCGATGCTGGCTACGGCAGCATTACCTCCCAATCCAATTTTGTTCGAAATAGCTAACAGAAGATTTCTTACATCGTGTTCAAAATGGTACTAACTTACCTGATCTTGTTTGCGTTTTGGAAAAGTATCACCTTATTTATAAGTATAACATATGCGATGTGGTATTCGGAATGTAAAATATACTGAACATATGGCGATGTTAAAGCGTCTCAATAATACCACACAGATAACCATTTATTGGTCAATAATGATCAGAAAAATCGCGAACTTTTCATAGTGAATCTTGTATGCCCATCTGCCGGTCAAAAGACGTCAATTTTTTACAGTTTTGCACTGAAATCACAGGCTCGGTTGTCAGGCCGGGAACTTTCTAGAAAAGCTTTCTCTTTGCTTTCTAATGAGCATTCCCCAAGACCACTGCAGGGGCAGTATATGTCGGAGTGGCCATAACCTTTTTTAGACTTTTGAATAAATCGAAAAGAATTGATGATATTTCAATGTATTCAATATAATGGTATGCATACTATATTTCGTAGCGGATTCGTCTAGTTTGTACTAACATTTACCATACTCGTTGATGATGTATCGATATGACGCGTCCCAGCCTGAATGAAAGTCACTAGGTCAACGATCACTGCTATAGTGGCTTTGCTGAAACAGTATTTAAGAGGTCATGTTTTTGGTTTAACTCTATTGATTCACAGTATGTGCATACACTGGAACTCGCGGTTACCCGTGACAAGTGTGTGGGGTAGTATATTGAGATCCTCCTCTTCCTCGACGCTTTTCTTCATCTTCTCCTCCTCTCCTCCTCCTCCTCCTCCTACTCCTCTTCGCCATCATTCTTCTTCCTTTTCTTCTTCCTCTTCTTCTTCTTCATCCTAAGCAAAATGCGTGCACATGCGTTTTCCATTTCTTTAGCCACGTCATTCATGCATATATGTTCCATTATCGGCGAATGTTCTGTTAGGATCATGTACCTGCCTTTGTTCAGCCGATACATTATAATTGTATGGTTTAATTTGGACGTGTCTGTCTCATATTCGGATTGCCAGTCGTGGTTAACGAGTCCAACCTACCTGGTGGTAACATGGATAAGTGGTAGCCTCTTTCACCTCCTCCTCGTGTCCTACGCCTCCTCTGCCGTTTCCAGATACTTGTCATATCTAGGTCAATAGAGCACATGGCAGGACATTTCTCAACATCTATTGGTTTATAATTCACGAGTGGTTCACAATATTATGTGTAAATTTGGACACACGCTTACTTAAATGGTGGTTATGTAAGATACCAATGCCGTCGCTGGCTCAAAAAGGTAACATTGGCATTGACCTTTGACCTACCGGTGTACCGACTTCAATTCGATTGCCCTCCCAACATAAGTAAGCGTGTTCCCACGTTTATAGCGGTGGCGAGGGAAACTCGAACTAAATTCACTAGGGCCGTGTTTTCGCTGGAGAGTTACTCGGGAATAACGCCATACCTCAGCATTTCGCTACGCCGGTTAAGTCTCTAGTGAGAGCACTGCCTCGGTCTCTAAGCCAAGTGACACTGTCACTGCTACTGTCTCTGTGACATTGTCTACAGGTTATGGTATGCTTTACCTGTACATCTTAGCTTATATATTAAGAATGCCCCGGCCTATTTGTACACATCTTACACGAGCGAGGTTGGCATATTTCTCTGATGTGCGATATGATGGCATTGATGCCATTTAGGTCAACGATCCGGGGTTTACTTTGCGCAAAAAACCAAGAAGTTAAATTTATTTATTTTTAGTGTATTTACTTATTTAGCTTTCTAGTTACCATTCCTCTCAGCGGGGCCATTTTAACGATATCTGGGCAAGGTTTGAAGCGTTGTCGGGTTCCAAATTGCGGACAAGCGGCATTCAAATAATATATACTCGACATATATTTGCGTGAAAATAAACTTGTCAAAATTATATACTTTTAGAAGCTTAAATTGCTGGCCTAGATGTAATCAAACGAAATACATCTTAACATATGATGATTGTATTACGTATTAATTAATATAATTTGTCTAATTTCGAAGTGGGATTGGGGACTCGTATCTATAATTCAATTTCACAAATTAAAAAAGTATCTTACTTTATATGTAATGAACTCATCATATGTTAAGATGTACTTTGTCTCATATCATTAAGCCTCACAATTCAATCTTCTAAAAGTATACAGTTTTGAAACTTTATTTTCACGCATTCTGCTGTGAATATGCATCTTTAACGTAGCTGATCTACCATTCCGGTCTTTTCAAATGTTTACCTTTTTTCTATAGCTCGCCTCTCAAAGTTTACAAGTCTCATTGCTAATCGTGTTAGCTATTTCCCGACGAAGCCGTCCAAAACCGGTGTTCTTGAATAATGTTCATTTGCCGACCAAGAGAAAATATTTCTTGTTGAAAATATATCGCCGGAATGACTTGCTCGGTAAACGATCCAATCATTCCAATGGCAATTTTTCAAAAGTAGTCTTCTCTTTTCCTACAAATGAACATTCAACAGGCAAATTTTTTGATTCGCTTGCCAAAATTTAGCCATGAGTGTGTTAAAGGTGCATATTCACAGCAGAATGGTTGAAAATAAAATTGTTAATGTCATATACTTTTCGAGGCTTAAATTGTGTACCTCGATGTAATGATACGAACTCCATCTTAGCGTAATGGTGGTTCCATTACGCATAAATTAATATACGTTTTCAAGTTGTCAAATCGAATTAGAGGCACGAGTTCCGAATTCAAATTCACAACTAAGCCTACTAACTTTAAATGGAACGAATTCATCATATGTTAAGATGTATTTCGTTTCATTGCAGCGAGGTACACAATTTAAGCCTTTAAAAGTATATAATTTTAACAATTTTATTTTCAAACATTTTACTTTGAATATGCACCTAAATAATGAACTGGCGTACCGCCATAGGTGGGTATGGCGTTATTCTGGGTTACGTCTATAGTGAGAAGGCGGATTTAGGCAGTGTTCTCACTAGAGAATTAACCGGGAATAACGCCATACTTCAGTCTGACGTTATTCCAGATTAAGTCTCTATTAGGAACACGGCCTTAGTGGGCATTCACACTAGAAAGTAAATCCGGAGTACCAGTAACGTATGGCGTTATACTGGAGTAAATCGCTAGATTGAACACGCCTTAATTTCTCTAAGGTGCAACGAATTAATCTGTACCCAAATTTATCATTTATTATTTATTATTTATTATTTATTATTTATTATTTATTATTTATTATTTATTATTTATTATTTATTATTTATTAATGTTTATTTACTTATTATAGGCCTATACGGTTCATTATTTAAATGTATGCGCCCTTTAGTGTGTGGTCACGATTGCATTCATGTATTATTATTATTATTATTATTATTATTATTATTATTATTATTATTATTATTATTATTATTATTATTATTATTATTATTATTATTATTAAAGGTGCATATTCACAGCAGAATGGTTCAAAGTAAAATTATTAAAATTGTATCCATTTAGAGGCTTAAATGGTGTGCCTAGATGTAATGAAATGAAGTAAATCTTAGCATATGCTGTTTTCATTACGTAGGCCTATAAATTAATATAATTCAAATTCACAACTAAGTCTACGAAATTTATTAATATGGAATGAAATCATCATATGCTAAGATTTATTTCGTTCCATTACATTGAGGTACACAATTTAATGCCGTGTTCTCACTAGATAGTTAAACGGAAATAACTCCATACCTCAGTATTGCGTTACGCTGGTTAAGTCTCTCGTGAGAACACGCCCATAAAAAGTATACAATTTTAACAATTTTATTTTCAAGCATTTTGGTGTGAATTTGCCCCTTTAAAAACAGTATAATTTCAAGATGCACATTCACAAGAGCATGCCTAAAATATGTTTTTTAAATTGTATACTTTGAGAGACTTAAAAGGTTCAGATTCACACCAAATGGCTTGAAGATAAAACTGTTAAAATTGCAACTGTATAGAGGCTTCAATTATTTGACTAGATGCAATGAAACGAAATAAATCTTAACATATGATGATTTCACTACAGATATTGGGAAATTAAATTGGGGGTACAGATGCTTAAGTCGATTTCCCAATCAAATACATTATATTGAATGAAATTATCGTATGCTACGATGTATCATGTGTCATTGAGATACACAAATTACTCCTAAAAATACACAATTTGAGCAATTTAAAGACTTAACCGGCGTACCGCAATACTGAGGTATGGTTTTATTCCAGATTACCTCTCCAGTGAGAACACTGTCTTAGTTTCAAGCCTTTTGGTGTGAATGCACACCTTTAAGTTGTGCACCTCAATTAATGATAAAGTCTTGGGATTTTTTCCAAAATATTTGGAAAGAACGTTACATTACGCCATTTTATATACCTATGCACATTCAAATTACATATGTATTGCATTCCCAAGTTGTTTCAGGTAATACTTGTGCCACATATTTTCGGTGCGCCTTCATAAGTACTACGGAAGGAAAGAACACTGGACGAATCGGAAGCGCATAGTTAAAGGTGCATATTCACAGCAAAATTACTGAAAATAAAATTGTTTATATTGTATACTTTTAGAAGCTTAAACTGCGAGCCTATATGTAATGAAACGAAATAAATCTAAACATATGATGATTTCATTAGGCATAAATTAATTTACTTTTTTTAAATTGAGAATTTGAAATAGAGGCACGAGCCTCTATTTCAATTTCGCAACTTAAAAAATTATATTAATTTATACGTAATGAAATCATCATATGTTAAGATTTATTTCGTTTCATTAGACATAGGCACGCAATTTACTCCTATAAAAGTATACAATTATAACAATTTTATTTTCAAGCATTCTGGTGTGAATATGCACCTTTATCACAGATGATAACGGCGCATACGCCCAGCAGAATATTTTTTAAATTTTATACGTTTAGAGGCTTAAATTGTGGGCCTAGATGGAAACAAACGAAATAAAGCCTAACATGATGGTTTCATAACGTCTAAATTAATATAATTTTTTGTGAAATTGAATTAGAGCTACGTGCCCCTAATTCAAATTAGCAATTAAAAAATTTGTAATTATTTAGTCACGGAATGAAACCACCATATGTTAACATGTATTTCGTTTCATAACACCTCGCCACACAATGTAAGCCTCTAAAAGTTTACCATATTAACAATTTTATTTTAAAGCATTTTGATGTGAAAATGCGCCTCTAAGACAAGTGTTATTATTTCTAATAAATATTATATATTATTTAAACATTATTATTTATGGCAATATTCATTATATCATTAACGACGTTTCATCAACTCCAGAGTCAGGGTAGGCGTCAGCAACAATAGTATGTGACTTTCATCCTGATACTTCTTTGAGATGGCGTGAACACTACACATCAGATGTTGTTTTAACAAAAAAATGCGGTTGCTCATTAACAATTGATGAAGGTCGACATCAGAAGATGTCACTGAATCAAAGAATGTGTAAGTTGTGTCAGGAGGACATGCACGATGTCAAATGCTATTATTCCTAATAAGTACTTCTGTCCGAGAATTGATATTCAAACGAGATGAATCTGTACAGTAAACATATTTAACAACTTTCATATAAAGCATTTTGGTGCGAATATTCATCTTTAACCATCTATTCAAATTTCGTTAATTTAATTTCACACTATTTTAATTAATATGAACTGACGCAACGACTAGTTTAGCAAAACGTCGCGTTTTTTAATTGATTGTAACGTCAGTTGATTGTAAAATAAGCCTGCGCAGGTATGATATGCGCCGAATTGGCAGATGGCCGAGATGAGTGCTCGATTTGCGCACCGTAGAGATATAGAAAACAGCGATAATTGAGCCCAAACCGAGGCACACGGATCCACAATGTAATTAACATCTAGTCTCCCATTACTGTCTAAAATTTAATAACTTATTGTAAATTTAAGTTGTTCTTCTTAATTTGAATTTAAACTAGACAGTTGATTAATGTAAGGTCTCGAAGACGCTTTTAACATGATAGTATATGGGAATATATTTAAATTCTCCCTAGTTATGGACACATCCACCTCTCTGCTCAATTGTTAGAGGTCTCTTGTTGTGGGAAAAGAATTCCTTTCGTTTATTTATTTGCATGTTCACTTGCTCCCAACCTTATTTAATACATTCATTATTTCCCGTGTTCATTCCTTACACAATTTCAGTTCAATTACCGCCCTCAACTGGACAACACTATTAGGATTAATACACACATGTTTGGAAATAGAATTATTAAACGTGTGTAGTTTTAAGGCTGTGAACTATATAACTCAAGATAATGATGCGAAATAAATATTAGGCGTGGTCTCACTGGAGAGTTAATCGGGAATAACGCCATACCTCAGTATTGCGTTACTCTGGTTCAGTCTGTAGTGAGAACCCTGCCTTAGCATGCGATTGTTTTACTGTGTCTTACTTTCCAGAGGATCAACAATTAGTCAAATGTTTGAGTTTTGAAGCGGAATACCCCTAGTTTAATTCCAAATCTAAAATGTATATAACTTTCATTTAGTTTAAAATTTGAATGCGGACCTTTAAACATCCAAACAACAGGACACACTTGCATTTATCTCGTTATCCTTTGCGTACATTGTCACACATTCAACACAAATCCATGTAAAATATTCCATTTTTTCCATAGATCTCATCGGTTGTATATATTCACATTCGTCATCTTAAAACTGACCTTTTCTATTGGGTACTGTAAATACCGCCCCCATCCCACCCACATAACGCAGGAAGAAAGACACGAGACTATAGAGAGGAAACGCATATATCACGTGAAATGGTCGTAAGCTGGACGCTCCTGGGGATAATGCGCTCCATCTAACCCTTAAACCCAACATCTAAAATTTAACGCCATATTCAGGTAAGCTTGTCCACCCTCTAAGTTTAATTGGACATGCGCCTCTTGCTCGTATTGACAGTAAAGGTTCACAGTCAAATCTGTTAAAAAATAATCAACAAAATATTTATTAAACTGGATGAGTGCTCAAAGTTGCCTTTTTTAGTTTCGGTGGTTAATCAAATCGGCGAGAAGATGAGCGACTGTAGTTTAGCTGAACTTGCTGGGTTGGACGTGCTAATTTATTGCCCGCAGCTGTGATGAGATGGTTTTAATTTTAGACTGGAAAATGAAAAAATTCAGAAAATCTGGTCTGTTGTTAGTGTATAGGGCATATACGCCAAACTTTGCAAATAGACGTCGGATTGGGGACTACTTCGTCGTAACGCGCGATCTCATTGGTTGAATGTTACACTGCTGTTGACTGGCTGCCGAGTCAGGCCACCGACATTGCGCGTATTTTGGGAGCGTAGAACGGAAATAGAACTACTCCCTCAAGAGATGACCTAGAATCTAACATCTAACTGTATGCATTCTGAATTCCAATAAAGGCTAATTAAGATTGTACTGAATAATTTCCTTTGAATATTTTAGTGAATGTCGTTGCTAACAGGGTATAACAGAACACCTCGGCCAACTTATTTCCCAGATGCTTAACAATCATTTAGCTCGTGTATTGGTTAATAATGGTTAACGCTTAGCTATGTTTTCTTAAATAAATAGCGTTAGCTCACGAACTCATCTTCAATCAAATCCCTCACAAGATGAGATTTTCTGGTGTCCTGTACAATCGATGAATTTCTAATGTGATCTGGGACACCTCTGAACCAGAGCTGCCAAACACAGAGTAGTTGTTTCTGGTAAGAAATGATTTCGATTTTTTGCTATAATATATGGGCGAGTAGTGGATTAAGGGCAGCGAGCAGTTGTCTCCCTTACACCGTTAAACGGCCAACTGGGAACTCGTATATTTAGTTAGCAAGAAATGTTCTATTGACTATTTTGAAAATAATGGGATTGGAAGAAGTTGCTTCTAGTTTCTAACAATTGCAACGCCACATCTCCTCACCCCACACTCACTCACACCCACTCCCCCCCTCACCCAGGCAACCCTCCCCAACCCGAGGACTATAGCGTGTACGCAACACCGACAGTGTATAGATATACAGGCATTAGATGCGTGACATACTGATGCCCATTCCACCAATGTGCATGACTATTAGCAGAGTGACCACGTGTATTAATGATACATAAATTGGATAAACCTAAAGTTCTAATAAATTGGTATACAGCGGTACAACTCCGATATGCAAATTTACATTGCCATGGCGCGCGGAACTATACCTAGATAACGCAGCCTACTGGGCCGATGCCGTGCCGATACTCTCAGTATCAGCCCGGTATAGGCCTAGCATCAGCCCAGTAAGCAGCGTTATCAAGATATGCATATTTGCATAGTTATGGGGCTCCATTTCTGACTATGCCATGCCAATTTCTCGCTAAGCTCTACCCACTTATGTACCGGTGTGGGACTCGGTTTGAAACGTCGACATTCTTGTTTCCAATATACTAAGTTTCAAGGTAATTACCGTGTTGACTATTTAGAAACTCACTGTACTGATGACTGTTACTACATATGACAGCCCCAGTAGCTCGCAGTAAAATTATTCACATATTTAAATATACTCAACGGTCATCAAATATGTACATTTCGTAAATTTTATTGGCTAACTCTCCGAGTACCGTGACAGAGTTACATCGTTCTGATTATGGCATCAGCTAACATGCGACGTATCTGATTATGACGTCGAATACTTGAGTGACGGGCCGATCCTTCCATTGAATATTCAGCGAGCCCTGACCAATGTGCTTCTGAATATACAATGGAGGTATCCGACACTCTTATACTATATATCTATAACAGGTGAAGTAAGTGTTTGCGAATGACGGATATCCGTGGCAGTGTAGTGTGTGAGTTGCCACAGGGCGCTGTTTCTCCGGTGGGGGATGCCGGTGGGGTGGGTGGGTGGGGTTGTGGGGGTGGGGGTGGGCTGGGCTCTGTAAGAGCAGGTGGCAACATGCCCCTGTATTGTGCATCTATTAGTGAAACGCGTGCATGCTCACCGTGTCAGCACAACTGGCCATATGACAGGGTGCTATTAATATTGTAATTCGTACTCCACAGTTAGCGGGGGATAGATAAAAATGATAACAGAGAGATCCGATCTGGCACTCAACTTTATGATGTTATGATCAATCACGTCACCAGTAGGCTGACGCCACAAGTATGTTGACCTATTATAACCTCGCCATGAAGCTCGAAAAATTCATCACGCATACGACTCGTGATAACGTGTTTTATGCATTTGTGAATTAGTAAACAATTATTTGAATATTTTGAAACTATTTTGACTGGGGGCTGGGAGCAACAGCTCAGGTAAAATTCGTTTCAAAATATCGAAGAGCTGACTTCTATTGCTACTTTGATATACATCACTTCCAGCACAGGACAGAATTGGGCGGAGCGTAGCTAGAACTGGCTGCCGCATGGCTAGAAATGGACGGAATCACTCTATCATGCACAACTGTATGCAATTGGATATTACTGGAGGGTTGTCCGCCATTTTATATTTATTCCAATGCCAATAACAAACTGTATATCGGTCTTGAGCCATTGCCCATCGCGCTGAATTGGATATTGGTGCGATCAAGTATCTTCTAATTCATGTTTTACATGGAGGACATTTTAGACAACAATGGTTTCCAAATAACTTAACTCCAAAATATGCACCAGTACCGTTTATTTTGTGTATTGCTCCACTACGATTATCATTATTACTATTGGCATCTCAACAATTTCAAGGGCCGATGCGTAACATAATATAAGTGATACAACAACATCTAATAAACCTGAAATTATAAGTAAAATATTGATTTAAGTCAACCGAAAATCTGCACTGTTTAAAGCAGTGATCAAGCCCAGTAACGGGCCGAGTCTCCATCACTCCCGGCAATGGTAACCTCTCTCAAATGACAATTGTCTTTAATGGTCGCGTAGTAATTGTTATTTTCTCAGCTGCGTCCATCAGCAACGTCTGGTACAAATTCGATACGATTTCATCGCGGCGGTCATTTAGCGGTGATTTGTCCCCGTGGCCGAAGACCGGACATTAAGATCGAGCAAATTGCCGGTAAATCAGTGGGAAATGGACAGGCGGCAAACAATGTCACGGAGGTCAAAGTCATCGGCCGAAACAAATTCGATAATAGTGGTCAGCTGTGGCGGTCAGTTTCCTTTCGGTCTATAGCCAATGGTTATTCCATCAGGATGGAAGCAAGCGGATGCCATTAACCCTGTTCTCACCCTCCTTCGTAGATGATAAGTAGGCACTAGAATATTACGTAGTGGTGACGGTACTTACATAGGTAAACTCATGATTCTTATTTTGGAACTAAATTGAGTGGAAGTCATTACTACCTCAGTGCCGCAAGAGGTTGCTGCAATTTGACTTTAGTAGGTCCATTAACGTTCAGATTGATTATTCATGTGTTCAGCGGGAAATGTATCAGCACGTGAGTTGGTGACTGGGCGGAATCGGGGACGACTATTTGAGGGGTTTGACGCGTCGACCCGTTGATAGCACTAAGGATATAGTTACTCAAATCGGTCGAATTGTCCAGACCAAACTGACCATTAGCGAGCCGAAATGGCCGGAATTACATCAATAATGTACTGATAGATGGGGCGGTGTTATGTAGCAAATACGTGATGGAAAGACGTTGTAATCTTAGCTCTATGCGTGATGAAGGCGGCCAGTCAGTCAGCTGTTAGAAACTAATCTGCAATGTACAATATTAAATAGCATATTACTGCATAACCTAACGTGAAAGCGGCCTATTCAACAGATGACTAGATAAAGCTGACGATCACAGCAATGTCTCCGTGAATGATAAAGTATGAGGGAAACAGCTGACTTTGGATTGGATGTCTTCATAGATGTTACTAAATCGTTACTGTGCCAATACCGGGTCGCGTCGGCCCGAAATTGTCCCAGTAGCGGCACAGTAAGCTGCGTTATTAAGGTTAATCTTTTACGTTTCTTATTCGTTCTCTCATACGGATTTATATCAAACCTGTCCTATTTCCTGATGAAGTTCTATTCATAGTGGAGTATTTCATAACTGCAGACTACTACAGATACAAACTACTTATATACATTGTTTGAAATACAGATCCACATTTTGCGTGCAATAATTGAATTACAAGCGCATGCGAAATTTCAATTGTGTAGCGAATCATGCACCGTATATATGCACACACACTGGGTATACGAGCCATGTAGATATGTGTGAGGTCAGACTTTGTACTGAATGCACTAATATTGGTGTAGAGTGTAGACAAGCGAATGGTCATTAATATAGTAACTACGTGATAGTTATTACTATGCATTTGAACCCGATAAAAAGGGAAACTTCCCTATTATTTAAATACATTTTATCTTTAAACATGTAACTGTTACCGACACCGCATGTGTAGGTAGCTAATTCCATGCCATTTTTTTCCACATCGACTAGGTATTTCTGTGGGAACTGTATGTCTTTAATAGGTAATAAACATGCTGTTGAATATTCTGAACCTAATTTGATTGGGCCTTGTTGCTACCATAGCATGCAACAGCGCTCAGTTAAAGTAGTTTCACAATATTCAACAGCTTACCCTTATAGGTGTCTGGAAATTGGATTGCAGGGATTTCAGGAATCATTCGTTCCCAACACGGGCACACTGTGGGTCAAGATTATCTATAGATGGGCAGGACAAAGCTAAAGTTAGATTCCTCAATTGGATGATGAAATCGGGTTTACTGCCTCATTTTTGTGCAATCGCGAAATACCAACCTCGTTCGCTATCTATTGCCAGAATACAAAGCCACATTGATAACTCCAACCAGGTACGGCACCCTCAACGTGTCTGCACGTTCCCAGTAATGGTGCCTCTGAACTCAATCATGGGCATACACAACAAACCGATTCTATATACAATTTCTTTCAGTCACGCACGAACATTTTTCTTTAGTGCATGTTCTCTTTCTGCCGCTTGTGCCATAGAACCACAACGTGGTCCCTATAAACAGGTGCAGTCCTGGGCCGGTGTGATCGCATCTCTAATCAGAAAGCAGAATCACGTAACTCTTCGCAGCTAAATCATGGATATACCATCTCAAATTAGCCAGCTAATAATCACCATCAGACGGCCCGATTGTGGGCGGAAAATAATTTGTTTTGAGGTAAACGTGTTCATTGTCCAGTACGATGGCAGTGATCCATATTTGACCGCCATCTTGGAAAACGAGTGAGTTTAATATGATTGATTCACATTTAGCTTGGTTATTAACTTATATCACACGCGGTACGATTGTAAAATATTGGCCACTCTTAAAACCAAAACATAACCTAATACAATGTTTTTTCTGGTGATTTAGTATGCCACTCAAAAATGTGTATGCGCCATTATCAACTGTTTGTCCTGGCCTTAAAGACATCTATTCACGCATTGATATATCTAGCTAACTTACCCTTCAACCAATCAGAAACACCATAGTCTTTCAACCTCGGCATATAGTCCAGTCATGGATGGACCTTCTTACTTAGCGATGCTGTTGGGTAAAAGGAACCCAACTAGTAAGCTGAGCGTAGTGACACATTTAAATAGTTTGAAACCAATTTGACTGGAAGCCGCACAATTAGCTTGAAATTACCCAACAACGTGATAACTATTACCTAATAAAACTGCCTTGTAATGCCACTAAGGGCGTGTTCGCACTAGCGACTAAGGGTGTGCTCTCACTAGAGACTAAGGCCGTGTTCTCACTAGAGACTAAGGCCGTGCGCTCACTAGATCCTAAGGTCATGTTCTCACTAGATACTAAGGTCGTGTTCTCACTAGATACTAAGGTCGTGTTCTCACTAGAGACTAAGGCCGTGTTCTCACTAGATACTAAGCCCGCGTTCTCACTATATAGACTAGGCAGTGTTCTCACTACACCTTTAATCATACGAATGGGTATGACAGTATTCTTTCTCAAACTCTCTGGTGAAAACACGGCCTTATACGCCATTATCACTGTTCGAGGAGACAAAATGGCGACGACGACAGTTTAACATCGAGGCGATATCAACATGTACATCACTGTGATACAGATACGGTCATGTGCAGGGAAGAGAGTGATATGGAATCTAGTGGTCTTAATCCATCACTACAAAACGGCATCTGATATGGGATTAACACACCTTTAACACACACTCAATGGGGAAAATGTTAAATAGGCATGACAAGGTTTGCCATAAACAAAACTAGACAGTGGTGATCAGTATGCCTGATTTCTAAGACAATGCTCTTTCTCTAAATCGAATGTATCAGACAATGTTGAACTAGACCTGGTATTGGTATTAGACGAACCCTTTTTAAAATATATTTCTAAACCATGAGTATAATAAAAAGAATACCATTTTGGCGCATGAATACGTAGAATACATTTTATGTAACTGTATTCCCCACTTAGTCCTGCCATCCAGATGCCATTTTAAATCATATTAATGTGGTTTATCAAAACTTCTGAGATTGTAGCCATACCACCAGAAAACACTCTTTAAATGCAGCCTAATTGCAACATATAACATGCCCATGATGCCCACGCTAAGATTACATCTCCGAGACAAATTTGTCCGTCTGCTTTTCCAAAAGCACTAGTACTAGCTCGTCCAATATGGAAAGG
The DNA here is from genome assembly GCA_034401795.1 of Chaetoderma sp. LZ-2023a. Taxonomy (NCBI): domain Eukaryota; kingdom Metazoa; phylum Mollusca; class Caudofoveata; order Chaetodermatida; family Chaetodermatidae; genus Chaetoderma; species Chaetoderma sp. LZ-2023a. The sequence goes on along the minus strand of CM067364.1, from coordinate 52,527,685 downwards.
TAATATATCAAACCTTGTCAGGCGTACATGGGTTTCATTCCGGCTACGAAGCGGGATAAATGGGATCGGTGATCACCGATTTTGAATCTCAGTGCATTGTCAGCAGAGATCACTCATCTACAAAACAGAACAATGGAGGAATCCAGCTTTAGCTCTGCTCCGCCCATCCCTAGCTAAGCTATACCGATGTTTTTCCTATGAATAAGTCGATCCCTACGCTCTCTAAATCTCAATTTCCACACAACTAAAGATGTATACTGTTGACTATTTTCAATGTAATTTAGCCGGCGCTGTTGCTGCCCATGGTAGCAACGGCGCACAGTCAAATTAGTTTTAAAAATATTCAACATAATGTTTATGAAATAGTGAAGACATACGTTTCGTACAGCATGACGGACTAGTACGCGTTTATGGCGGTGGGGTGGGGGTTGGGGCGGGGGTATCGCATCAGTCATGACCTAATTGAGTATGACATCAGCCTACTTGTAACGTAGTTGATTATCACGCCATATGATTTACGGCGAGCCTGCATTCTTCCATTGATATAGCACATAATGAGAGATACCAACGCTAGAAGACGGTTGTGTGTTGGATATTATTTACGATGTACTTCGCAGAACCATCTCCAACCCATACACACACCCCACCACCCCTTTAGCATAGTTGCTGTTTTGTAATGTTCTCGACACCAACAAGTACTAAACATACGCCTTACTCGGAGCCAGCAAATACGCTATTTCATAAATATTTAAAGCGTGTTGCGGGGTGACCTAAAGAAACAGGACACGATACGCTCAGATCATGAATGGACAAGACACTATGGTCAACGGCGAAGAAGGACATAGTACAGATGTATTTCTACTACCACAGCCACATAATACAGTAACCATACATAAATACAAAAACATTTAAAAAATGGCATTATATAGCCGCAGAGGAGATATTCAGATGTGCTGTCTAAACACGTGAAATGCCGGTGTTTCAAGTCCAACTCATCTATAGGCCGACAGAGAAGTTGTTGAATATTTTGCAACAAATTTGACAAGAATCTGTTACTGCCATAGGAAGCAAACATATCCCAGTCAAATTAGTTTTAAAATAGCTGAATATCCACTATTATTATAAATAGATTTCCATATCTGGTCTGTAAGTGTCAACCATTCAATAACGAAGACCAAGTCAGTCCCGCATAGCGTCAGATCTGTCCATGTTGACCCAGCTCAGTGTGGGGACTCCAGCCGGGTAGGCATATCTGTATGGCAGTAGTAGTAGTAGTAGTAGTAGTAGTAGTAGTAGTAGTAGTAGTAGTAGTAGTAGTAGTAGTAGTAGTCGTATTAGTAGTAGTAGTAGCAGCAGCAGCAGTAGTAGTAGTAGTAGTAGTAGTAGTAGTAGTAGTAGTAGTAGCAGCAGCAGCAGCAGCAGCAGCAGCAGCAATAGTAGTGGTAGTAGTAGTAGTAGTAGTAGTAGTAGTAGTAGTAGTAGTAGTAGTAGTAGTAGCAGCAGCAGCAGCAGCAACAGCAGCAATAGTAGTAGTAGTAGTAGTAGCAGCAGCAGTAGTAGTAGTAGTAGTAGTAGTAGTAATAGTAGTAGTGGTAGTGGTAGTGGTAGTAGTAGTAGTAGTAGTAGTAATAGTAGTAGTGGTAGTGGTAGTGGTAGTAGTAGTAGTAGTAGTAGTAGTAGTAGTAGTAGTAGTAGTAGTAGTAGTAGTAGTAGTAGTAGTAGCAGCAGTAGTAGTAGTAGTAGTAGTAGTAGTAGTAGTAGTAATAGTAGTAGTGGTAGTGGTAGTGGTAGTAGTAGTAGTAGTAGTAGTAGTAGTAGTAGTAGTAGTAGTAGTAGTAATAGTAGTAGTGGTAGTGGTAGTGGTATTAGTAGTAGTAGTAGTAGTAGTAGTAGTAGTAGTAGTAGTAGTAGTAGTAGTAGTAGTAGTAGTAGTAGTAGTAGTAGTAGTAGTAGTAGTAGTAGTAGTAGTAGTATGGCTTGATGTCTTTGAAGAATTTACAATTTAATAAATATTATGTTGAGTATTTGAATTTAATTTGACCGGAGCTGTTGCTACTATGTTCAAATTAGTTTCATAATATGCGATTGCTTTCCAGTATTTTTTAGTATGGCTTATCTAGAATATACAAAATCTATTTGGAATACAGAAGATTCATTTAGAATATGCACAATTCATTTAAGATATACAAAATTCATTTAGAATATACACGATTCATTTAGAATATACAGGATTCATTTAGAATATACACAATTCATTTAGAATATACAAGATTCATTTAGAATATACACAATTCTTTTAGAATATACAAAATTCATTAAAAATATACAAGATACGTTTAGAATGTAAAATATTCATTACAAATATTCACGATTCATTTAGAATATACAAGATTCATTTAGCATAAACAAGATTCAGTTAGAATATACAAAATTCATTTATAATATACAAGACTCATTTAGAATATACAAGATTCATTTAGAATATACACAATTCATTTAGAATATACAAAATTCGTTTAGCATATACACAATTCATTTAGAATATACAAGATGGATTTAGAATATACACGATACATTTAGAATATACAAGATGCATTTAGAATATACAAGATGCATTTAGAACATACAATATTCATTTAGAATAGACACGATTCAGTTAGCATATGCATGATTCATTTAGAATATACAAAATTCATTAAAAATATACAAGATACGTTTAGAAAGATTCATTAAAAATATTCACGATTCATTTAGAATATACGAGATTTATTTATACAAGACTCATTTAGAATATGCACAATTTATTTAGAATATACAAGATTCATTTAGAATATATACGATACATTTAGAATCTACAAGAATCGTTTAGAATATACAAGATACATTTAGAATATGCACAATTCATTTAGAATATACAAGATTCATTTAAAAAATACAAGGTTCATTTAGAATATAGATACGTTTAGAAAGATTCATTACAAATATTCACGATTCATTTCGAATATACGATATTTATTTAGAATATACAAGATTCATTTGGAATATACAAGATTCATGTAGAATATACACAATTTATTTAGAATATACAAAATTCATTTACAATGTACAAGATGCATTTAGAATATACAAGATGCATTTAGAATATACACAATATATTTAGAATATACAAGATTCATTTAGAATAGACACGATTCAGTTGGAATATGCAAGATTCATTTAGAATATACACGATTCATTTAGAATATGCACAATTCATTTAGAATATACAAGATTCATTTAGAATATTCAAGATACATTTAGAATATACAAGATTCATTTAGAATATACAAGATTCATTTAGAATAGACACGATTCAGTTGGAATATGCAAGATTCATTTAGAATATACACGATTCATTTAGAATATGCACAATTCATTCAGAATATACAAGATTCATTTAGAATATTCAAGATACATTTAGAATATACAAGATTCATTTAGAATATACAAGATTCATTTAGAATAGACATGATTCAGTTGGAATATATTAGATTCATTTAGAATATACAAGATTCATTTAAAATGTACACAATTCATTTAGAATATACAAGCTTCATCTAGATCATACAAGATTCATTTAGAATATACAAGATTACTTTAGAATATACAGGATTCATTTAGAATATGCATGATCATCAGATGCATGGTTTAATCGAAGAGTTTAAACTTTGAGTTTTTGATTGGTTAAAGTAACCTAACCATATTCAGGGTGTTGGCAAGATTTTGTCTGTTTATTTCTTAACATAGAAACGGGCATTTAAAACACACACACTTTACATTTAGCATACTTATAGTGTGGGTGTTGCCGAAAAGGATACGTTGTAATACACATTTATATGTGAGAACGCCTGCCAAAAAGATTCTAAATGTATCTATGTCAATACAAATTCATAAGTCAGCAATCCAGCTCCCACAACACTCTTATCTCTCTCGCCCTCCCTCCCTCCCTCCCGCCCCCTCCCCCCCCACCCACCTCCCTCCCTCCCGCCCGCCCGGTCGCCCGCCCGCCCGCCCGCCCGCCCTCCCTCCCTCCCTCCCTCTCCCCCTCAGTCCGCACCTACCTCCCCACCCCCCTCTTTCTCTCTCCCGTTCTCTCTCCTCTCCCTCTTCTCCCGCTGTCTCTCTCTCTCTCTCTCTCTCACTCTCCCTCTCCCTCTCTCCCACCCTCTCTCTCTCTCTCTCTCTCTCTCTCTCGCCCCGCATGCGCATTTACACACCACCTGATATATTGATGTGCCTCCCTTACATACATGATAGTTTTGGTGTATAAAATGAAATATTGCGCAGTGAGTTGGCCTACGTGCCGCTAGTGACATATCGCGGTGGATGGGTCGATCGATACCAGCCATCGATTGGCTTCAGGCTCCGAGGCTACGCATTATTGGGAGGCTTTGGCGGTGTTCAGTAAAACGACCAAAACACATATTTTATTCCCGTGCGACTGCATTTGTGAAGCACACTTCCTGCAATGCCGTATTTCAATGTCACATTGCCCAGCAGGTAGGACGTGGGTTGTTCATGACTCGCGGAGACAACCAAAGGGTTGGTAATTCGAGCAAGCACAACGCCACCATAAAATGAATATGCTCGATTGGAAAAAAATGAGAAAGGACACCAATTATACAAAGGTTAGTTCGACGGTGGGGTACTTTCTGTTTGGGTGGGGGATGGATCCAACTGAATATGTTCACTGGCTTTTTTTATCTTAGTCTTTCTCAACTATGCGTTTGTCTTTCAAAGAACGCTCAACTATGTGATTGATTGTCTTGTTCGGTGATATTAGAAAACACATTCGCCATGTTCATATTTCCCTGTATTTAATACTAGTTGTGTGGAACAATTGCCAACAAGCTTACGCTGACTAATATATCACCAATGCCGGGCGTGACCCAATTTTAAGTACACGCGTTAACCTGCGACAGAGCACCACCTCCCTATCAGTGCCAACAGATTTCGGAATATTTGAACGCACGCGATGTTTGGAAAGCAGGATGCTTGGACAAAACGCGATTAACCGTATGCGTGTTAGAGGCTTTAATTGCGTAAGTCCGTGTAAATGAGACGAACTATTCCGTATAAGCTAAAGAGGCTATAATAACATAGCCAGGAACATAACCCAGTCAAATTAGTTTCAAAATGTCCAATAACTTATCTATATATTATTCTGGAAATTGAGTTTCAGAAAGTTCAGGGTCTGCGATCGATCCCAACACGGACACAACGTGGGCGGAGCTTAGCTAGGAATGGGCGGAGCATGGCTAAAACTGGATTCACAAATACATTTTGATTAGTTCGCCGGCTTCTGAAATACACCTCACGAAATACGGCCTGACGCGCAAAACACCACATACTATAGGCAGGGAGAATAAAGAATGCCAATAATTCTAATCAATGATAATAGTTACGTAATAATAGCGCGTGTTTATGTAGATCAATCGGGCAAAGCTCAAGTGCCTATTAACTAGTAAATACTCTGGTTTCTCTGCAAAACGATGATCATTTTACTATCAAGTTTGCGTCTCCATTTTAAAGGTGCATATTCACACTAGAATGCCCGAAAATAAAATTGTTAAAATTGTGTAAATTAATAGTATAAACTGTGTGCTTAGATGAGGTGAAAACGAAATCAATCTTAGTAAAAGATGATGTCATACCACATAAATTAATACCACAATTATAGTTGTGAAATCGAATTAGAGATACGAGTCCCGAATTCAAAATCTAAAACACGCTATTTATTGATACGGAATAAAATCATCACATGTTAAGATGTATTCATTTTCATGACATCTAGGCACACGATTTAAGTCGCTAGCAGTATATACCGTTCACAGCACCTTTAAACGTCACAGCTAATCACATTATATTAAACATAATCTAGCCGATGAATCTAGAAAAAAGTAAGATATCAGACCATGTCCATAAAATGCTTCTTGCCGGTCAATACTATCATTTAACATAGAATCTCATGTAAATAGTCACTCAAGGTTCACGAAGATGCAACATATACATTCCACACATATTATACAGATGCATATTCACACCGGCAATAACATTGTTTAAATTGTACACTTTTTATGGGTGTGCAGCGTGCATATTCACACCAGAATGCTTGAAAATTAAATTGTTAAAATTGTATTCTTGTATAGGCTTAAATTATTTGTCTGTATGTAATGAAACCAAATAAAATTTAACATATGATGATTTCATTCCGTATAAGTTAATATACTTTTTTAAGTTGCGAAATTGAAATAGAGCCTCGTGCCTCTATTTCAATTTCGCAACTTAAAACATTTTATTAATTTATATGGAATGAAATAATCATATGTTAAGATGTATTTCGTTTCATTACATATAGGCTCACAGTTTAAGCATCTACAAGTATATAATTTAAACAATTTTATTTTCAGCAATTTAGCTGTGAATATGCAGCTTTATGTTCATACACGGCTTAGAGCGCAATACGGCCATACAGCCACTATTTCGGTAAATACCAGCGTTCTCATTGAACCGGCTCTTGCACCGGAATAAATGTTATTTATTTCGAAATGTAATCCCACAGAATCGGCGGTTTATCTTCCGATATATCGCTAATGCTTCCCTATGTGAACGCAACATATTCCCCCAAAATTTGCCATGTAGCGTTACCGTCAGCATTTTTTCTCACTGTCTTCCAGGTAGCGCTACGATCAGCATTTTGTCTCGTTCTCTGCCAGGTAGCACCACCGTCCAGTCCAGGTCTATCTTCCAGCGCTGTGAATGCAAACCGATATATCGGTTATGTATTAAGCTACATAGAGCCGTGTTCTCACTGGAGAGTTAATCGGGAATAACGCCATACCTCAGTATTGCGCTATGCCGATTAAGTTTCTAGTGAGAACACGGCCTAAGACCCGACATAGTTAAATTGGACTCAATGGAGAAAGAAGCCATCATATATGATGGTTTCATTCCGTAAAAATCAAAATTATTTATTTAGTTTTACATTTGAATTAGCGACTCGTGTGTTTTTCACGACTTTTATATGTGTATTAATTTGTATTGAGTGAACTCATCTTATGTTAAGATTTACGTCGTTTCACTACATCTAGGCACACAATTCAAGCCTCTAAAACTATGCACTTTTAGCAAATTAATTTCCGGGCGTCCTGGTGTTAATATGCAACTTTAAATTATGCGACTCGATCTAACCACCGGAAATAAATCTTAACATAAGATAACTGCAGGCAGTATAAATAAATATAATTATGTTAAGAGTTCTCACTAGAGACCTAATCCGGAATAACGCCAGCCTGAAGTATGGCGTTATTCCGGATTAACTGTCTAGTGAGAACACAGCTTTCGTTGTGGATTTGAATTAGGGACTCCTGTCTCTAATTCAATTTCACAAGCGAAAAATCTATTACATACGTAATGAAATCATCATAAGATACATGTTTATAGTCTAACGCTTGGAAATAAAATTGTATAATTTGAGAGGCGTATGCCGCGTTCTCACTAGAGAGTTACTCAGGAATAATGTCATACGTGAGTATGTTATTATTCCTGGTTAAGGCCGTGTTCCTAGTTAAACCCGCGTTTCCATATCAATTAATATACTTTCTTAAGTTATGAAACTGATTTAGAGATACCAATCCCCAATTTAAATTCGCAGACTAAAAACACTATCTTTATTTATACGGAATGAAATCGTTATATTTCGTTGCATTACGTATAGGCACACAATGCCATCCTCTCTATGTATACAATTTTGACACTCTTATATCCAAAATTGTACTGTGAATATGAACCTTTAATATTACGTAATGGAATCATCATATGTTACAATTTCTTTCATTTGATTGCATCTAGGCAGATTTTCGAATAAAACTGAACTAAGAAGAAATTTAATTATTTGAAACGAACTGTAAGGTTACTGCAATACCTGGATTTTTTTTACAAAATCTTTACAGAGATATGTTGCTGGCAATAATAATAATAATAATAATAATAATAATAATAATAATAATAATAATAAAAATAATAATGGAAAAGTGCTTGCGTACTTAAAGTGCGTCAGATTTCACTTCACATCACTTTATTTACACCCAGGCCACCATGTGGCATATGGGGAACAATACTCGTCGTTTGATTGAGGTAAGCTACATAATATGAAGTTGTTATATTTGAGGCAGTTATAAGGATGATAAGCTCTTGAAGTCTCTCTGTACGGTAATGTGTTTACAATTATGCGAATGAATTTACAGTTGTATAACCTGTTTTAATTTGCTCGTTGTAAAAGGAATTTATGAAAGTTTGACCGCTTGCGATAGTAATATGGTAGGGCTTCTACTCGTACAGCACTAAAACCCTATTCTTTTGGTCTACTTATATACTGCTCTCTGGGGCTAACATTTATTGCCACAGATCCTCTTAAAATGTCATCGTAACCTTTTATATGTAATAAAATTTAAATATTTAGCATTAAAATGACACGAGATGTGGGTATTAAAATCGTTTTAAATAGGTCAATAATATTGTCGCCTTCGTAGATATTATCATTATTAGATGTCAGTATAGAATAATAGTATTATTTCTGTATCAGTAGCAGTAGTAGTGCGCTCGCGTATCTATCGAAGGTAAATGTAGACAATAAATATCATTAAAATATTAAAAATTTCATAAAAATATGATTAGGCCTAGTTATTATTCTTATCTCGAATGTTATTTAAAATTGCCGTGCTAGAAATATTAGTGTGCGTTATTAGGATTTAATCGATACGCATGCTTATGTAACTGGGGATGCTAGTCTACGGAACATACGCGTAAAGACGCGGCAATGCTGTCCAGGAGCTGCATTCACAGAACCAGAATATACTCGAATATGACTATAATATGTACACGTACGATTTGGAGCGAACTAGAGAACATGACCCAATTGCAAAAATTGTATTAAAGCTGCTTATTCTCACCAAAATATTTAAGAATAATTTGCTAAAATTGTAGACGTTTGGATGCTTAAAGGTGCATATTCGCACCAAAATGCTTCAAAATATAATTGTCAAAATGTTATACTTTTAGTGACTTAAATTGTGTGACTAGATGCAATGAAATGAAATCACTTTTAACATATTATGATTTCATTATGTGTAAATTAATATAATATAAGGTCGTGTTCTCACTAGAGACGTAACCGGCGTACCGCCATAGTGAGGTATGGTGCTATTCGGGTTTGAGTCTCTAGTGAGAACAGGGCTTAAGAGTCATTAATTCAACCTCACAATTAAAAATACTGTATTTATTCATATGGAATGGAATTATCAGATGTTAAAATGTATTTCGTTCCGTTGCATCTAGGCACACAAGTTAAGCTTCTAAAAGTATACAATTTGATCAATTTTATTTTAAAGAAATTGGTGTGAATATCCACCGTTATATCGGATAATGAGATGTAATGAAACGAAATAAATCTAAGCATATAATTTCGTAAAAATTATTATGAATCTTTTAGTTGTGAATTTGAATAGGGACTCGTGAAACTAATTTAATGTAATTATATTAATTTTTATGTGATGAAATCACCATGTGTTAATTAGTTTCTTTACATCTAGGCACACACTAAACTTCTAAACGGATCCAATTTTACACATTTTATTTTGGCGCATTCTGGTGTGAATACGCACCTTTAATCTTTGTACCCTGTTTTGTAATTCCATCCAAGTTGGACAGCATGCCAATTGCGATTTAGTAAACGCATCCAATGGATAATACAAATAATAATAATAATAATAATAATAATAATAATAATAATAATAATAATAATAATAATAATAATACCACTACTACTACTACTACTACTACTACTACTACTACTACTACTACTACTACTACTACTACTACCACTACTACTACTACTACTACTACTACTACTACTACTACTACTACTACTACTACTAATAATAATAATAATAATAATAATAATAATAAAAAAACAGCAACAACAACAACAACAATAATAATAATAATAATAATAATAATAATAATAATAATAATAATAATAATAATAATACTAATAATAATTAATAATAATAATAATAATAATAATAATAATAATAATAATTAATAATAATAATAATAATAATAATAATAATAATAATAATAATAATAATTAACACGTTAAATAGAGTATTGTTATAGTAGTACCAACGTACGCGCGCACGCTTTGAAACGAGTAGGCCCCTATAGTCACTAATCCTATGTGTATCTACAATGTTAAAACTCTGACTATTTCTTGGCTTTAAAATCGGTTTACAATCCGCTAGTGTATTTATACAGCGAACTTCGCGCATTTTATGCGCGTTGGCGTGATGTTCGATAATAAAAAGAATATTATTTCTAAAATTTAGTGCACAATTCTGTCTTATTAGTCAATTTAAGGGCTCGAGCACGCGCTCGTGTTTACTAATGCTTTTTTAGTGTCACCTCTATCCATCCAACCCGTTCTATTAGAACCACCTAACATTCAGGACCAGAAGGATAGTGATTCCTTCAATCGAATGATCAAAGGCATTATGGAGCCAGCATCTTTAGGAGGTTCCATGTCATTTTATATGAGAACTGACATGTTTAAAGGGGCAATTTTATATATTAATTGCGTGATGCTGGCGTGCTCAACAAGGTGGTTGTTCTTGACAGCATGACCTCTGCAATGCTTATGACATGTTTTAAATTCTCCAGCAACGTGTAAAATAGTCATAAAAGTCATTTTCCGTACATAGCATAAATAGATACAAGGACTTAAAATCAAAATCAGTAATAATATCCGACTCGTAAACGCATCACTATATGAATAAAATGCAGACGAAATTTACGCACACTTAAATTTAATGTTAACATAGTTAGGGTAAATTTATTTTATTTTTACTTACAAAATAACCAATAGTGTTTGGTTTAGACAAGACCTTTTTTCTCGTGACATGGGAAGGTACGCGTTTTAAAAACTATATTAACTGTCCCGTTGCTACACGCCAGCGGACAATAATTTCAATGAGCGCTAGCTCATGAATTGATGGATATTATGAACACAATTTGACTGAAAGTTGTTGGTGGCTAACTGCGCTGGGGACCAATACCGAAGTTGATATCGACACCCTCGTTGGTCAACTTTCGCCAGCAGATTAGCACATTTATAAGAAAGATGTCAACGAAATCAATTACGAACATAGGTCAACAGCTTATCGCACGCGATCGAACGAACTCCTCGGTAATAATCTCTGTAAAGAGTCGTGAATTTCGGCTTCAAATTTGTGTTGACAGATTTTAATAACTGTAGCATGTATAATTTGTATCTTCTTAAATATTGACTGGCCGCATATATAAGAACGCACGTTCAAATGAGCTGCTAGAAACATGTTATTAACACACACCCGGATATACAGTTCACAGTTCTATCGGCCGTGGCGAAATTTGGGCCAGAAAATCAAGACCTTTGCTTAGTGAATGCCCATTTGCAGGCATGGGGAGACTATTTTTTTCGAAAATTTACTACTGGAATGACTGGCTCTGTCATCGATCCAGTCATTCTATTGTTAACATTTCTAAGTTTAAATGGACATTCTTCAAAACCACTACAGACGCCACGTTTGGCCAGTTGTAACATAGCATGACATGGGAAAGAATATGAACCAACATAGAAAACAATACTCTGGTGTAAGTTTTTCTCCATATGTGTAGTGTAACATAGTCTTGAAATATTATCACTTTAATGTGAATGTGCCATGTATTTGCGTTTGGAAGCAACAATGAATTATTCAGGCAGGACGCTCTGGTTAAAACAAATGACGTCAAACATCAGAGTCACTTCCAATTCTTCAAAAAGGCTGTGTTCTCACTAGAGACTAAGGCCGTGTTCTCACTAGAGACTAAGGCCGTGTTCTCACTAGAGACTAAGGCCGTGTACTCAATAGAGACTAAGGCCGTGTTCTCACTAGAGACTAAGGCCGTGTTCTCACTAGAGACTAAGGCCGTGTTCTCACTAGAGACTAAGGCCGTGTTCTCACAATAGACTTAACCGGCGTACCACAATACTGAGGTTTGACGTTATTCCCGATTAACTCTCCAGTGAGAACACGGCCTTAATCCGGAATAACGCCATACTTCAGTATGGCGTTATTCCTGATTAAAGCTGTGTTCTCACTAGAGACGTAATCCGGAATAACGCCATACTTCAGTATGGCGTTACTCCTGATTAAATGTCCAGTGAGAACACGGCCTAAGAGTATACGGATCCATTTCTAGCTATGCTTCGCCTATTTCTAGGTATACCCCGCCAATTTCTAGCTAAGCATGAAATTCTGGGACGTGAGTGTTCAACTTATATAAATCGATCCTATTTGAACCCTGACGTCCCAGAATTCCATGTTTACTGTATTCTGATAAGCTGTTGAACATTTAAAAACAATCTGATTGGGTGATGTTGCTGCGTATCGGCCAGTCAAATAAATTCCAAAATAATTAACAAAACGTTAATTAAAAAGAAAAGACATACGATTTGTGCACTATACGGACTAGTCAATGTTCATGGCGGGGATATATACGCCATTCACTATGCATAATGATTGTGATATATTCAGCCTACATGTGACTAAATTAGCTTGCACGCGATGTAATTGATGATGACGTCATATACTTGAGTGACAGTTCGGATTCACCCACTTGAGTTAACGGTGACAGATACTGGTCTGCATCGTCATATATGTGGAGATATTTACATTTGACTCGATAGCTTACCGCGCGTTTAAGATATAGTTCCGTCTGGCCTAGCCCTTGGAGAATAATAAAGGACAGGCATTCATTATCGTAATAGAACCAGGGATACAACATTGATCAGGAGATTTTGTTTTAATACTTAGAGCTAATTAGAGAAGATATATTACAATTGCTTGGCAATTAAGTCAAGACACAGCCAGGTGTTCACTCCCCTCAAACACATACATACACATTGATTCCTTTATTAGAATTTTGTAATTATTTATCTGGATAAATACATTTATTTTTGGAGAATTAACCTTTCCAGTTTTAGCCATGTTCCGTCCATCTCTTGTCAATGCCCACCGACGCTTCGCCTGTTTTTTTGATCGATAAATCCCCGAACTCACTGACTATCAATTTCCAGAAAAATATACAGGTAAGCAGTTGAATATTTTGAAACTAATTTGACTGGGTGTTGTTGCTACATATGGCAGCAACAGCGCCCAGTCAAATTAATTTCAAAATATTCAACAGCATGTTTATTAAATAGCAAAGACACACAAGTCATACAACTTGACGGACTATTAAGGTTTTATGACGGACTAAATGGAGTCATTCATGACGCAATACTTATGACGTCATCCTATACACCACGTCGTGCATTATTCCCGAAGGAACTAGTTTGAAACAAAAGAAAACTGAAATAATCAAATCAAGCCATTCCCCGTCCATTTATAGCTAAGTTCCACCCACATGTTGAGCGTGTTGAGACAAATGTATATATATTCTGAACTCTGCATTCCCAGACTATCAATCTCCAAGTAACTATACAGGCAAGATATTGACAATTCTGAAACTATTTGGCTGGGGGCTGTTGTTGCTTATGGACGGAACAGCTTCCAGTCGAATTGGTTTCTAATTATTCAACATTTTGTGTATTAAAGTATAGATTCATCATCAAAGACACTTAGAAGGACTTTTATTTCCTATTTCACGACGGAGCCATACCACGTTATGCTGAATGTGACGTCAATCTACATGAGACACACTTCATTATGACGTCATCTACTTTAGTTCAGATCGGAGTTCTCAGTTAGAAACAAGAGAAACTGTGTATTATTTAATAAGTTTGCAAATTACTTTTGTGTACGTGAAGGTATGCAACATAATAACTTGCTTATTCACAAGAAGCGTTGCTGATATGAGAACTTCTTGTTTGAAGGCAGAATCCGTGCCACTCTCGGTGCTGTACCGACTACATACTGGACCCATATTCCGAACTCGAAATTTGTTTTCAACAACCAAAAAGCTAAAGAATTTGAAAACCGCTCAACCGCTAAAACGCGTCTGACATTATTTACGATTATAATTTCGCTTGCAAATTTCTCATGGGAGCCTGGGTATAGGGCATACATAAATATACTTTTTATACACTCGGAGAAGAGCAGAGACAGTCACACCTAGAGGCTAAGTTAATCATTGCTTCAATAAAACCCATGTTCCCTCCAGACATGTAGCAAATCAGCAAGGATGGACACAATGTCTTATTCGCTATTCAGTAAATGGCAAAATCGTGTCGACTCCCTATTTTTATTGGCCCGGCTGTCAAGTTTACGGCTTGCTGGGTTCATGAATATGCATGATTATTTTGATTTACAGTAAGAGACTGTTAACACGATTATCCCACACTTGCCTTCTAATCAATTTATAATAATGTAATAACCATCTCACGAACTGCTGGTGTTTTAGCAAAGAGATTTACAAATAATCAGTTTACTGATGCTCTTCTTACGTCTTTTTCATTCTACTGCTTTTCTATAGTTAAAATTATTATTATTATTATTATTATTATTATTATTATTATTATTATTTTTACCCACGCTGCCAAAGGCCGTGTGTGCATTGTGGTTGGTGCCATCTTCCTGCCGCCTAGCTGCCCGCCTTCCGGCCTGCCTGTCTGCCTACCTGCCTGCCTGCACGCATGCATGCATGCATGCATATTCGTCTGTCTGTCCGCTTGCCTACCTACCTGTCTGTCTGCCTGCTTTTCTGCCCGCTCGACCGCCCGTCCTAGGTGTCTGTCCGTCTGTCTGTCTGTCTGCCTGTCTGCCCGTCTGTCTGTTCGCGGAATATCCTTAGATTTCTATGAGGTAGAATTGCCAAATTTGGGAAACACGCTCACATTATGTGTGCCTAGAAATATGTTTGATTTGGGGTCAAATGGTACAAAATCTAGATCACGGGTTCACTCAGTGCATACAGAAATACACATTTTCGTCAATAACTATGCAATACAAGAAGGTAGACTCACAAACTCCGTAACATACATTCATATTGTGGTTGTCCACAAGGAACATTTAGTTTCATTTCAAAAGTTCAGATATCTAGGTCACAGGGCCACTAAGTGCACCCCGAAATGCGCATCTTAGCCTTAAATAGAGAGCGCAAGTAAGTAGCATCACCAAATTTGGCACATGATGTGGTAGTATTAGTAGTAGTAGTAGTAGTAGTAGTAGTAGTGGTGGTGGTGGTGGTAGCAGTAGCAGTAGCAGTAGCAGTAGCAGTAGCAGTAGCAGTAGCAGTAGCAGTAGCAGTAGTAGAGGTTGTAGTAGTAGTAATAGTAGTAGCAGTAGTAGTAGTAGTAGTAGTAGTAGTAGTAGTAGTAGTAGTAGTAGTAGTAGTAGTAGTAGTAGTAGTAGTAGTAGTAGTAGTAGTAGTACTTAGTAGTACTTAGTAATCGTAATGGTGCTATTCACAGTATGTACCTCACACTAATTTGGTCTGTTGGTCAACGCTCAAAACCATTAAACACTTTATATCATCATGTACACGTATTCACATATATGTTGCTCAGAGTTAAATAAATCACGATAGTTTTACGATTATATTAGTTCCACAGTAATTGTAATTAGCTGGATCAGATGGGCCTAAATTGATAGGAATTGATGGTATTTACTGTAATTGGCAGTCTAACCTTGTTATAATAGGAATAATTCCTCGAGATTTATGCCACAATGGTGGTTCAGTCATGATTCAGTCACGCGATTCATGGCATTGTTCCTGTGTAAGCCATACAAGCCAGAATGACCAAGTCCGTAAAGATATCACCAACAGCGCGTTATGAAATTTACAAATACTTTGAGTAAAAACAGGCCATAAAGTATCAATGAGAGGGGCTGAGTGCAGAATTGTATTGCCAATGCCACCACCATGCGATGTTTGCTTCAGATTTGAAGTTGTTTCTGTCTCTTTCAGCTAATGAGTCGTGCCTTACATCGGTTCTGTGAGCACACTTCGACAATGGACCTTTCCATTTTAAGCTATGCCCCGCCCATCACTAGCTAAACTTCACCCACACCTCGTCGTGTTGGAATTGATCGATCCCCGAATGCCCTAGCTATCAATTTCCTGAAAACTATACAGGGAAGCTGTTGAATATTTTGTAACTAATTTGACTGGATGCTGTCGCTGCCTATGGCAGCAACAGCGCCCAGTCAAATTAGTTTCAAAATATTCAACAGAACATTTATTAAATAGTAAAAGCAAACAATTTGTACAACAACGCATAGGCCGTCTTCAAATATGCGTTCGTGACGTACTTATCGACGTCATTCATGCTGTCATTCATTATGATGTCATTGTACACATCACGCAGTTCATTATAACGTCATATGATGGGTGGGTACTCTGGAAAGGTGAATTTACTTCATCTTTATTAACCCAGTATGGGGTCGACTAATATGTAAATTGCTGTCACGTGGTTTCCTGTATAGTGATGATCAGCTCTCAGGGCTCTTCCCAGGGTATATCCGTTCTGAATGGTATTCCCGATGCAAAAAATTGATACCGACTGTGCACTAGTACCAACCATTCATCGTAATTTATGTAGAAATGGAGATTTATTACGCCTGCAAATCATATTATAATTTCAACCCTGCAATTTAAACCACCACGCATTGTTATATTGGCCCAACGGGTGTGTTCTTAGTTAACCCAGCATACAGATTTGCTGGTTGGCTTACTTACTTTGGCCGACTGACTGATTTCCTTGGTTATGTTCGACACAGGTATAGTAAATACGTGACTTTGTTTCAAATATGTATTTATGTTGGTTGATTGCTAAAATGTTAATTATGACTACGATGGACCAGCGTTGTATTTATTTGTGAAATCCAACGTGATACTTTGGACAAACATACACCCACCACAGACGTGTTGTCCCAACGTTGGGCCAACACACAATTGTTTCCCACGAACCCTTCGAACCGGGAATTATCAGAATCTGAATGTCAAAGTATCCATACAGATACATTCCAGACCATTTGGAAACCAACTAGACAAGAATCTTCTGTTGCGCTATTGGCGCTGTATAAGCAATGTGACGACGAGCTGGTGCTTCGTGTATCATCAAACATGTGCCAATGGACCATTCCAAGTTTATCATTCCATCAGACGGCGTCATAATCAACTACTTGACGTATAGGATAACGGCACAATCAAGACGTCATGAATGATTCGATATAGTCCGTGTTAACATTTAATAGTCCGACACGGTATACGAATTGTATGTCTTTACCATTTAATAAACAGTATAGTGAATATTTTGAAACTAATTTGGCTGGACACTGTTGCTGCCAATAGTGCGTAGTAAAATTGGTTTCAAATTATTCAACAGCTTATCTGGACATTTTCTGGAAATTGATAGCCATCAATCCCAACACGAGCGAGGTGTGGTTGAAGCTTAGCTAGAAATGGCCGGGGTATAGCTAACAGTGGAAAGGTATATTGCTTTCAACATTGTCAAACCATTTAAATTATGTTATGCCAATTTCATTGGATGAGTCTAGTTGAGTCAGCCCATTCGTAGGTAAGCACCGCACATGCTTTGTCCGTGGTGAGCTCGATCGAACCCGGAACTCCATGCACCTCAATTTTCAGACAAAGATAGCCGTGATCTGTTGCATAATTTGAAATTTGAAACTATGGCAACAACATCACCCAGTCAAATTAGTTTCGTAATACTCAACATGTAATCTTTATTAAATGTGGAAGACAAACAATCCATATTAGTACAACATTACGGGGTATTAAACGTCTATGAAGGATCTAAATATGCCATTCATGACGTATTTGATTGTGACGCCATACACTTGGCTGAGCGACTGCATTCCTCTAGTGTGATACTACGATTTCAGAGTTGAATCTGTTAAAAGCGGCTATTAATGCACATCGATACGTTCCTTCATAGCTTACGTACTTCTACCACACACATGATTTTTGTTACAATTCTTCCCCTGTGTCCAATATATAATAGATTGGAAAAGGAGGAGATAGAGACTACCCCACCCCCACCACACACCCATTTAGATTTCTACATAGCTATCGATTTAGTGTCGTTTCTAGCCATGATTCAAATCAGCTAATCTTCTACTAAGATGGATTCCTAACTCGCCGCCAGAGAACATCTTCGTGATTGGAATCTAGCTAAGAAGATCTTATTTGGAAACAGAGAAAATAAATGCGTCCAAACCTGACAATACTGAGCACCTGTGACTGGTCCCAACAGTTACCGACTCTTTAAACTTTTAATCCAAAAATGTGTTAAGCAGTCTGTCTTTGCAGACCATGGAAAGATGGTTGTTTTTAATTTACCACTGGAATAACGTGGCTTGGTTATCGAAAAGTATTCTCTTCGATTGAAAATTGACATTACTTAAGACCATTGCAACTCGTTTAGCCAATAAAATCCCAGTATCCGGGTCCCATGCCTGCTCAAAAGGTAAGATTGTAAATACGTTGAACCTAATTTGACTGGGTGCTGTTCCTGGCGCAGGCAGCAACAGCACAAAAGCAAATTAATTTCAAAATATTAAACACACTATCACTTACTTCACAAGGAAATTGGTCTTTCTGACATGTACGTTTTAAATTGTTTACATGGACAGGGAGGGGGGGGGAATATTGTTTGGCATCAAATTCCAGAGCAAGGTATTTGTAGTAAATAATCGCTTATATTTCATGGATACTCATTCCTGGGACATTCAGTGCCCGTAATAGACAGTTGCTTAAGCGCATGGCAAGTAAATCCGCCACCGAGCCATGGTAAACCCAGCTCGCTTAAAATTTTGATTCGTTCAATTTCCTGACGAACTTATGGTATTATAGTGCAGTCTCACGCAAAGACATAAAGATCGGTTAGAATTGATACCATGGAAACAGCTTCATCTTCGGTATTCCGTTATTTAATTCATGTGTAGTGGTACATATATGCATGGATATGTTTTGCCACAAGGGATTTATCCGAAAAATGCGGATTTTTAACCTGACTCCGGATTTCCGGACATCGTGTCAAATATCCGGAGTTTGTGTCGAATTAGCAATATTCATGAAATAAATACTCTGTTACCAGTTTTCGTTTTATATAGTGTAATTTCGACACTATTCAGGTCAATCCATTCGTCAGAATAGCCATATAATTTATTTGCATAGAATTATAATGATATTAACTGACACGTTATAGTTTAAATTGATGATTTATGTGCATTTCTGCATGCGCACATTTGCAAACACTGGAGGAGACAAATTGCGTGCTTGCGCAGTGTGTCTGAAAAGCGCTTGTCCGAATTTATTTTCTGGACACAAATTCGTGATAAGCTGGTCGCCCTGCAGGTGACCGTTACTAAAGTTAACAGGACCAAGAGTGTCTTGCAAAAAACTGTATTTTTTATTCCTATATAATCTGTATGGCACGTAAAGACTCTGCTAGTTATATTTGTTCTTTAAACTTGGAGTTTGTTCTTTTGATCGTCACAAAATTTTCATTTTGAGTCAGATCACTATATACAGAATATAGTCCACATAAACATTTCTTCATTGATTTCTGCCAATAGACTGTATAAATAGGTCAACATCGCTTATAATCTTTGGCGCATTCCTCCTTAGTTCAACATACTTATCACACGCTTTCCGATCTTTGCGGAACTTATCTGTTCTAAAACTGACATTTAGTTCAAGATATTCGATGCTATATGTATCTAAGAAAATATGACTGCCGGGTAGGGGCAAATTTTCACTTGAACAATGTTGCTGATGTCATCGCAAATACTTGCGAGCCATCGCGGATTACCGCGAGCCACACAAGCTGATCTCGAACACAACTAATTACAAACTGCGCGACACTGTTCAACTATCTTTGAAAGTAGCATACGGGCGATCGACACGCCTTGGACACCATAAGCGATCATACATAGGACGTATACTAGGATGACAAATGACAAAAAGGGGGATACATGAAGATAGGATTCTGGGAGCGTTCAACACATGGTGCAACGCTTTGAGCGCAACTGTTTGCATCTTAAAGACGCATCCAGCCCTTTCACTCGCATGCCATATTCATTCTTAATCATTATTCCTTAGTATATGACTGGTTTCTATGTGTTAATACCATTTTATCACATCATTAACTTCATTCATGACGTCTGATGACTGACTATACACACATGCATATCATGTACTAGGACAATTACCAAATAATTGTTGTAGCAAGAGTTGCTATATGCACTAGGGCCAGCCAGTCAACGGCACATTACTCTAAAACACACACACCATACTGCTTCGCTTACTGATTTGCACTGCTGCTATTATAGAACATATTGCATACTACGCCGTTACCTTCGTCCACTTCCGGTATGTATTTTTGGTGGGGGCCATACGACTCTGCTGAGCACCCCCACCACCCGTGTTGGATTAATGCGGAACATTATGGAATGGACGCGGCGGTAGCAAATTCGATATTGACGGCTGTGCCGTTCGTGAACAATTTCAACATTGCCGCGTTACACTAACTCAAGAATGGTAGACATATGGATTGCTTTGATAATGCCGGCTTTCTGTGTCTTGGAGAGATGAGGGAACACTCCACAATAAAGCTAGTTTTAGAGGAATATATACCTTGACGTACAATACTATTCTTACGGTTAGGATTTTGGTTTAGCTCATCATATCGTGTTATATTTAAGGAGTGGCTCACCATATTGCATTAAGCCTGGACACATGCGGTACTATACATCGAGGTGATGGAGCACAATTATATTGAGGCCATGATATCAAAGGTCAACGCCACGGTGGCTTTGGTATAAAACTGTATTTGCTGTTATGGTTTGGTTTAGCTCAACATATAGTCTTATGTCTCGGTATTGCGTCTTCCTAACGGGACTAAACTTGGGCACACGATTCCCGTTATCAAGTGCATGGGTTACAATGACGTTGGGATCAAAGATCGAGATCAGTATAACTTTTCTTTAAAATGCAGCTTGTAACAGTAATGGCCGCCTGCTTAGCTTTTCTTACATTTATATCAGAATAGTCCACGTTATTGGAACTAAGCATGGACACACAGCTGCTTCAACAATTAGGAATAAGGCAACGGCATTCAAGCTTTTGAGGTCAATGTTATTGTGATCTTGATACAAATCTAGAATTGCATTTGGAAATGCAAAAATGTTCTCCAATATCATGCGCGTTCAAGATTGATGTCTTGTTATGGAAATGGATTTGTTGAATTAATCATTCACGGCTGATGAATGGTTTCAGGTGCGCGCTTTTGGCATCATACTATCATAGACACCAGTTTTGGTCTTCGTGATTTATTACATTGCCAGTGGCCCTGCCGTGTTCGATATAGAGAGACAATACTAGAAAGATGTATGATGTATACAAAGAATTCGATTGCAGCAGCCACGCACCACTATTTTTTTATTTTGCCACCTAATATCGACGAGCTTCGTGCGTTTTCTCTAACTAACTATCTTTTTCTCTGCCCCCCCCCACCCTCTCTCTCCCCCCCCCACCTCGCTCTCTCCTCTCACCCTCTCTCCTACTCTTTCTCTCCCCCCCCCTTGCCTCCCCCTCACTCTCGCTCATACCTTCTCTCCTTCCTTCCACTACCGCCCACTCTCATTCTCTCACCCTCCGCCTCCCGCTCCCTCCGTCTCTCTCTCTCTCTCTCTCTCTCTCAATTTCTCTCTCTCTCTCTCTCTCTCTCTCTCTCTCCTTTCACCCCCTTGCTCTATCTCTCACCCCTCCCTTATCTCTACTCATCTCGCTCGACCTCCCCCGCGCTCTCTTCTTTCTTCATCTCTCTCCCTTCCCTCTCTGTCACTCTCTTCTCTCGCTTTCTCATTCCACACCTCTCCCTCACTCCATTTTCTCTCACTTCTTCCACTACCGCCCACTCTCATTCTCTCTCCCTCCACCCCTCCCTCCGTCTCTCTCTCTCCCTCTCTCTCTCTCTATCTCTCTCTTTCTCTCTCCCTCCCTCTCAACCCCATCTCTGTCTTTCTCCCTCCCCCCCCCCCCAACTCCGCTCTCTCTCCCCTTCTTCGTCTCTCATTATCTCTATCCCTCCATTTCCCCTCTCATTCTCTCTATCTCTCTCTCTCTCTCTCTCTCTCTCTCTCTCTCTCTCTCTCTCTCTCTATCTCGCTCATTCTCACGCTCTCACTCCCTCCACCCCTCTCTCTCTTATTCTATGTCTCCCTTCCCCCATCCGCCATCTCTTATTATCTCTCTCCCTCCCAACCATCTCTCTCCTGCCCCCCCCCCCTCTCTCTCTCTCTCTCTCTCTCTCACTCTCTCATTTTCACTCTCAATCCCTACATCATCCTCCCTCGCTCACGCCTCACTACGTCTCTCTCTTATTATCTCCTTCCCTCCATCCACGCCCCCGCGCCCTCGCTCTCCATAGCATCGCGAACACATACAGTTCGTTCTTGCTGGTGACCTTTCTTTGCAGCACGTGTCCATGGGTTGTCATATATACCAGTGAACATGGTGATTTAATTTAGGGGAGCCTTGTATATACGGTGCACCTTACACAGCAACAGTCGGATATAAGAATTAGCTTCGTTTCTATTTTCTTAATGCTCGTTGATGGATATAGCTGAGACCTTTCATCACATCTTGTCAAAAATAGTAAGGCTTTTCTATATCTCTCATCAGGTGTCTATTGCCTCGTCTGCATACACTCGTAATCTATTGCGTTGAACCCAGTGAATCCAAGATATCTGCCATATATCTCTGAGATTCATCTGGCGATTCCAGCTCGAGAGACGAAGCATATTTCCGTGACGGAAATGTAATATTGATGTTATGTATAGCATGTTCTCTGGTGCAAGAGTGTCATTGAGTTCAGGCACATAAAACAGTTCAACAATTCCAGCGAGCGATGCACTGGCTGTTGTTATAGTCACTTTCTAGATTCTGCTTCTGTGGGTTATAGACCGGCGCACAGGCAAGTTAATCAGCCCAGCAGCTGTAAAAGGTTTGATGTACGAGATAAGTCCGCTCTGTGGTACTATGTATAAATCTGAATAGCTGCCGTGTCACAACCTGTGCGTTTTTGACAGAAAAGGGCACGAACCAAGGGTTCATATCTACATTTATTCAACCTATCTGCCGCAATGTTAAAAGTTGTGCAATGGGTTTCTTCAAGGGTCACCATATGCAAAAATTCTTCTCACAGAAATTTCATGTTGAACATCTCGGAGGACAATAGACTTCTGGTGGCCAACACCATGTATTTAATTAACCCACGTCCTGCAAGGTTAAAATTAATTTATTTCGAGAGCTTAGGCATAGTAGAATCGCAAAACATCGATGACGGCAAAATTAACCTGTGCTTTCTTGGTGACAGCAGCCATCTTTTAAGAATGCCGTCGAAATCTTCCAAATGGTCATTTATTCAACCCAAGTACTGCAAGCGTCGAATCACTTTTAATTGGCAGTCCATACATATATAAGTGTCAAAACATCAATGACAATAAAATAAGCCCGTGCTTTCCTCATGACAGAAACTCCTTTTGGAAGGGTGCCGAAATGTTGTTACAGATGATTTATTTAACCCCAACCCACGGCCAGCAAGCTTCAACTTCAGTATTCCAACATCCATATTTGAATGAATGAAAATTTGTTAAAATTATGTGAACAAAGATGACATTTGAAAGGAGTGTAATACATGGTTTGATAAATCGCAAATCATCGCTGTCATCTGGCCACTTAACTGCCACTCAACAAATCAATCACTGGCCCATCAAGCCAAGTGTGTAGTTTCAGTGTGACGTCATGAGAATGAAGGGATCCATTTCTAAGTATGTCCAGAGTGTTGGAATCGATTTAGAAACTTTGAAAACTGAATTTTCAGAATCTAAACTTAAAGGTAACTATATACAGCTACAATGTTGAATATTTTGAAAATCATATGACTGGGAGCTATGTGTTCCTATGGGAGCATCGTATCTCAGTTAAATTAGATTCAAAAAGTTAACATACTCTTGATTAAATCGTAAATTCAGCAAAGACATATAATTTCTACTCTTTAGAGGTCATTTGGATTTTTGTGATGCAGTTACGTCATTTTGATTGTGTGGCAGTGAAGTAATTGATTATGACATAATATATTTGAGTGAGCGATTGGATCCTTTCATTAATAGATTTATGTGCACAAGGCCGATTATGAAATAACAAATTATATGACATCTCTTAACAACGTCATTATCAAAACATTTGATAGAGTGCGTGAGATTTATCTCACAATTCGAAGAATTATATCTAGTCAAACGATAAAGCGGTTAGATTTTTTGAAAATCATTTGACTGGAAACCCTTGGTGCCTCATGTGGAAACAGCTTCCAGGTAAATTAATTTCATAATATTCAACAGACAATTCTAATCAATCAATTGCGGTGCGAGAGTTGGGTATCAATTTTTAAAATCTACACACGTGCCTACATGTAATAACAGTATCTAAATTGTCGGATTTAAATCGATCTAATGAATTGAATCTGCGTGAAGTAAAAATAGGCAGAGATGATCAGGGGCATCGCCATTAGCATCATCATCGCCATCGCTGTCATCCGACCACGCAACTGCCTCCAACTCCAACTCTCCATCAATATCTTCGTCTTCGTCACTATCCTTATCATCCTCATCTACATTATCAATGGGGACGCTCGCGGTGTGTGGCAATGCTGGTCCATCAACTCACTGTGGTTCCAGACCGGCATCTCTCTCCACCCATCCATATTCACATGGATTCAATGTCGTTGGAGTTGCCTTGTCAGCCATAATCCGCATCATGGATACGTAATTGGCATACTTTACGTGGTACATGAGAGTTCTTGAACAGGGTGGCAGAGCGGCACAGTTGACTTTCTTCAATTTGGAAGAATTGATTGACTTTCTCGCTCCAGTCATTTTCATGAATGAATCAAAGTGGGCATCATCAATTGTTGTTATTTTGGATGCATACATATTGCAGATCAGCATTTCAATTCCATTTTCATCAACGTCTGTAGTATAGAGCAAACGAAGAGCATCAATGGCCACCTGCCCCAACGACAACACCTTCTGAAATGGCTTCAACTTCCCTTTTCGGTAGAAACTTGATGTAAAATTACAATCAAGGCATCGCTCAATCCAAATTGATGTGCTGTTCCGATGTCCATCACCAGCTGCATATTGGGATGTCGGCTGGCAAGACCAACTAGCACAACGAGTACACCTGTGTCCGATACTCGGACGACTATCTTTCCTTCCGCATGGATTTGTGCAGCGTGAAAAGCGATCATAGTATCTGCCTCTTCGTGATTTCCTTGCAAATTGTCAGGTCGCAGGACTATCATCTGACCATTGCCATATGTAGTTAGCTTTTTGCAATCACCACCATGTGAACTACCACTAGTTTTGTTGCCAATCATAATTGCATATTGATCACGACAAAACGCTGACATCAGAAAGTGTGAAAACGCTTCCTTGAACATAGGACTGTACTCTCAGTACAGCAGTGCCTTTCATTTTCTGCTCCTGACCGGGTCCATTGATTATGCATCTTTCACTACCCTTTGCACCACGTTTCGCGCTCTCGGCATCTTTAATTGATGGAGTGCAATATCTATCGAGCACTAAATGAATGTCTTTACCAGGTGACCTCACCAAGGTTGTCATGAAATCCTGTGCGATTTCACCATACTTTGACTTTTTGTGTCGGGATAAGATTTCGTGGAAAAGAAGGCCCCCCCCCCATCACATATACGTGCAGCCACAATGTTAATAGCGCTCTCGTCTACAGTTACATCATACCTTTCCTCCAGCAAATTTGTGAGACTAGCCTTGGTTGTTTTGTACATGGTACCGTCAGATTGGGCGATAGAAAGTGGAATATCTGTTATGGGAAAAGTGAGTATCATATTCAGATCTAACATATCACCGGTCATGGCAGCAATTGTCAGCAAATTTCCAAAAGCATCTCTTATGCCTTTGGCTGCAGCCAGTTCCTTAGTTTGTCGCGTTACTTTCCGTTTCATATTTTCAGCCGCGAAGTTCTTCACTTTCACACGTTCAATTCTCTTCAGAAATCGGCTCGAATCCGCCGCACATTCCTGAGTGAATGAGAGTCTCTTTTTATGTCCGCGATCTAGTTTAGAAGTGAGGAACTCACCTGTTTCCGCTTTTGCAATTCTACCAGTAGCAATATTCACCAACTCAGTCGGACTGTCAGCACTGAAAGGAGTTAATGTTTCTTCGTCTACGATTGTAGTCATATCCTTATTATCCCGGGCAACACGTGCCTTTTGCTGCTGATTGGATGGTGTTTCCCCACGTTGGACGTTGCATAACTAGTTCTGTTCTGTGACAGCTATGCTTCTTTGAGTCAGGCTGATACACCATCGGCGAAATGCTGCTTCGCTATTGCTGAATGCAACGATGCCTGTGGAGGATGAGGATGCATCACGGTTCACTGTCTCTTTCAAAACTTTATCAATTGTGCTTCTTGAATATGCCCGCTGTGTCCCGCGAATTGAGAAAGCGCCTGCGTTGAGAATAGCCAATACTACGTCTGGTATATTCTTCATCTTATCAAGCAAGTGTGTCCTCAGACGAGCGTAATTTGGTCTATTGAGGGAAAATAATACATCGACAGTGGCGGAAAGAACTCAAATGAACATTTGCACATAATTACTTCTTACTGACCTCTGAAGTAAGCGTAAGACTCCGTTTGCCATGAATACATATATAGCGCCAATATTGAGCAGTTTGTCCATGTTTTCCATCAAGTACATCATGAAAGTGTGATTCAAATCCATCCAGCAACGATTTGAAACCCTGCGACATGGTAAGTGTGGCAATTACTTCCACGCTCTTGGCATCTGTAGCTACCAGTTCCTTGATCATTGAACGCTCATTTGAATCATCAGTGCACAGAGCTAGATAACTTTTGAACAACTGTCTTTCTAGGACTGTGGCCAGCAACTTACTGGTGTGTCCGACTGCAATGGTTATACAACCGCCCTTTCATGAAGCCATTTAGAGAACCGTCGGCCAAAATTCCGTACTCGCTCAATATGAATTCAATTCCAGAATCTGCAAGGTATGTACCACGAGCCTCGTAAAATGCCATTTCTTTATGAAATCCGCCAAGCATAATGATTACATGATCAAACATTGATGCCTTCAATGCCTGTATAGCAAAAGCTTTCAACGCAACATTCAAATCATAGCTGACAACTGAGTACTGCAGACCATTCTCAGCTGCAACTGTCAAAGATGTGTTGGCGCTGCTGAAATAGGGTCCATGTAGGCAATGACTGAAAGTGGTAGAGTATCAGAGACGTGTTTTTGGAATAATAACTGTTTAGAAGTGGGAGTTTTACAACAATACTGAACGCTACATACCAGATACACGACCGTGTTGAATATTTTGAAACTAGTTTGCCTGGAAGCCGTTGCTACCTAAGGTGGCAACAGCCTCCCATCAAATTTGCTTCAAAATAATGCAACAACTTAACTATATGGGTGCTTTTCATCCGAGATAATAGGAGTTCAGTATTTATATGGTTATAATAAAACATAACTAGTTACATTAATATTTATCTTAACATGTCTTTCAAAGTTAATCTTAATGATTATCTACGTTGAAATTATGTATAATAATATGATTTTAATCATTAACCTACTACTACTACTACTACTACTACTACTACTACTACTACTACTACTACTACTACTACTACTACTACTACTACTACTACTACTACTACTACTACTACTACTACTACTACTACTACTACTACTAATGTTGCTGCTGCTGCTGCTACTGCTGCTGCTGCTGTTGCCGCTGGGTTAGGTTTAGGTAAATGAATTTGTTTCAAGCTCACCTGTAGCAAGCTGGGATTGAATAATAATCCCGCCGCTGTGGCCCTGTCCTCATTACTGCAAGAATACGGTACCTCAGTCTCCAAACGTTTCACGTTATCATATGATATAGAATGTCCCTGTCGATTCAGTATCGCGATCGCCTTCTTTGATCCAGTTAAAGATGACAGACAGAGTCCAAGAACAGTGTTCTTCCATGGTGTCATGGAACCCCGTGTGCAGTTGAAAATATAATTTATTTTTCGATTAACACATTCTGAAGGCTGGGAATCGGACAATAATCCGGTCATCAATGTTCGGTAAAACAACTCCGTTAATGGTGGTATTTCTGGTGATACGTTTTTAGAATATATACTGATATCGGTGTTGGTATTTCTGTTTTTGACAACGCACATTTCTCTGAGCGAATAAACATAGCTATCCTGCGGGTATCATCTAATCGCGAGTCACTCTCATTTTTGCTACTTCAGGTGACATCGCTTTGGGGTATACGAAGCATCCTCCTTTTTTGACTCTTTGTCTATATTAAAATCAATCTTTGTACCGATCTTTTTAGTCAGATGCCGCATGAAGTATGATCCAAGCTCTTCAGCAGATCCACCCGCGCTAAGGAACGCTTCTTTATATAAACTGAGCATGTTGCTAATCTTCATTGGTGTATCCAATTGATCTATGAACACACTTAAATTAATGAATGCGTCATCATGATATGATCGTGCCGACATATTTTGGCTAACAACCTTGGATGCACCGTGCAGAAATTCCGATTTACAGGATGTGTGATATTTAGCCTCCTTCGCAATGAGGTCCTTTTGGCAGCCTGTATGATGGCTCCAGCACTTTCTTGAGTTTCCATACTCTGAAGTGGCTCGTACTGTCTACAACGCTTTTCATTCATTTCCGCGTATAATGACAGAAAAGACACATTTCTCCGAAAACACCAGTCTTTGAAGTTGACGGGTAGATCAGAACTCAATCGCGTTGTTTTTGGTGGAGTGATACCTTCTGTGGAACTTGGGTGTTATGTGTCTGGCCGTCTCTTCACTGCTGAATATTTACTCAAACACGTGGTATGGTAAAACAGCCCTTCTTGCCAAGTGCCAGGCATTTCACAGACCCTCTTAGTTGTATTGATGAATATGTCAGTTTGTAGTGGCTTTCTCCGCGCATATGAGCTCAAGATAGGTTTCCCTTGCTGCTCCTTCAGGGGTTTCTGAGTCCCACTTCCTTGATCACATATCACACAAACTGACGTCATCTTGATGACAAGAGTTTGATCAAGTCAAATTGACAAATAAATGTACTCAATATTTCCCTATATCCACAATCTTCTCCGTGTCGTTGAATAATGATGGGCCTCGGGAGTTATTGAGAATAAGCATTAAATATGCACATATAGTTGTTCGAAAGGCAAATCATATTCTATTATCATATTATTTTAATTATATTAATTAACGCATTTCTAGCGAAAATATATGAGTAAAATGAAGAAATATTGTTCTTTTTCAGTGAAACACGCGTATTTTACGAAAAAGCCTCAAAATGTATTCATATACGCAAACACCTGCATGGGTTTCTGTTACCATTTCTAGTGACGGAGAAGATAGTGGATATCGCTATAACAATCACAACGTTATTTTATAGTATAGTTACTCATTTATTCCAAATTATTGAGTCTCCAGAGTGCCCTCGATAAGAAATCCTCATAGCATGCGAGCATATCTACAGAATAATAAATTCCTGGAAAACTAATTATTGCGCTAACATATTAGTTGAGTAGAATAGGTAGTTTCCGGGGGAAACGCCTCGGACAGACAGATAGCTTACATTTACAGGCGTGCAGGCCTAGCCTGCATATATCCCTACCTCGTCCCAAGTTATTCCACTGTTTCATCGGGTGTTGTTTTTGTGTCTTGACCTGATTTCCGGATATAAACAATTAAAGCTGTACGACAGCGTGAATTAGTAGTTACATATGCTATGGCGTGGGTGGGAGGTTACCCATCCGCCACCCACCCACACCCGCAACCACACTCACACAAGCATGGACACAACTATGAACGTACACTGCGGGATTGGGTTCGGGTGGTGGGTGGGGGTGAAGGGTGGATGGGAGGGGGTGCGGAATTCCAAGAAGGCATTCATGTCATAGATGGAGTGGAGAAGGGGACACTGAGTAGGAACCTGTGGCTGACAGGCAGCAACAGACCCCAGTCAAATCAGCTTCAGAATATTCAACATACCATTTCTATATCAGCATTTCCTATTTCATCCTACGTGCTGAAGGGATTAGGTTTTTTATACACGTACACACCACATTTTATATTAGAATGGACGTCTGTGAAAATAATGCGATTGCATTTCTGTGGAAATTATGAGCTTATATTATACCCTGTAATACGAATGTCAGCTATGGTTGCAGACCGCGGACCGAGGTCAGGAGGGACAATGCGGCAGTCACCAACCCAGCCCCACAACCACCAATATTTGCGAAGTGTACCTTTTAAATCTGCTCATCCAACAGACACGATAGCTTCATGTAGCCAGATGAAAATGCATATTTACCTTCAGAAATGCTGCATGGATGCTCTTTGAATACTCTGATTATACTTTATCCACTGCGAAGGTCAGCGTGACATAGTAGTACTCAACGAAAAAGTTCCAATCTAATTCAGCCATAGCATATTCTCTGCATCCCTTCCAAAAGGAGTTGCTGTCATGAGGAAAGCACG
This sequence comes from Chaetoderma sp. LZ-2023a, assembly GCA_034401795.1. NCBI lineage: Eukaryota > Metazoa > Mollusca > Caudofoveata > Chaetodermatida > Chaetodermatidae > Chaetoderma > Chaetoderma sp. LZ-2023a. The sequence continues at coordinate 52,496,976 of CM067364.1, read as the reverse complement.
GCCTTATTTTACTGTCATTGATGTTTTGACACTCATATATGTGTGGACTGTCAATTAAAAGTGATTTGACGCTTGCAGTACTTGGGTTGAATAAATGACGATTTGGAAGATTTCGATACCATTCTTAAAAGATGGCTGCTGTCACCAAGAAAGCACAGGTTAATTTTGCTGTCATCCATGTTTTGTGATTCTACTATGCCTAAGCTCTCGATATAAATTAATTTTAACCTTGCAGGACGTGGGTTAATTAAATACATGGTGTTGGCCACCGGAAGTCTATTGTCCTCCGAGATGTTCAACATGAAATTGCTGTCAGAAGCATTTTTGCATATGGTGACCCTTGAAGAAACCCATTGCACAACTTTTAACATTGCAGCAGATAGGTTGAATAAATGTAGATATGAACCCTTTGTTCGCGCTCTTTTCTGTCAAAATGCACAGGTTGTGACACGGCAGCAATTCAGATGTATACATAGTGTTACAGAGCGGACTTATCTCGTACATCACACCTTTTACAGCTGTTGTGTTGATTAACTTGCCTGGGCGCCTGGTTTATTAAGTAATAACCACTGTAATACAGGCCGTGCTCGCACTAGATATTAAGGCCGTGTTCTCACTAGCGACTAAGGCCGTGCTCTCAGTAGAGACTAGACCGTGTTCTCACTAGAGACTAGGCCTGTGTTCTCACTAGAGACTCGGCCGTGTTCTCACTAGAGACTAGGCCGTGTTCTCACTAGAGTGACTTAGGGCGTGCACTGATATGTAGAGAAACACATTCTTTCCACATAGATATGTGTTTATTTTTGTTTCGAAAATAAATTACTATATCTTCATAAAGATTTATTTTCACGACCAATAATTTAGGTTGTTAAATATTAATACAGAATATAAGAAATAAAAAGAATATATGCACACTTTTATTTCGTTTCATTACATTGATGTAGACAGCTTAAGCATCTCAACGTATACAATTTTATCAATTTTACTTCACGCATTCTGGTCTGATCTAAGGAATTAAACAGAACTGTCCATTTACGTAGCATGTGGACACGTAAAACTGCGCACGTTGAATGACTGGCTTGATTACCGATCCAATATTTCCTGTTGTAAATTGTCAAAATTGTCTTCTCTGCTCCTTGGACAAAAACTAAATAAAAATGTAGCTACATGCACGAGTTCAAATTTAAAACACATCAATTGTTAAAAGATTGTATTTTCAAATCAGGCTTGAGTTCAGTGATATTTGAGTACTTTAGCCATAGCACCGCCAAGTGTAGTTCAGCATTGCGCGGTTATCCCCCTTTGACTGATATGTAGGCCCTAAGCTCAGAGCCGGAGCGAGCGACAGAATAAATGAATATTTACGCACAGACAGCCTTCTTTAAAGGGTAAATACCAGTTTGTGATTATATCCCCCTCCCTAGCCACCCCCGATCATTCACACGCGCGCACGCACACACGCAGATACACACGCACGCGCGCACTCACGTACGCACGAACGCAGACACGCGCCCTCCCACACATTTCCCGCTAGCGGCATCTCAGTACTTTAAGCATATGGGTGATCAGATATGAATAATTTGAATGTGGATTAACCCTTAACACGCATACCAGCCAAAACGGATTCTGCAGTAGTCTTGAAAAATGCCCATTAGCAGACCAAGAGAAGAGTATTTTTGAAACTTTTCGACTGGAATGTCTGGCTCGATAACCGAGCCAGTCAATCCATTGTTAAATTTTCAAAAATAGTCTTCTCTTGGTCTGCAAATTGACATTTTTTGAGAATATATAAATTTTCTTGAACAAATTTGGCGGGTAAAGGGTTAAAGGGTATTCAAAGATGAACGGGCCCAATCATGTCCATGCCAAAGTGATACACTCTACATAAAGGCCAACGCAATCCTTAAACACGCGTATTCACACTGAGAGGTCTGTTCAACGCAAGCATATAGAATTTGTACCGGTAATTAAAAATATGAATACAATATTTTCTGTTTGCAAAAAGAAAAAGAAAATTTCAAAAGTTATATTTTTGTTTGACCACCACAATGGCGATGTCGCTAGTTTTATTGGTATCGTTCTTTTCATTTTGCTAACCGGGTGGTCTTGAAGTTGGATAAATACTTCATCAATGCGCTCTTCAGACGGCTCTTCGAACGGCACTGTTGCATTAAAAAAAGTAAATCAAATTGGACATACTTGATGATAATTACCCAAAATTACTCTTAATTATGCCAGTAACGTAAACCACAAAAGGCAAATGAGACAATATACCATATTGTTTCTTGTTAATAGGGCTATGTTCGTGCGCGCGCATGCGCACACCATAGCGCGATTATCATTAATATTTGTGCTGGTGGCCATGTTTCTTTCATTCGTCCACAAAAGAATGTGTTGGCTTGAGAAAAAAACTTTCAACGCTATGCCAATAAACCACATGAGCAATGCGGCGTGGATGGTCTCCCTTCGTAATAACGAGGGTTATTACGGAATAAAGAACAGCTATTGGTAGTCTTTTTAGCACTTCAAGGAACAGCGATATAGCACTAAATAGACACTAAATTATGTTTAATGTTTTTGTTAGCCTTTGATGTTACGGTATTCGATATTGTTTATGTAGCATTACAAAATGATAGGATCGTATTCATGTCAATAGTTTCAGTAAGAATGGGATAACTCTGTACAATAAGACCACCAACATTAGGCCGCATTCAATGTGCCATTTTCTTAACACAGGTGGCCAATTATCCACTTGTGTTAAAGAAGGACCTCCTTGCGACACTAAAATCCGCGCTTTGCCAAATAACTTGTATAATTAAAAGCGCGCATGCGTGTTGAGGGAACATTTATTAACCATTAATGTGGTCGTTGAAGACATGCTTTCAGTATTCATAATAATATTAACATTTATTATAACATAAATATTATAGAAGAATAAAAGTAATGTTGCTCGGCTACTTGATTCGCTGATGTCTAGTAATTTTGATGATGACATAGTTTGTGTTGATGGTGAGGTGACCGACCGACTAACCGACCGATCGAGCGACCGACCGACCTACCGACCGACCGACCGACCGACCGACCGACCGACCGACCGACCGACAGACAGACAGACATACAGACAGACAGACAGGCAGACAGACCGGCAAACGCGCAGGCATACACAAAGACGCATAGACAGGCAAACAGACACGGCATACAGACACACAGACAGACGATGCCAACCGCATTACTCGGACCTTACCACTTTAAGTATTGAGTATGGTGATGCATTGTTATAAATTTGCGTTGACCTGTAAAACGCTGCTCCTTCTCATAACAACAACGATTTTACAAAGATGACTGTAAGAACGCCTGAAAATAAAAGTAATCGTTAAAATTGTATACTTTTATAAGCTTAACTTGTATGGTTAGATGTATTGAAAGGAAATAAATCTTAACATTTGTGGATTTCATTCCACATAAATTAATATAATTTCTTTTTAAGTTGAGAATGGAATTAGAAGCACGAGTCCCTAAATCAAATTCTCAACGAAAATGCATATTAATTTATATGGAATGAAATCATCATATGTTACGATTTATTTTCCTTTTTATTTCCACAATTTAAGCCTTTACAAGTATACAATTTTAGTAATTATATTTTCAGCTGTAAATGTGCGCCTTTAAATAGCCTGGAAACAAGAACACGGCGAGGTGGGGTGACCTTTATAGATGCTCACTATCTGCACCCGTGCGCGCAGCGCACACCCATGCGCAGGCGCGTGGACTACTTGAGAAGTCGTCCTATCCCTTGCTGTTTATGTCTTCTGGTTCCATTCACTGGAGTTGGTAGATACATTACTGTTCATTCCTGCGTCTCCATGTGGTGGCAATAGGGTATGTGGCGTCAGGAGAGAGGACCTCTATGATGCGATATTGTTTATTTCCCCTTGAACCGTCAGGGAGGGTGAAATGTGTGGATACTTGGATGTCATGCTAGGAATATTGAAAACAGTATGTGATGCTGCACACGTCCTCTTTAATTCGGTTTCTAAACAGTCCATGCATCTCGCCTACGTATTGCGCCATGCGGTATTTGCAGGAGATGACATAGATCACGTTTCTTGTCTAGCTGTCTATAATTAATACCTCCTGTCTTGGAAGAAACGGATTATATGCTGGCCACTGGTGTACTCTGACATTACAGTTCCTATCATACGAAGGCTTCGCAAATGCGCATATGACCTAATCTTTTGTGCGATGGCGTATGGGCGGATACGTATTCTAAATACGTGTGCGTGTTGATTCGTTTTGTGAACAGGCTGACGTGGATGTTGCTTTTGGCTGCTATACATGTTTTGTGTCCATGAAAGTGATGCTTACTGATGATAAATCTGCCGTCAACGTCATTGTATTGCGGCAGCTGCCCTTCTACTTGATACAGTGCTGGAGAAACGTTTTTTCATTATCTATATATTTGAATTAGGGGATAGGAGAGCTAAAGACTTGCCCAGCTGTCTGTCTTCTAGATCTGCCACGAATATACATGCATTAGTGCAGGCAACGTTGATTCACATAGTCGTGCGCTCTATGTACAGTACTGTTCTTCACAAACTTGACCACTGCAGTCACTCACGGTTTGGGATATTTGTCTAAAGCGAACTGACAGCCATTGTGACCAGGAGTGCTCCATCTGGGATGGTACCCTATGATTTTACCGTATGCGTGGATCCGCTAGTGTCTTCAACCTACAATGTACTATTAGTGGCATGTCGTTTGATGTGATATACCACAAGGCTGCTGATGAGGTCTGTTGGCCAGCTTTTGCCATGGGCTTTTGTTCTCCTCGTGTTAGACCATCTGTTTGGCTTTGACAATGTTTTGGAAACAAATGGAAGCTGACAGTTTTTTAGGGATCGCGCAGGAGATGATTGGTTATTTCTACCTCTATCTGCATACCCCTGACTATATAGTTGATCAAGGTGTTTCTATATGGGTTTCATGTGGAGATTTATCCAGCCACTTTCAAGTTTGGCCTATATATATAATTAACTGTTGGTTGTTTATCAGTAGTTTGCCCTTTGTCTGCTCTTTTTACTCTACGAGCCAGGGTATCTACACGTTTCGGTATGGCATCATTTTAAGCTGTAGTAGTATTGCCCTGCTTGCATCTAAAAGTGCACTGCTTTGATACTTCTATCTAGTTGTGTGTCTGATCCTGGATTCAGAGGGAAAGTCGTCGGTACCACGATTTTCTCTTTTAATAGTGCATCGGAGGGGTTATGCAAGAGAGGGCCGTCTACTGTGACACCATCCTCCGTACCGGGTCCCATCTAAAGCGTAGCTGGTTCTGTGAGGCTGGCCTGTGGTATATACGGATGATGCTTGAAATGGAGCTTTAGACGTACATATTTGAAAAAGTGTCATAGGTCACGCATTACTGATCTCATATCTCTTTCCATTACTGTAAAACTATATACAAAGCCTTTGCGGGCCTTTAATGATGGTTATATATAGAGCTTTCTCTGACATATTGACAATAAACGTGGACGTATAAGGCCGTATGCCCTTTGATGAATCTGACTAGATGATATTAACATTATAAGCCCATGATAGTGGTATTGTAGATATGTTAGAGACCTGCAACACCATTTGGTGCCTGAACCTGTAATTATACGGTACCCTGTTCTTTGTGGGTTGGGCTCGGCCTCGCTGCTATGCAGCTGCCTTCTTTTGTTGAATGACGTGTGTGGAAGTGGCCTGTTCCTAAGCACCATGCCTGTGGAGATTATCTTGCTCGTGTTCTGGCCCATGTCAGTCTCCCTTGGTTTCCCTGGAGTTAAGGAACCAACCGGGGCCAGTCGTACCATGGTCTCTTTGATGGCTCCCCAAAGTTATGATGTCTGAGTCTATCGATCTCAGAGATAGTGCTGATATCGAATGGCGTGTAGGGATCACCTTTTTCACTCCTTCAGAAATGATTGATTCAGTTCTGGTGAAAGAATGCTAACTACTTATAGCTCTTGACTTATTCAGTAGACACATTGTCTTTGAGAAGACTGCCGTTATTTGCGTAACTCTGTAAGCCCGAATGATTCGAGCCTGTGTGGCCATCTCCGTTTAGAGTCTTGCTATGATGGTGGTCATGGTGCGTGAGCTACCTGTATTCATGCATCTGTGACCAGTACCATGGCACCGATTGACATTGTCTGGCTGGCGATGACATCTGACCATTACCGGTACCGTGCGTCACTAGGAAGTGTGGGTGTTACCCGTGCACCTCTCATTACATCTGCTACTTAATGTGTGTGCAGTGTCCTGGTGACGTCATCCACACCATTCGACACTCAATGACCATACCAATACGTCATACATATGACGGCATATACCCTCCATCGTTTGGGTTAACGATGCCACTGTGAAGGGTGCCTTCAGAACAGCTATATGGGCCATCACACTTCGTGCATACACTGTGTCTAACAGCCTGGGTAGAAATGTTCAACCCCTTCGCAGCTCTAAAGTGGGTTCACAAAACCGTAACATTTTTGGTTTGGGTTCAGCCCGCATAGGTGGCAAGGAATTGGACCTTAGTGTTGTGGTAGACCTCAGATATTCTCCACAATGCGTCTGTTCGGTGGACTGGTACTCATGATGCAGGGTCCATGCCTTGGAGATAACAGGCTGATTGACTCCAAGGGAAACATGTGATGTGTTCTTCGTGCAGCTGCCTTGTAGCAGACCAATGCCACGAGCAGGTTGCTGCTCAGTCAGATGACGTCTGTCTGAGCATTAGACCACGCAAAACATAAGCAAAGCTCTTCAAATTCAACGGGAAAATGGATTCTATTGTCTTCAGCTTAAAACACTTGTTCCACTGAACGTCAGTAGGCTGCACATTTCAGGTTTAATCCTGGCAAAGAGGGGCAGACCACTACCGTTGCGGTTGACTGCACGATGCGCATTTCATACACACAATGCCCATGCTTTGCAGTACTGCTGACATTGCTGCACGCTGCGTCATGGGGAGCATAGCTTTCCAGTCCTTAGGGAAGCTATTGATTCGTAGATCAAAGATGGCCTTGATAAAAAGGGTACGTTTACACAATGCAGCCTGCGTATCCTTGATGCACTATAACTGTAACAGCCAGGCAGCTCCAAAGGCAGCTCTACACAAACTCGATACCTGCCACTGCAAACACCTACGCACCACCACTGGGCACCGATGGCCAGACAGCATAATTTCCAACGATGCACTATACAAGATGTGTAATACGTCGCCGCTGTCTGTAAAAGTCGCCCAGCAAAGATGTTCCATGTTTGACCATGTGTTAAGGATGTCAGAAGATACACCAGCACAGAAATCCTTGGAATTAGCCCTACTCGGAGCCAGCAAATACAAAGCCACGGGAGGACGCCATTGCATAAATCTGCTAAGCGCGCAACGAGGTGACCTCAAGGACGCAGTACTCGGTACCCTCAAGTTAAGACTGGGCCTGAGGAAGCTAAGGAGTTCGGCTGATGACAAGACACAGTGGGCAAACGCGAAGAAGGACTGATTGCAGCATAGGATGTTCTACTACTACAGCCGCAGAAGACAGTAATCATACAATTCCCATTTCACTGTCAATTTCTTTAATCACATAAGGAAAGGTTAGGATTATAGCGGAGTAGGAACATGCGTCTTTTCTGCCATATTTATGGATATTTATTTAGAATATCCTCACCAATGTTCAATAGTATACCTGTGTTGAAATGAAACAATATCATGTTGCACAACTTTCGGAGTCACTGCTAGGAGGTCTCTATATGTGTGCAAACAAGTGTTACATACACTTGTGTCGGCTCCATACTTGATATTCCCACAGAGATGGGGGTTAATATGAATTTACATGTAGCATCCTGGAGAATTTATAGAGCATGAAATCTATTATACGTGATATGTTTCGTTATTAATACAACATTCTAATATATTCTGTACTTTAGCTGTGATTGTGTGTTGCTGGAGTTTGGAATTGTAAAATATTGTGTTATTAATGACTAGGGTAGTACACCAACGATGGTATGGTCTGACAGGTTATACGAATACCTAAATGCACCTGCTCGGAAGGGACTAGAATTTGGAGTCGTAGGTGCCAACATATATCGGGTACGCAAAGGACAACGCCAAATTAACTCGCTAGTGCCTTGTGATCATACCTCAAAGAATGTAATCAAGGAGCTTTAAAGACGAGAAAGAAGCCAAATGAGCTTAGGTCGCTCGCAGTGGACAAGACACAATGGAGAATGGTGAAGAAAATCTAATCGAAGCTGAAAGAAGTTTTCACTTCTTCAGTTACATACAAAGTCGCTCACTCATCGTTGCCGTCTCCGCAGTCGTTGTCTCCGCCATCGTCGTCGTCATCGTCGCCATCGGCGGCGTCGTCGTCGTCGTCGTTGTCGTCGTCGTCGTCGTCGTTAATGCCATTGTCGTCGTCGTCGTCGTCGTCGTCGTCGTCGTCGTTAATGCCATTGTCGTCGTCAGCGTCGTAGGCGTCGTCGTCGTAGGCGCCGGCGTCGTCATTCCTGAAAATAAAATTGTTACAATTGTATACTTTTAGGGGCTTAAAGTGTGTTCCTAGATATGATGGAACAAACATACATCTTAGCGTATGATGGTTTCATTCCATATAAATTAATATAGTTTTTAACGTTACGAAATTGAATTAGAGACAGGAGTCCTTCGAATCACAGCAAAACATTATAATAATTTCTAAGGAATGGAATCGTCATATGTTAAGATTTACTTCGTTCCATAGAATCTAGGAACATAATATAAGTCTGTAAACGTATACAATCTTAGCAATTTTATTTTCAGCATACTGCTGTGCATATGCACATTTAATGAATTATTTTGAAAGGTTTATGAATTATCGTGTTTTACTTATTGTGCCCCTCAATCGCGTCCATCAATTTCACTTCGCATTGATATTCCCGCAACTATGGAGCCGATATGACTTTCCGTAGCGCTTGAGTAAACGCTGGTCTATTTCACCAGTAAATATAGCAATTGATACTGGTCCGCTAGCCATTCACTAATTGCTACACCTATGTCGAAGTAAATATTTGTCCTTGCGCCAGTGGCCAATGGGTGCTGCAAAATAGATGTCAATATTGGTCCCTTTGTCTTTGACCAATGGGCGTGTCACTAGAGATTTCAATATTGCTGCCAGTGCCATTGACCAACTGGCGATCGAATATAGATTTCAATATTTCCCGTGCGCCGTTGACCAACATGCTCGTCGATATATATTTTAATAATACATATAGGTGTTTACACCATTGGCCAACAGGCGCACTAACATTGAATTAATCAAGTGTAGCGCTATCCTACCTTTCATGGGACCACCCGTCAAAACATAATTTGCTTAGCACGTACACCAGCGGGGGCATGTATTTCAACTAAACACGCACACGTCACGGAGTATAACTATCTGCAAACAACGATGCCGTTTTGCGGTATTGTTAATTGTGCCATGCAATGCGAGCCTGTGCGACCACGCTTACTCCAAGACATCAAATAGTGTCACACACCACCGTGCCAATAGGCGCCATAACAGGTGTTATGTTTTATCAACTGGTCATGACATGCTTCTGATATCACAGCTTGATGAACAACGAGTGCGCAAAAGGGCCAGTCTAGCTGGTTAGCCGAATCCTCGGGCCTTATGACTGGCGTGTGTATACATGTCCACGAGGTTGTCAGTGGTTATGCACCGCTGACTAGATGTAAATGATGCCGTCCTCTATGTGGGATTGCATAACCAAGGTTGCCCAACCCGCTAGGCTTGACAGCCTTGTTTAGTTTGAAACGCATACGAGCACTGATGAGCGGGCTTCAGTGCAATGGATGAAGGTCGCCATATGTTTCCCATGGAGAGGTTACGGTCTTGTCATATTGGACTCACTAACAGACCTGCCTATCCACTACCTAGTGGCGCTACAGACGCATTATCCAGCACTGCTTTTATCGGTGGCGCATGCTGTGTTTTGATGTCATGGCATATTTCATTGTTTTGTATATGACGTGTTTCGGTGACTGGCAGCAGTGCATTTCGCTGATTCCCCATGGCAATGATGCTGTGGCACTATTTGGCGGAGCTGGTCTTGGCAACGGTTCCTTCATATAGGTTCGTGGCATGGTATGGGCACTGGATATATTCCTACATTAAGATCATACAACGATGATGGCATGGGCGGTGGCCCCCTTACATACGTGTGGACCACAACAACTTCTAGTGGAGAGTCAATTCACCCGTGTGTTCCCAAGAGTTGCATTACCGCTGCTGGCAATTCTCCCAGATGACTCTATAACAGTGGATTAGCCATTTCATGTACTAGTCGCTTACAACTACATACAAGTTAATGTCGGTCCAATGCCTATGTTTCAAAGGGTTCTTTTACGATTTCTGACTTCGCACACACTGTAACGAAGCAGTACCTCAATGTAGGCATAACTTACTAAGTGATACACTTTGTTCTATACACGCTATAGACAGGGCAGCTGGGTCAACTTACTCATACATTAGCGGCCGCTGCTAGGTTAGACTTTCAACCTTAGGAGAGTGGACACGATGGTCCAGTATACGCGATCAGCAATGCACTCGTTTATCTCTCACGTCGCTAAAATATTGATATATAATTATAACACATCGGTTCCTCTATTGTATGTGCTTGTGCCAGCTGCATGATCAACTATCTACTATTTAGTAGGTACACTTCTGTCAAGCCATCACAATATGCACAGCGATAAACTACATTCAATAATATGTATACTTAAAAGCAACATGTCATATTGTGAACAGTATGCCAGCAAATGCAACGCCAGGAGAGGACGTCATTGCATACATCTGCTAAGCGTGCTACGAGGTGACCTCAAGAAAGCAGGACTCGGCACACTCAAGTCAAGAATGGACCTGAGGAAGCTAAGGATGTCGACTGAGGACAAGACACAGTGGGCAAAAGCGAAGAAAAGCTGATTGCAGCTGTAGACTGTTTCTACTATTACAGCCGCAGAATACAGTAATCATGCATCGTACATATCTCCTTCCTTGCGCGATCACTCTACGGAGCAGCAAAAGGCGCTCGATATAAACGGGTCTTCTCTTAGTACATGCGATTTATTTATAAGATCGTACACCTCAGATGGATGATCTTTCGGACCTGTGGTCCTTCAACCACCTGTAAACACCATCTTCAGAAAAATTCGGACAAAAAGGTATGCTAATCTCTCAGGACGTTTGGACTTGTTACATGCGTTGATATTCAATATGGGTTTGGTTTCAAACATTCGGATTCCAGTGATGCCATAGGCAGCAATAGAGCTTACGGTTTTAAATATTCCCCGGCCACCCCTAACTATGCTCCACCCACACATCGCTGTGTTGGGGTTGGTCGATCCCTAGAATGCCCTAACCATCAATTTCCTGAAAAACTATGAAGTTAATATGTTGAATATCTTTTACCTAAGTTGACTGGGTGCTGCTGCTGCATATGGTCATGACATATGGAAACATATGGCGACCGGTCAAATTAGTTTCAAAATATTCGATGTATTACATAGTAAAGGCATAAAATGCGTACACCATCGCATAGTCCGTCTTCGACTCTGCGTTCGTGACGTCCTTATCTCCTTCATGCATGCCGGCATAATGGCATCATTGATTGTGATGTCATTCTACACGTCACGTAGTTGATTATGGCGTCATGTGGTAGATAGATACAGTAGAAAGGGCCATTGCGGTTCATTGACTTGATATATTGTGTAGCTTATACCCTGTTAGTAACTATTATAATAAAAAGGAAAAGGTAATTTGTCACCCTCCTCTGCGTCGTCTTCCTCTTCGACCTTTTTCCGCGTTCGATGTCATGGTATCATCGCAGTAGTCCACTAAGCTTGATGTCATCCAATGCATAGCCATGTCAAGGTTGCTGTCAGTCATACAGCCCTAGCCATGCCAAGGTTGCTGTCAGTCATACAGCTCTAGCCATGTATTTGTCTCGAGTAGAGGTGGAATGGGTGCGGTGCGGGGCCTGTGCTGGTATTTGTCCTGCTCGTACGAAAGCACACAGTGCTGTACCAACTACTTGTATTCTCTCGGGAGCTGGTTCTGCCGCAACCTCTATCTAGGAACCCGTCTGCATCAGGGTGTGAGTTGTAGTTTCCCTGGCTCTATCTCCAGTTGTTCTGACATTTCTGTTTCCGAAGGTATTTGACATATAGCCAGATTGTCTGCTATTTCAATACCAAGCATTCAGCGTTCATTGAGGGGTTGTTCTTCCTTTCTGCGTGACCTTCTGGGGACTATTCTGAAATTATCATTTGTTAGGATTTAGTTCGTTTTATTGCATTTAGTGACAGAATGTAAGATTCTAAAAGTGTATAGTTTTAACAATTTTATTTCCAAGCTTACTGGTGTATATGCACAATTAAATGCTTGTCTATGTCGCATATGTATTTCTTATAACAATTGAGGGGTTCAGTTTTGGCGATGCCCCGCTCATCTCTAGCTAAGCTCCACCGACGCATTATCCATAATGGGTTCGACACATCACTGTATTCTCTGAATCTCAATTTACTGACAACTATACAGGTAAGCTCCTGAATATTCTGAATCTCAATTTCCAGAAAACTATAAATGTATATTTTGAAACTAATTTGACTAGCTGCTATTGCTACCATAGGCAGCAACAGCGCCATGTCAAATTAGTTTCAAAATATTCAACAGAATGTTACTTAAATAGTAAAGAATACTTCATACAACTTGACGGACTGTTACGGGATTAGGAGGAGAAAATCGTATGATGCGTGGCATAATCGATTATGGCCCCAGCCTACATACAATGTAGTTGATTATGACGTCATATTCATGACTGCATAACTGAATTGATCACTTCTCTTGCTAGTTATTTTTAAAATCATATGCACCTCGATCGTGCAATGGCATCGTTCATTATATAGGAGATGATTAGATTGTGTTAAATTTGACAGATATGCACCGTACCGTTGAATTTAAATGTCTGAAACCGACTGGCCAATTTAGAACACTCAATTTACAATGCAGTAAATGTTCTGTTAAATAGTTTGAAAGTAATTTGTCTAGAAACTTTCGATGCCTGTCGCGGCAACATGTCCTGTTAAATTAGTTTTAACAATTCAACAGCTTACCTATTAAGTTGTCTTGACCATGCTCTTCTGGCCAATCATTATTCATATGGGTACCATGTACAGATTGGTGGACGATGTTTCAAAAGCGTGGCGAGATTATGTCTCACAAATGGGTTGTTTTACTTTTTACGTGTACCAGCATTGTGCTTCTGATTATCGCCACGCACATCTGATCTACATTGTTCAAGATATTCCATTGTCTGTGCTGGTATGCATTACCACCGTGACTGGCCTTGACCAGAATAATATACCAATAACATGCCATTTCGAATCACATTCGTGGCATTTCATATTTATCAGACTCAAAACAGATAAGTTTAGTTTAAGCGATCAATGCCAGGCTTAACATTATCGGTGCAAAATGTAAGCAGACGGCCAACGTGAAAGTGGGGCTTGAAGCGGACCCAGTTCCGACAGCAGTCGAGTGTCAATATATATATGTACAGCTGCTCAGCTTGGTTAAGTGCTTTTTTCTACACGCTGTTGTCATAGTTTGTGATGCTGGTATCGGTTCGTGCACTGTTGTGGGATATACATTGGCGTATTTTGGAAAATACCTTCCAGAATGCATCGTGCATACCACTTCAGGATGGTAATCCCGACAGCCGACGTGCAAACATCATTACTTTACTATTTGAATCAGATACAACGCATGTTAAGCACTTCATATGAATAACTAATGTCATAAAATTATTGAACTCATACGTTATTCGAAAGAAACGTCTCAGAGCCGGAGTATTATGTACTTATGTTGAAAGAAACCTTGCTTAACATTATATACAGTCAGCTACCAATGTTAATTTAGAAGGCTATGCCCGTTGCTTTGTGTTGCAATGGCAAGTAGTTGTACAATTTATTCACTAATCATCACGCATATAATACCTTACAAAATCATGATGTGGTTTGACGTAAATTGATGAATCCAGTTCCTCATTTAATCATATGCCGCCATGATCACCTACGTCACATAGAGGAAGACGTTATAATCAATTACATCATGAATATCGCAATTTACTCCATCATAAACCGTCTAGTAGTACGGAGTGTATGTGTTTACTATGAAATAATCATACGGTTGACTTTTTCTTAACCAAATTTAACTGGATGCTGTTATTGCAATAGGCATCAAGTAGCGCAGGCAGCAACGGCAGCCATTCAAATTACTTTCACAATATTCAACAGCTCACCTGTCTAATCGTATGTAAATTGAGATTCGGGGAGTTCAGGTTTCGATCGCTCGCGACGCAAGTAAATTGGAGGCGGCGCTTAGCTAGAGATGGGTGGGGCATAGCTAAGACTGGATTCCTAAGTTTAAAGTAAGTAGGGAATAGAACCATAATGGCAGTGTCTGTTCACCAGCATTGTGTTCGTAGTTACTTATTACCTCTATATCGAATTGATATCGCCAGAAAATTGTGTCGCTTTAAATAGTCCAGGAGACCATAATAGAACTCAGATTTCACTCAACTGTTAACACCCCCAACATACTCGGCTTAGCGCATGTATCTCATTCATTGGGTCATACACAATATGGTTGCAAGCAAACTAAAAATTGAGAATCCCTTCATGAATAAATCCAAAACAGAGTTCACACACATATACCTTCACAGACGAGTAAAAGAAACCCCTTGACGAACTTCTCCTAATAGCAGCAGCAAACTAAAAATTGAGAATCTCTTTATGAATGAATCCAAAATAGAGTTCACACACATATAGCTATCTACAAAGTGAAGTGTTGTACTGCTGAGATTGCTGCGTCATAGATAACATGGCTTTCCAGTCATTCTGGAAACAATGGGTTCGCAGCTCAAAATACCATTGACAAAACGGCTGCATTAATCCAACGCAACCTGCGTATCCTTGATGATGTTTAGGTGTAACAACTGAGCACCTCCAAAGCCAGCTCTAGACACACGTGATGCCTGCCACCTCAAACACCTATGCACCATCACTGGCAAACGATGACCAGTCGGCACACTTTCCATCGATGCACTAGGCAAAATATGTTCTATATCGCCTCTGTCCCTAAACGTCGCAAAGCAAAGCTGGTCGATGTTTGACCATGTGCTAAGGATACCAGAAGACACACTGGCACGGAGAGCCTTCGCATGGACCTTTCCGTTCTTAGCTATGCCCCGCCCATCTCTAGCTAATCTCCACCCACACCTCGCTCGTGTTGGTATCGATCGATCTCTGAGCACCCTGACTATCAATTTCCAAAAAAATACACAGGTAAGCTGTTGAATATTTTGAAACTAATTTGGCTGGTGCTGTTACTGCCTAAGGCAGCAACAGCGCCCAGTCAAATTAATTCCACAATATTCAATAGCATGTTTAGTAAATAGCAAATAATTACAAAAACATACAATTCATACAAAGTGTCGAACTATTTGGGGTTTCATGAATGTCTATATTGAACCATTTGTTGGGCTGGTTATGACGTCATACGCGGTCATTTACTCTGGCAAGTTGAATTCACACTACTGAGAGCCAGCAAATATATAGCCAGGAGACGACGTCATTTCATAAATCTGTTAAGCGAGCTGACCATAATAGTACATGCCTCGGTACACTCGGATTTTGGCTGAGGACAAGACACCGTGGTCAAACGCGGAGGACTGATAGCAGCTGTAGGGTAGCAGCTGTGGGCAATTTTTACTACTGCAGCCGCGGAATACAGTACTCATACATATATAATAAGTATAGCCACTGTGAATCTGGCATGTAGTCACAATTGGTAAAAATTTGCCAAAATCAATGATGGACACCTCGATTTCATTCAAATTGCATTCCGGCCTTATATTTACAAAGTAACTTGGTTTTGGTGGATTTAATTTACCAGACCTCTGTATATGGATAGGGGAAATCAATTATTGTTAGTCCTTCAATTGTATTCAAAATAAATGGCTATCATTAAATACATGTATGCCTAGAAACGTCTATTCATATTGCATTGATTTATTTGCCAAATAAATGGAGTTGCTCAGGAAATAATTACGCATACAATCACGTATACGGTCATCTATTGCCATATTGTTCGGATTCTGGCATATCTCATTTGCAATGCAACAACACCATGCAGTGCAATGTGCTGTTGCAAATAGTGTTGCTGTCACAAG
>CM067364.1:52470671-52473171 GCA_034401795.1 Chaetoderma sp. LZ-2023a | reverse complement strand
AATAACGGTATTTCGCCTTATAACAGCAATGCATTGTGCACATTTTGGAAACGTGTTTAAACATATTTTATTGTACAAATCAGATCGACCCAACATGATAGGGCACACCTTCTAGCAACTTATCTAGATCCCTCACCCCACCCCCTAGTTCATCATTCTCGACGCACAAGAATCATTGAAAATACAATTGTCAAAATTGCATACGTTTACATTTGATAACCCAATGCAATGAAAGTAAATACATCTTAGCATATGGTGATTTAATTTAGTATAGTTTTAGTCGCGAAGTTGAAGTACGACCTCTTGCCTCTAATAGAATTTCCCAATATAACAAAGTGTTTAATCGTAATGAAATTGTCATATGGTAAGGTTTATTTTGTTTTACTACATCGAGGCACACACTTTGAACACTTGAAAGTATACAAGTGCAACAAGTTTATTGTCAGACATTCTGGTGTGAATATGCACGTTTAACCATGCACACTGTTTGGCCATACACGTATTTACAATAGGGAAGGAGAGAGAGAGAGAGAGAGAGAGAGAATGAGAGAGAGAGAGAGATAGAGAGAGAGAGAGAGGGAGATATATAGAGAGAGAGAGCGAGAGAGAGAGAGCGCGAGCGAGAGAGAGAGAGCGCGCGAGTGAGAGAGAGAGAGAGAGAGAGAGAGAGAGAGAGAGAGAGCGAGAGAGAGATAGAGAGAGAGAGCGAGAGAGCGAGAGAGAGAGCGCGAGCGAGAGAGAGAGAGAGAGAGCGCGCGAGTGAGAGAGAGAGAGAGAGAGAGAGAGAGAGAGAGAGCGAGAGTGAGAGAAAGAGAGAGAGAGAGAGAGAGAGAGAGAGAGAGAGAGAGAGAGAGAGCGAGAGAGAGAGCGAGAGAGAGAGAGAGAGAGAGCGAGAGAGAGAAGAGAGAGAGAGAGAGAGAGAGAGAGAGAGGAGAGAGAGAGAGAGAGAGAGCGGAGAGAGAGAGAGGTGGTCGGTGTGGACCATTGTTTTTGATCTACTAATGAGAATAACATGTATATTCCACAACAACGAGCTATAGCAAAACGATTTTGACAGTACTAACTAGTATATTGATATTCTCACCAATAGCGAACACATAATAAAACAATAATGGCATTAACAACTCGTCTATTGCTATTTTCATCAATTATCCTGATGAGTGAGGAGTCTTGGAAATATGCTTACTAAAGTTTCAATATTGTAAAACAGGTGTCCAAACTCTGCGTGGCTGGCCGGTACAGCGCTGCTGTCACAGCAACACATTTTAAGTCATCTCGGGCATTTAGATGATTATTTCCAGCAATACATGCCCTCCAAACTGAATTATGAAAAATTCCAAAATGCCTCTTATTTTCCCATTTTTGGGCAAATCAGGAGGAACTGATGAAATGTACCAAGCAAAAGGCAAAATTCACAATTCGTTTGGTTTATAAGATGGATTATGTGTAAATCAGTATTCAGTTGGCTGCATATGTTTCCTGTCTTTTAATAACGGATAGTACACAGGAGGTTTCTACGTGGATGTGTTATAGAAGTCGGCACACATTTTCTTAAAGACAATCTGGCAGCCATGAATGTTACCTACACTTCTCGCAGCATTCAATCTTTTTCCTTGCTGGTTATTTATGTTTAAGATGTATGCAATGCTATCCAGGTAGGTGCGGGGACTGTCATTCTTGCTCAATTGAGAAATAGATGGCCGCTGTGAAACAATAACATCGGTGCAAATTTAGAAAATCGCATATGTCGAAAAAAAATTAATAAAAAAATATGTAGAGAGAGAGAGAGAGAGAGAGAGAGAGAGAGAGAGAGACGAGAGAGAGAGAGAGAGAGAGAGGAGCGAGAGGAGGAGGGAGGGAGGGAGGGAAGGGAGGGAGGGAGGGAAGGAGGGAAAGAGAGAGAGAGAGAGAGGGAGGGATGAGAGAGACATAGGGAGAAAGAAGAGAGGGAGAAGGAGAGAGGGAGAGAGAGCGAGGGGGAGAGAGAGAGGGAGAAGAGAGAGGTCGAGAGAGGGAGAGAGAGAGGGGGAAGGGAGCGAGAGAGACAGCTGGAGAGAGAGACAGAGGCGAGGAGAGCGAGGGGAGAGAGAGAGAGAGAGGGAGAGAGAGAGAGGTCGAGAGAGAGGGAGTAGAGAGAGGGGAGAGAGAGAGCTGGGAGAGAGAGACAGAGGGAGAGAGAGATGAGAGACGGGGGGAGACGATGAGGGAGAAGAGAGGGAGAGAGAGGAGAGAGAGGACAGCTGAGAGAAGAGAGAGACAGAGGGAGAGAGAGAGAGGAGAGAGAGGCGGGAGAGAGAGGAGAAGATAGAGAGCGAGAGAGAGGAGAGAGGGAGTAGAGAGAGGGAGAGAGAGAGGTGAGAGAGGGGAGAGAGAGAGAGAGAGCGACTGCAGGAGAGAGAGGAGAGAGAGAAGAGGGGAGAAGAGCAGGCGAGGAGAGAGAGAGGAGGAGAGCAGAGAGGAGAGAGAAGAGGAGGGGAGGGAGAGAGAGAGGGAAGAGAAT
>CM067364.1:52377902-52465402 GCA_034401795.1 Chaetoderma sp. LZ-2023a | reverse complement strand
TTCGACAAACGTGTCGCCCAATTAATAGTTAAAGACCGGCCAAATAGAATCATTTATGACGTAATGATTTTGACGTCATCCTACATCTTTAGCTGATTATGACGTCATAGGATGTCAGGTGATAGTAAGATACCTTGGAAAGGTGAATTCTAACGTCCAATGGTCAGGTAGCTAATACATTTAACTATTTATCAGTATACACAGATACTGCACTCAGAACGCAGGCTCCGCCCAACTCTCTGACGTCATAATCAAAATATGGCCAATTGTTATCTGACGAAACAAGTAAATGATTTAGTGTTTTGTGAATTTACGACTAAAGCCGTGCTCTCACTAGAGAGCTCTTCGGAAATAACGCCATAACGGCATATCTCACTATGGCGGTTAAGTCTCGAGTGAGAACACAGGCCTTAGTCACAATATGTTGACTATTTTTAGCATAATTTAAATATAAGATGATCTTGTTATAGCCATCATCCTCTCTCTGGCAAATTAGTTTCGAAAGATTCAACAGCTTACCTGTATACTTATCTTTAAAGGGTCATTTCCCGTTTAGTTATGCCCCGCCCATTTCTAGCTAAGATCCACCCAGACTTAGAGCACGTTAGGATCAGAACGCCCTAACAATCAATTTCCAGAAAACTATACCCGTTAGCTGTTAAATATCGTGAGACTAATTTGGCTGGGCGCTGTTGCTGCCTAAGGCAGCAACATCGCTCAGTCAAATTAGTTTCAAAATGTTCAACCGAATGTTTATTACATGGTAAAGACATACAATTCATACAGAGTGTCGGACTATTAACCGTTGCAGACGGACTATATCGAATCACTCATGACGTCATGAGTGTGACGCCACCCTGCACGTCACGTAGTTGATTATGGCGTCATATGATGGATGGAAACATTAGAATGGTCTATAGATATTCTGCGAATTCGGGATACAACGTGTTTACGGGCGTACAAAGTGCGCGGAACAAACACGAGACGGCGATCCCCCTTTATTGGGCAGAGTTGGATAGAATAGGCTACCATTATACTAGTAATATGTTGGTTGTTCATCATTCGGTTGCAATGTGAGTAAATTTACCTAATAACGCATGTTACTGGGCCAGCACTGGTCCAATACCAGCCCGCATCGGTCAGGTATTGGTGCAACACCGGACTAGTAACGACGGTTATCAGGCTGATGGCACATACGGTGTACTCCGGGGTAGCATGACTGTTTCCTAGAAGGAGATTCATCAATTACATACGTTTCAATTAGTAAGACCTTTCCATACAGCCAGATATACCAAATCGAGGTGACGAGTAGTTCATTGGGTAATTACAACTGGGCGGTTAGCGATACGCGGTACCATTTCTTAAGCGTATCTGCGCAGTGTCAGACAAAGCTACCGACTCTGTTTATGTCACCTTAGATGGATAGTTAAGAGACACCATGCATATGCCATATATGTGCCTACCTATGGTAACTGACTGGTGCACAACGACGGTATTGCATTAGTGACTAGGTTTGTGTTTACTCTTGGCATGTTTAAGGTATGGGTTTCTGTACATGTATTTGATACGGACGTGGTGTATGCATTATCATTGCCCATATTGAACATGTGCATGCTTCTAATAAATACCATAATTATTTAATGCTATGGTTGGCATTATGCATTTAGACACCTCCTTCTATGAGTAATTGGTTCTCCCGCTCTTCTATTTCACGGGTGTCACTATCTGTCGCACCATGCGTATTTACGTAAATCAGTTAATGGCTGGAACGTCGTCAGACAGAGGGACAATGTAGATTACTGGCCCAGTGTCGTGACACTGCCTGGTGATATCGGCCATGCACTGTCCTGGTAACATGCGTTAACAGTGTATGCTGTCCATGCATTTGCATTGTTGTTATCATATATATCAGAGTCTGCATTTTCAAGTTAGCATTATTCCTCTCTAATGCTACAATTGCTCTCTATGTTCTGAGAAGTAATTTGGCAATTTAGTTTTTTTTTGTTGAATGGTAATCTTGATGGTTTATATCGGGTCCATGTTTAGCATATCTCGTCTTTGTAATTCTTTGGATTTTCTATGTGGCTCTGAAAAGGGCCAGTTTTCAAAATACTTGCAGATGCGCTTTTTGTTGGCGCCCATTGTCGTCGTTATTAAACTCGTCTCTCGCGATGCTCTTGGCTGCAACCTGATGGTGACTGATGGTAGAATGCAGTCTTTGGTACTACCGCTTGTGTTCACGTCTGCCAATAGATCCAGGTAGCTAGCTAGGCATCCTGGACCATTTCCACTGGGCATAGCATGACAGGCCGATTTCGTCTGGCGAGCTCAGTACGTCAGCTGTTGGCTCATCCTTGTGGACCCAGAGGCGATCAACCTCTGGGGCAAGGGCTATACGACCGAACACCACATTCCCGAGGCGACAGGCAGCTCAAAACACGACTCCCCGACAGTGGACCAGACTGGGCAGCAGTTATGTCATTGATAGTGCCGTAGTAACGGGAATGCTCTCCGAGGAGACGACGAGGTAGCGTGGCCGATTTAATCCAGATTCCGGGTAGTAGGCTGTTAGCTCACCAGCATACCAGCAGTCACCACTCGAGATATACAGCCTATACACTCGTTCACCACCTTGAGGTAGCCGATCAGACTTCGCACGAGACTTTTGTAATATAGGGAGCGGGTCTGCCATTCAGGAATCTAACATCTGATCAGCCTCTGACGTCATCATCAAATAAGGCACATGTTAGGTGACGTCACAATCAAAGTGCCGTAGCTCCTTCACTAAAATGGCATCACGAAAGTATTCGGATAGTATGCATTTGATGCACTTATAATTTAATAATCAGTCTGTTGAATATTAGTAATAGGGGCCTACTAGTTTGGTATATGCAGGAACAGATACCAAGCTGAATTAGTTTCAAAATATTCAACAGCTTACGTGCCTAATTCCTTTGAAATTGTGATTCTTGTAATCCAGGGCTCAAAGTTTATACGTAATGCCAAAGTATCGATTTTGCACCGTGCGTAAACACCACAGGGAGCAATATCGAAGTTGATATCGGCGCGCCTGTTGGCTTACGCTGCAGGGGACAAATATCGAAATCGATATATTTAGGACGATATGAAAACAGTATCAAAGTACACCGATGTATGTTTGTAATAGAACCTTAGTAATGGATTGGCGAACACAATACATATTAACTGAATAAATAAAACTAGATAATCCTTAAAGGTGAATGTTTTAATATCACAATTCACACCAAAATGCGTGAAAATAAAGTTGTTATCAATGATGTGTTGAACGTAGCGAACTCATATAGAACAAACTGCCCCATGTGGACGCAACGAGTGTCCATCACGAACCCGTATTTAGAACGAGAATAATTAATATGATTTTCAGACGGAGATCAATATATATATATATATATATATATATATATATATATATATATATATATATATATATATATATATATATATATATATATATATATATATATTTTTTTTTTTATATATATATCCATTTTGCTGAGTAGATTTAGCGGCGCCATGTTTAATTCTAAACGCAGCAATGCTTTTCAAAAGTGTATACAGCGTGGACATCGATGTCGCCGCTTTTGTTTCCACACAATTGTCGATTGTTTTTATAAAGCGATTTGAAGAAGAGACCAAGTCCGTATTCACTTCTAACAACTCTGGAGCCTGCTTTCGTTTCGATATTGGTCCCCTGCACCGTTGGTCAACGAGCGCGTCGATATCAAATTTTATATTGGTCGCTGCGCCGTTGGTCAATGAGGGCGCATATATCAAATTCGCTATTGGCTCCTGCACCGTATTCAAATTCAATATTTGTCCCTGCGCCGTTGACCACTGGGCGCGCCGATATCAAATTCGGCATTGGTCCCCGCGTCGTTGGCCGATGGGCGTGTCGATATCAAATTCTATATTGATCCCTTCACCGTTTGACAACGGCGCAAATTGGATATTGCCGCGTTAAAAATACATCGATTCAAATACCCAGACGGAATGGGCGGTGCTTAACACGAAATAGGCGCGGAGAAGCGCCAAATTTACGCACCCACCCGTCATTGAGGTACGCCAATGGATGGCATTAATCCGCAACGTTAAAGATGGAGGAACGCTCAATCTTCATTATGCTGCATATTCTGATCGGAAAATCTAAATACACGTATCACTGTTGCTCTGGCAGACTCGTAAACAAAATAACAGACGTGTATTTGAAAATAAGAATGCTGGTTGGTCCATGTTAGTAATCACCCTGCAGGAACACAGCCACATAATACATCTAGATCGAATACTACTTAACCGGCGGGTCAAGAACATTGGAACCAAATGCATGTTGTAGCACACTTTCTCCAAGAATGTCGTATTGAAGCCCTAGGTTTACCCTCACGAGATGTCACTTAGTGTCAGCAGTATTATTATTATTGCGTTCACAGGGTGGGTTGCTGAGTCATCTGTCCTTATTTGCGACTGTTATATGACTGCTTCCTCCATTTCTTACCACTGCACAAACTTATAGTAGGCCTATATTTCAGAGCTGGCGCATGACTATGTATATGCGCGTCTGTGTGTATGCACGGATACGCCGACCTATAATATGCACATACCTGGCAGAAACACGCACATTGTTAGCTTATCATGGTGGACAATTTGACACTAAGATACATCAGTTCATATCTGAGGTATTCCATTATCAGTATTTAGAGTTATTGATTATTTGATATCCCCTTCATTCGTAGAACAACTTATTATTACTTGTGTCTCTTAATACCATCCAAACGCCATAGGACGTGTATTTATCACATGAAATGTCAGTGTTCCAAGAATGCATGACCCCATAATCATTTACGTCATGAATGATAAGATTTAGTTGGTCATAAACGCCGTCCGATTGTACGAATTGTATGTCTTTACTATTTAATACACATTCTATTGAGTATTTAAAAACTAATTGGACGCATAGGCAGCACTAGTACCGTGCCAAATTAGATTGAAAATATTCAACAGCTTACGTGCATGGTGTCCTGAAAAGTGAGATTCAGAGTGCGCAGGGATCTATTGATCCCAACGCGCGAGACATATGGGTGGGGCGTAGCTAGGGATGGGTCGGGCAAATCTAATTTAATAACTGGATTCATCCGTTCTCACATTCAATGACTAAAACAGTTGTAACAGGAATGGAGGGATCCGATCTATCACTCAGTTATTATCAACATTTACGTCACGTGTCCATCACTACGTAAGAATTGCATGTATTTGTTCAATTTATAATTTAACAGTAATTCTTTACATATTTTGAAACTGGTTTTACTGAGAACTGCTGTTGCCAAAGCGTAGCTCCTTCGTGGCAATTGCAACAGCAAGAGCACCGGCCAAATTAGTTTTAAAAATGCACCAGCTTAGATTGCATTGCTACTTTGAAATTTAGATTCAGGTTTCAACGTTTCAAATCGGTAGGCTGGGCTTGTTTATAATGATGCGGGAGATAACTAGAAATAGAGCCATCAAATAAGTGATGGCAAAAGCTCCACAAGACAGTGACGGGAAGGCGTCCGTAAGCCATTACTTGATTCCTTTCCTACATTTTATAGTATTTGCTATATCGCGTGTCTGGAAGTACGCTATGATCTCTAAGGCCGTGTTCTCACTAGAGAGTTAACAGGAATAACGTAATACTTCAGTAGGGCGTTATTCCTGATTACGTCTCTAGTGAGAACACGGCCTAAATCTGGCATCTACCGACCATACATTTGAAACTCTGTTACCAGAGCCTTATCTATACTGGCGGCCGATACACCTAAAGAGACAGCATATCGTGAAATTTGAAAAGCAAATAAACTATGTTTGAAAAGCATACCCTGATATGACAGGCATGGGACAAAGACAGTCATATCAGTTTTCAAAAATACATTTTGTCTATGGCGATTATAGGAATATATTTTCGGTAAACAAGAGTTACCTCCCATGGATTGCGTGGTCAGAAATCGTGTATACCAGTACCATTGCGAGGGCAAGCCAAGGTACCACACCATAGCTGTCTGCCTGCCTGCCTGCCTGTCTGTCTGCCTGCCTGCCTGCCTGCCTGTGCGCATGTATGTCTGTCGGTCGGGCTGTATGATGTTCGGTCGGTCAGTCGGTCGGCTTGCATGTCTGTCTGCTTGCCTGCATGCATGCCTGCCTGCCTGTCTACATACCTACCTACCTACCTACCTACCCGTGTGCATGTGCGCCTGCCTGCCTACCCTCCTACCCGCATGCATGCCTGTCTGCCTGCCTGCCGGCGTGCATACCTACCTGCCTGCATGTCTGCCTGCCTGTCTGTCTGTCTGCCTGCCTGTCTGTCTGTCTGCCTGCCTGCCTGCCTGCCTGCCTGCCTGCCTGCCTGCCTGCCTGCCTGCCTGCCTTTCTGTCTGCATGCATGCATGCATGCCCGCCTGCCTGCCCACCCGCCCGCCCGCCCGCCCTCCCGCCCGCCAGCCAACCAGCCTGCCTGCCTGCCCGCCCGCCCGTCTGCATGCATGTATGTATGTCTGCTTGTCTATCCTCTCTATGTGCGTCCCTCCATCCACCATTCTCTCACCCTCTCACACACACACTATCTCTCTCTCCCTCCCTCCCTCCCTCCTCCCTCCCTCCATCCCGCCCGCCTGCATGCCTGCCTGTATGTATGTCTGTTTGTCCGCTGCTTGTCGAAAGATGCCGTCTTAATCTTAGTGCTAGATGAAAATGCCATTTTATAGCCAGACGTAAGATGCTTGTTCATTGTCTGGTATATCGGAAGTCAGTCTTCCAAAGCGTTGGCTATTGGTCACAAATGCTGCGTGGCTGTTTGGTCAGAATTAGTTCAACCTTATCCTGTGCTCTCCTCATCTGTATCCTGAAGCGTCCCATCAGGGACACATTTTCAAAGGCTACTTCTCTAAGTCTGCAAACAGTTTTTCACTTTGCATAACGTATACGTGCCAGAGAAACATATAAGTTGGCGATTACGTGGCGTCATTTGCATCTGCCGAACATTGATTTAGCCGCGATAAAGCACATTTATGTGCGACAGCTCATCAAAATAAACTGTTTTAGTCTTGAAATGTGCTACCTTTGAATCCTGTTTTTGTTTAAAAATGTTTGGCATTCTCATGATGCTTAAATTGCTAGAACTATGCGGGAAATATTGATCGTTTACAATTTAAGGAGAATTGTGTTGAATATTTTGAAAATAGCTCAGTTGGTAGCTGTTTTGAGAATTTAAAATAATAACGTATATCAAGGTGGGGCTGGTTGACACTATGATCATTTAAATATCAGCATCCGGTCCATTTTACTGAAGGGATGTTTGATATTCTGAAACAAATTTGACTCGAAACTGTTGCTGACATAATCAAATTAGTTTCTAGATTCTGAAAAATAATATCCCTTTCACCACTGTACCAAAGGAAGTAACAGCATCCAGTCACATTAGTTTTAGAATAATCAACAGCTCACCTGTATATTTCCCTTAGAATTGGGATTTTGGGAAGTCAGAAGCATAGCTAAAAGTGGTTTAGCGATTTAGGTCAATAATTGATAATGGAAAAAACTCACATGCCATCTGTTTTTGTACAAAAGAGGGAATGAGACACCACGATGTGCTCTTTCTTATCATTTCCCTTCGCCACTTATTCTCACTCTCTCATCAGTTTTCTGAATCACCTCCAGTAACGTAATCTACAAACTCGACAGCCTTCTAGCAGATTGTATTTTCTATTTCTGTCTCTTGTGACATATACAAGCCATGGCACATATGCTGATTTTGCTACAATGTACGTTGGTGCAGGTTAGGCACTTGTTTATCTAAGCCACGTGCCACCTCACAACTGGACGAACGTTGGCTTCCCACAGACATATTCACTATGATATACCTGAGAGTACACGAAATACTCAGTGCCATTGCACTACAGGAGACGCCTAGTTCTCAATCGCAATGTTGGCACGCACTAGTGTCAGCAACATTGCGATGAAACAAAGTTGACCATTGCGTCCGTCACTACTGCATCATTGCAATTGCATGTATAATAACAATCAGGAGAATGGACATGAGCTAATGGCATTATTGAAGATAGCGTTAATAACACCGACCAAGAGAACGGCGACGAAGAAGAAGAGGAAGAAGAAGAAAAAGAAGAAGCTGATGATGATGATGATGATGATGATGATGATAGTTCTAATGATGATGATAGTGGTGATGTTGGTAGTGGCGGTGGTTGTGGGCGTGGTCATGATGGCAGTAGTATTGCTGGTTGTTGTAGTAGCAGTGCTGGTGATGACGACGACGGCGAGTACAACGGCGATGTCGTCGTTGACGACGACGATGATGACGATGATGATGATAATGATGATGACGATGATGCCGGCGGCGACGGTGCTGTCGATAATGAAGATGATGATAGGGAAGACACAGACACCATTTGCTATCACAGAGGCCAGTTCCCACCATGAATCCTTTCACTAAACGTCAACACATTAACTGCGACTCTAATAGCCCCATGTGATTTGGGAACTAGGTGCCTCTCGTAGTGCAATGCCACTGAGCATTTCAACGACATACAATTCGCACAATCGACTGGCTGTTCCTGCTTCTATAATGGAGTAACAATGGAGTATTTATGTTAATTCACATTCCTAGAGTATCCATCTAGTAAGCTGACGTCACACGATGTCATAATCAGCTAAGCGGCGTGTAGGATGACGTCATAAACAGTACGTCATAAATGATTCTATATGGCTCGTCTTTAATTCTTACTAGTCCGACACGTTGTACGAATTGCATGCCTCTACTGTTTAATAAACATGCTGTTGTGCTGTTGAATATTTTGAAACTAATTTGACTGGGCTAAGGCAGCAACAGCGTCCAGTCAAATCAGTATTCAACAGCTTACTTGTATAGACATTTATCTGGAAATTGATAGTACGGTAATTCACAGATCGATCCCAACACGAGCGAGGTGCGGGTGGAGCTTAGATAGAGATGGGCGGGGCATAGCTAACACTGGAATGGTTCATTAGGAGTGTGACGGCAGCCTACATGTGGCGTAATGCCATTATGACGGCATATGCGTGATACTGAGATCGGCTACATCCATTTTCAATAATGACAAATAACAACAATAGATTAGTGCATCTTGTCAGTTAAATTATTATTTATTGTAAATGTGTACATGATGAATAGAATGCATAATATACAAAGCGTGTGAGCGCAATGCTACACAAGTACAGCTAACAGAGATGGACGTGTTCAGAGTTTTGACCGAATTCAGCTTTTTAGAAAAAAACATTTCAGGCTAATCCTAACTGGTTAAAAGTGTGTTTCAAACATTGACGTCATTACGCTAAATTCCCTAAATCGACGCTCACAGCAAAACTGCTGGCTGGTAACAGCTGGCTGGCTGGTATCCGCCAACAAGCGGCTGGCCCGCCTTGAGTTACAATTGCACTAAAATACACTGCAATTTAAACCGTTCCTATGATAAACTACACTTATCATATTGGTTAGGTAACATGTCATTGGGAAGCGCATTCAATTGCCGAAACATTAATGCATTGATTTTTTTATATTTTGCAAGGTTTTCATTGAGTGATTTGCGTATATATAATACACCATTCGACCTAGATTCATTAACTCGAGTGGACAATAGTGAATATTTAAAAATTGCAATTAACTGTATTACATTTTACAAAATTATTAAAAAAAACCTAATACAGAACTGCATTTGATAATCCGCTTGGTTTTCCAATAATGTATGCCTTCGTTCAATAATATTATGAACATAGTTTTTCATATAAATTGTTTAAAGTGCTTTGTATCGAACTCCCATAGTAAAGTAATGCTGTTTGCGTGTCGGCTATTGCGAGCACCAGCACAACTCATTCTGGGAAGGTATGTTCCCAAAATACGCTAATGTGAGAAAGGTCTATTGTTGCTATTGTATCATGTATAAAATCAGTTTTCAGGTTTCTAAATGTGTTCCCACGTTCATCGTTGAGCTAATAAATCAGTCAATATGTTTCCAAAAAAAACAAATGAAACAGAACCATGTTACCTTGTAAGAAACGTTCCGTTGAATATTGTGAACATAATTGGATTGGAAGACATTGCTGCCTAAGGCAGCAATGCCTTCCAATCAGATTATGTTCAAATTAATCAACAATATAAGTATATTCTATTTTGCTTGGGAAACATACTAAGTTATGTCTGCGCTGTACAGCATAGCAAGCCTACAGATAGTTACATCTCAAACAACAGCGTGAAAGACAAGCCACGCACGACGAAGAAACGGACAAAACCCGTATATAACATCATTATATTATTCTCTGTTATATTATACATTATTAGCCAGACCTCCTATATTCCACCTTCACTTAAAAACAACACACCTTTCATAAGACACCTAGTATTGACAACTGGTATCCTTATGCGAATAACGTGCAATATTCATTATGGATTCTGTGGACGAATGCTGACGCCACAATATGCTTTAAATATATATTTGTCAGTTCAGAGGCTTAATTTGTGTACATTAAAGGTGTATAATCACACCAAAATTCTTGAAATTAAAATTATTGAAATTGTATACGTTTGGAGGGTTAAATTGTGTACCTCAATGTAATGCAACGAAATGAATCTTAACATATAATGATTTCATTTCATATAAATACATTTGGTAGGTTTAGTTGTGAATTTGAATTAGGGACTCGTGTATCTAATTCAATTTGACAACTTAATACAAGTATATTAATGTATACGTAATGCCATTATCATTATGCTAAGATATGTTCTGTTTCATTACATCTAGGCACGCAATTTAAACCTCTAACAGTACACAATTTTAACAATTTTATCTTCAACAATTCTGTTGTGAATATACGCATTCAATGTAATGATACGAACTGGACCTTATTCACACATTCGCACAAAAATGCTTCCAAATAAAGGTGTTAAAATTGTGTACTTATAGAAAGAAGCTTAACTTATGTGCCTTGTTGTAGGGAAACGAAGACCCATCTTAGCATATGATGACTTCATTTTATATAAATTCATATAGTTGTTTAAGTGTTGTGAAATTGAATTAGAGACACGAGTCCTAAGTCAAATTCATAACTAAAAAACTTTTGTATTAATTTATATGGAATGAAAGCATCACGTGGTTCGATTTATCTGGTTTCCTTACATGTAAGAATTTAAGCCTCGAAAAGTATACAAGTTTAAATCATCATATGCTAAGATTAATTTCGTTTCATTACATCTAGGCACACACTTTAAGCCTATAATTTGAACAACTTTATTTTGAACCATTCCGCTGTGAAGGTGCACCTTTAAGAAAGTTACATTAATTTAAAATTAATGAAATCATTACATGCTACGATTAAGTTGCATTACATCTAGCCACACAATTTAAGCCTCTAAAAGTATACAGTTTTAACCATTTTCTTTCAATCACGCCGGTGTGGATGTGCATCTTTAAACACACAACTTAACTACGTAATACTGTGAAATATGTCTCTCCCGATTAGAGGCAATTCACTTTTCCCGAGTATCCATCAATCCATCTGACAGCATATTACGGCATAATCAGCTAAGCGGCGTATATGATGAGGTCATAATCATTACGTCATAAATGATTCAATTTGTCCCGTCTTTAACTCTTAATAGTACGCCACGTTGTACGAATTGTATGTCTCTACTATTTGTTAAACATGCTGTGTTGCGTGTTTTGAAACTAATTTGACTGGACGCTGTTGCTGCCATAGTCAAAATTAGTTCCAAAATATTGAATTGCTTACCTGTATAGTTTTCTGGAAATTGATAGTCAGGTAATTCAGAGATCGATCGATCCAAAACGAGCGAGGGGAGGGTGGAGCTTAGCTAGAGATGGGCGGGGCATAGCTAAAATGAAAAGGTATATTGACTCTCACGATTAGAGGCAGGTGTCTCTCCCGATTAGTGGCAAGTGTTCGTAAATATGGCCTACATAGCCTCGATATTTTGACCCTAACTCATCAGTTATTATTTCAGCCAAGACAACTCAGATTAATGACTCCTTTTTCATATTACGGATAAAGTAATGATACGAAATGAACAACAGCCACTTCCATACAGAAAACAATGCGTCAATAAGTAAACATGCCTCTCTGTCTGAAAAGGTAAACTGATATTACATATTCAACACATCATAATACAAATAACTAGATGGACGATCTGTCTAAAGAGTACCGCGGACAGAAAGGCACGCCCTCACGCGCGCACTCAGACGCACACGCACTCAGTCATGCACACGCACTCAAACACGTACACGCGCACGCACTCAGACACGCACACGCATGCACTTTCTGGGTTCACAGTTGCGCTTGTTCGAGGAAACACGATCACGAAAGAAGGTAATTACATGGCCATGAAAGGCGTCATATTATTGTAGGTATCATTGAATTCATAGT
Organism: Chaetoderma sp. LZ-2023a; assembly: GCA_034401795.1. NCBI lineage: Eukaryota > Metazoa > Mollusca > Caudofoveata > Chaetodermatida > Chaetodermatidae > Chaetoderma > Chaetoderma sp. LZ-2023a. The sequence goes on along the minus strand of CM067364.1, from coordinate 52,452,910 downwards.
ACACATTCTTAATTTACACATTTGCAGAAGATTACTTTACTATGGCAACAATGATCAAATATTGGCAGGATTATCAATATCGTACCCTGGTAATGCAGATTGCTGGGCCGGTACTGGGCCAATACCGTTCCAACGCGTCTCAATATTGGCCTACTATTGGCCCAGTAACCTGCGCTATCGGCGTAGTACGTAGTACGCTATAATATCGATCAACACCTATTGACATTCTTATCCATATCCTCCCCTCATCGGACAGATTACTGGGTTGGTACTAGGCCGATACCACGACAACACGACCTGGTATTGGCCCAGTACTGGCCCCGAAACCCGCGCTTTCAAAGTGGATACCATGCATGTTCCAATGACTTTATCTAGAACACATAGATTGCCTAGCCAGTATATGCAACAATCTAAATAATCGTGAATTCTAATTACGTATAATACACGTATGATATACTATACGCCACCTGTTTGCCAATTTGTTTCTCGGATGGATGCCAAGAAATTACCCTATAACCGGCAGATATAAAAAAGTGTATACTGATATTCATATGGCTCAATGCATGCTTAAGCTATTCAGCCCTGAGAACACAGCTTAAGCTTAAACTTTCATGCTGGAAAAATGCAATATATTTTGCGACTAATTTAGCACGAAGAAGTTGCAGCCCTTTTCAGTAGTGTTCACTATTCGCATATTCATTCGTTTATTCGGATAGTTCACATGCGAGTTAAATAGACACGAACTCATGTCAGTAATCCTGCAAAACATGGACTGCTATGTTGGAGAAAACTACGATTAACGTAATAGAGACCAACATGCGCTAGATATCTGCCAAGTGTCCAGTCAATCGGTTTAGAACTCGGTGCGAAAACACAGTTTAAATATTGCTATCATACATTTATCCTAATGCCTATGAGAGCCACGTTGGATAAAGGAAAACAGAGTTCTCGAAAACTATTGGAGGGACCTAATATAAGATGAATATCCAATCGAGAAATAATAACAATTTGGAGTGTATCAAAGTTCTAGTCGATCGGACGCAAAACTATTTTGGTGGCCATTTTGAAACCCCCCAGAAGTTGTTTTCAACTTCTCCCTGTAAGGAGAAACACTTCTGTCTTGGAACTGTTATACGTTATACGGGTTCTTCTTCTCTGATGATTGAACCTGTGTGATTAAGGGGGTATCATTTTAAATCAAATTTAAACTTCTATCATTGATAATATAACGGATTATCTTGACACTAAAGCCGTGTTCTCACTGGAGAGTTAATCGGGAATAACGCCATACCTCAGTATTGCGCTAAACGCCGGTTAAGTCTCTAGTGAGAACACGGCCTAAGAAAGTACCTTGACCATTGGCCCAAAGGTAAACTTGCTTTTTAGGATGAACACTGTGGGCGTAGTCGCAGTTAGAACATTTTCCTTAAAGGGATGCCCTTTGACTCCATGGGATAACCTCCAATACGCCCATTGAACTGTTTATTTACACAACTTATCACATTGACTTTAAGGGTGACCGTAACATTTTACCCTTGACCCCCAAATCAGCAGATATTTTCGGGAGCCAATGATAACGTCCAACCCACATAGTGGTATTATCCTGCACGCCTAGCCGTGGTTGAAATATCCATCATGCAAATTCTTATGCCAGTTATTGGTATCTCGAAAACAATTAGATCCAATTAAAACTCAATATACCAAATCAGCTGAATAACGACCTATGACTTAACCAAGTTATATATTGATCGAACCAAACAACATTTTGGCAGCTATTTTGAAAAGCACATTTTGTTTTCAATCCAAATCAAGACAATTTTGTAATTTTTTACAATGTTCAAATATTCGTATGTTGTACGAAATTTCGTTCATGTTTGTTTATTTAAATGAATATTCGAATATTCGAATCTTCGGACCGAGCACTACTTTGCAGCAACATCTTCTAGTAAATTTAGTTCCAAAGTATTAACCCTTTAATGTCCAAATTTGGACATGAAAATCTAAATATTTCCTTCTCGATTGTCCACGAAGACAAATTTGAAAATTTCTCACTTGAATGACTCGCCATTGAATCAAGTGGTAAAATATAAAAAAATAGGATTCTCTTGACATGCGAATGGCCATTCCTCAAGCCCACAAAGGCTGGTTCTGGTCGGTTTTGACAAGAAAGGGCTAAGCAGCACATCGCTGCCTTCATGCACTTTTTCGTGCATCTTGTTTGCAGCATTGAAATGACTGAGTGAAACAGGGAATGAATTATGCATAAATATACTTCAACATCATTTACAATTAGATATATATTCTCGTTTTTAGGCATTTACATATTAAAACATACTTTTCTCACAAAAACATAGCACTATTATCTAGCTCAACAAGAGCGCTCGGCATCATTGCAATATGACGCGCAATAAATTAACCCTTTAACCTTTGAATTTGGTCAAGAAAATTATTTTCTCACACAGAAAATGTCCATTTGCAGACCAATAGAACACTATTTTTGAAATCTTACCACTGGAATGACTCTCCACTCCAGTGGTAAATTTTCAGACATAGCATTCTCTTGATCTACAAATGGACATTTCTCAAAACCTCTGGAGAGGCCGTTTTTGGCTGATATATGTTAAATGGTGAACTTAACATCAGGAAATGGCTTAACTATGCCCACCAACAATGGCCAGCATCAGGGCAGGGTGCGACTAGCAACAGCTACGAGTCGCCGCTGCTAACTGTTCTGTGTAAGCGAAGGCTACTAAAGCAACCCTGCATACAATTGCATACCTTGGACAACCACAGTTGTGGGACACCCACGTGCAGACACGCACACGCACAGTCTCTGGAGTATTTGAAGTTCAATGGGAAGCATATACTAGTAATTTGGAAGTTTCCTTTAATGTCGCGTGATAGCCATCTAGATGACAACCAGCTAGTCAGCGCGTAGAGCTCTACATGTAGCTGAAATCATGGTATTTCGTAAACTCCGCTATTGCACCAAATTTATCCTTGTAACAATTTGCTCTCTACGATAGGTGACTTAAGCCGTGTTCTCACTGGATAGTTAATAGGGAATAACACCATACCTCAGTATTGCGTTCCGCCGGTTAAGTCCCTAGTGAGAACACAGCTTTAAATGTACAAGTCTTAGGGCGTTATTCCGGATTAAATTTCCAGTGAGAACACGGCATTATGCCGTGTTCTCGTGAGAGACTTAGTTAGGAATAGCGCCATACTTCAGTATGGCGTTATTCCAGATTATGTTTCTAGTGAGAACATGGCCTTAGGCCGTGTTCTCTCTAGAGAGTTAATCAGCAATACAGTCATACTTCAGCATGGCCGTATTTCTGATTATGGGATGTATCTCTCTCTAGCGAGAATACGGCCTTAGTCATAAAGAACATGCCCATGACACGTACTATAAACATCGACTAAGATCAATCATTTGCACTGGATGGGCTAATTATTTCGTTGATTTCATTATCATGAAAACAAAGGCATAAAACATATAGTCGAAATAACAGCTACATTCTACTTATCGCAGCTGGAAGATGTGTGCATTTGTGTACGTTATTGATGTGGCTCAAATTACTTAGGCCGTGTTCTCACTAGAGAGCCAATCGGAAATAACGCCATATACCAGTATGGGGTTATTCCGGAGTAAGTCTCTAGTGAGAACACGGTCTTCAAATCCCATCAATTCCATCGACCCCTCATAGTCTGTCTGCGGACTATTACTGTGGATATTTAATTGTACATACATATATTGAGTTGAGATTAAATTGTATTAAGAGGGGGACTCTATATTGAGAGCATATACGAACATATATTACAAGATGAAAAACCTATGTGTGGAGATGAAGCACCCATATTAAAAGGTTAAGAACCTATGTTAACAGGTGGAGAACATAGGTTTAGAACCGAGGAACTGGTAATTATATATGAAGACCTTTATTAAGATATGAGGAGCATAAGTATTAAAAGATGACAACCTACATTAAGAGGTGAACAACCTGTATTATCAGATTAAGAACCTATTTTAGCACTTTAATGGGTAAATTTGCTAGAGAATATCAAAATTTTGCTTATTGAATGTACATTTGCAGGCTAAGCAAAGACTATTTTTAAATAATTACCTCTAGAATGACTGAATCTGTTATTGAGCAAGCCATTCCAGTGGTAAATCAGAAAAAATCTAGGCCTACCCATAGACATTCCGATCGACAACTGCATTGCTTGGGCGGGTTCTGGCCAGCTTATTCATGAATTGGTTAAGAAATGGTCATGTATTTGTTTACCTTTCAGACGCATTACCTGTTAGCCTGGTGATACGTGTGGTCACATGGCGCTTACTATGGGGAATGGATTATGTACTATTTGTAAACCACAACAGGATACACCATGGATGAGGTAACGTTATATTGGTATATAATATTTAGCAAGTAAAGTCCCATGTAAATATAATGTGTTAATGAGGCTGGAGTAAGGTAATGTGTTGGCAAGAACAGCAACATCGCTTAGCAACCCTTGACTGAGGAAAGTGATAAGCTGTGTGTGCTGGCGATTATATGTTCTGTGTTTGATAGATGCCAGTCGTTCTGGTGGTGGTGGTGGTGGTTGTGGTTGTGGTGCTGGTGGTGGTGCTGGTGCTGGTGCTGGTAGAGGTGGTGGTGGCGATGGCGATGGCAATGACGATGTTGGTGTTGTTGGTGGTGGTGGTGGTGGTGGTGGTGGCGGTGGTGGCAGGGGTGGTGGTGGTGGTGGTGGTGGTGGTGGTGGTGGTGGTGGTCGTTGTGGTGGTGATGGTGGTGGAGCTGTAGGCTGAACTTAGAATAGCCGGGTGGTGGTGCGGGTGGTGGTGCTGTGACAGTGTTCGGACGTTGCATTGATTGTATACCTAATAAACGCTCTGCCTGCTGAATTTCTCAAGACTACATTTTCCATGGGAATTTGCTCTCGAGACGCTAATCATTTTGAAAACAATCAGTCAAATTGTTTTCAAAATAGTCAGCAGGTCCAGAGTTATTGCCCATTGCAATTATTAATTATTGTCTTGCAGCTAACTCTATACCTATGGTCGCATTTATCAGTCAAACAGTTAAATTATAGGAATAACATCGTCTTCACAAATAATTGTACATATTGAGGTGGATAGTTGTCTCCCCATATAGGCTATTTGCGACATACCAATTCAGCCAGTCCATTTAGCCCACAACCTGCTATGAGTGGCATAGTTTCCTTAACTGCTTGAAGACCACGCACATACACCAGACGTACGGGTATGTTCGACCTATTGATGATCCCAGTAACGCACTGACGTGCGTAAAGCACTCTACGTACTCAACCACCGTATGAAACATTAAATGTGCGTATTCACACCAAAATACATGAACATATTTGTTCTTAAATCGCATGCGTTCAGAAGCTTGCATCGTGCATCCGAATGTAATGAAACGTAATAAATATATACATATGATGATTTCATTCCATATTAATTGATATAATGTATTTAGTTGAAATAGGGACTCGTGGCTCTAATTCGAGTTCACAGCTTAAAAACGTCATATTAATTTAAACTTAATGAACTCACCACATGTTAAGATTTATTTCGTTTCATTACATCTACGCACACAAATTAAGCCTCTAAACGTATACAATTTTAACAATTTTATTTTCAAGCATTTTGGTGTAAGCATGCAACTGTAATTGCTGGCAACAAAATATAGCCGATTTCAAAGCAAGATCAGAAACCAGAGTAACTACACGAACCTGGGGACGTACCACACATCTTATCAAATCGCCATCACGCGGCAATACATACACGCACGCATATATGCGCGCACACACGCATATATAGTGTCCTGTTTGCTTTGTTCGTGCGTTGTAGATTGATATTATCATTATTTTAAAAAGGAAGTATGCATAATTCACCTTTCCAGAGTATCCATTTATCATCTGTCGTCATACGACGTCATGATCAGTTCAGCAGTGTGCAGGATCACGTCATACTCATTGCGTCATAAATGATTATATTTGGCCCGTCGTTAAATCGCAATAGTCCGACACCTTGTACGAATTGTATGTCTTTACCATTTAATACGCATTCTGTTGAATATTTTGAAACTAATTTGACTGTGCGCTGTTGCTGCCTTAGGCAGCAACAGCGCCACGTAAAATTAGTTTCACAATATTCAACAGCTTACCCGTATGCTTTTCTGGAAATTGATAGTCGTGGAGTTCAGATATCGATCGATCCCAACACGAACATGGCGTGGGCGGAGCTTAGATTGAGATGGGCGGGCATAGCTAAAAGTTGAAAGGTCCATTATTAAGTCGGTTCTCTAGTTGCCATTGCAACCTATTGAATCCCCATCGGCATTGAGTAGCCATACACTATTATTACCCTACACTATCCTCTGGTGGACATTTTGAAATCAACATTGCGGGAAACTGTCCCTGTTAAAGAAAGGCCACACGGCCACGGCTTTCAGCAACATTGATTTCCAAGCGTACTCAAGATTTCACACTGCGCATGCGCAATAAATTATAACATTACCTTTCCACACGCTCTGTAGTGTTGTACCCAGTACCACAGAGACCTAGGCCGTGTTCTCACTAGAGACTTAATCCCGAATAACGCCATACTGGATTATGGAGTTATTCCTGATTAAGTCTCTAGCGAGAAGACGGCCTAGCGCCGTGCTCTCACTGGAGAGTTAATCGGGAATAACGCCATACCTCTGTATTGCGTTACGCCAGTTAAGTCTCTAGTGAGAATATGACTTCTCACTGGAGAGTTACTCAGGAATAACGCTATACGGATGCATCCGTTAGTCCTGGTTAAGTCTCTAGCGAGAACACGGTCTTACTTCACCCTGTTCCTGCCATTACATCTATATATCTACATTAAATAGCACTATTCTTATGCACTCTAAATACTGTTCTACAACACTGTATCTATAGATCTATATATAATTATATATAAACTGTGATTCGAGATCTAGAGATATAATACTAATGAATAGACGAACAGACATCCATCCAGTTACCATTTCACCAGCTATTATATTATGCCTTGCATTCTTCTCGCTTAGGAACACCAATCTGTAATGTACAGATATAATTTATTTTAAATGCACATAGTCTTGGTACTCCTATTCTAGTCTGATAAAATGGGGTCATTTGCTACGAACACATCCTCAATTGTACTTATCACGGTACCCTTTCTCCCATTATACATGTGCATGAGTCAATCTTATATATTTATATAAATTGTGGTAGTAGCCATCATCATACCGATCAGAGGGATCACTTGGGAATTCCCTTTACTCAGTCAACCGTATGATGTCATAATCAACTACTTGACGTGTAGGATGGCGTCATAATCAAGGACGTCATGGAGGACATAGATTAGTTCGTCAAGAACGCGTAATTGAAGACGGGCTAAGCAGTATTCAACGAATTGTATGCTTTTACTATTTATTAGACATGATGCTGAATGTTTTGGATCTAATTTGACTGGGCGCTGTTACTGCGATAGTACCCAGTCAAATTAGTTTCAAAATATTCAACAGCTTATCTGTTTAGTTTTTTTTGGAAATTGATAATCAGTGATTTCATGGATCGATCACGGGAGAAGTGAGGGTGGAGCTTAGCTGGAGATTGGCGAGCCATCGCTAACACTGGATTCCTTCATTTCTAGCTACGCCCCGCCTATTTCTAGGTAAGCTCCGCCCACTGTGTACGCACCTTCGAATAGATGTTATCACTTTGAACCATGATATCACAATTTCAATTTAACTACATATGTAAGCTGTTGAATATTTGGAAGCTTTGACTTGGGGATGTTGCTGCGACGGGTAACTCCACCCCACCCTACCTCCGCCCAGGCCCTCGTCAAATTTGTTTCAATATTTTCAACAGAAAGTTTATTAAATTATTAAATCAATTCATACACATACGCGTATGCATCCCTTTAAGAGCGAGCATACGCCATTCGATTGTGATGTCAACTAACGAGTTATGTATTTTGATTACGATGTGAAATACTTGAATGACAGATCGGATTCCTCCATTGCCCATGATCGCACACAAATACCCTCTATGGCAGCGTCATTTTACAGTTGAATCAGTTTCAAAATATTCAACATTTTTATTAAATTGTAAATTTCATGAAAGAAATACAATTCGTACACTTCGTGACGGAATTTGTCATTTTCGTGACAAAGTGATACGTCATTTCGATGCCAACGTCGGTGTAACGCGATATGTTTGATTATGACGTCAGATACCTGAGTGTCAGACCGGAATGCGTCATTGTCTCAATGTGTACTTAATTTTCCACGCACCAAATTCGCGACGCCTTTCTGACTCTCTGCAACTCGAAGTAGCCGACTCGGACGAGCAGAGTGTGGACTAGCCAAGTTCCGGTTACAGAGGACACCACTGACATCCTTCCGGTGACAAACCGTTACCCTGCGTTCGCCCTATGAATCACATCGCGCAGATAACGTTCTACTCGCATCGCCAAAAACAGCACTATGTCCGACTTAATAACTATATTCACAAAATGTGTTTTGCCTGCATTTCTTTGACTCGTTTCTCTAAAGTTAATGCATTGGTCTGACAGATGTTCATATTTTTGGCTATGTGCGCGAGTTTGTGTTCTTTTTTCCATTTCATGCGCCGGTTTTGAAACCAGATTTTGATCTGTCGTTCGGTGAGATTAAGGGTGTGAGCAATTTCGATTCTCCTTCTTCTGGTTAAATATTTGTTATAATGGAACTCTTTCTCTAGTTCAAGTGTCTGGTGACGTGTATACGACGTCCTGGACCTTTTTGAGTCGCCGTCGTTTCCACCTTCTGAAACGAAAAAGAAGATACAAGATAGATTAGTGAAGTGTGGTAAATTCTGTATCCATAAAATATTTTCCTAGGCCTATTTCAATAAATCGTAATATGAGGTTAACATGTATATAACAATTGAAGACCTATATAGCGTACCGACTTATGGAAGGAAGATAATTGTATTTTTTTTAAACGCATGTTGATGGATAAGATAACCCCAGTTTACAATATCCTGGTTATAAAATGGATACCGATGATCAAATGATGCAAATTCACACCAGAATGCTTGGAAATAAAGGTGTTAAGTGCTTATACTTTAGAGCCTTACATTATATACCAGGATGCAATGCAACGGCATACGTCTTAACGTGTGATGATTCATTATGTATAAATTAATATAATGTTTGTCAGTTGTAAAATTGAAATAGAGATGTGATTTCAACTTCACAATTACAAAAATTATATTAATCTATGCGGAATGAAATCATCATTTGCTCTGATTTATTTCTTTACATTACATTGAGATATACAATTTAAGCTTCTAAATGTATTTGCATAGAATTAAGATAATTTAATTTTAGAGCATTCTGGTGCGAGTATATACCTTTAAAGATGTATATTCTCACCAGCATGCTTGAAAATAAACACATTTTAAATTGTATATTTTTAGAGACTTAAACTGTCTGTCTAGATGTAATGAAACGAAATTCATCTTAACGTATGCTGATATTGTTGCAACCCAATAACCAATTCGGCCCGTTTATAAACGGCGCAGACCCGTATACCAATTGGTTATCGGCGAGCCCGTTTGTAAGCCGTGCAGTCCCATATACCATATAGTTATTGACGCACCCGTTTGTAAGCCGCGCAGTCCCATATACCATATAGTTATTGACGCACCCGTTTTTAAACGCCACATGGCCCATATGTCAATTCCAAAACGACAACAAATTGATATATGGGCCTACGCCGTTTACAAACGAGCCAAATTGGTTATTGACGCGTTACACTATCCAATATCATTCCATCTGAATTAATCTAATTTTCTCAAGTTGCGAAATTTAATTAGAAACACGAGACCCTAATTCAAACTCACAACTAAAAAATTATATTAATTTATATGGAATGAAATCATCATATGTTAAGATTTATTTCGTTTCATTGCATTAAGGTACACAATTTAAGCCTCTAACAGTATAACATTTTAACAATGTTATGTTCAAGCATTCAGCTGTGAATATGCACATGTAATTCTACAAACGCGCACTCACTCGACACGTCTGTTAAGCCTATGAGAAAAGCAGACCATTTGGAGACGCATACACGATGGGAGATTGTTAGGTCTTTGACAGTAGATTTTGAACTAACACGTACGATTGGCTTTAGTCGTCACTCAGATTGTGTTGTCAAATATATCAATACATATCCATACAGGTATACTGAGCGACAGACAGACAGGCAGCCGCTAGGTGGGGATCGTAACTAAAATATACGTGGCAATAACAATATAGTAGTAGTGGTAGCAGCAGCACAGGCGGCAACAGCAGCAGCAGCGGTAACAACAACAACACCAACAACAACAACAACAACAACAACAACAACAACAACAACAACAACAACAACAACAACAACGACAAAAACAACAGCAGCAGGCGCAGCGGCGTCGTCAGCTTCGTCGTCGTTAGAATTATTATTATTATTATTATTATTATTATTTTTATTTTTTTTATTATTATTATTATTATTTGTATTTTATTATTATTATTTTTATTATTTTTATTATTATTATTAATATTATTGTTATTATTATTATTATTATTATTATTATTATTATTATTATTTTATTATTATTATTATTATTATTATTATTATTATTATTTAAAAAAAATGATAATGATTAGTTTATTGAATCTAAGATACACCAGTATAATAACTTAGCATAATCAGTCCCCAACAAACCCAAAGGTACATGCTGTATCGCCAAGGCCTCATAACATTCCAGCTTTAACCTTTACATAGAGTACATGGCGATATTCCATGCGGGTACTCATTAGATCTGTAGACAGTGCCATTTCTTACTATGTTCTCTCCGCCTTTTGGACGTGTAGGGATCGATACCTTTACTCCGAACTCTGAATGGACCTTTCCATGTTAGCTATGCCCCGCCCATCTCTAGCTAATCTCCGCCCACACCTCACTCGTGCTGGGATCAATCGATCTTTAAACTCCATGGACTATCAATTTCCAGAAAACTGTACGGGTAAGCTGCTGAATATGTTGAAACGAATTTCACTGGGTGCTGTTGCTTTGCATGTTAATTACATAGTAGAACCATACAAATTTTACAACGTGTCGGACGTTTACGAGTTAATGGTTAAGACGTCATCTACACGCCGCTTAGCAGAGAATGACGTCACATGACGTCATTATTCTGGAAAGGTCCATTCACAGTATGAAACTAATTTGGCTTGGGCTGTTGATACCTTTTGGCAACAACGTCTTCCAGTCACATTAGTTTCAATAAACATGGTTACTGTATTATGCGGATGTCGTAGTAGGAATCTCCTACACCTACAACCAATTCTTATTCGTGTTTTACTACTGTCTCTTGTCCTTAGCCAAAGTCGTTATCTTCCTCAGATCCATTCTTGATCTGAGTGTACCGAAACCTGCTTTTTAGGCCACCTCTCAGCAGGCTTAACGAATTTATGCAATAACGCCCGCCAATCTACTCACCAAACTCTTTATTACATTGTACATTCACCAAATACAGACAGACAATTCGTACATTTGTCCGACTTATCCAGCTTCTTGGCAGAGTTAGAATACATCATACTCATTGTGGCGTCAGCCTAAACGTAAATGATCACGACGCCATATACTCGAGTGACAGATCGGATCACTGCATTGGTTAAATTTCGTCAGCGGCATACATCCTGATTCAATTGATACGTCTATAGGTCTCACATATGTGTTTGAGCTTTCAATCACTCGATGAAGCACGTTTATACGCCATAATGACTGTTATTCCCCTCACCACACCACGCACCCACCTACCCACCCCACCTCACACGGTATTGTAATAGTCTAGGAGAAAGAAAAGCTTGCTAAACAGCGTTGGCATGGACGCCAGATAAACGTGACCACCGCATGTGTCTACTGGTGGACAACCTGTTTTAAACTTAGAAGATCGATCGTTTGGTTAGATAACACGATATGTCTCAAAACCAGTCACGACCACTTGACCAATATACATATTTTAGAGCTAACGTATCAACGGATACGATATACGACCCCTATTCTATCAGATGACACGCTACGATTAATTTGAAATCTACTATCGCCCAATCGGGACGAGGCCAATTATGGAAACAACGACACTCATTTACTTAGAGCAAGTGGTTTTGACCATGTCGCTAATCTCAGCTTCCATATAAAACACGACAGCCGAGCTTAGACGGCGGGGTTTTGAGAGTCAGGAAAAGAGATGAATTATTCCCGTTTAATGGCCAGCCTGTAAATTAGGGAAGACCTGGAGAAAAGCGATCCCGGGGTAGCGGCGTCAAGCATCAATTGTTCGCTGACTTGATGAATGTGATCTTGCTGCATCGTTGCTCATATTCAGCGAACGTTGCTAGTATCATCCGATGCTGAAAGATTCTCTTAATAGTCGCGACTAGCAAGGCGTTCTATAGTGTTTGCGATCGCCCGATCACCACCGCCCAATCATCGCGTCTAGGCATTAATCACAGTCCGGTCGCACACAGTCTTTCCCAACATACCGTATTAATAGAATAACCTGGGGGACGAGTTAGCGAAAAATTATTATTAATTTTCTTCGCCTAATATTAATAATAACCAGTTTTGCGAGGGGGTTGTTGGCGGAGTGTGGGTGGGGGAGGTGTTGTAATGAATGGGTGGACTTCCCACGCAAGCGCACTTTGCTTAATCATACTCCTTTAATGTACGCGATTTTCGATTCTTTTGTTCTACGAGTTCGTTTTTGAGCGATTAATTATTTTAATCAAGTTACATCAGAGCAGTATTATGAAAGAGGGAATTCAAGGTTTTTTTGTAATTAATTGCTGTATGGCTACGCGCTAATGAGTTTCCCACAACCCCCCTCTACGATAACCATGGAAACGTACAGTCTGTCACACGACGGACGGGCCTATGTTTCTAATAACACAGGATATTAATAATTATTAGGATGTCTTTCTTTTTCTAACCATTTAACCGTTTAACCCTCTCATTAGCAAAAAAACGGCTTCTGCCGTGTTCTTCAGAAATGCCCGTGTGCAGACCAAGAGAAGACTATTTTTGGTAAATTTTCTCTTGGTCTACAAATGGACATTGTCTATGAGAAAACTGAATTTAAAAAAAACCAAATTCGAGGCTTAAAGTGTTAAGTGTCCTCAGAGAGTGGATACAACACATTCTTTGCGATATACGGAATATAATTTACACTATTCTACGGATATTTAAGCATTATATTTGCATATTATTTTAACGCGTCTTAAAATTACATTTTCCCGTTCAATTTGTCATACAAATTGGCTAGTATGGCTACACATATTGATGATATGATGTAAATGCATGACGTCCAATACAACAATTCAGCAACATTGTTAATATAATAATTTCGCTACTGCCCCCATCCAATCATCAATTTGGCTCATTTGTAAACTGGACATGGCGGTTAGTCAACGGCACAGAGATATTAACCAATTTGTCGTTACCATGCTTGTTTGTCATCAGCGTAAGACCCAATAGCAAATGACCCATTTCTCAAAGACACAAGGTCCAGTCACACATTGATTATTCAATTATTGGCCAGCTGAAGGCGCCAGGGATCAATACCACACATATAGGTCCGTTTCTAGTAATGCCGCGCCCATTTCTAGTTAAGTTCCGCCCACGGGATCGATTTATATACGTCGAACCGTGAATTCTCAAAATCTAGTTTCCCTTTTAACTACGTGGGTGAGCTGTTGAATATTTTGTAAAACGAATTTGACTGACCGTCCAGTCAAATACGTTTCAAAATATTCAACCGAATGTATATTAAATCGCATATCCATCACAGAAATGCCATTCGTATACTTGACGGACTCTTAGGTGTTCATGGCAGAGCTAAATACGTCATTCATTACGTATTTTGATTTTGACGTCAGACTACGCGTGGTGTATGCGATTATTACATCATATATACGCGGGTGACTGCTCGGAGTTCCCCACTGGCCAGCGAGTCAGGCTTTATTGCCGTATTTCATTAACCTCATTCTCACATCAATTTCATATACGTTAACTCTGCCAAAGACAAACTCCTGAAAAAATAAATTGTTTAAGAACTAAAGCATATTCTGTTGACTATTTTGAGATTAATATCATATTATGACTGGAAGACATTCCTTCCAAAGGCAGCCACCTCTTTCAGCCATATTAAAGGTGCATATTGTCACAGCAAAATGACTGAAAATAAAATTGTTTAAATTATATATTTTTAGAGGGTTAAACTGTGAGTCTATTTGTAATGAAACGAAATAAATATTAACATATGATGATTTCATTCCATATAAATTAATATAATTTTTTAAGTTGCGAAATTGAAATAGACGCACGGGCCTCTATTTCAATTTCGCAACTTAAAAACTAGATTGATTAATTGATCATATGTTCAAATTTATTTCGTTTCATTACACATAGGCGCATAATTTAAGCTTATAAAAGTATGCAATTTTAGCAATTTTATTTTCAATCATTGTGGTGTGAATATGCACCTTTAATTTCAACATATTAAACAGCTTTCCTAGAAAATACGTATAATCTGCCGGTTGGTCTTGCACTTGGCAGGGAATCTATCAGTGAAAGGGTTACACCTAATGGCGATGGTATGGCTGCTCCTCCACACCACAATCTGAACGATATTTTTTTTAATTATGCATATTGGTAAAACAAATACACGTTTTGTCTTTTAGAAAAAAGGCCCAAGGCATATCGCTCGAGATCAGTCATTATCCAATGATAACTTATCGTAAATTAGCGCGCAAGCTAGGTAACACCCGCCAATAGCGACCACCTAAAAGCGCACGGCCAATTACAGGCCAATGCGAGAATGTCGTCATATATCGTATATATGTCGTATATTGGCAGAGTTTAACGCTTTGAACGCACACGGCCAAGACACCAAAATCCTTGAGGATTTTATAAATATTCTGTTGAGTATTTTGAAACTAATTTGACAGGAACCTGCAGGGGTAACAGGTTCCTGTCAAATTCGTTTTAAAGTAGTTAACAGCTTACGTGTACGCTCGTGTTAAAATTACGATTCTAGGAATTCAGGATCCAAAGGGTTAATACGCAGAACTTGTTATACAATATACCTTATGGAGGCAAAAGCCGGTGGGTATTTCATTCGACCACCTCTCACAAAGAACACACACTCTTTGGCCCTAATGGCGGGTGGTCATAGGAGCAGTGGCCTATATATGCGTCCATGGCACTTCACATTCGTATATGGGGCGCGATGCGTCGCTGCAAGAATGACAAATGATCATGAATATCCAGCCTTTTTACACTAAATATTTAAAGGCACAATTCCACACAGGGTTGAGCGTTGGATATAGGCCTACGAAGTTAATGCGCACTATGGATAGTCAATATAAAACGCTTGTTGATGATGCCCAAGCACTGTAATTTTGAATTGTTATTCTTCCCACCGTTCTCTTATTCTTCTCCTTCGTTCTCAATCTCATCTCCATATGTCTTCGTTTTCTTTACCTTTCTCTTGAAAATAAAACCAACCTAGATCTAACCAGTCACCTGAATGGGCTCTATAGATACACACTTCTTGCCGAACCAGTTGGCAATACTGCGTAAAAATAACGATACATGTACGCTGTTGACTATTTTAAAACTAATTTGGTTGGAAGATGTTGCAGCATTAAACACGTATTGTATACACACGAATGTGTAGTATCACCAGGATTTAAGAGGAAAAGGTGAGAAGGTTAATTTTCGGCACTAAGTGCATGGAAATTTAATTTTTTACCGTGTGACCAAAATTGTCACGGACTTTTCGCCAACAAGTCAATCAATAGGTTTTTAAATATTGCGCTTAGAAAATCAATTATTAAAACGTTGCGAGGAACTGGAAATGGCCAATGTAATAATGAAGTTGCGCAACAAGAGCAATGAAAGATTGCAAGCACAGACATGTTCGTCAATTAGATTATTTCTTTTGGCCTCATTAACCATACGCTAATAATACAGCTAGTAGTACATATCGGCCCACATACATTTGAACCACATACCCGTTGGGGCCCAACTTCCACCAAATCAATTTATAGCGTTGTAAGCATTCAGGTGGAAATGAGGGAAAGGAGGGATCCAACCCGTCACTCAAATATCTGACGTCATAATCCAATACATCGCTTGATATCTGATGTAGCAATCCAAAATAACGTAGAACTTATGTCGCGAAATGTTTCTAATTTTAGCAATTTTACTTTCAAATATTCGAGAGTGATTCTGTGCCTGTCAGCCGCTTTTCCTAGCGGTACTGTTATTCTCCTATGCTTAATCGTCTCCTTTCACTAATCTATACAGTTCTTATACACATCTTATTCACATATGGTGCATAGTAACACATTAGTTGGAAAGGGTGTATCTAAGTTGGGAAAATGTCGATCTGATCCCATTGCATAATTAATTTCGTACACTAAACTATGATTAAACCGAACCAATTCAAATACACATTATTGTCCGTTTGTTTTGAGGAGCATGTGTATACAACGGTTATTTTACATCTGTTATTACGACTGTGACAATATTAGCTTAAATTAAAAACCAATATGTGTAAACAGTTCTATGACTTTCTCATGATACATGACTTTGGTAACGCATTAGGCCTACTATTAGCTGATGATATGCCCGTGTTAACGTCTTTGCATATACACCATAGTGGTATGGTGGAATCCAGTTTTAGCTATGCCCCGCCCTCTCTAGCCAAGCTCCACCCACGTGTGGCCGCTTTGTGATCGATCGATCCCTGCACTCCATAAATATCAATTCCCAGAAAACTATATAGCTAAGCTGTTGGATATTTTGAAACCAATTTGACTGGGTGCTGTCGCTGCCCAGCAACGGCGCCCAGTCAACTTAGTTTCAAAGCATTCAACAGCATGTTTATTAAATAGTAAAGATATGCAATTCGTGCAACTCCGCTTAGCCCGTTATCAATTATATGCTCGTGACGAACTTATATACGCCATCATGCCGTAATTAAGTATGACGTCATCCTACACGTTACGTAGGTGATTATGACGGCATACGATTAACTGAGAAACATGAATCTTCCATTAAAGGTGAATATTCACAGCAGAATGGTTCAAAATAAAAGTGTTACACTTACACACTTTTAGAGGCGTAGAGTGTGTGCCTAGATGGAATGAAACGAACTAAATCTTAGCATATGGTGACTGCATTACGCATAAATTAATATATTTTTTAAGTTAACCAATTGAATTAGTGGCACGAGTCCCTAATTCGAATTCACAACTAAACCAATGAAATGTATTTATATAGAATAAAATCATCATATATTAAGATGTATTTCGTTTCATCACATTGAGGTAGACAAATTAAGCATCTAAATGTATATAAATTCAACAATTTAATTTTTTTTAATTTTGGGGTTTAAGTAAACGGATGTATTCATCAATTTGGCCACACCAGTTACTCTAGTGGTCTTGCGGAATGTCCATTTGCAAACAGAGGAGAAGACCATGTTTTAAAATGTTCACACATAACAAAGCCAGTCATTCCAATGGAACATCTTCAAAATTAATCTTCTCAGGATGCAGATGGACAGTTTCTATTAGAAAATTAAAAGTTGATCGTTGAAGTGTTGACGGCAATATCTTTTCGCAATGCTCAATTTATCTTGACCACGTGGATGCTCGAACGCTTGCCAAAATCAACATTTAAATAATACAGTCCTACTCAGAAATAACTTAACGTGTTTCAAAAACGAAATAAAAAATACTGTTGAATATTTTGGCCTTAATTTGATTGAAAGCTGTTGCAGTCTATTGCAGCAATGGCTTCAAATGTTGGTTAGGGCAATTTTGAAGACGATCAGATCGTGTTCAAAATTGCGCTAACTAACATGTTTCTTTTTTGTTTTTTAAACAATATACGATATTTCTGAGCTGTACTTTATAACTTTCAATTCGTACTAATAGACAGAGCCGCCACACGTTGGCTCTCTGGTCACGTATACGGAAGTAGGGTAAACAACCAAGCTAACAATAGAGGAATGGCTTTTTCGGGAATACATCTCTATCTCATTACGTCATCACAACGACTACACTATTACGCATACTCCACTTCTTAGACCAGGCAGCTCGGGACCAAGTATATCTCTGTAACGGACTATAAAAGCAACACTGCGGATCATGTAGATTTTGGGATCATCCTAACCTCTGTATCACTAGCTTGCATTGGCTCGATCCATTCTAGGGTTCGCGTGATATCAACATTTACGCAACGCCGGCAAATTCTTGACCGCATTTTGTGCGCGACAGATTTGAATTTAACCACGAATTCAGAGTGGCTATTTTTTCTGCTAAGTATTTGCCATACAGACTACTATAGGCTTTATATCATCTCAGTTTACGTGAAATAATATTGTCTGGTATGAAGAGAGTAGCGATCGTGGCCTTTAACGTTTCAATTCTCTCTACCACCATATTCTGGTGGAAATCAGTACGCCAATGGCTACTCAATATATGCGAGATACATTACGCTTGCACATGTCCGTGTACTACTTTGTTTTCTAAAAGTGTCGCGATTTTCACACACTCATTTTCAAATAGGGCAAAGGTTATCAACAGGGATAATAATAACAATAAAAATTATAAACAGTATTATGCATTGTCACAACAGCCAAAATGTTACAAAAATGTATACCTCATAGTCATATGCTGTTGAAAAACGGCCTGAGAGAATAAAGAAAAACTTGACAAAACTAAACTGGGACTTTATTTCTATCCCTAAACGAAGCGGCTAACGACGTGATTACCTAACGCCAAAGACGAATACTATGGCCGAGTATGCGTGAACAGCTAAAGACGCTAGCCGCGTATCGTTGGCCTGATATAGCTCTTTTCCTATTATCTGATTGATATAACAATCAGAGCGTTTATTTAACAAATTTGCCATTTATCAAACAACTGCCCGCTTTCTAGTAGAACACATCGATCTTGTTATAGCATAGGCTAAGCGGATGAGGTAATGCAGTATACCGGAACAAGTTGCTCTTTTCTCCCCGTATATTCGATCATATGTAAAGGTTCTTAATCGATCTTATTTTGGAATACACCGGACTTGACTATGCAAATTGTGTCTGTCAATGCTCTTGTCGGCGAGTTACTAACACTGAAATACATAGAGCCGCTTTAACTGTGGTGCAGGTATCTGTAGGTCATGCCAACATAGAATGAAAGCGGAAGCTCTCGCAAGATCTCGAATTCAAAACGAACAAATAGATACGCTAAAAAACTGTACACGTTTCCGAAACAAAAACATAAACGAGTTAGTTAGAAAGAAACAATCGGTGGAATATGCCGAATACAATTGGTTTGGATGGTATTAGGCAGCAATGTCTTCAAAATCGGAATATGTTCAACATATTCAGCAATACCGTTTATTTTATTCTGAAAACGTTACAGTATATGTATAAGCTGCAATCTAGGTAATCTGTTGAAACGAAATTGGCTGGGTGCAGCAACAGGACAGCAACAACGCCCAATCAAATTAGTTTCAAAGGCATACAGATCGTACAACGTGGTGGACTATTAAGCGTTTAAGACGGACTAAAGCGAGTCATTCACGCTGTAAGTAAGTATGACGTCATGCTACACATCGCGTAGATGATTACGACGACATATAATTAATGGATACCCTGCAAAGGTCCACTACACCTGGGACTGCCTCAGAACTACCTGGAAAATGCATGATTAGGTTAAGCTGAAGTTGTTACACAAGCAACATCGTATAACTGGATAACGTTTCTATGGCGTTTAAATCGCCAATGGTCGTTTGACAATAATGGATCGTATGCATTTGAACAATGGACCTTTTTATTGTATTTATCGATCATATGACGTCATATGTTGTCATTATCAACTACATGGCGTGTATGATGAGGTCATAATCACAACGTCATCAATGACTCGATATAGCCCTCCTAAGCGCTTAATAGTTCGACACGTTGAGCGAATTGTATGGTTTTGC
This sequence comes from Chaetoderma sp. LZ-2023a, assembly GCA_034401795.1. NCBI lineage: Eukaryota > Metazoa > Mollusca > Caudofoveata > Chaetodermatida > Chaetodermatidae > Chaetoderma > Chaetoderma sp. LZ-2023a. The sequence goes on along the minus strand of CM067364.1, from coordinate 52,432,775 downwards.
TATTTAATAAACATGCCACAGGCAGCAACAGCACCCAGTCAAATTGGTTTCAAATTATTCAACAGCTTACCTGTAGTTTTCTGGAAATTGATAGTCAGGGCGTTCATAGATCGATCAATCAGAACACGAGCGAGTTTTGGTGAAGCCTAGCTAGAGATGGGAGGGGCATAGCAAAACTGGAAGGGGTCATTGATTCTTTAATGACCATATGTCTAATAGAGGGCACCATTTCCAGAAAAGCCCACGTGTTGCCCGTGTTGAGATCAACCGAACCCGTCATTCCGAGAATCTCAATATCAAGTGATGTTGGCACCCAGTCAAATGAGGGTCAGCATATTCAACAGAATGCTAATAAAATCTTCTTCTTTTAATAAAGACTTAAACTTCGTAAATTTGTTTCATTATTCACTGTACCTGACTGACCTGGTTATGTTATTCATTACACATTTTGTTTGCGATGCCAGCCTACGTGTGACGTAATTGATTATGACGTCATTGGCATCACATGTATATATATATATATATATATATATATATATATATATATATATATATATATATATATATATATATATATATATATATATATCTGTCCATTGTGTACCGCGTCACTTGGCACCCTTTTCATAATCGAATAGTAAATGGAAGCCAACCAGTATTTACAAATTGAAGGATGTATATTTTGTGATTACCCTCTGAGCCCTGCATATTAGATCAGTGGTGCCCTCTCTATCACTCGTATCCGTGCGAAGGTAACATACTCTGATTCTGCCAATTATTGACTATGCAAAACTTAGTATGTTGAGTATATTGACATTGTATTTATTGGAAGCTGTTGATGCCAAAAACATATCCCAGTAGAATTAGTTTCAAAATACTCAGTTGGATTTTTTGATGATATTGGTATTTGGATACGCAGTATTCCTTTTTCTATCAAGTTTGTGTAATCCCATTGGACTGAATTATTGCTAAGCTGGTAAATGAAGTAAGAGTATATATTACATAGTAATCCGTCAAAGCGTCACATGGATACTGTCCCAATATGTTATTCCTTAGTCGTGTAGCTGTCAATACACTCACCACCTGAATAATGCCAATACATGCACAATAGATCCGTCATGCGATAGGCTCTGTCTGTCCACAACGTAAAACGAGTAAAGTATAATAATGAAAAATCGGTTTACAGTTGCCATAACACATGCAGCAATATTCAGAGAGCGTGAGGAACGACATCGATTACTTTCCTTAGCACCACACTTTGCCAAATCCGCCATCGATTAACTTCCGAAAGCCTGCAATTTTTGTACAATTTTACCACATTATGTGCAATCTAGCGGTCAAAAACTCGGCCCCTTGGTAAGGCATGAGTCAGATTCTATGTTATAGGCATCGCGATGATGTAATTCACAATGATAAAAGTCGTGCTTCTTGTTATTTGACAAGAGATTGGCATCTGGGAGATCAGGATGAATGAAGCCTCTGTAGTTTATTCCAGTCGGTCAGGAACATTGTTTTCTCGAGAGACAGACATAGTGTGAGATAATGCTTGTAGCAAGCGCTTAGCAAAGTCACATCCCTCATTCTAGTTTGCTGCAGAGACAGTTGGATATGTATTATTTACTCGTCACTTCTTCAATGCCAAAATGTGCACTTGAAACGAGAGAGAGAGAGAGAGAGAGAGAGAGAGAGAGAGAGAGAGAGAAAATAAAGTGTTTTATTAAAATATTATAAAATGCGTTTTTGGACAAAGAAATACACATTACTAACACATGAAGAGGGGGACAAATACACATGCATACTCAGCACTCATTACAGTGATTACAAATCTTCTCCAGTCTTTTTACCCATTGTAACGATTTCTTCTGGCCTATATTTTTCCAGATTTTCCGGATTTTCCTTATCATCATGGCAATGTTTGTATTTCTAATGTGCATTCACTGCCTTTCATTTGTTAAAGCTTGAGCGATTAAGACCAGTAGTTTCTGAGATATCCATTAGAAGTAGAATTCCATCAGAACCGGATTAGGTTTTTATCAGGGTCACTGTGCTGTGTGGGGATGGGGATGTGGGGCGGCGTTGGAGTAGAGATGGATAGAGATAAGTGGACTCCAACAGAAATATATTTATTTTGGCATGTGCATCTTATTAATAACAGCTACACGAAAATGAGATCAATACAATACTCGATTAGCTATCACTAGACTCATTAATCAATTAAATATGTGGAAGTCTAGCCATTAATTTCAAAAGGCGTGTTTTGTGCGTATATATAAGCAATAGCCTTGATCGATAAGCACGTTAAATATACAAAAAAGCAATGCTTCCTTTTTGTTTGTGCGTTACTAGTAACCGTGTATTGCTGCCATGTACTACATATGCTTTGCTCCCTGCCATGCTGCCAATACAATGCAAAGCCATGGATAATGGTGGTGTCCCTATCTCTCTGCGCCTACTGCTAATCACCCAACCCAAGGCTGGTCTATTGCTGCTACGCCTCGCGACAATGAGTCTTTTAACATTGCACGAGGTTAATTCAAAATGTCATCCATTATAGATAATAAACACGTTAAAATGTTTCCAAAACCAAAACAGAAACATGAAACAGGATGAGGTCATGATCAATTACGCCATGAATGACGCATATAAGTTCGTCACGCACGAGTACTTAATGACGGACTAAGAGTCGTTGTATGAATTGTATGTCTTTACTATTTAATAAACATGCTGTTAATATTACAATTATTTGGAAACTAATTTAACTGGGCGTTGTCAAATCAAGTCACATCAGTTTCAAAATATCCAACCGATTACCTGAATAGTAGTTGCGTGGGTGAAGCTTAGCTAGAGGTGGGCGGGCATTGGTAAAACTGGATTCTTCCATAGCTCGCAAGATGGTGATTTGATTGTAATAACCAATCTTCTCGAGATACCAATTCACTTTTTGACCAAGAGCGTTCAATCACGAGCCATCATTTGCTCTGCAGGAACTATTAGGTTAACTATTTTGAGATTAATAAGAATCTAAACCACTGTTACCAATGGTAACTGGGTTATCTTATTTTAAAAATCTGCAAAAGCATTCAATGTACTCAATGGCTTATACACCAGTGGCAGTGTCTTTAATTTGAGATGCTGGAACATTGGAGACGGAAATGCACATATATTTCTTGGACGTCATCATGCTATGGCCAATTCTATGACATGATAGATAGATATAGAATACAAGAGGGGGGGGGGGTGAGTGAGAAGGAGCTAACTAGAGAGCAAGAGAGAGAGAGAGAGAGAGAGAGAGAGAGAGAGAGAGAGAGAGAGAGAGAGAGAGAGAGAGAGAGTGGGGTGAAAGAGAGGGAGGAAGGGGGTGGGAGAGAGAGAGGGAGAGAGAATGAGAGAGAGAGACTGGGAGGGACAGACATACAGCCACAGACAGACAGGCAGGCAGGCAGGTAGGCAGGCAGGCATGCAGGCAGGCAGGCAGGCGGGCAGACAGACAGACATACAGACAGACAGGCAGGCAGGCAGGCAGGCAGACACAGACAGACAGACAGACAGACAGACAGACAGACAGACAGACAGACAGACAGACAGACAGACAGACAGACAGACAGACAGACAGACAGACAGACAGACAGACAGGGAGGCGGGCAGACATTGAATGAAGGAATCGAGTTTTCGCTATGTCCCGCCATCTATAGCTAAGCTGCACCCACATCTCGCTCGTCTTGGGAGCAATCAATTCCTGAATTCGCTGATTATCAATTTCCAGAAAAAATATGCACGCCAGCGGTTGAATATGCAGCAACAGAACACAGTTAAATTTGTTTCAAAATATTCAACAGCATGTTTATGTAATGGTATTATAGTAAAGCCAATTCGTACAACAACGGTTAGTCCATCATCAATTACAGCAGAATGGTTCAAAGTAACCTTGTTAACGGTATATGCTTTTAAAGGTGTAAATTGTGTGCCTAGGTGTAATGTAACGAAAGAAATCTGAGCATATTATGATTTCATCACGTATAAATTAATATAATTGTTTAAGTTGTCAAAATGAATTAGATTCACGCGCCCCTAATTCAAATTCACAACTAAACCTACGAAATATATTTATATGGAATTGAATCAACATATGTTAAGATTTTTTTCGTTCATTACGTTGAGGTACACAAATTAAGCCTCTAAAAGTATATAATTTCAACAATTTTATTTTCAATCATCTTTGTGTGAACATGCACCTTTAGGCCTAGTTCATTATGCCGTCATATTATTGAATGAGAACCTGGAATTATCCTTTCAGACACTTACTGTAGGGCCATTATCTTAACACGACCGTGACGTATTCTGACCATGACGTCATATACACAATCGTCACAATGCCACTTACATTCATTCGGTCATCCATAGATTTACACACGCCGTCATTAGCTGAGTTCAGCAGGGAACATGCAAGGGGAATCCTACCAGCTATTCGGTTAACGTAAACGGATTAGGTAGGGGCTTTGGCTAGTCGGAGGTGTTAGACTTTAGAGTTCATTTATCATCTGCGGCTAGCACTTTAGTGCTTTTTCGTTATTCATCAGAGGGTCGATGCCTCGCTCAATTGATATTCAGTTCACAGCGCGGTTGGGTGTGTGTTTGTGAGTGTCTGTACCATGCATTGTCGCAGTGCCCGTCATCTACAGTGCAGCGCATACATAACTTATATAGGGCAGATGTGAAAATCTGGATGGTTACAGGAACATTTCATATACAGACCAATAAATGCATGCATTGCAATTCAGTACAAGACCAGAGATGTATGTCATGTCTGGGAGAAGATGAGCCACTGGAACATTTCATGTTAAGATGTTCAACTAGTCAAATGGTCAACCAACCACTTCTGAGTAAGCGCCTGTATGCATGCCCTGATAAAGGTTACACATGAGAGTTGTAAGTTGTTACAGATAATCAAATCAAATAGCAGAGCTGAACAGCTACTGAAGACAACCAGTTATGCAATCTTGTTCTTGATACCAGTTTAGCAGAACTATCAACGCAGGCCCTCTAAACAGCTGGAGTTTATGGCACGTAGATTCTGCTATGCGTTGCACCAGTTTCGTGAAACGGATTTGTCAGCTCTACCTAGTAACAAGAATACTGGTGTATGCCAAATAAGAGGATCGATGGGCTTGATTACTGTCAATCATTACTCACCAATAAGTTTTAAAAGGTTTCTCTGGAAACCGTCGACAAGACAATAGACGTTAACAGCTCAGCCGGGATTGCAACTTATTGGTTAGTGTAATTGTGATCATGAAATGAGACGTTTTATTTACTATTTGGAACATAATTGGATTGGAAGAAATTGCTGCCTTAGGCAACAACGTCTACCAATTCAATCATGTTCAAAATATTCAACAGTACGTTTTATTTTGTATTGGAAACATTCTAACGTATTGCTGTGATGTATTATATAATAAATACAGCGGCATGCACACAGTAAGGCCCTGAAGAGGAAGCTCTGCTGTACATACATAGGCTATGTTTCTAGATACACGCATTGAACGGTAGCCACAACATATACCGAACAGTTAATAGCTGGTGCTCCTAGCATGATCAATCAATCAATATATAATTTTGTCATGTCGAGACCAAATACATGCATATCAAAGCATGCACTATTATTTTTGTAAAGCAATACCGCCATGCTTTCTAGTGACAACACTTGTCCTGCTGAATGTATATTTTTATGCTGCTATAGTAAGATAATCCGATCTGTCACTCAAGAATGTAACATCGTATTAACATACTTCACTTGTTAGTTGACGCCACAATGAAATGGCATAGGTCTGACGGGCATGACACAGCTGTCTGCGTTGTAAGCCCCCGGTGAAACTCCAATTTAATAAATAGTATGCTGAATATTTTGAAACTAAGTTGACTGGATGCTGCTGCAGTCACAGGCATCAGCGGATCTACGATTGCGATTATGTTTGAGGATAGCACAACGACGCACATCATGTGACCCGCAAGTAGCACCATCTTTCGATGGCAACTGCTGCCTCTATTTTACGACACCTGTCGTGTGTGATTTCCTTTGTGTTTCCTATTATTGTCATATTGGACAGGTATGGCTGCAGGCCTAACTAGATCACGTGGTCTCGCATAATTATCTTTCAACTAAATGTCTACCTTGGCCTTATATTCAGTCCCACCACGTCTGTGCTGTCCTGGGGATTGTCTAGACGACGCATTCCATATACACCGTTGCTATCAACAGACACCGCTAAACAATAATGCATACGATAATATAAACCAGAGATAATCGTAGGTTTTTGTCAAAGGACCAACGTTTCTATTTAAGCATAAACAGACTTGGACATATTACAAAACGAACGCGTAATGCACGTGCATTTAACTTTTTGACAAGTAACAGACGAAATGCACGTTTGCTAGAAAACAAATTGCCCATTTTAAAGGTCGTAAATGCCATGTCAGAAGCGCTTTATCGCGCCACACGAATATAAATCAATGCTGCCTTGGTCACAGGGGGTATATTTATATAGTGCAATGTTGAATTATTCAATATGTGCTCTAATACCCTGCATGTGGTTTGACATTATGCGCACACATAGTTATATATAATTCCGCTTAGAGCACGCATATCATATAAGTAAAGTATGAGAGCGGGAGCCAGGCATACATCGTATTGTCACTGGCAGCACCATACACATACAGTACAGCTCGGGATTAAGTTAAAACTTGTCAAAAAGAATACTATAAACGTTCGACATTGCCTTGTGCAGCAATGTCTTCCATTCCAATATTGCGCACAATATTCAACAGTACGTTTTGCTTTGTTTTTTGAAATATTACAAATTATTTCTGGCCTGTACTGTGATGGGTGCATTTATTTTGGAAGACATATCTCCATAGTAGAAGGTTACTTAACAAATTCAAAATTCAATAAAATATAATTCCCTATAAATCAAGAGGCCCAAGGGGCCAGTATCGCTCACCTGGCCCATAGGCATTTCAACTACAATGCTTATTAACAATAAGTAGTACGCTAATGAGGTGAGCAGACTTGTAACAAGAAAACAGAGGCCATGTATCAACTTCTCTTGAACAAACTTTAATGGCCCCTTAGACATCAATATAATCTCCCATATTTCATCCCGATCACTTAAACAGTTCTGGAGAAGATGTTTTCTCGAAAACTATGTCATCCAGGAATGATTCGGCCAATCGAGTTCACAAGTGAACAAATTTGGTTCAGCGCTTGCCCTAGATCATATTTCATGAGTTCTGAATCGATCCCTCAAACGGTTTCGGAGAAGATTTTAAAAGAAATTTCTAAAAAAATCGGCCAAAATCAAAGATGGCCGCCGGCCCAATTGACCGATCGGCTTCGTTTGAACACACTTGAATCTCTATGCCCTAAGGATGTGTCCTGCTAAATATAATTGAAATTGTCTCAGTAGTTGTCGAGAAGACATTTTAAATTTCCCATTGCTTTAGTATGGGAGCTGTTGGCACGAAAATGATCCATGATCGCCGCCAAACCGTTTATCCGGCCGTTTAAAAAATTGCAAATTTGAAATCAGAATACTGAAAAACACATAAAACCAATTTCGGCCTCAAAATCCATCAAATAAAAAGAATCAAATATGGCCGCCAAATACGCTATAGGTATACGGCGGCCATGCTTTTAGGGGGTTCAACTCCCCTTGAACAAATTTTAATGGCCCTTAGACCCTAATCATATCTGACAAATTTCGACCCGATCCGTTCAGCGGTTATGCAGACGTCGTTTTCGCTAAAACTAGGTCAACAAAGATGGCCGCCGAACCATTTGCCCAATCAAGTTCCCTTGAACAAACTTGGTTCAGGTCTTGCCCAAGATCATATTTCATGGGGTTTGCATCAATCCGTCTATCGGCTTTGGAGAAGATTTTTAAAGACGTTTCATAAAATCGGCCGAAATCTAAGATGACCGCCGACCAAATTGCCCGATCGGTTTCCTTTGAACACACTTGGATCCCGATGCCCTACGGATGCTTCCTTCCAAATATAATTGAAATCGGTCCAGTGGTTCTTGAGAACACGTCATTTCAGGGAAAAGTTGACGGACGGACGACGGGCGACGGACACGCAACGGACGGTCGCCACAGGATAAGCCCACTTGGCCTTTCAGGCCAGGTGAGCAACAATGGGTGAGTTGCTCCTCCACATTTGCCACTCTCTCGTGATATTTGAACAGAAACTGTATATTGTGTTAGCGGGTTGCTTTAATGGGCCTGCCCATGCATTGCCGCAGTGCCCGTCGTCTACAGTGCATACATAACATATACAGGACAGTGGGGGTGGGGGGGGGGGGGAATCTGGAGCATGTCCCACACAGACCAATAAAAGATGGCATTACAATGGACCTTTCCAGAATTAGCTATTCCCCGCCCATGTTGGGATCGATCGATCCCTGAACTCCCTGACTATCAATTTCCAGAAAACTATACAGGTATGTTGTTGAATATTTTGAAACAAATTTGACTGGGTGCTGCCTATTTCAAAATATTCAACATCATCTGTATTAAATAGTGAAGGCATAGAACTACAATTCGTACACTGTGTCTGACTATTAAGCGTTTAAAACGTACTAAATCGAGTCATTCATACTGTAATTGATTATGACGCCATCCTACACGTCACGTAGTTGATTATGACGTATAATGGTTGAGTAAACTGGAAAGTTCCATTAGTTGGTGCCCGCAGACGCTAGCAACTTACAGTAAGACCAATGGAGAAATAGTCAATGCACTGCGTATTAACGTGTAAATAAACCAAGGCCATATCCCTTAAATTGTCACTGTCTGACATTTGTAGCCTCGGTGGCGAACCTACATCATTTCACCGTGACGTCAGGCAACACGTGACATATTTTGATTAACACCTCAGACGGTTGAGTGTGAGATCGGGCCCCTCCAATAGATCTGTGTATCGCTTTTTAAAATACAATAACCACAAGACATCCCTTGTAGGCCATGCACATATACACACGGCGCGCGTTTCACATATTATGTAATAATACGAGAACTGCGGTCTCTTCGTGAGCTTTTTTAGCTACGGCAGATTTATGTAATCCCCGGGTTGGCATGAAAAATTGAGCATCTAATGGCGCGTTGCAGCTGTGAGCCTTGCATAAATGCAATCGTGTTTGAACGTCTAATGATTTATACGTTGCTTTAATGATGTAACCCTTATAAAACAAAACCAGACACATTTGTTATTACTGTACATGCTATTCTGATGGATATTTTGAAAGTAATTTTACTGGAACATGGTGATGGCTAATATTCAACATCTCTACTGTATTGTTGTCTCGAAATTAAGACACGGGCATTTCAAACGTTAAGCAGGCGCTGTTAGTGCGTTGCGAGCTCGCTTTCCTCTTTCCCTGGCACACGCTAACGTATATCCATGCAACCCCTAAACCCGTGTTTCGACACTACGATTATCAGAACTGTTCATGGAATTAGAGAAAATAGAAATGACGCTATGACAATAAATCTCACCTGACTAACAATGAATTATAAATCTGTGTACACTAAACTCATGTTCTCAATGACCAAGAAACAATCGCTATCAACGACATTAATAAAACTGAGCGACTTTAATGAAACTGATTTTCAAGATGGGTGCTCGTGTGACGGATTTGGGCCAATTTTATACTACCCATGCTAGAATGGATGGAATTCCAGAGATTGAGATCAAGCGTCCAAAGCTACACATACCTTCGCCACGAACAATGAACTTCAAGATGGCTGCCTGTTTGTCACATTGAATTTCACATTTCAACAATTTTATATACATCATTCCCAGGTGTCGCCCACCGTGTTTTCAAAATCTTTCTAAAAGTGATTCAAGTTTCGTTGAAACATATTTTCAAGATGGCGGCGTGGATGCCATATTATGTTCCGCGGTTGGCTCAATTTAATGGGCATATTTTGAAAGGTACACACAATGCATTTTCAGTGTTTTGAAACAATCGGTCTAAATTGTAGAGATGGATACAATGGAAACTGGATGTCAAGATCCCAAGGGGCTGCTGGTGACCAATTTGGATTTTAAATCCATCCATTTGTTATACGAATCCTCCAATTAAGAGACTTCTAGGTGTGTGCATAATACGGCCAAAGCGGCAGAGTTATCCGACAAAGACACTTTTTCAAAATGTTTGACTGGCTAGTGGCCATTTTGAATGTTGCATCTAGATGCACTGTGAAAAGAATCTTCGCCACATAACGCCTCATGGATTTCCACAGTTTTGAAACATTTGAGTCATTTAAAAAGAAGTATTTCCTGGAATAACATGCTGTAAGATGAACGCGTGGCAGCCATTTCGGAGTGTGTAGTGATTCCAATGTTTAGAAACATCTTCATACGTAAACGAGTTTCAATATTTGAAAAAGAAGCCTAAGGGCATGTATCCATCACCCAAGGGCCTGTGCCGCTCACCTGGAATTATTGGCTGCTTGCACAACTGAACAAAGCGAAGTGACAACTGGACAACTTTACCAATCTAATTGCTGTGAACAAGGTTTAGCTAAGTTTGACTAACATCGACCTAGTGGGTAATACGTAGTCTTTATTATGATTTTCTCAGGATGTTTCACAACGTCCAGGATAGCCACCAAACACCATACATTTTGATCGATCCACAACAACCAAGATGGTTGAAGCATCAACCTTCCATGGGCAAACCGTATTGGCCCTTATTCTCTAATAATATTTCACAAATGTCAGCCTGATCTGTTTACTGATACTGGAGAAGTCGTTTTCGAGAAAAGTAGGTCACTCAAGATGGCTGCCGAAACATTTACGCAATAAAGTTCCCTTGTACAAATTTCGTTCAGCTGTTTCCCCGGATGATGTTGCATGGAGTTTGAATCGATACCCCACACAGGTCCGGAGATGATTCTTTTAAAAGATGTTTCTAAGAATCGGACAAAATCCAAGATGGCCGCCTGTTAAGTGGTCAATCCGCTTCCTTTGAAAAACTTGCATCTCTATGCCTTATGGATGCTTCGTGACAACTATAATTGAAATCGTCCCGTGGTTCTTGAGAACAGCTTTTATATTTTGTATTGCATTAGTATGGGAAATGTTTGCGAGAAAAAGATCCAAGGTGGCTGCCAAAAGTGTTTACCCAACAGTTTTGAAAGCGGGAATCGAAAATCAGCATATGCAGAAACCAATATAAAACCACGTTCTGCTTCAAAATCGATGCAAAACAATATGGCCGTCAAACACTCTGCAGTCTGCATTCAGTGGTTCTCTCGAAGAAGCGGGCTTCCAAAAAATAGGGCTTCCAAGATGGCCGCCGAACCATTTGGCAAATCAAGTTCCCTTGCGGAAACTCGGTGCAGCTCTTGCCCTATGTGATAGTTCTTGAGTTTAGACTCAATCTCCCAATTGATTTCGAGAAGCTTTTTAAAGACGTTTCTAAAAACCAGGAACAACCCCACCAAGTCGGGTTCCTTTGAACAAACTCAGATCGCAATGGTATAAGGATGATTGTTGTCAAATATAACTGAAATCGTCCCAGTTGTTGTCAAGAAGACATTTTAAATTTCCTATTGTTTGAGTATCGGAGATTTTTTGTCGGGAAAATGGTTCAAGATGGCCGCCAAAGCGCTTATCAGACAGTTTCGAAAGTGGAAATTTGAAATCAGCTTTCACGAAAATGTTTATAAATCCAATTTCGGGTTCAAAATCCATCAAATAATAGGATTCGATTTTGCCGCCATACAGACTGCATTTTGATTAGTCCATCGCGGCTATGTTTTTTACGTATCATCCTCCCTTGAATCAACTTGTTTTTGCACAAAAAAATGTTATCCAAGATGGCCGCCAAATCAGGTTCCCTTGGTTCAGCTCTTGCCCCAGATGATAGTTCGTGAGTTTTAAAAGTCGTGTAAAGCAAAGTTGACGGATGGACGGATGACTGATGGACGGACGGACAGACGATGGCCAGTCGCCGCGGCATAAACACACTTAATCTTCCAGAGCAGGTGAGCAAATAATCCAATAACACTTACAACTACAACATGGTTTTATCCAGGAATTTGGTCACGGGTGGGGCCAACTTAATTGAATGCAGGTACAGTGCCTACACAATTTGCATTTAAATCGCAAAAAGTGCGTAAATCCGCAAAATTCGTGGTGGCCATGCTACCTAAAATGCCCCCGTCGCAATAATACCCTGGACAACATATGGAAATAATGTTCAGGCGGCATCTTGAAGTCACTAGTGGATGTCATACATGGGCCAAACTGGGATTGTGATGCTACCGATACAGCCTCCGATAGATTACCAACGTGTTGCACTAATCAGTGACAGTTACAGAGCGTCGGTGTCTAGCTATTTAGCTACCTAAGACTTACTATTCGTAAGCTTACAGGCAAACAATTCCAGATTGATTTTAACATATTTAGTGTAAACCGTCTAATATAGCCGAACACAATACACAATGTATTGGCTTAATGCATATTGTTGGTGCTAATACAGAAACTAGAATTGTAGTGATTTATTGTTTTTTGGTAGTTATCACTTTCGTTTGCGATGCCTTAACTGCACATTTTGATCCAGTACCACTGGGTTAGATCGTTTTTCCCTCAGGACGCACTTACTTAATCTTGACTACCCAAGACCTAGCCCACACGACATAGTTTGCGTTCTTATATATTGACTACCTACACTAAGGTGATCCCTTGAGTTTCATCTATTCTAAGTTTATATCAGAGTTGTTAATCTGCTATGTAATCAGATGTAGTCGGCCTCTATCTTCTTATTATTATTCCCAAGGATGAAGAATGATGGTAAAACAATTCTTTTTGAAATTTTTCTTTCAAAATGGCCGCGGAATTTGGGTTGGTCTGATCGAGTCGAACCTTGATGATCTTAAATGTATATATAGACTTGACTTCATACATATTTAGAGGAAGTTCAATCCAAAAATGTTCGCTAACTCAGCCTTTCCATGCCATATATCTCCATGGCAAAACCATCGGGCAGTATTTGAAGTGCGTTTTCTCCTATAGTTGTGTTCCGATTCTCTTCAAACCATATCAGATTCTAGAACATTGAGAGATCTAAATCATTTCTAATGAACATTTTACTATCTCCACTGGGGTCACGGTAACTTGCGAGTCAAAATTTCGAATTTTCATGTTTGGCATACGTAATCTCACTTTCATCATACAACATCAAAGAGCAGCGTAGAAGACACCGTGTTTTATCCTTTAGGGCCTATGGCCAGCTGCTATCAATTCTCTAGAAATCATCTATTCCATGCACAATGTAAACCTATGGGAACTTCAACTATAGATCTTTGAACTGCGACTACACCTATACTTTTTATCAAATCAGCACCAGACATGTTTACTGGTTACATACTAAGACCGCTGATAATATTCTTAAATGGCTAGACATCGCAGATTAATAGCTACTTCAGTAAATGTGTTCTAGTCATGCATTTTTTCTGACTGTCTTCCGTGGCTATAGAGCTCTGTATTCCATGTGGCTCAGTTAGCATTATGAGAGGTCAACAGAGGGTGCTTACTTATAACAGATGTGCCACGACAGGCTACTCCTTAACTATATTCTGGTAGGCGAGATATTTGCTCCGCCTACACTGGATAGACAGCGCCAATTCCCAATGGCGTGAGGGGCATTGCGATCATGCTTCAGCACTCCTGTTCATGTGGATGTTATTCCAGACCGAAACCCACCAGAATAGAAAATAATTCGACCTTAGGCAGCAACAACTTTCAATGAATCAAACACATTTCACAATAGGTTTTCAGTGTAGATGTCAGAGCACATGATACTTAGATACATAGACATAACTTGGAGGAAAATTGTTAATGTGTTAATTTAGTTTGTATCTACTTTGGCAATACAAGTTGTCAGATGATACATCACAGGACGGGGGAAATAAAGCTCCAATTACGCATTAATTAACCCCTGATTATATGGGTGAGGATAATTTGGCCATCCCTTGGTTCATCGGGGACACTCGCAGAAGCTTGCGATTGGACTTAATTTAAAGGTCATTTAAATACAATACCATAGTCTACACATTGCCCTTAGAAGCGCTACAGACCAAGGTCTGCATTTGCATCTGGTGGATCGTTTTCCCAAACACCCTTGGCCAAAATGCAAAGTTGTCGGCCTTCATCGTTTGGACTCCTGATCTGTTCGCAGAAAGGACTAGAACTAAAGCCGCCTAGATGGTGTGAGATGTAAGCACGTGTGCCTATGGTGAGCAGTCAACCCCATCCCATAACCTAACCCTGATAATAATGCAGCTATGGTTGAGCCTTAAAAGTATAATGAGCCGATGCTGTGGACTTCCTTTTCTAGTGAGAACCTCTTAGAACTCATTGGACGATGCACAGTTCCGGGGCAATGGTCAATGAAGTCTGTTTAAGAGGTTATGCAAACACACGTTTCCTCGTGGAAAAGACGGACTGTGGTAGGATAAAGGTACATTTATAGGCTGTTGAATCTTCCAGCTACGTACGTCATGCTGTCTGTAATTATGTTCCTCTGAATACGTGCTCTTGATTCTTAGATGATTCCAGTACCATACTGGTGTTATTATTTTAAGCTTGGTATAGCACCATTGCAAAGGTGCACAGAAAAAGCTCCCCGTCGGCAACCAAGAATGAACCAAACACACTTCTATGTGTAAGTCTAAAACCTTTTCACTTGACGAGGAGAGTGCAAAGGATATGCCTGAGATTTGATGTCGCATACACAGTCTCGTGTCCGAAAGTAATTTCGTAAGAGGAGACATATACTTTCTTTTATGATCAGGTATTCACTCAGCCTTCCTACATTGGCACAGTGGTGACCACACTGTTGATTTAAGTGTTTTATTCTATAATTCCTATTATCCAAAAACGTACCCTTCTTTACAATCCCCTTTATCTGTCATCCATTACCATTCTTAATTCTCTGAAGAAATCTGATTCTTCGTCATAACAAATAATATAGCCTATTTTTGTTTAGTCTCACATCAAGTGAGGCGGGCCTTACCTTCTATTGGCTAGCCCTTGTAACTGAGTTAACTCCATCATTTTATCTGGACTTTTCTACTCCTGGCATGGATAACTATTCAGGAATGGAAATTGATTAGGCCAATTTATTATTTGAGAGGCAGCCAACCTCACCAATATGTCCCACATGTTAACAGATTGCATACTCAAGACATTTGATCTCACTTCCTGTCTACTCAAGTGGGGCTGCGGGCAGCTTTTCACGTGCTTTTCATTCAGTCGCGATGCATAGGTGAGGAGTGTGTTATTGAACGTCAGTCTAAATTAGTATACAAGTAAATGTCTGCGGATTATCAACACACTCCTCACCAGCACAAGTTGGGCTCGGCTCTCACCCTCTCTATTCCCATTGCATCATGCTTCTCTTAGGCGAGGGTGCTGTTGTTAGAATATCAGCTACACATCTTACTCCCTAACTTGTGCTTGACGAATGTGTGCCATACTGTGTTTTAAACCGCCGCCCACGAATAGTTGGTAAAATAGGGCAACTGGGTCTACCTTGTCCATATGTGGCCATGGTCTTTAAGTGTGAAACATTGAAGATGTGACTCTAAAACCTATGCTGGCCAGAGACGTGAACATCTGGATGACAAATACAAACATTGACATGGCGACGGGAATTTGGGACTAAACCCAAGAATATTGGTTGGACATGTATGTCGAAACACTGCATTTGCGATTTCAAATTTGGCAATGTACACAGGAAATATTTAATGTCTCTCCATGAATACACATTTTCATGTGCGAAAAGATAAATCATGCATAATGTAAAGGTTGTTCTATATATAAAATAAAAAAGGATCGTACGTGCGTGTAAGGCAGCAACAGCTTACAGTCACAGTACTTTCAAAGTATGGATATTCTTGGAATAGGGCATTGACATTAAACGTGAATTGATTTCCAAGTGTTCGAATACTGAATAGTATAGACGCGTTATTCATGCCCCTTCATGTGCCAACGAGCTTAGCTTTTTGCTTGAAAATCAAGAAGGAAGGTAGTGAAGAGAGCTTAGGTATAACTTGTGTCATAACGAGGCTTTCGTACCGATGACCTTGATGTTTGTGGTAGCGATATTTGGCCTTTTGACTCCCGATGCTAGATGCTCTAATGAGAGCAAAGGAACTACCCCACCTCAGGTTATGTAAAGATCTCTCCATGAGTACGTGACATATCACGCCGACCATACAATAGTGACGCGTAATATACCATCAGACATACAGATGGAGAGACATACCTGATTATTAGAATAGACACATGTGACTAATGGACTTTAGCCAATGAGTAATGCATTATGTAGTGTATTAAAAGCATAGCAATAGCATGTGCAGGGAACCAGATGTTCAAAGGCCCTGCCCAAAACCATAATGTGCTTGCCGCATATGCCAACGTTTTGTCACAAGTGTTTTAGTCTTTGTCACCAATTTTTATATATTTCATGTTCATAAATTATAATTTCTGGCTTGAATTGTCAATGTTTCTGATTCCATTATCGATGTTCCAAGTGCGCAATTGGAACTAATTCCAAAATAATGCTACAGAAAACAGGGTCTTCCTACACAAGGCAATGCGAATCAACGTAACCATATTATTAACAATTGTGTGGACTGTTAAGAGAAGGTGGGAGATGTGAGCATAAAAATTCCCGTTACAATAAAGTGTTGCTAAATTCCGAAGTGCATTTAAATGATAAACGCGCCATTAAGATATGCAAGTTAATTTGGCAAATAAAGAGTGACAGTGAACTGTTATATTTTCTGATGACCAAATACGAATTAGAGTTTCTTTTAAATTATATAGCGTTGATTTACTAATAGACGAGCGAGTGTAGTTGCCTCTTGATACATGCTCTATCGCTTCAGAAATAAGACATATATAAATGTTAGCTGACCTCTGTTATGCTTAGTTATAATCGTAGATTATTCCTGGGCTCATTTCTGCTGAACATCTGACATGAGCTATGCACACAATGGTAGATGCAAATCCTGCTTTGTTAAATAGCAACAGTTCTCATCCACCGTACTCTCGTACTTGGTGTCACGCTCTAATTCCAATATGAGCGCGCATACGCTTGTCTGGGTGTACAGAAGGAAGATAGCAGTGTATATATGATCTATATCGGTACCGGAAACTATATCAATCTGCATATGCTCAACCGACGAAAAGAAATTACCATTGCATTGCTATTCGACTATATCATCTGCTAATGTGCTCTGAGTGCAAAGCAGTGGCAACGTGGCTAGACGAATATGAACCGGAATGCCCGTCTATAACCACACTTGCATCACTTATATATATTGAACGCGACTCTCTGCTGGTATTCTAGTCTATGATATAGAATGGAATTTGGAGACAATAATAGAAGATATGCACCTTTAGGAGCAATAACACATGTCCCGCCCATTTCTAACTATGCCCACCCCGTGTCTAGCTATGTCCCGCCCATTTCTAGCTTTGCTCCATCCACATTTTGCCCGTGTTGGGATCGATCGAAGTGTGAATTCCAGAGTCCAACGGCCAAGGTAACCGTACAGGTAAGCTGTGGAAGATGTTGGAACTATTTTCGCTGGGTGCTATTGCTGTCTATGCCAGCACCAGCGCCCAGCTAAGTTAGATTCAACACGATCAACATAATATTAAAGGGGCATGTTCACACCAGAATGACTGAAAATAAAAATTTTAAACTTGTACTAGTTTAGAGGCGTTTATTGTCGTACTAGATTAGATATAATGAAACGAAATCAATTTCAGCATATGATGGTTTCATTCCGTATAAATTAATATAATTTTCTTAATCGTGAATTTGAATTAGGGGCTCGTGTTTCTAATTCGATTTCCCAACTTAAAAATATATATTAATTTCGACGTAATGAACTCATCATCTGTTAAACCTTATTTCGTTTCATTAAATCTCGGCACACAATTTAAGCCTCTAAAAGTATACAATTGAAACCAATTTTTTCAAGTATTTTAGTGTGAATACATGCACCATTAAATAATATATCTATCAAAGATATACAATTCGTACAGTTGCCTGACTATTCCAGCTTCATGACAGAGTCGTGTCTGTCAATTGTGATTGTCACGTCAACCTATATGTGACGTACTATATCATGCCGTCATATACTTGAGTGACAAATCGGATCCATGCATGGTAAGCAGTATTGGGGTCCGGCTGGCGGTGGCTCTTGAATATGGGTGGTCGGATGGCTACCTGTCATAGATAACTACTATGTATTGACCCTAGGGCAATTGCCCGAAATAGAGAGGTGTGACTATATATAGCGAAGTGGTCATTTAGAAGAGTCTTAGGCCGTGTTCTCAATAGAGAGTTAATCAGTAATAGTCTGTGGTGTTATATGGTGCAAGTCTCTCTGGTTGTTCTATTGGTATACGGACACTAAATCCGGCCAACGCCGGTATGAACCCCTGTAACAACTGCGACGTCCAGGTTCGATACAGATAGGGGGAGGGGTTGCTTTCCGCTACGTCTGTCTGTGTGTCTCTTTGTGTCTGCCTCTGGAGCTGTATTAAAGAAATGGATCCGGAGTTGGCCAAATTCTGAATCAACTATTATCTCCGATACGTTTGGTCCGATTTTGCTAAAATGTGAACACGAGAAAGAGACTGATCCTACATACCGAACGAGTCTACTACTTTGCGCGTGATACAAATGAATCCGGAACACGAATTCCGAACCATCTTTGCAATCTTGCAATGACTGAAAACTGGGGTGTGAGTGCGCTTGTTATTTTTCCATAACTACTCGCATTAGAACATTCTTCTTATTAATTTGTATATATGTCTACCTGTCACATGCAATGGAACTTGCCCAAAACGAGGACCTGTCTTTCGCCCATCTGATGATAGTTACTTAAGGCGGGAAGGAGGTCTTAAAACAATTCGTTTTTTAGAAACGACCATCTTTTGGCCACTAACAAAACCTCGTAGAATATCATTTAGCTGCTTTGACCGACCGGCTGTCTTTAGTAACCAGTATCTCATGGCCTGGCAAGGGTTCGCTATAAGCAGACACAACAGTATATATTCGCCCGTTAATATAGTTATCCTAAGAAGTATCCGGCTAGTTGCAGCTGACGGCTCAAACTGACACATATTTGAAATTCAACTTCTAGCAAAAAAAAGCACTTGAACACATAGATTAGTAATTGTCACTGTCAAAGTTGTCGTTTTACTCGCCAAGAGGACAAAACGCATCCCGTGGTGAAGATATATGATCGTCCCTGTTAACGCTGGGTACCGGGCCGTCGCTGGACCAATACAGGGCATATGGGGCCTAGACATTGGCCCAGTAACATGCGTTGCCAGCGGTTGTGTTCTTGCTTTGACTGCTGCCTTATGATTTTTGATACGGTTTACTTTTACCCGTGAACCAGATAATTAGTTTGCAGATGATACGTAGTATCTTTAAACACACGCTGTTGCTCTTTTCAGTTGCTGTCTATATGATATCGATGAACATACCACACACGCTAATTCGCGTCAATCAAATGAACCACACAGCACAAATGGCGTAGGCAAATCTAAATAACCAGTAGAACCACTGCGGGGTAGGCAGATCCACATCTACTACTACTACTACTACTACTACTACTACTACTACTACTACTACTACTAATACTACTACTATTACTATTACTACTACTACTACTACTACTACTACTACTACTATTACTACTACTACTACTACTACTACTACTACTACTACTACTACTACTACTACTACTACTACTACTACTGCTGCTACCGCTAGTACAGCTGCTGTTTCTGCTGCTACTACAGATGCCGATGCCACTGCTGCTGGTACTGCTGCTGATGCTGTTACTGTTACCACTACTACTACTACTACTACTACTGCTGCTGTTGCTGCTGTTGCTGCTGCTGCTGCTGTTGCGGCTGCTGCTACTACTACTACTACTACTACTACTACTACTACTACTACTACTACTACTACTACCACTACTACTACTACTACCGTTGCTTGCCCTGCTATTATTATTATTATTATTATTATTATTATTATTATTATAGCTGACATTTATTTTTGGAATTTTCGTTATACATGTTTTTATTCGTTCAGAATTGCATATATTTGTCTTCGTTCGGCTGTAAGCACATGCGTCTCTCTGTCTCGTTGTAACGTATGGCTGAATTGCTCACGACCCATCAATCTTCCGCCGATCACAACACAGCTAATCCGTTATCCATCACGCCCTTTGACCGGGCCGGAGAGAGATAGCCGCTGGTTTATAGTGGCTGAAAATAAATGGCCCGTCTTTTGCAAGCAAAGGGCTACCTCTCAGCTGCATACGCGAGCCTCAGGGACATACATGGATACGCGTTCTGCGGGGACGATACAATCGCCAAACTGCAGACCACGTATACATGTATATGCCTATATGTATCTATAGCAGGTAAAAACATGCAGTTAAAGACATGCTGGCTGTTTTAAACCGATATGATTAAATACCACGCTAGCTTATATATACAACCCACATTTCCCGTAATAGCCTCCCCATTTCATCTGAATCCTATGTAAATTTCAGGAAGCAAGTATTGCCATTAGACAAATGTGGGGTTAGATTGTAAATAATTATTTTGTAGCGACAGACTATATTTAAACCTCTTACCGGCACAGATCAAAAACGTTAACCCCTTTAAGATACAAAGAATAATATTGTTGAATATTTGGGAATAATATTGTTGAATATTTTGACAATATTTGAACTGGACTCTATTGTTGCCGATTACAACAGCAGGTTGCGGTTGAATATATTTCAAAGTATTTTTGTAGTTGTATTGAAATCGAATCAGTGTAGTTGTAACTGCTAGCGGCTCTCAATACTGAGCGGAACATACTAATCTCATACATGTTCTAACTACAAGTTAAAGGTGCATATTCACGGCTGAATGACTGAAAATTAAATTGTTAAAATTGTATATGGTTAGAGGCTTAACTTATGTGCCAAGATGCAATGACGCGAACAAAATCTTAATATATGATGCCTTCACGCTATAAAACGTAATACAATTTTTAGTTGTGAATGTGAATTAGGGACTCGTGCCTCTAATTCAATGTCACAACGTAAAACAGTATATTAAAGGTGCATATTCACAGTAAAATTTCGGTAAATTAAATTGTTTAACTTATACAATTTTAGAGACTAAGGCCGTGGTCTCACTAGAGACTTGACCGGCGTAACGCAATATTGTGGCGTGGCGTTAGTCTTGATTAACTCTCCAGTGAGAACATGGCCTTAAACGGTGAGCCTATATGTAATGAAACGCAATAAATCTTAACATATGATGATTTCATTCCATATAAATTAATATAATTTTGTAAATTGCAAAATTGAAATAGAGGCACGGGACTCTATTTCAATTTCGCAACTTAAAAAAATAAAATATTAATTTATATGAAATGGAATGATCATATGTTAAGATCTATTTCATTTCATTACATTAAGACCTCATTCTCATTGCCTAATCCTGTTTACTTATTTCTTGTACTATGTCCGTTAGTAATTAGCCGAAATATCGGTTTGCATTCACACTGCAAGAAGATAGTCCCGGACTGGACGGTGGCGCTACCTGGTGGAGTGCCAGATACAATGCGTTACGTAGCGCTCCCTACCAGGCAGGGACAGACACATCTCACAGTAACGCTACATGGCAAATTTTTGACGGATTTGTCCGTGTTCACATAGAGAAGTAGTAGCGATATATCGGAAGATAAACCCCCGATTTTGTGGGATTAAATTTCGAAATAAATTACGTATTTATTCCGGTACAAGGGCCAGTCCAATGAGTACGCTAGCCGATATACCTGCTATTTAACGAAATAGTAGCTGTACATATGATATGCCATAGGCACATAATTTACTCCTATAAAAGAATACAATTTTAACAATTTTATTTTCAATCACACTTTTGTGAATATGCACCTTTAACTTATATGGAATGAACTCATCAGATGCTAAGCTGTATTTCGTTTCATTGCATATAGGCTCACAGTTTAAGGCCGTGTTCTCACTAGAGCCTTAACCGGCGTAACGCAATACTGAGGTATGGCGTTATTGTCGATTAAGTCTTCTGTGAGAACACGGCTTAAGCCTCTAAAAATATATAATTTAAACAATTTTATTTTCAGTAATTTTGCTGTGAATATGCACGTTTAAGAGTTAAAGACGGGCCGAATAGAATCATTTATGACCTTACTGATTATGATGTCATCCTACACGACGTTTAGATGACGTCATATAATGTCAGATCATAGATGGATAGATACGCTGGAATGGTGAATTATGATGCTTCCATTCCGTATCACCCAATATATCTTAAGTTGAATTTGGTATGTGTCTCTAATTTAAATTCATAACTTAAAACAATTATAGTAATTTCTACATAATGAAATCATCATATAATAAGATTTATTACCTGCCATTACATTGGCTTATTATGGTCCAGACTGAGAGTAATATATTGTAAGTTACGTAACCAGTGTGTAGAATATGCTATCTCCCAATAGATTTACATATTAAGAACACAGTTCTATTAAAACTTCACCGATTTCATTCACATGTTTCTACTTATTATTATTATTATTATTATTATTATTATTATTATTATTAAATTATTATTATTATTAATATTATTATTATTATTATTATTTTGTATTATTATTATTATTATTATTATTATTATTATTATTAGTATTATTATCATCGTCCTTCTAAAATAGGAAATCAGTATCCGTTCCCGACAACAGCGTAAATAATAATAATAATAATTATAATAATAATAATTATTATTATTAATATTATTATTATTATCTTCAATATTATTATTATTATTATTATTATTATTATTATTATTATTATTATTATTATCATCTGAATTTCAAAAAACAAGCATGCGTTAAACTACCTCTTATAGCCGACAACCTTACAGCTTCCAGTCGAGTTTATACATACCGGATTTTGTGATATTATTATTATTATTATTATTATTTTATTTTTATGTTTTATTATTATTATTATTATTATTATTATTATTATTATTATTATTTTTATTAGTATTATTTAACATACCTGAGCTGTACTGCATGCGCCTCATCCATGGATAGATGTGTGGTTGACTGTAGCTCGGTGATGTAGTGGTAGATTGTCCAGTCGGGGTGGTTGGAGAGTGGCATTGAATGGGCGAGATTCCAGTTTCAGGAAGACCTGTGCCTACACTACCACTACTGCCACCTCCTCCTCCTCCCCCACCACCACCGGCATCGCCCATATGTGTTATTTGACCACCGTTACTATAGTAACCACTGTCTTGATTGTTAATTCCTACATGCGAATTCATTGTTTGATGCATTTCCGTTGGATGCATCTCCCCGCTCTGACCACCACCCTGCTGCATGCACGTACGAGTGTCCGCAGTGGTGTGGCCCGAATGAGCCATGGATAAGTTTGTAGGGACAACTTGGCCACCTCCGGCACCACCAGCCACAGAAGCAACAGCCTGCATATTGATAAGCGGCGAACATTGTCCATGTTGCGAATGCGACTGTTGTTGTTGTTGTTGTTGTTGTTGTTGATGCGGCTGCTGTTGTCCCGCGTGACCAGTCGCGGATAGGTGACTAAGACGAGGACTACTATGGTAATACTCGCCATTGTGTTCCATCTTTGGAGCGACAGGTGCGCTGTGTGGGTTAACACGGTGTTGGTGTTGTTGCAGTTGCTCTCGTCCTGTATTATACGAATATCGGCCTCCATAATTCTGATTGTATAATCCTACCGCCGGACCCGCGCCAGCGTCCACGGGACCACCTGGGTAGTACCCGGCGTGTTCGTCAAGCGATTCTGCACCTGACCCTGGAGGCATACATCCACCCGGACCACTTCCACCCGCGCCACCTCCGACTCCACCACCGCATTGCGAATCTAATGCAGCTTGTCCGTAGCAGTCAGATAGAGAACTTACAAAATACGAGCTCATTTGGACGAACACGGTCCTATCGTTTGAGAAGTTGTTTCGCGGGCAATAAAAGCGGCCGTAAATGTCAGATCGTGGTACAGAGCAAATGAATTATGCCGATGCGAAAACTACCACCGCTGCCAGATCCTGCGCGCGGCAGCCGGAACACTCCAGTGTACATCCGCCACGCTGAAAATGAAAGCAAAACATTCCAATCATGTGATCGACGACGACCAATCATAAATCAGAGACAGTTCTATTTCAACTCCCCTTTCATCGAATCCTGTTAGACTCGGGTCATCAACTGAGGGTGCATATTTCACGTTGTTAGATAAAAGAAAAAGGAAATAAACCGACACATTCCAATATGCGTATGCACTTTTTTCAACTATTACCCCCAGAATATTTCTCAACCTAACATGATTCGAGAGAACTGATTCAGTACAGTTGATCTAACGGCCATCAGGGCAAACAGACTAGGCCATATTCATTAGGAATTGACACTTAACGATGGCTATAATAGTTATCTGCACTATAAAATATACGCAATGAAAACGCAATAAAATTGACGCGTCAGCGATGACGTGCTGCCTGTGAGGACAGGAGGTGCTGATCCCCCAGGGCAGGAGGTGCTGATCCCCCAGGGCAGGAGGTGCTGATCCCCCAGGGCATGAGGTGCTGATCCCCCAGGACGAGAGGCTATTACACTACACATTTTAACCCTTTAATGACTAAATCTGGTCAATAAAATTGCATTAATTTACAGGCCACGAGTATACATTATATACATATATATATATATATATATATATATATATATATATATATATATATATATATATATATATATATATATATACGCACGCACGCACGCAAACATTCACGCCGAGCTATACATCCCCACTGTTTCGCGTACATTAATTCCCATTAATCGAGCATACTTAATAAGTAATTAACAAATTCATTAAATACATAAGATTCGAAAAGCAAATATTTCCCACGTTTGCCACAACTAATTGTAACGCGTCTACCACTACTACTACTACTACTACTACTACTACTACTACTACTACTACTACTACTACTACTACTACTACTACTACTACTACTACCGCTACCTCTACAATTACTACTACTACTACTACTACTACTACTACTACTACTACTACTACTACTACTACTACTACTACAATTACTACTACTACTACTACTACTACTACTACTACTACTACTACTACTACTACTACTACTACTACTAATGCTACTACTAATACTACTACTTTTACTACTAATACTACACCCCCACCCCCCACACACACCGTAGAAAGCTTACAATATGTATACGATTTCTATTACACGCACGCATGCACGCACGCACTCACTCACGCACGCACGCACGCACGCACACCCCGTAGACAGCTTACTATATGTATAGCATTTTTATTACACGCACGCACGTACGCACGCACGCACGCGCACACACACGCACGGGCACGCACATTTTAGTTCGAATCCGCAGCTGCTATCACAAAAGTATGTTTGTCATACGTTTGATCAGAAAGATTATATATGCCCATTTACCACCAGATTGATGATGATACGGCTGCATATAACAAGCTATTGAGTGTGTCACGTCTACTCTGATTAATCCGTGACACTTATGAACGACGATAATTTTTCACACGGTTGACATGCCTTTTAGCTACGTAATGACAAGATATGTCTTCCCGCCTTTAATGGCATCTTGTCATCGATAGTAACCGGTATCTGTGTGTACGGATACCTCTCTATATACTGGCCACCCGCTCGGGGGCAGTAACTTTGACTAAAATATTTAGACTATAATATTAACATGAAAGTAAATGTTCCTATAATTGAGTGTTAGATAATGTGGCAGAGACGATTATCAACTGTCCGCTTCAGTTAAACTCCACGATATCCGGCAAAATGGATGGAATTCGAAAAAGGCGCCATATTATTATTTGTCTAAAATATTGCTCAAAACATACCAGACCGAGCAAAATCGGTAGCATTTGGTTCACTACGTGAAATTAATGGACCTTTCCATTTTAAACTATTCCGGGCCAGTAGAGGCGAGACGAGCTGGGCGCATTGTTTCACACATTTTTCTTTTGTTCTTTCCTTTGTTATTTGGACACCTTTTTGCTTTGCTCTCCGCCACATTTTGTGTCGGATTTCCTTTGATGGGCCCATCCCTTCTCGTATTCTGATTGAATGTTAAATGTAGAGGGTGTCCATAAGCCCCTGCCCCTCATTAAATCACGTGACTCATGCCATCCAATCATGTGCGGTTACGGGTAATTAGCGTAATGACGATTGGCAATGGTTAATGCATTGTGGTAAGGATGATTGATAGGGTACATGTATGGACTCGTCTGTTCCGGTCTCTGGAAATTCATTCACTCACGAAGCCCCATCCACTGGTTAATCACGTGTCTCCTGCCATCCAATGAGGCGAGCTTACGGGTAATTAGTGTAATGACGCATGACAGGTGGTAACCGATCAGCAAACTTGTATAAAAGTGGTTTAAATATCGGCTCTGTTAATTCTAAACGTTTTGATTTTGTTCAAATGGGTTGCTCAACATTTACTATAATTATGAATGCAGCATATTTTATGGGTAGTGACGTGCCCATTGCACTCGGTAACACTGTACACGTCATGAAACGTAATGACGAATTTGTAGTAGACATAAGCGAGTTGAGTGTTGGTAGTGTTTACCCCACCAAGCGTGGGGTGGTTATGTACGACTATATGTTTTGAAAGTTTGCAGCCATGATTCCAGCATTTGAAGAAACTCTACTTATGGCTAGGTGTTCCGACAGAGTAGAGCAGATTAATTACCTATGTAAATTACAACCTCAATGAAAAGTTACTATCAGCACTAAATATCCAGCTCAAACTGAGATGAAACCAGTGGGCAGAAACGTAACATTCCATAGTGACTAGTGGCAAATTCTGAAAGAGAATCTGCATGAAATTCTTGGCGCTATAACAAACTCTACACTCGTGTAAGTGTTTATAGACGAAAAACAACGGTGGCAATCCATTTTAGTGTCTCAGTCTGGCAACGCAATACTGAAAAAAAACCCATTTCTACAGCTGATCGTCGATATTTAGATAAAAACTCGAGATTGTTGAAACCATGCCCTCCACAATTCCAGAGATCAGTTATTAAGCATCAGATTAATGGCTGATGCGTGTCGTTCGGTTAATGGGCAGAGATAAATTGGTCTATGCAGTAACGTGCCTTTACTAGAGTCAGATTAAGGTTAATGATTGACAAAGATGCTTGGTTTGAAATAGTCAGAACTCTAAGCAGTGGTGTAAATGTTAACTCAAAGTTAATATCGGGCAGGTTATACATTGCGACTACAGCTGATGAACTTAACCTAACTACAGATTTAGAGGGTGACACGGTAAAGACTAAGGATTACATATTCTTGAGACCCTCAATGACTCTTACTGGGATTAACGCCATCGATGTTGCTGATTCTGATTCTGAAATAGACCGAGCCATTCAGAACCTTATCGATCACGTATCCTCAGAGGATCTCGGTGCATTAGATTTCTCTATTCAACAGTGGTCTACGGATGCAGAAGAAGAAGAAATGCCTTCATGATTCGAACCCTTGCCGAATACTTTGAGTTCTAATGATCTACCAGATTACAGAGTAGGGTTTCACAGTATTAGAAAAATGAATATCGGTATCGATATCAATTTTCATACTGGTATACCTTTAATACCTGTATTATTCTGATGGGAAAAATGGAGCGAGGCTTGAGTAGCATGATTCTATATTCAACATATATCAGCGCTGCTTAAATAGTCGCCGCACATTTCCACAATAAAACCAAAAAATTACATGAATCCTGATATTAAACGCTAAATTTTAACTCTCTTCAGTTAAATCTTATCCCAAAATGGCTGAAACTCCCTCACATCGTCCCTACAATTGATTTAAATTTGCCACGAAATTACAACTATGTCCGCGTGGAGATCGCTAAATACTGGTAACCAGTGACCATCTCGTCCCGTATACACTCACCAAGTGAAACTGTGAACAGCTAAAGCTGCTGACATTTGACGGACAAATATCAATGTTATGAGTGAAACAGTTGGATATGGATGTAAACGTACGTTTTACTAATTTTCCGGGCTATCAGCATTGATGTATATGTTAGAATAACAAATGAACTTTCCACGATGACCTGTGCTTTATAGGATGAATTTGCAATGGGACAAAACTGCCAGGAAATGTGGAAATCTCCATGCATGGGCACAATTTCGCGATTATAATACACACTAAATAGACTATTATATGCTGTGAATATATATGCCTAAGCTTGCTCTCATTAGAGTAGCTGGTATCGATCGATATCTAATGATACCCACCAACATAAGAAGTGAATAAAGCTCACGGGAATTGAGAAGTGTTTTCTCATATTGTCGGGTTCCTCTTTACTTGGGCTGTTGGGCGGTCACTACAAAGACACGCAATTCTGGGAAATCGCTGACTAACCAGGCTCTAGTAACTGATATAAAATTTAACTCAAAATATTCGTTCCTATTACATGTATGATTTTTCTAGCAAACAACAGGCCGAAATTATTAAATATTAGCGCAGGGAAAGATAGGTTTTAGTAATTTTTAGCCATCTGATGTCTTATGATGGTAATTAAAATAAATGTTATTCGATCTTTTGCGAGAAGTGCATTCTTATTTAAGCAGGCAACTTTCGTAGCCATAATCGTTAATTTATTAAGTACTCTAACCCTAGCCTCAAAACAACAATTTGACAGCTCTGGATACATAAGAAAAGTGTGATTGTTAAATACAGGTAACATATCATTTTCCCATATGAAGTGCATTAACTTATATCGCTAGGCAGCTATATACTATTGAAATATTACTAATGGGAAGCAGATTATCTGCCTAGCAAAATGTTATATCGGTTTTATCTTATATCTCGATATTTTGGTATCAGCAAATTCATATCAGTATGACTAATGGTATAGCTTTGATACCGGTATTCGATATAATATCGGTATATCATGAAGCCCTATTACAGAGACCCGAGTTTTACATCGCCAGACTCGCCCAGCAATGTTGAAATTTACACTCAACCTGATGCTATGCTGTATACCCTCGATACGTTCAATTAAGATATAAATG
This sequence comes from Chaetoderma sp. LZ-2023a, assembly GCA_034401795.1. NCBI lineage: Eukaryota > Metazoa > Mollusca > Caudofoveata > Chaetodermatida > Chaetodermatidae > Chaetoderma > Chaetoderma sp. LZ-2023a. The sequence goes on along the minus strand of CM067364.1, from coordinate 52,403,487 downwards.
AACATACATATCTGAGTTTGGACTCCAAAAACGTTCCCAATATACCAGAGACACTGTTACGGCTATTTTCGCAAACTTATTGAATTTAGTAATCCGTAGACTAGCCATTAGCGAATGCAATGGGTGTCAATACAACAGACCATCTCAGCGTGAACACCAGTGTATGGATATCGATTATTTCTTAAGACCTATTGACAATGTAGAATTATATTACTTAAACGCATTAGTACATGTGTCTAAAATTGATTTATTTCGTTCATTGTCTACCGATCCGAATTTATATTGGAATGTCTATGTATGCAATGCCTGTAAGACTGACTGGCTAAACGATGTACTATGTATTGTTTATAAACTGCGCGAATAATATAATTACAGTGTAAAATTATTGACATAGTTATAACCTATATTTATTGAATTCATTGTTTTTTCTTGATCAAATTTCGCTGTTAACACACATTTTAGTGAAACTAAACCTATGCCTGATGGCATACTTGTTTGAGGAATGCTAAATGTGAACAGTTAATCTTTGATAAGTCTCTGAGGTGGGAGTGGGGGGGGGGGTTGGCCTTCTAGTAGGCGCACATATGGAATTCATGGCAAAGATATCACAAACAAACTTTAAAGTCTTCACAGCTGCGTTGATCACTACAATTACAAGACAATTTTGATGAATTTTAATATTTCAAGGGTGATAACTCTGCCGAATATGGGCGGATTTGCCGAAGTGAAATTAAAACAATTCGTCTACCCCTAAATCATCTGCATCACCTTCCATGCACACGCCCACCCCCACCCAACCCCAACTCCATGCCCTCATCCAGTGTTATGAATCGCAATTAGTCACCCTCTCAGACCTTTTAATTTGGTATGGGTCATTGGCCAGGTGTGGAAGGTGTCGGGGTAACTCTAGAGACTACATCAAATTTATAACTTTGGGAAAATCGCCATTGAAAGGTATTTTAAACCTCAAATGTTAAAACAATCTAAAACCATATTGTTAAAACAGTTGCAGACAAAGAAAACATGAAAAACTAATTTCTTTACGTGAAACGTTTTTTATTACAGCGTTCCACATTGAAGCTCTATAAACTATTGTCTACTAACTTATTGCCTAAGCCTTTAACGATTCTATCGTTTTCGGTTAAATCAAGTAATGACTCTATAATTGAAATCATCATCGCTCCACGAACCGGATGATACAGATACTATATGAAGAACTCTCTGCAATGAGTCAATAATAGGAGATGCACAGTAACACCAATATATATATATATATATATATATATATATATATATATATATATATATATATACTGAACCAAAAAGGTTTAGCAACACTGAGAATTTTACTGTATAAATGTTATTTAACAAAAACAATAAATTGATTCAAATATATTATTTAATTAATAGGTCATTTTCCAATTGGAACAACAGTCTCTTGTTAATGTAATGCTAACATCGCCCCTTTAACACAGCATCAGCCATCATTCAACAGACGGGTCCACTTTAAATAATGACACTGAGCTGTCAATACCGGTTGTGACCGCCACGCGCATTAACCACCGCCGTACATCGCTTTCTCATGCTTCGAATCAAGCACCTGATGTCATGAAGAGGAATCGCATCCCATTCCTGGAGCACTGCAGCTTCCAGCTCCCACACGTTGTGAAGATGTGGATGGTTCTCACGCACCATATGCCAAGAATGTCCCACACATGTTCGATAGGAGACACGTCCGGTCATCGCACTTGCCAGTCCAACACTGGAACATTGTTAGCATCAAGGAAATCACAGGTGAACTAGCTGAATGAGGATGGGCGTCGTCTTACTGGAACATACAGTCTGCATGATGCTGCATAAAAGGGGTGACAACAGGGTCGACAACTTCTTCACAGTAACGTTGAGCCGTTAAATTTCTGCGATCTGTTTTGCCATTTTCATCGATTCCAGCCCACACCATGACACTGCCACCACCGAATCTGTCATGCTGAATCGTGTTGGCTGCATCATACCATTCTCCTAAACGTCGCCAAACCCGTTGCCTACCATCCGCCACATCCACACAAAAACGTGGCTCCATTGTTGAGCACGCCATCACTGATGAGTTCCTGCCCATGCAAACCGATTCTCGATGTGATGCTCTGTAAGTGGAACAGCAACAAGTGGACGACGGGCATGCAGTCCATCGTCAATGAGTCTGTTTCGCGGTTTGTGGATGCACTGTAGTGTCCATAGCGGTGTGCAAATTACGGGACAGCTGCGGCGCAGTTTCAAACCTGTGACGTCGTGATGACGTCACTAAGTAGCGGCCTTCTCGTGGTGTTGTTGCTCTCGGTCTGCCAGATCGTGGTCGGTCATTAACATGTCCAGTTTACTGCTCACATTGGTGGAGACAGGGAATGGTTGAGGCGTGAACATTAAAATGTCGAGCAACAGTGCGAACACTCTGCCCAGCAGCGACTCTTCCCATTGCTTCATGGCGCTGATTTTCGGGTTGCCCTGGCCCATGGCCCATGTTCTGTAGGGTACACTTTTAAGCATTTTCTGTTAACGTTCATTATCTGCTTTTGCAATATGGTGAATTTTTGCCTTCGCTACCCGCCAATGTGGGCCAGTGCATGAAAAATGCATTTTCACATGCAGTAAGCGTGCGGCCGAGAAATGCAAGGAATGATTTGCATTTCTTCATGATCACCGAGACATTACATTGACGAAACATGCCTGCAAATTTGGTTATAAATGGACTCATAGTTTTAATACAACAAACCAAACTTCACTGTTGCTAAACTTTTTTGGCTCAGTATGTATATATATGTTACATAATGGCCCCAATTAGACAGTTAGTTCATGCCATAATGCATGCCCGAACGAGTCAGCATATTCAAATTTTCGATGTTTCTGGAAATATAACTCTATCCTAGAGTACCTGGAAGGTTCCTAGGATCTGTATTAATGATGAGGAATTCAGCTCTTCTGAAACGTTTTGGTGCAAGCTTTCGTGAAAACACCTAGGGGCACACACCCTAATCCCCAGTCTCCGGACAAATATATTCAAGATCTCTGTTAGTTAAAATAATAATAATGGCATGCTCAAACTCAAGGGAAGTAACTCCTCGAGGCAGAAAAATGTCTTTGTAAAACGTAACCTGGGGTATTTGTTCTGGTTCTTAATTTAAAAGCTCAATTAAAGTTTAAGTTTGAACGGTCGAACGTTATGTAAGTTTCGGTTATTAGTGCCTGCGTGAACCTATATGCATGTTAGTGTTGAGTTATATAAATCAATCAAATATCCCTAAGAATGCCAACTCTGATAAATCGTGGTTCAATTGAAAAATACAAATACACAAATAAAAGTGGATATTTTTTTCTTACTAAATAACTATGCAGAGGTATACAACTGTTGCGGGGTGCATGCATGCATGCATGCATGCGGACGTGGGTGTTTGGGGTTTGTGTGTGCGCGTGTCTGTGGTCACGTTTGTAGTCTATGGTAACATTACGATCACTGTAATTTCCTATAATGTCATGAAATTCAGCATAACCTCGAATAATGTGCCAGTTCCATTACACAGCATCAAGAATGATTCTGTAAAGTTATAACCAGGAGCTGTGAAATTCAGTGTAAGAGCGTCGCCAGACACTTGCTCGTTATCCATATAGCACAAAATATGGTTAGCATCGTAGTGCTGAAAAGTATACGAGTTTGTATCGAAATCTCCATCATACGCTTTATTACTAATGTAGTTCGCCGTGGTACACGCTGGTCCACCATGACATTCCCATCCATCGCACTGCAAATGCATGACATATGGGAGGGCTGGTTAGCTGCAGATCTCAGGGTTGCAGATCCCATATCGAGTCTCTCCGGAAGGTACAAAAACCGGCGTCTAGAGCCGGTGGAACACTGATGTTCCGGTGGATCCATATGACCATTGCGGCCGCGATTCAACCACACTGAGAACAACAATGGGAAATTTAATATACTATACAAATAGTTTTACCCATTTGACACTAAATGCGCACAATAATACACAACATAGAGCCATCCGGCGTTCTTTCCACGTGGTGTCGCCGGAGGTACCACACAGCTCCTTGAATCTGCAGAGGTATCCCCGCAAATGAGAGTTCTTGCAATGAAGTCACTAGATAGTTTAATATAAACTCGTATAACCCTAACACACACACACACACACACACACACACACACGCACAAACACACACACACACACACAAAGAAAATATTCTTGTTGTGAGAGGAAAGGGCCTCGCACGGGCCTCCATCACAGGAAAATGTCTTCAACGCCGAAGCCAAGGAAAAGAGCTGACTAAAAGGGGCACTCTTTTGTTCAACAGAAACTGCTACGTGCTGAAAATCCTAATGATGCTACTGTTAAGGTGTTGCACGCTGGTTTACGTGAAGACTGGACGAATGATTTCCAAAGAATTCCCAGGTCACCGTCTTATGTAGTTCCAAAGTTGCTGCATTGGTAGTTGCTGCTTTATTTATGCGGGCCTTCTGCTACATCCTAACTTACAAATTGGTTGTTAGTAATGGAAACAAGCTTTGGCCACAAGTACCAGGATTTACTACCTAACTTTTAGATACGTTTATCAATTTGCCGCAGATGCCCGGCTTGCCTAAGATTGCCCCGCATAACACCCACCTCCAAGGATAGCGTGTGTACGTGTCACGGAACAAAGCTCTGAATCAAATAACGATCTGGCTCCGCGGCTCCACACCCACATATAACATCACCAGACGAGTTTCACAGTTCACATAGGCAAATTTGAATACTGACATGTCATTATGGTGGGGATGGAGAGACGGATATCCATTGCTAGCGTCCTTCCCATGAGGGCTTGGTGGGCTCTAAGGCCTCACCCAGACACTCCAATGAATTGGATGGAGATCCGCATCTCGTCTGTCACCGAGTGCTATGGGCCTAACTTTTGACCTGATATTATGGTAATTTTCCATGATGCCCAGAGGCCGGTATCACAACATATACATTAATAATATTATCATTTCGCAGTGCTTCCTACTTTGGCAGGGGGGTTCTACCTAATAAGTATATGATGGCACAGCGGGTGGGGGGAGGGTGGAGGGGGTGGCGGGGGCTGGGCGTGTATGTAAATCGGCACATTAACTATCACTGCTCGGAAACCTCCGATAGTTTCCCAGGGTCGGATCTGTTCAATGTGTCGATTGGGAATCCAGATGATTAAAAAGCCATACGGCTGGTGGGTCATGGAAAGAGACAATCACTCAATAAATATACGAGGGCCTATAGGTAATTGGTCAATTTTACACAACCTGGCAGGTGCATGGGGCTACATTACCACAACAACCAGAAAAGAGGCATACACTATGCGTCTCTAACAGAGAAATTGTCCCTAACCACTTTAAGCGTATCCTATCGAGCTGAATAGCCATGTTTAGTCGGTAACATGTCAGCCTCAAACATTTAGAGCATGATCAGTGACCTCAGTGTAAAATTGATACTGGCGGGAATCGTGATGTGGATATAATGTTGCGGTATAGTATTTGCTAGTGTACTGCGGTCTAGAGTTTTTATAAAAAAACAAAAACATTAACTAGATGGTGACTTGCCATATACACAACTAACCAATACAAAAGTTAACGAATTTATAAAGATTATAGTATCACAGGTCATTGGACCCGTCTGTGCGGCTAGTTGAAAGCACCCACAGTAAACAAGGATAATATTCACAATAACAGATATTATAAAGATGTGGTCCTAGGACCGGTAGGGTACCTATTAGTCATCAGTAGTATGTGTAAATAATAATTAAAGGTTCAATAGTATAGCTACTTGAGTACCTAATGGTCATTGGTACGGCACAAGTCCACAAGTTGGGGAAATTGAGGCGCTAACATATGAATAGCATGAGATGGCACAATCTCTAAAACTGGAAAGATTTCCGAAGGAAGACATCCGCAGGTAGGTATCCACAGGCCGGCATCCACAGGCAGGTCTCTGAAAGCAGGTCTCTGGACGCTGACTTCTCCAGGCAGGTTGATTGCGGTACATTCTCTGGACCGATAACGGAATGGTTCAAGAGGTGTCCATTAGATGGTCATTTCACTCATACACAATAGAAATGGTTCATTGCAGTTTCCACATGGCGACAGTAATATGAAAGTTGAGAGCAACCCATTAATAGGGAGGGTTGCTTATATAATGTATGCATGTACAATAACTGGCAGACGGTGTGGGGTACGTCGGATAGCTCTTGCGGAACACCGGGCAAAGTTCACCCAGACTGGTTGAAAAGTTAATTATTATGCACACGACATGCAGTGCAGAAGCCGAAGTCACTTTTCAGCGTGGTTGGCAGATCCCAGGAGTCATCCACCAAGAATCACCATCAGCTCTATATTCTGTAGAATTACATCTGGGCCCGCACGGCCCTCCGACGGAAAGACTCCCGTATAAAGGTCTGGCTGCAGGAGATTATTACTTTAAGTTAGTTTATTAGACCTGGATGGCCGTCCGGGGGTGTACAAAAACTGTGGAAGCCGAGGACTTCTTACCACCGCAGATGAGCTGAAATCTGATTGGCACCGGATGATGTAGGTATCACTGTAGGTAAGCAGTTACACACATCTATCCAGATGGTCCAGTCGTCCTGCTTGTACGAATTCATTTGATCTAACTTATCCAGCGAAACATGTAGCCAACCAACACTCTGGCCCAGACATTGTTATATATCTTGCAATATAATAAATGTGGCAGATAACGCCATCACCTACCTCATTCCCCTTAGCAATGCTCATAAACCATTACACATCTTAGTTAATTTTATAGGTGACTCCTTGACTTGCTTTTGCAACATATACATTTGAGTAAACAGTGCGGTGCCATCTCCATGTCAGTCTAGATTAAGCATGATGAGTATGTGTGTCAGCTATACCAGTACTCTGCACGTGCAGTTGGCGTAGTAGCTGGTACGCTATCTGGAATGACTTCGCTATAATCTGCATATGTGTGGTGCATTAGTTTGTGGTGTGTGCCTTATCACCTGTATGGGTGACAGAGAATCGTCATGTGTCGGTATCTCTCTTTTTCTGGAAAGAACCTCCTTCAATATAGATTGCTATCAAGATACTTTCTCTGTCTCTGTTGGAACAAGGAGGTTGTGGGTTTTAGGACACTGTGATGAAACCACTCGATGCGAGAATCGGTAGAATGTGATATGGCTTTAGAGACGAACCTGGACCAGTACAGCTAAATCTGATCTATTATCCCTTTCCATAGAACGATAATGGAACCGAGCTGTCAGTATGGCAGACATCTTTGGGCGAAACATAGCTGAAGCATTGGGGATACTTGTTCTGCAGTTTGGTGGTCCATCGCTGTAATTAAGATCGTCACAGGGATAAACACATACAGTATGCTACTCATTTGAAGCATCGTATTTCATGTCTTCGGACAAGGAGGCGTGTGCACTTCTTAACATAATTGTATTGATGCCAGGTTCATCGTGTGTTAGCTTACCATCTGCTGAATGTCCACCCCTATATCCTCAATCTTGTCACTATTGATACCATCTCTGACAATGACAATCCGACTGATGGCCAATGCACTGAGATGGTATGAATCTGTATTGGATAGAACATACCCACCCATAGTATCAGTCTCTACTATTGGTAATGGCTCAACAATCACAGAACATGATTCTGCAGATTACTATATTAGATTATTCGCACGTGTTGTTTCAATGGTAACGTACTTCTAAAATTGTAGGGGGATAATAGAATCATCGGAACAATTAAGTATACTAAACCGATCTTGTAAAATAACGGAGGATTCCCGTTCAACCATCAATTATATGACGCCATAATATCCTACGTAACGTGTAGCATGCGTCATACTAAGTTGCCTTATAAATGGCGAGGCTAAGTTCGTCACGAACGCTTGATGACGGGCTAAGTGTTGTTGCACGAATTGTATCACTTTACTATTTAGTAGATAGCCAGCAACAACACCGAGCCAAATTACTTTTAAAATATACATGTTACCCGTATATTTTCTGGCAATTGCTAGTCAGGGAGTTAACTGATTGACCGATCCCAGTACAGGGGACGCGTGGATGGAGCTTAGCTAGATATGGGCGGGGCATGGGTAAATTGGATTCATACAGCTTCACCTACACACAGAAATGTAGCAATTGCACGTTTCAAGTTCATTTCATGTACGTCTTTGATCCATGTGACCTAGTGATATGTAGGTATTCTCCTATATCTACATATCAGTTCTACCACTATGTTAAATGCTAACTTACCCAAAGCCAATGCTACACGATCCAACTTCCATGGTTATACATGTATGATTCGACACATTCGGACGATGTTCGATCGTGTATCATACTTTTCGACAAGTTGAATCAGACACGTAAACAATACTCAACGTCCGTACGATAGCGTAAAGCGAGTTTGATGAAACGGCCAATCATATACCGGAATCTGTGGCACGTGATGTTGTTGCTATCACTTGTGCGTACGCGTATACTGTATGTTCGTGTATAATGCCCATGCACGGTACACATATGGATGGCCATACATGTGCACTCGCACACGCTGGGTCGTCTATCACTGTTTTAATAGCGTCTATCGCATTGTTTAACTATCTGACAATAATGGCAATGGGCAATAATTATGGACCTGCTGAATATTTTGAAAACAATTTGACTGACAGTTGTTGGTGGCTTAATCTTATGGAAAATGTCGCCTGCAGAAATTCAGCATGCAGAGGTTAATTTTAACCATGCTTATAATATCCGCTTACCATCCGTGTCACTAACGCAAGATATGTATTACAAGTTCCTAAAGGTCAAATGATAACCTTATTCTCAATAACAACACTACAGTCCTGGCTAATGTCTTGCTAACCAAGTTTGATGTACATTTATCAGGGGACTGATTGATGTACATTAAGGGGAGATTTTGATAGATAGACGCACAATTCGCCATAGTGAAGTAGATATGAATGGCTGGAGAGTAGACCACCTAGTGGAGTTATAGAACGCATGTAGCATAAGATACGTGGCTGCTCATCGGAGACAACAACCTTGCAACTAACGAAAACGATGATCATTAACGTTTTGGATATATGTTATTTTTTAAATCAACTTTCAGATAGGTATAGTTGGTGATCATGTGAACGGGTTCCACTGCATGCCATCTATTATGTAGTGCATTGCTAACCTGCTCATACGACTGAGAGACTGATAAGCATAGCACATATGTAAACCATATCTGTGGCGAGATATGTTGAAATCGAGATCTCAAGAAACAATGCATCATTCGGGACCTGATATGTACACCTGTTCTGGAGTCTGGACAGTTTTGAAGAAATAATCATTAACCAGGCGCAAAGGCCTAATTTACTAAATCTAGGAGCACTTAACTTGGAGCCAACGGACATTTCCATTTTTAGCTATGCCCCGCCCATCACTAGCTAAGCTCCACCCACACCTCGCAGTGTTGGGATTGATCCATCCCCAAATGCTCTAGCTATCAATTTCCTGAAAACTATACAGGGAAGCTGTTGAATATTTTGTAACTAATTTGACTGGGCGCTGTTGCTGCCTAGTCAAATTAGTTTCAAAATATTAAACAGAATATTTAATAAATAGTAAAAGCAAACAATTTGTACAACAAAGCATAGACCGTCTTCAAATATGGGTTCGTGACGTACTTATCTACCTCATTCATGACGTCATTCATTATGATATCATTCTACACATCACGCAGTTCATTATGACGTCATGTGATGGGTGGGTACTCTGGAAAGGTGAATTAGTGACCAAGCGCTGGTACTTCTCACTCCGCCGTGTGTCAACTGTATGTATTGTCATACCGCATAGGCCAACCTGGGTATAATGAAAGCGCACCTGAATATAATTTGCAAGCGGTAGGAATAGTATTCGCTATAGGTGCCGATATAGTGATTAACTCGCTACTGCTAATTCACTATTGATCGGTTTGAAAACGTTATATTTGAAAGTCAGTTTTCCTGTGGAAGCAACGAGGTTCGCTGAAAATGATTTCAAAATACACTGCTGGTTTCCAAGGTCGCAATATGATGCCTATTGAATATTTTGACATTTGTTTGACTGAATGTCTCTGGAAACAACGACTTTCAGTCAACTTCTTTTAAAACTAGATAGTGTTTTACCTGTAGGACGCAGTGCCTAACCAGCTTAGGGCGAATATAACTGAGCTTATACGGCCGGGTATAGCAGGTAGTGTTTAGTATATCAGTGTACACTAGGGGACATGGGTCTAACTTTGTCACTAATTGGTTCCCGCCAGAATGTCATATCTTTAGTATTTAGCTGCTTTTTCTAATTATTCTGATTTTCACTGGTGGGTATAGGTTGATTATTATATAAAGCTGTCATTTACGAGCATATGTTAGTCCCCTGTTCATTTCCTTTAAGTTGTATACCTAATTGCAATGACACGAAATAAATCATAACATATGATAACATATGATGGTTTCATTGCATATATAATTAATTTAAAATTTTTGTTGTGACGTTGAATTAGGGACACATGTATCGACTTCAATCGGACAGCTTAATAATTATATTAATTTGTAATAAGGAATCATTATATGTTAAGATTTATTTCGTTCCATTCCATCCAAACACATACATTGCGCCTTAATATGCATCTTTAATACATTTTACTTGTGAAGTTAAATTAGGGATACTTCAGAACTAAATATGTTATTATCAACATATACGGAATGAAATCATTAGACGTTATGCCGTATTCGTTGGATTGAATTAAGGTACACGATTTAAGGGCGTGTTCTCACTGGAGAGTTAATCGGGAAGACCACAATACCTCAGTATTGAGCTATGCGGGTTAACTCTCCAGTGAGAACACGACCTAAGTATCTAAATAATATGATGTTAACAGGTGTGCATTCAGTCATTCTGGTCTTTATAGAACACATGTTTTAAACCCCTGAACACTGACGTCCCAGGTTCTTAATTTCAAAATAACTACACAGGTAAGTTGCTGTCAATTTTGAAGTTATTTCGACAGGAATTGGTTGCTACCATTGCCAATACCAGCTTCAAGAAAAATTAGTTTCGAAATATTAAACACAATAATTATTAAATTGTAACGGGCGCTTGGTCCTCGTGTTCAACCCGGTATTTGGATGTAAACCTTTAACCCTTATATCAACCAAAAGCAGCTTCGGAAGTGGTCTTGAGAAATGCCCATTTGCAGACCAAGACAAGACTATTTTTTTTGATAATTTACTACTGGGATGACTAGCGCCACAGCCTAGCCAGTCATTCTAGTTGTACATTTTCAAAAATAATATTCTTTTGTTCTGCAAATGGACATTTTCTATGAGAAAATGTACATTTTCTGTAATAAATGTGAGGTTAAAGCGCTAAAGGTGCACATTTCCACCAGAATACTTGAGAATAAAACCGTTACAATTGTATAGTTTAGAGGCGTAACGTATGTCCCCAGATGTAATTACACGAAATATATCTTAGCGTGTGATGACTTCATTCCATATACAGAATTATAATTGTTTTGCTGCAAAGTTGAAATAGGAACTAGAAACTTATATTTATTCCCACAGGATGAAATCATCAAGACTTCTGTTGTTTCGTATATATTGATTTACACAATTACGTTATTAAAAGGGCATATTGGCACCAGAATGCCTGGAAATAAAATTGTTAAAATTGTATACTTTCCGATGGTTAAGTTGTGTGTCTAGATGCAATGAAACGAAATAAATCGTAACATATTATGATTTCATTCCATATAAATTAATTTAACGTTTGTAGTTATGAATTATTTAATTGTGTTAATATATATGGAATGAAATCATAATATGGCAAGCTCTATTTCGTTTCATTGCATCTAGACACACGACTTAAGCCTCGAAAAGTATATAAATTTTACCAGTTTTATCTCCACGCATTCTGATTTGAATATTGACCTCTAAAGGTGCACACTTTCAATAACGTTATTTTCAGTTAATTGTTGTGAATATGCACCTTTAAAGTTGCATATTCCCAGCAGAATCGTTGAAAATACAAATTTTTAAATAATATACTTTTAGAGGCTTAAATTGTATGGCTGGACGTAATGAAACGAAATACATCTTAGCATATGATGATTTTATTACGTACAAATTGATATAATTTTTTAAGTTGTCAAATTGAATTACTGGCACGAGTTCCTAATTCAAATTCACAACTAAACCTACGAAATGTATTTATATGGAATGAAATCATCATATGTTAAACTGTATTTCGTTTCATTACATTGAGGTACACAATTTAATCCTCTAAATGTAAATAATAATTCATTTCAACAATTTTAGTTTCAAGAATTTTGATGTGAATATGCACCGTTAGTTTGTGTGAATATGCACTTTTAATGGCAACTTCATGATGACGCATGCAGTGATGCTTCATACAGTCTCGGCGATTAGATGAATATTAATTTGATCTTATTCATACAAACTTTAATTCACATTTCTGAAGGACGTGACATTAAAGTAGACGACTATCCAATATAAAACCAAAAGAATTATTTCATATAAATTTGCCATTACTTAAATAATTGTGATTTTAAACTGAATCGGCAATATGTGCAAGTGATGCTATTTTTATCTTTTAGCATTTAAAGGCGCGTACTCACACTAGAATACTTGGAAATAATTTTCAAATTGGATACTTTTGAAGGCTTAAATTGTGCACCTAGATGTAATGAAACGAAACAATGCTTAACCTATGAGGATTTCATTAGGTATAAATTAGTATAATCTTTTAGTCAAGAAATGTAAATACGGACTTGTTTCCATAATTCAAATTTACAACACCAAATTATATTAATTCATATGGAGAGAGTTTAATTACACAGATGTACACACATTATCCCTTCTAAGTCTAAAACAATTTACACTTTATAAAACTATTTTCAACCATACTAAAATGTGTGAATGTGTGCATTTAATGGTGACCATGATTTTATTCATTGACAATTAATTCAATGACTGTTTGGAAACTAGTTTGGCGGGCGAGAACTTGCTGCATATGCGAAATGTAGATTTTTAACGGATAACACAAAATAGCTCAGATCAATGACTCTGGGTATTGAGATACCTACCCGAGTCCCCTTTTTGATAACAGTGTGGGGCCAGTGAATACACAACATGGAAACCCAATAACGCCAAAGCATAGCAACGTGAACAGAAACGCATCGTCTTTCCCATTTAAAGCATGTATTTGGTTACTTTTTTTAAATCTGTTTTGCTGAAAGACTGCCATTCTAGATAGCAACGTCTTTCGGTGGCAGCGTTTTCACACTGTATACTATATTTTGCAAACATTTGACCGACGCGAATAAACTACCCCCGTGTTTAACCACACTACATCTCGTTACTTAGAAAGCAACACGCCGACGTGTGTAGAAGCATGGCGCCGGGAATTTTGTTTTCCCATCACCCACCCTCTATTTCTGTCTCTATCCCTTTACCCGAGCAACATCGCCGACAAAGCTTCCGTAAACCATGTTCGTATTCAAAGTCCAAAGACATTGTCCGGCTACAAATCATCCATTAGGCAATTTACTCGGACAGAACACATATATAAAGAGTCGTGTACTAACGTAAGACACTGAGCGGATGTTTTGTGCCAAGCCAGTTTCAAAGAGCGCGCCCGCTATGGGTCACTTGGAGGTTCGTACATATTCTCCTATGAAAATGTCGTTAAATTCATATTAAGATGCTAAACAGAACGCGAAGAAAAGAGAGCTCGCTCATTTTTTTCACTCATAGACTACCGATCAAACTGATGTTCCATTGTTTCTGCAAGAGGTATGAAAAGACATGACTCGTACTTTTGCGAAATCTAACCTTTAACATTCCAGTGTCTGCATCTACAGGAATAGTGTTGAATAATTTAAACTCATTCACACGTTGCTGGCATACGAAGCAACATCTCCCAGTCAAATCAGTTTGAAAATAGTCAAGATAGCATTCCATACAACACAATGAATGTACCGCCATTCTGGTGTGTGAGTGTTAAAGGTTGACGTAGCCAGGCCGTGTGTGTCGACGATGACAATGGGCAGTGATTTGAATTGAGTTATGGTTGTCGTGTGATCAAGCCTCCGGAAATGATATATGCTTGGATGAATAGATATGGCTATCACGCTCTCTCGTTCCATCTCTGTCCCATTCTGCCTCTCTATATATCGAATAATGTATGCATATCTCTCTCTCTCTCTCTCTCTCTCTCTCTCTCTCTCTCCCTCACTCCCGCCCACCCTCTCCCTCTCTCCGGCTCAGATTCCTCTCCCCGATCTCTCCCTGCACTCTCTCTTCACCCATCCTCCACCCACCCGACCCACAGGCCCCTCCACCTCCCCTCCCTATGTCTCGTTCCAATCTCTACCTCTCCACTTGCCTGCCTACCTGCCCGTCTACCAGCCCGTCCGTCCGTCAGCCCGTTCGCCCACCAATCCCCCCGCCCGCCAATCTATCTATCTATGTATATATCTATCTATGTATCTATGTATCTATCTATCTATCTATCTATCTATATATATATATATCTATCTATCCGTCCGTCCGTCCTATCCATCCATCCATTTATCTATCTATCTATCTATATATCTATCTATCTATCTATCTATCTATCTCACCATCTGTCTAATGCATGATTAGACATACGAACACATTTCTGAAACAATACGCTGAAGATAATCCGATAGACATGGTTCTGTCCAATTACCTTCAAAATACTGAAGAGCTTTAGCCAATTCATATATTGCGTGAGAAATTCTAGGCGGTCGCAGTCGCAGAATTCGAAGGGTCGAAGACGGGAAAAGGTAACAATTAAATTCCGATTACGACTGCGCTATATCCTAGTGTCAGTGCGTTGTCCATGACCGGATTCATAGAACTAGTCCTTGACAGTAATAACAAGCTGCCCACGTGGGCTCACCCGTACAAAATGAAGACCACTGAAAGAAATTCTTATCTAATTTGTGTGAAGAAAGTTTAGCCAAGTTTTGTTAGAATCGACCCTGTGGTTAGTAAGTAGTCGTTTATAAGATTTCCTCATACATTTTCAGAACATTCAGAATGGCCGCCACACAAGCTAAATTTGGATTGATCCACAGCGACCATGTTTTTATGTATCAACTTTCCATGGACAAACATTAATGGTCCTGAGTCCCTAATCATACCTCTCAAACGTCAGCATGATCTGCGTAGTGGTACTGGAGAAGAAGTCTTTTTCGCAAAAAAGGTAGGCAATCCAAGATGGCCCCCGACAAATGTGGCCACTCGCGTTCCCTTGAACACACTTATTTCAGCTGTGGCCCCCAGATGGAGTTTCGTGAGTTTTGAATCGATCAACCAATCGGTTTCGGCGATTTGAAAAAAACCCTTCTAGAAATGGACACAGTCCAAGATGACTGCCGGCCAAATCGGCTGATCGGCTTCATCTGGGCAAACTTTGATCGCTATGCCGTATGGATGCGATATCCCAAATATAGTTGAAAGTGGGCCTAGTGGTTCTTGAGAAGACGTTTAAAGAAAAGGTTGACAGACGGGCATACGACGGACGGGCGGACGGACGACGTTGGATCGTCACTGCATAATCTCACATTACCATTCTGGCCAGCCAAGATAAAAGCTACATACATGCGAGAGCCTAGCGAACACTAGCAGGAGGGAAATCAGATGTGTAAAATATCTGGAATGTACACTATCGGTTCCCGTCCATGCGGGTGGTTGTGAGACGGGTGGTTGAGAGCTTGTCCGGTGAAAGATGTGTCTTTCCTCTGGGTGGGGTGGCATTCGTAGAATACTCGCCTCCCAGACGCTAGCTCCGACCCATACTCAGGTCGAATACTGAAGAATGTAAAGCCGCCTTTCCGATGATGACCTGGCTATATCCTAGTGTCAGTGCATCGTCAATGGCCGGGTTCATAGAACTAATGCTTGCCAATAATACAAAAACTACAACATGTGCGTGCCTAACAATATAGCAGGAGGGATCCCAGAAACGCAAAGTAAACTATCTGGACTGTACACCATAAGGTCCAGTCAATGTGTGCGGTTGTGAGATGCGTAGTTGATAAGCTGAAGTTTGTCCTCTAGATGGTGGACACGTGGTTTATGTCCGAACCCTACTCAGGTTGCACACCAAAAACAGATACAAAGTACAGCACAATGATGCCTGAGCTTTGAGCTATATCCTAGTGTCAGTGCGGTGTCATTGGCAGGGGTAACTGCACTAATGCTTGCCAATAATGCACAAACAACGTACGCACGTACGTATGTACGTGCGCACGCACCCACCCAGATACCGGTGGATTAAGGCATGATTCCATCCGTGTGTGCGTTCAGCAAACCGTATTCTTTGTCCGTATCCGTCATCAATGTCCGTCTACGATAAAATCGAGTCAATGGATTACAGTAGTAGCATAACGTGTCGTTCTGGACCGCACCGCTGACCTTGAGAATGGGAGTATACACGTTTCACGCGTGGTACCATCTAACAACCCGCAACCCTACACATAGAGGCCGGTTATATGGCTATAGTTCGCAAACCCCATACGGTACATTTACATGTTAATATATGCAAAGAGTAATATAGTGCGTCGTACTGATAGTGATGTGTTCAATGAAACAAAAACTTATTCGCGTTTCAATGTCAAATATCGCCAGGTAATGTGTTCGTAACTCATAACACAACATCCACGTGCCTTTGTACCGGTGAATGTTTACGACTTACACGAATGTGATAAATTAAAATTATCGTACAACCAGATATGCAGTATGGTCCAAATCATATAGGCCGCAGGCATCCCTGGGTGAAGTGTATTGAAATAATCAAATATATTAGCTGAGTGTTGGTGGGTCTTGAATAAAAATAGGCACAATCTCGGTGCGAAGTGTTGATCCATCTTAATAGCTTATCAATTGCGACGATTTCATAAACCAATCAGTACTCTAATTGCAAAGTCGTTCAAAGCTGCTCTTGTATAATTTCCTTCGGAACTGTCCATTTGCAGACCAAGAGATACGTTCACAAAAATATTACCGATGCACTCATTCTATTAGAAATCGCGTTCTCTTGGCATGCCAATGTACCTTTCCAGATTAACCCATGCCACCCTCCCCCCACCCCACCACTCATCTCTAGCTATGCTCCACCCATACCTCGGTAGTGTTGGGATTTATCGATCCTTGAACTCCCTGACTATCAGTTTCGAGAAAACTACACAGGTAACCTGTTAAATATGTTGAACCTAATTTGACTGGTTGTTGTTGCTGCTTCTGGCAGGAGCAGCGTCCAGTGAAATTAGTTTCATATTATGCAGCAGAATGTTTATTAAATGGCAGAGACATACGATTTGTACAACCTGTCGTACTAGTAAGCGTTACAGACATACTAAATCGAGTCATCCGTGCCATCATTCTTCATGACGTCATCCTACACGTGACTTAGTTGCCAAATGATATTGCTACAAGGACCAATATCCAAATGATATTGGTGCAAGAACCAATACACAAATGGTATTGGCGCAAGGACCAATACACAAATGATATTGTAGCAAGGACTAATACCAACAGGATATTGTAGCAAGGACCAATACCCAAATGATATTGGAGCAACGACCAATAGCTACATGATATTGGTGCAAGGACAAGTATTCACATTCTAATGGCGCCGGGATAAATACAGAAATGGTATTGGTGCAATGAGAAATACACAAATGACATCAGCAGGTGGGTGAGCAAGAATCACGCGTATTAGGACGCGTGCTTGGACAATTTATGCTATAAGTTTATATAGTGCTGATATTCTAGGTGTCAGCTAGACACACCCGCACACGCACCGACCGTCTATTTGTTTAAATCAGAAACGGCGCATTTTGGATATTTATCCTTGCACTGATTTCCCTTTGGATATTGGTTCTAGCGCCGATAGCATTTTACTAGCGGTTCTTGCGCTCATACTATTTGGAGATGGGTGCAAATATGTGATCGCATACCGGTGCGGCGCCCTTCACCAACAGGCGCACCAATTTCCAAATATATATTCAAATTACACCATCAACCAATAATTATTATATTATTTTTAATTTAGAAATACTTAACATATCAACAACGTATTTGAAAGGGGATCGTTAACAAATATCCATAATTAGAAACACGTGTGGAAGTACCCGTATTCAGGTAGCCTTCACATGTATGTGAGTTGCGTCCCTTTGGCTGCACAGCGGTGGCGATGCGGATAGGCGCGCGCCTACTACATACATTCTCTCTCTCTCTCTCTCTCTCTCTCTCTCTCTCTCCGCACGCTCTCTTACTTTATATTTTCCTACACGCTTCTCGCTTTTTGTCCCTTTCAACCCCCAACACCCCCCCCCCCATACCATATCCACCAATCTAAGCATGCATGCCAGACAGCAAGATAAGGTAGAGTAAATTTGAATCTTCTCTCTCTCTCTCTCTCTCTCTCTCTCTCTCTCTCTCTCTCTCTCTCTCTCTCTCTCTCTCTCTCTCTTCTTCGCCTCACACCCTCCATCTCCCTCCCTCCCTCCCTCTCGTTCACCACACACCCCCCCTCTCGCTCTTTCCCCGCGCGTTCTCGTTCTTTATATTTTCCTACACGCTTCTCGCTTTTTCTCGCATTTCCTTACTTCTCAACCCCACACACCCCCCCCCCCCCCCCACACACACCCCCCCCCCCCCCCAACACCACACACCCCCCCCCCCAACACCACCACCCCCCTCCCCCCTAACACCACCACCACCACCATATATCCACCGACATCTAAGCGGGTCTAGTTTAGTAGGACGGCTCCCACTCGCGTGTTCGCCACAATAAATAACATACCAACAATCGGAACTCTTCGAAATGTCTGAACTGTGTATTAGTTCCTAAGTGGCATTTTCTATAAATTAAGATTATGCCTGCTTTGCGATTCCCAGAACATTCACAATGTCCACTCTTTAATCCTGAACTTTGCTTGGCGAATGGATGTACTACGTGTAAATTGGACACGGAAATTAAAAGAGATATTCTTCCAGGATAATTAAAGGAGTTCAATCATTTTATGTGTTTGTTTCATTCTTAGTCAGATGTCGTAATTTCTAATTACTGACGGAGTGACATAAGTGCACACATCGTCATTAAATCATGCGAGCGCCCAAAAAAGAATACTTAATTTTATGTCGCATTAACATTTATCCAAGCGGACTGGATGCGCAAAACCATCTACATTGGAATGGTGAATGGAACTTCGCTGCAGATACATTATTTCAAGAAACAAGATAATATTGGCATGTGTTTCAACAACTTCAATACTTATAATGTGAATGACCATTAAAACAGACACTTCGATAATCTGTATTATGGTTAGTAAGTATTATTATTATTATTATTATTATTATTATTATTATTATTATTATTATTATTTATTAAAGTAGTACATAATTTCGGTTGCTGTTTTCCAAAAAAAATACGGAAGCAATGACGGCAAAACTAATATTGTTTTAATTAAACATAATTCGAATATGATGTAAACTTAGCAATTACCTAGAACAGCTTGCCGGCCTCTATGATGATGCATTCCTTAGCATAGCTGTTTGCTGTAGTACGAGAATAATTTCAATATTCAGATATATTAGTCTCAGAACACAATACGTACCCGGCGTAAGGAATATGATTTCAGAATGCTTAACAATAAAATTGTTGAGATTAAATACAGTTAGATGCTTTAACTGTGTATCTCAATATAATAAAACTAACAAAACATAATGATTTCTTTCTGTGTGAATTAAAGGTGCATGCTCACAGCGAAATGCGTGGCAATTAAATAGTTACAATTGATTACTTGTCGATGCTAAACCCCGCTTGCCAACTTAACCATTTACTGGTCAAAATGACCAAGATCAACTTTGTAGTGGTCTTCAGGCATGGTTATTTGAAAGGCCTAGAGCATATTTACCACTAGAATGACTGGCTCGGTAACCGAGCCAGCCATGCTAGTGGTCAATTAAAAAATAATAATCTTCTCTCGGCCTGCAGATAGACAACTTTACTTTCCTTTACCAGTACCCGTTCAATGGCCAAGCCGCCGTAAAAAATATAAAGTGATAAATTTACACAAAAAAAGGTTTTCTAAAATTAAAATACCTTACTGTTTATTGTTGTATTCGTATACTTCAAAACAAGTTTATCGAAATAAAGAAATTGATAAAAATGAAAAATATTGGCCATCAAAATGTTTAATTGATATAGCAAGTAGTGTTTTGAGCGCTTTGAGGCGCCATTGACATAAGAGCGGCTAAGTCGTGGCATTGCACATGTAATGAACCGAAATACATCTTATATACTGATTTCTTTCCATTTGAATTAATATAATTTTTAAGTTCTGAAAACGAGTTAGAAATACGAGTACCTAACTAAAATTCACACGTAAACAATTGTATTTATTTACATGGAAGGAGATCATCATATATTAAGATTTATTTCACTTCATTACATTAAGGTACACACATTAAGCCTCTAAACGCATATAAGTTTAAATCTAAAGGAGCGCATTCGCACAAAACCTGATGACAACATATTTAATTCATTATTCCCAGATCATCATATGGTAAGATGTATACCGCGTTATTACATCTAGTAGACCCACAATTTAAGCCTCTACAAGAATATCATTGTGGCAATTTTATTTCCATGAATTTTGCTGCGAATATTCTCCTTTCTAGTTGTGAAACACGAGCCCCTAATTCAACTCCACAACTTAACAAATTGTATTAATTTATTTAAGATCTATTTCGCTGATCTATATGATGATGTCAACATTTTCATTCATGTAAAGAGATATTTACGGGAATATGTCTGTGACTAATCAGAAGATATCACATACGAAATGATAGCTCCTGTCATACTGCAGCAAAGCCCAAGAGGATTAGGGACATGGATGTGTATCAAACCAAATTAGCTTGCATAACGCCGTCAGCGACCCTGACAACAACAGCCACAACGTCAACAACAGTGGCAACCACGCTAATAACAACACGCTAAATACAGTGATGTGTACAATTTTTTATTTAAACAAGTAAAATAAATTCGCCGAATTAGAAATGCGAAATTTGTCGTAAATTGCCCTCTCATTTGTTTCGATAATGGTCGCAGGTGCATGAGACATCGAAATAAATCTATCACGATCGCTGATAAGAACCCCAGAAATGCAAATTGTCCAGGCTTGTGTCTGCAAGATTAGAGCGTGGCATCTTTAACTCGTTATGCCGTGCACGTCGCAAAACACAACCTATAATGAGGAAATAGTATGCAGAAATATTGAAACTAATTTGTCTGGAACAGGTTCCAGTTAAATTAGTTTCAAAATATTCAACTACCGTACTGGCTTGGAATTGAGGCACTGATGTATCAGCATTTGATCAGTCTTTTTATTTTCAGCGCTATCAGCGCAAACCACAACATAGTTATTGAGGGCCAGATTGAATTTCGTTTTGAGTAAACTGGTCTGGGAGCCGGTATTGCCATATACAGCAAGGGTTTCCAACAGCCTATTTTCAAATTGGTCACTAGTTTATCTCACACACACACACAGGAACTCGCTAATGCCAATTTGTAATTCAACGATAGAATCGGTCCAAACCAAACATGTCTTCATTTCCGTTACTAATGGCGAGATAAAAGAAGAATATGGCGGCTGTGGTGGGTATTTGGTTTTGTAGATACCCCTGCCAGGCGAAATCCGACGTGTCTGGGAACGAGTCGGCCATTAACGGACGTCCGATCTCTCACAATTGCATAATCGATGTTGATTGGCTGAGGGAATTTGAGCGAGCTCAGCGAATGACGTTACGCGTGTATTGATCGATTGGCGTGGCAGCGGTGTTCGGCTGCGATTTTATGGCCCCTTAATGATTTCTTAACGAATTTTGAAATTTTTTCAACGAACATAAAAGTGAAATTGGCTCATTAGTAAAGAAAAGTGAAATTCCGAACGAAAATTCTCCTGTATAGAAACGCAATCCTGGCACGCGGATTATAGCGGGGAAGCAGTTACTAGACTCCCTAAGGGACGCAGAAACTAGTCGTCAACTTCAACCCTAATGGAATTGGATAACTTAGACTCCATTCACCAACTATATAAGTGTGTGGGTGAGAAATATGAACTAATAAATTGATGACCGCAGACGTGATTGAGTGAATGCGTTGCTCTTGAACTATACAATACACCAGGGCAGTAATACACAGTGACGTATTGGTTATTAATGCAAGTGTAGCTACCATCACGGCGGAGAAACGCCACTTCCGTTAGCAACTGCAATTGTAATAATAGCAGTATAATTTTATAAATACTAGTTAAAGTAATAAGTACTAAACTTTATATAATACTATTAAAGACCGTTTCTCCGCGATCGAAAACCAAATTTGACAAGAGCCTGTGGAACTCATAGAATGGCATACCAAAAAAGGGAGGTAATGCTTCAATAAATGCCAATCAGGCCGACTCAGACGACGAATTCTTGAAAACACACGTGGTAACTGCTTCCTTTTAGCGTCGCATTTACCGCAATGCAGTGAAATAAACCTTAAATGCTGGAAAATAAAAGTGTTCAAATTAAATACTTTTGGAGGGTTAACTTGTGTAGCTCAATGTAATGAAACGAAATACATCTTAAGATATCACGTTTTCATACATTATACATGCATTCCGTAGGTTTAGTTGCGAATTTGAACTAGAGACTCGTTCCTCTAATTGAATTTGGCAACTTAAAAACGTACATTAATTTATACGTAATGAAATCATCATATGATAGGATTTATTTCGTTTCATTACATCTATGTATCAAATGCAAGCCTCTAAATGTATATAATTTTAACAATTTTATTTTAAACCATTCTGCTGCGAATATGCACCTTTAAGAGCTGACCAATTCATTCTGTATAAATCCATATTGCATATTACGTGTGAAGGTCAAATATAAAAACCTCACCCGGCAGCATTTGTGCCCCCACCCCAACCCACCCACCCCGCCCACTCTCCCTCTCACCGGGACTCAGTCAGCCCATGAGGACGTTCACCATGACCATGCCTCTTGCCGCTCGGCTGCCACATTCGAATTATTTTGTATCGTTGACTAACGACACGGGACCAATAACGAATTCGAGATCGGTGCCGGCGTTTTTCAACGGCCCAGGTCCAATATGAACATCGACGTAGGTGAGCCAATGGACGCTTCCAGTTTGAGCTATACCGCGCCTATCTCTATTTAGGCAACACCCACGTTTCGCTCGTGTTGGGATCGACCGTTCCCTGAAATCCCTGACAATCAAGTCCCAGAAAACTTTAAAGGTAAGCTTTTGAATATTTTGAAACTAATTTGACTGGGTGCTGCTGCTACCAATGGCAGCAAGAGTGCCCAGTTAAATTATTTTTTAAATATTCAACATCATGTTTATTGAATAGTTTAAGCATACAATTTGTACAACCTGACTGACTATTTAGCATTTAAGACAGACTAAATCGAGTCATTCATATTGTAAATGATAATGGCGCCATCCGGCACGTCCCGTAGTTGAGTATTACGTCACATGACGTCAGATGATGGGTAGATAAACTGGAACGTTCAATTGGTAAATGGCGCAAAGTGACAAATTTGAATTAGATTTCGCCATGCTCATTGTTCAGCGGTGCAATGGACCAATATTGAATTTGATATTGGGGCGCCATTGGTTGACAGTGCGTGTGTGGGTGTGGGCGGGGTGCATTTGGGGTGGGGTGGAGTGGTTGGTTGGTGGGTGGGGTGGGGTGGAGTGGGTGGTGCCGTATGTTGATTCGATATCTGCGGTTCGTTTTGCGATGAGCGTAATAGACGATATGACATTCTACTTTGGCAAACGGGGTAAAATAGAAGCAATCAGAGATTGCAAACTCACGCCATCCCGTCTCTGTCATATTGTAAACTGTTTTAGGACCTTACACACTTGTGTTGAAATGAAACTAAATGTGTGCAATACTACTGAACGACCACATCATTTCATTTGAGGAGAATCGGACAGCTTGTTTCAGAGATGTCTGTAATAGGGCTAGTATTTGATCATGTTCTGAATCGGATCATGACCAAAGTCACGATATCTTCTTTCACGGTAAGGTCTTTTGGGCCAGGTGGAATAAGCAATGCTTCAGGTACAGCTCGAAACGCATATGTACATAGATAGGAAGACGTGCACATATCTGAACACAATGCGCTCTGCCCCTTATGGGACGCTGACAGGTACATCACTCTGGGTATAAAGGATGGGTAAACCTATACCCAGCACCGTTTTGTCCACGTACCAGCATACCCAATGTGTACATGTTGGATCAGTGTCGAGCTTTCATATATGTTGATAATTTGATGACATCGTCTCTATTGACTATGAGAGTTATTTAAATGTCAAAGGAGAAATAAATGAACCTGTTTCCAAAAACACGGAAACAGGTACTGTTGAATATGTTGAACATAATTTATGTTCATAGTAGATTGGAAGATATTATTGCCTTAGCTATGTTAGATTGGCCTTGACTGGATGCGTTGGTTTCAACATGTTGGATTAACGTTATACCAATACGCATAATGCTATTTTCCCAACCTAGACATACAACGTTGAACCATCTCCGATGTAGTCTTGTAATGTAAGAATATATCATTACTTTATATTATCCAGAAGCGGGGTCAAATTAACCTAGTTCGTATTGGGTTGATAGTTAGAGGTCAACGGTAGCCACATACTTAGTCAATGGCCCTAAATATAAATGAAACTATAACTGCAGTAATCCGCCACCCCCACCCTCACTGCAACCCTATTGGGCATAGTGCCTGTATTTCCATAGCATCAAGCGAACTTTCGCTAAATAGTATATGCTGATATGAATATTGCCACTAGGATAAAAGAAATACCGAAATGTGACACATTGCTGTCGATGCGCGGACGGACACACAGTAATATTGACTGACGAACGGACGGGTAGATGTTGTTGCTTTAGTTAACCTGACTGGCAAGTGGACATAGTCCATGTTCTAACTAGAGAGTTGATCAGGAATAACGTCATGCGTCAGTATGGTGTTATTCCGGATTAAGTCTCTAATGAGAACATGACGAGAGTTAGGACTAGTTATGCTCATCATTGATTAAACCCAGGCATATCATACTGTTCTATCCCAAAGCAAGAAATGAATCCCAAATATAGGCTAATGCTATTACCGCCGGCATAGGTTTATACGCTGAGGCGCATATGCACACTATAGTTAAAATTGTATAATGTTAGAGGCTTAAATTGTGTGCCTGGATATAATGAAACGAAATAAAGCTTACCATTTCAATATATTTATAAATAAATATGATTGTTTGAGTTGTGGAATTGCATTTGAGACACGAGTCCCTAATTCAAACTTAATTTATACGTATTATCAAGGGTTAAAATGTTTTTCGTCTCGTTACATCTATAGCCTCTAAAAGT
>CM067364.1:52125402-52375402 GCA_034401795.1 Chaetoderma sp. LZ-2023a | reverse complement strand
ATTTAAGCTGTTGACTATTTTGAAACCAATTTGACTGGCCGCTGTTGCTGCTTGAAAATAAAATTGGTAAAATTGCATACGGTTGTGTGCACCTCAATACAATGAACAGAAGTGAATATGATGCATTTTGTCCCATAGATTAATTTTTTTTAAATTGTTTTCAATTTACATATCCGTACGTCAACTTCACAACTAGAAGATTATATTAATTTATGAGGCATGAAATCATCATATGCTAAGATTTATTTCGCCTCTTTACATTGAGGTATCGGTACATAACTTAAGCCTCTGAACTTATACAATTTTATCTTTTCTCAAGCATGCTAGTCCAAATGGGTTTATTAGAGGCCCATGCACATATCAAACTGCTTGAAAACAAACACGGCACACTGTATACCTTTTGGAGACTAAGGCCGTGTTCTCACGAGAGACTTACTCGTTGTAATGCAATACTGAGGTGTGGCGTTATTCCGGATTAACTCTTTAGTAAGAACACGGCCATAAATAGAGTACCATATTGTAAGGAAGCGAATTAAACACTGTATTACATAATGAGTCCATCATGTATAAACTAAGGTAATTGTTACCTGTGAAGATGAATGACTCATATCCATAATATATAATTCAGAATAAGACATTATTAAGATGCATAGTCACTGCAGAATTAATCAAAATAAAACTGTTAAAATCTTATACTTTTAGAGGAGTATTCTGTGTTCTCAATAGGGAAGCGAAATAAATATTATCGTAAGATTTGTTTAAGTCGTGGCATTGAATTAGAGACACGAGTCCCTAATTACAATTCACAGCAAAACATTTGTATTCATTTCTAAAGAGAGAAATCATTATACGGTAAAAATTTCTTTCATTTCAATAGGCCTGGATTCAGTTACAGAATGTAAACATCTATAAGTAAACAATAACTCTAGGCCGGCTTAGCCACCAGCACGATTCAGTGAACTTGTTTTCAAAATAGCCAGAATAACCAGAGTTAGTCTGAATGGAAAGGGTAGTCTGCAGAAATGCAGAAATGTATTATTATTATTATTATTATTATTATTTTTATTATTATTATTATTATTATTATTATTATTATTATTATTCACTGTATACTACGTTACCCGCGCCATTCTTTAACATATTAGTGGGTATCACATTTGAATTCAATAACACAGGAACCGCGAATCGGTTGGTTACATCGAGGTGCAAACACACACTAAAATACTTCAACATATAATTGTCAACATTATATACCTGTAGAGGCTTAACGTGTGTGTGTCTAGATGCAATGAAATTAAATAAATCTGAACAAATATACTATGATATACTCCGTTAAGTTGTGAAATTCAATTAGCGACGCGTCGCTAATTCAAACTCAAAGCTAAAAATACGATATTTATCTATACGGAATGAAATTATCAGTTTTAATTTTAATAACGATACTTGGAGTATATTATTAATTATTTATTAGATATAGTGTACATAGCTTGGCTATAACGCTGTAGTGTTCTCATGAGAATACACTAATTGAAATAACGTTTAGTTCGTTTCATTATATCTAGTCAATCAATTTAAGCAGACGTATGACGTATGACGGATTAATTATCTAGTGCGATGCATACGGTGTGACTATGCACCTTTAAATAAAGCTAGGTAAAACAGACGTCAGGGTGTTGCCGTTATCGACGTAAAGCAGATTGATTGAGATTATATTGATATAAATTGCGCGCAATGCACAAGTCGCTGGACCCAATATAAGTTCAATATACAGAACCAATTTTAAGAAAATTAGTTAAGATAATTCCCGGTAAAACTCGGTGGCTCATTAGGGCAGTGTTAAACTAAGCGGATTTAAATGTAAATAGAGTTAAGGTCCGCCCTGTTCAGATACCGTTGGAATGATTGTTCGCCTTTAAATTTAAACATATTTAACATTGTTCGCAATTTCTCTTCCTTTAAAGGTGCGTATTCATACCAAACTTCTTGGACATAAGATTTTTGAAGTTATATTCTTTTAAAGGCTTAATGTAATGCCACGAAATAAATCTTAACTTAGAATAAGTTCTGATTTCATTCCATATAAATAAATTTCGTAGGTTTAGTTGTGAATCTGAATTAGGGACTGGCGCCTCTAATTCAATTTGACAACTGAAATAATTCGATTAATTTGTACGTAATGAAATCATCATATGCTAAGATTTATTTCGTTTCATTACATCTGGTCACACACTGGACCTTTCCGGTTTTAGCTTTTAGCCCATCTCTAGCTAAGCTCCACCCACACCTCGCTCGTGTTGGGATCGATCGATCTCCGAACACCATGATTATCAATTTAAAAAAACAACTACACAGATAAGCTGTTGAATTTTTTGAAACTAATTTAACTGGGTGCTGTTGCTGCCTAAGGCAGCAACATCGCCCAGTCAAATTAGTTTCAAAATATTCAACAGGATGTTTATTAAATAGCAAAGAATTACAAAGATATACAATTCATGCAACGTGTCGGACCATTTAAGATTTGGTGACGGTCTATATGGAACCCTTTGTGCCGTATTAATTATGACGTCATCATACACGCGCTGAGCTGATTATGACGTCATACGAGGTCTGATGATGAATGGATACTCTGGAAAGGTGAATTTAAGCCCCTAAATTATAGAATTTTAATAATGTTATTTTCAAACATGTTAGTGTGAATATGCACTTTTAACTACCGCTAACGCTACTACAAACAACAGTCGAAAAATTCGGACTACGCATTAAAAGGCACCCTTAATATTGTATACTTTTAGGAGCCTAAATTGTGTGCCTAGATATTCGTTTATTTTTTTATTTTTCATAAGGAGAATTTAACCAACATCACTGATACAATTTAAAAACTAAAATAGCATGTACCTATTGGCAAACTAATTTATACTTATTAAAAAAAGTCTTACAGGCTAAAACTGTCTGAAGGATCATTACCAGTTTAAACATCAAAACATTGTTTTCTAAATATAAACTAATGCATTATCTATTTTTCATTTAACACCTTTGCCCGTATCGATGATCTTGATTATGTAGCTTTTAACCATGCTATTACGCCTGACAAACAGGCTGCCCAAACCGTCTATCGTGCCTTTGGTACAGCAACTCCGTCTTGATAAATCAAGAGGAAGGTCTGGTTAGGTGTCACATAAGGTCTGGCTGATAAATATATTAAAAATGCTTTAATTTTGAATCGCATTGGAAACTGCATTTGCCAAGAAAATATAATGAACATTTTAACATAGTAGAAATGAAAAATAAAACTAGCAACGTCATAAGAAATGCATATGATATCAACAGAAGTACCTGAAAATAAAATGTGCATAGTAACAGCGTATCGGAATGACTAGCTATATAAAATATATTATTGTAAATAATTTTCATGAATTAAATTGTATTCAGTATTATCCAGGATTCGAACCGTGGTACTTTATTATTTGCAATCTAGATAATCATGCTTAGTTTATTTCATCTTTCAAAATTAGTATATGTACTATTTGGTACCAGTTTTCGCATACAGGAAACAGGTTATTTTGACAGGATTTTTTGAGAATAGCATCATTGGTCCAAAGGTGGAGACTTTGACTTATAAACCATAAGTACCATGGTTTGAATCTTGGCTAATACTGAGTACAGTGATGTTGGTTAAATTCTCCTTGTAAACAATAACAAATAAATAATTTCGTTTCATTTACTGGCCACACAATTTAAGCCCCTAAAATTATAGAATTTTAATAATTGTATTTTCAAGCATGTTGGTGTGAATATGTACCTTTAACTACCGCTACCGCTACTACAAACAGCAGTCGAAAATTCGGACTACGCATTAAAAGGCGCCCTTAATATTGTATACTTTTAGAAGCTTAAATTGTGTGCCTAGATATTTATACTGAAAAGAAAGAAATCTTAAATGTGCACATTCACGCCAAAATCCCTGAAAATAAAATTGCGTATACTGTATATTTTTAGAGGTGTGATTGGTTACATCAATGTAATGAGACGAAATAATGTGTTGCATATACCGATTTCATTCCGTATAAATTATTAACATTTTTTGTTGTGTAGTTGAAATAGGGGCTAGTGTCTCTAATTCAATTTGGCAACATAGAACAATTGTATTTATGTATACGTAATGAGATCTTCAGATGCTAAGATTTGCCCGTCTCGTTCCATTTAGACACACAATTTAAGCATCTAAGAATACGAAATTTTAATATTTCCATTTTCAAACATTTGGTGTGAATGTGCACATTTAACAAATGATAGTTTATTTCCGTATAAATTCATATATGTTTTATAAGTCGTGAACGTGAATTATAGACACGAGTCGGTAATTGCTATTTAGAACTAAAAATGCAATTAATTTATACGGAATGAAACCATAATTTGGTGAAGTTTCTTTCGTTTTACTAAACACGATTTAAGCTTCTAAAAGTATACAATTTTAACAATTTAATTTTTAGGCATTCTGGTGTGAAAATGCACCTTTAAATTTCGTGCCATCGGTAAAGTGGTTGAGACTGAATAATTACATATTACGTAAACAGGAACACACTCAGCATAGCGGTATGCATGCATCATATCCTTTATGCCGCTATGATAATGAACCTTTCCACCGTATCCATCCACCATATGACGTCACAATCAACTACGTAACGTGTATGACAAGTACGTCACGAACGCTTAACTGAAGATGGATTAAGCCGTGTTGTGCGAATTGCATGATTGTACTATTTAATAAACATACTGTTGAATATTTTGAAATTAATTTGACTCGGCGTTGTTGCTGCCATAGGCAGCATCAACGGCCAGTAAAATTAGTTCTAAAATATTCAACAGCTTACCCGTATAGTTTTCGGGGAATTGGTGGTCAGTGAGTTCAGGGATCGATCGCTCCCTACACGAGCGAGGTGTGAGTGAAGCTTAACTAGAGATGGGCGGTGCACGGTTAATACTGGAAAGGATAAATGGGGAGTAACTTATCATTCTGTTCCAAAGAAATCAGACGCAAAGCACACATGGGAACGATTGGGCTGATTTTGGAATGCATAACGAGTACAGTTTCGAACCCTTATCAAATAACTCTTCAGGACAAACTAAAAAATGTGCGGGAACGCGCCACGACATTCGCCACCTTAAAATATAGTTAGGAACCCGAAATTATGTTACATGCAGCGGATAGCTTAAAACACTTCTAGACAGAAGGAAATAAAACCACCTTATTCTCTTCTACACCTGCAGGTCTACAACATACTACAGCATCCATCTATGACGAAACGGTATAGGCCACATAATAAAAAAACCCGTATCTAATTGATATACCCAACGAATGTATATTGAGAAATGTCCGTAAGATGTAGAATTGCAAGTAAAACCTAGAATCCGAACGGAAATCATGCTTTTCTCATTGTATACACGCAAGAACTTGCTCATAATCAGACCCATCCCAAAAAAACCCAGTGGGAATACCTTTCCAAACACGGGCAACAATACGAAATGTTATCGTAATGATTGCGGGATTATTTACAAATGACAAGCTTCAATTTACTAACTATAGTTCCTTTGTCTCGGAAGTTTGGAGTCTCCGCGACATGGGGACAATGATGCAAAGAAAGCGCGCTCTTGACGTTTTTCAAATCAATGTTCTTAAATGAAGGGCGCTTAGCATTAATGGTCAAATATATGTGCGTCGTCTGTTACAGTTATTACCAGCACGGGCTTTGATGTCAAACATATATTGCCTATTAAGCGCAAGTGTTATGCAACACAACCCGGGAAAGAGAAATGTTAATGTGCATTATGGCGCAGTTAAGCACCGGCGTCATGATGGTTCGTGTGAATGGACGCAACCTGCCGGCGTAACACCCTGGGTCCGCTCCGCCCCGGTTCATCCTAACCAACGAAACAAAATGACATTGTCGCCAATTCTTTCTTCCAATACACATCCTAAATCTTGTTTCGGTTTGGCATGCTGAGAGCAGCACACGAATAAATTATTACCAATATTTAAATTTAGTCAAACGTGTCGTTTCCGAGAGGGAGAACACCAATAAACAAAACGGTATTTGTTTCCGGGAGGTTATTTAGGCATTCTCTCGAGAATGGTGGCACTCGATATAAATAAATGGCCGGCGTAATAATTCTTAATAACATGCATGGGAAAATCGGTAACGAATGTGAATCAGTTACTACTACTACTATTACTACTACTACTACTACTACTACTACTACTACTACTACTACTACTACTACTACTACTACTAGTACTACTACTACTACTACTACTATTACTACTACTTCCACGGCTGCTGCTGCTACTACTACTACTGATGCTGCTGCTGTGTAGTTGCTGCTAATGATTTATTATTATTATTATTATTATTATTATTATTATTTTTATTATTATTATTATTATTATTATTATTATTATTATGAACCCGCTTGCTAAGAAATATTACAAGTGAGAAGGTAAAACACCTCGGTTTAATCCATTAACCGATGCATGCATATTATTAGCCATAACTTAGCAATTTTTTTAACCGACCATATCACCACCTTCCCACCCAGTCAGTAATTCATCCGCATGCACCGGAACAACAACTCATTCACACACTCACTCAGTCACCATTATAAGCTAGCAAAAGCCATATAGAAGGAACAAGCGAAAGGCAATAAAGCTTGATTACCTAAATATCCAGCAGTAAATCTCGGCCTCCTCTGTATCGTTATAACTGTATATCTTCACCGAGGTCCCAAACCAGAACTGCAATGGCGTAGACGTCAGTCGTTTTATGGCCTGCACACCATTCAGGAAGAGCTATGTTCAAATGGCCTCTTTAAATCTTCCCCCAACTGTGTGTTATCCTTTCATGCCCTATATATTATTGCTGCGCCGGTGCTCTCCGTGGTTAGTGTGCTGTTTGCTCCGATATTGAGGCTGGCGTTGCTGGCGCTGAAGCCGCCTCTCCCGTTTGTTAGGTCGATGGTATAGTTATTTAGTTGGCAATCGGAGTTGTTTTCTTGCTTTGTAAAGCGAGCGTATACGCAACTGATAGACTGACTTCGCTAGCGTAGATAAAACATAGAGGAAAATTATTCTTTAGAAACTTACACGCTTGTCTCGAAAAGAAAACGAGAGTGATGCATGGCCATGGATGTATCGCCTGAAGTTATGCCCCTAATTCCGTTACAGCGTCCACGGAGTTCAGAAGATGCGATTGCATGGAGTGGTCCAGCGACGAAATACGTCCAGAGTCCAAAACCAGTGCAATAAATATACGTCCATGTTATCGACCGCTAGAAGAAATATAGTTTTTTTGGCAGCTGGAACAGCGGAGCAATAAAAAAACCCACCAGAGTCGTGTAATCAATACACCTGCGGATTTCGTATATGAGTTCATCGAATTGCATTTTGCAGGGTTATTGTTACAGCTCCTGAACCACAGTCACTTGAATGGAGAATTATGTGTGTCCGTTTTGTCAAAAGAGCAGATATGCACTTAAGCGGGTTACCCGATTTCATGTTTAAAAAAAAGACTGGTTACGTCTGCATTAGTAATTCTACATTCGTTCAGCATCCAATCGGATAGCAGCCAATCCAGGCCGGTGCAGAGTACATTGGCTCGGAGCGACCATGGAGATTAAGTTATGTTAGCTTGTTCGTTCCTCGTTTCTCATTTTCACCCCAACACAACATTCAATTTCGCAGAACGACGTATGAGAGAATGCATCCACACTCGCGCGATTAAGAACGACTCTAGGGAAATTTAAACCGTTTTCCAATCAACATCTGTTTTCTCCATGACGTATATTCCGAAAGGCGATTTCTGCTGCAAGTTTTATCGTTTCAATAACGTCAATCTATTCCCGGTATCAGCATAATCAATGGATATTTTTGATTCTTAATTGACAAATGCATGGGACTGCGCTAAATTACAGTAATATTAAGGCGGAATCTTGCTTATTATTTTGAAAACAATTTTAACACCTGCCGGTGTTGTCTTAGACAGCAACAGTAGTAGCAGCAGCAGTAACAACAACAGCAGCAGCAACGGCAACAACAACATGTGTTAAAATTGTTTTCAAAATAATACGCAGGATTTTGCCTCAATATGTATGGAAAGTAGCGCAGGCTCGTCTCTTTGGCAATTAAGACTCGTCAGCATTGATTTACGTTGCTTTTAAAACCTTGAGCAGAACGCAATATTGTCCAGCCGTATTTTCCCTCACAGCGCCTTCATTATCAATGTCTAGGCCACGTATGCATATATAAATTATGAAACGGCTGTACGTAATATATGGATCGATAGGAAAATGAATAACGACAAAAAACTCTCATCTCGTTCTCTCCCTGTTGGCGATTGGTGGAATGACTGTCTTTAATATTTATACCCGCCACTTTCATTCGGCTTTATCATGTATCTAACATAAATCTCGCTGATCCAAGTTATATGAGTGGGCGCATGTAGGCCAGCACGTGCGCGAGCCGATATTACTTCGAGTTAGGATACGGATTGGCTTCGGTATTTTCACCCGCAGACCCATAATCCACGTCACACATTTTTCTATACATATTCTTCTATCTCTCTCGACACCGTCCATATATCTAACTCTTACCCAATCATATCTATCTGCCAATCTATCCATCCGCCCGCCCGCTCGCCCATCCACACCCCACACACCCATCTATCTATCTACTATCTATCTATTTATCTATCTAGCTATGCATCCATCCATCCATCCATCCATCCATCCATCTATCTATCTATCTATCTATATGCATGCATGCATGCATGCAGCCAGGCAGGCAGGGCGGCAGGCAGGCAGGCAGGCAGGCAGGCAGGCAGGCAGGCAGGCAGGCAGGCTGGAAGAGGAAGAGAATGAGGAGGGGTAGACGGAGGAGGAGGAGGAGGAGGAGGAGGTGCGAATGTGGAGGAGAAAGCGGGGAGAGAGGGGGGGGGGGGGGCGGGGGGTTTGAGGAAGTTGTTGAGGAGGCGGACGAGGAGGTGGACGGTGGAGCAGAAGGATGGGAATGGGGAGAAGGATGAGGACGATGGGGAGAGGAGGAGAGTTGAGAGGAGGAGCAGGTGGAGGAGGAGGAAGAGGAGGAGGGGTGAGTGTGATGAGCATATGGTGGAGAAAGCGGAGGAGGCGGAGTAGGAGGTGAGTAGGAAGTTGAGGAAGAGGAGGGGTGGGGTGGAGAAGATGGATGGGGATGGGGAGGAGGAGGACGAGGAGGAGGAGAGGCGGATGAGAAGGGCGAGGAAGAGAACGAGGCACTTGGTGAAATTGATTGGAGTTGGGTCTAGGCGGATGGGGGTAAGAATGAGAATGGCGTTGATGATGTAGAAATAAGGCTCTGCGCTGGTGGTAGTGTGATGGCCGGCGAATACCTTACTTTAGGTATACACTTACAATGGTGCCCGGATGTGATCTATAATCGAATAATCATCCCTCCGTATGAAACCACAACTTGTCGAATATGGTAACTGCAGTAAATCACTTGCGTAATCCACTTAAGTTTCCATACGTTTTCCATAGGTCGCATGAATTGCTTAGCAATGCCGTTTTCAGGATCATAAAATAGCTAGTTCACTCACTACAGAAATATACAACTCCAGAGTAATTTGGTAAGTAGTAAAATATAGTGGATTCTAACGAGTTCAAATTGATCATGGAAACAAAATATTGG
Source organism: Chaetoderma sp. LZ-2023a (assembly GCA_034401795.1). Lineage (NCBI taxonomy): Eukaryota > Metazoa > Mollusca > Caudofoveata > Chaetodermatida > Chaetodermatidae > Chaetoderma > Chaetoderma sp. LZ-2023a. The sequence continues at coordinate 52,365,684 of CM067364.1, read as the reverse complement.
CGTACGGTTAAGAAATCACCAAATGCTGAATACAGCTGAATAAACACGCTTATTGGAGGGATGCGGTCTGTTACTGAAATATATTCCAAACAAGTAAATTGTCAAAATTGTATACTTTTAGAGGATTAAATTATGTGCCTAGATGTAATGAAACGAAATACATCTTAACATATGATGACTTCATTCTATATGAATTATTACACTATTTTAAGTTGTGAAATTTAATTAGAGACACGAGATTATATAGACAGAATGCAATCATCATATGCTAAGATTTATTTCCTTTCCTTACATCTAGACGCACGACTTAAGCCTCTAAATGTATACAATTTTGATCATTTTATTTTCAGCGATTCTGTTGTGAATATGCACCTTTAAGTATATGACGTCATACTCAAGTACGTGGCCTATATAGACTGACGTCGCGATCATAATGACACATTTAACCGTGTTATGATGCTCACAATCTCCGTCAAGGGCAGCGAATAGTTGTTGATGAATTTACAATTTAATAAACATTATGTTGGATATACTGAAAATAATTTTCTTGGGTGCTGTTGTTGCCATAGGCAGCAGCGGCGCCCAGACAAATGGCTTTCAAAATATCTAACACGGTCCTTGTAATGTTACCATGAAATTTGGATTCTGGAACTTCAGGTTTACAATATTATAGCCAAAAATCGATTCCAATACCAGTAAACAAAAAATGGGCGGAGCTTAGCTAGAAATGGGGTGGGTGGGGTGGGGGTGTTGGGCTGGGCATTACGTGACAGCTAGAAATCTATCCCTATATTCGCCATGCTTCGATGTATATAACCATCGTATATGGCTAGTCATTGTATTAGCCACGTGATATACACTTGTATTTATTTACACACTGCCTGACCACTGAATGTCTGCTGAATACATTTTCCTTGGAATGTAACTCTGGATATGCTGAATTGTTTGAACACAATTTGAATGAATGTTGATGGTCAGCCACCAACAACTTTCAGGCAAATTGTTTTCGAAATAGGCAGCAGTTCCAGAGTTATTGCGCATTGAAAGTATTAGTTGGTGGCGTAATTGTAGTCAGACAGTTTTCACTGCCTAATATTTCAATTCAGAAGATACACAATACTGGATATGATATAACTTATAAGCTGTTGCAAAAAGCGAATGCCAAAACAAACCTTGGTGACTATTTGTTTAAGGCGATGATTTACAGTCTAGAAAAAAATACGTATATAATTAAAGGCGTACCATTATGCAAATTTACGCACCACATACCTGTATAATATCTCCCGTTATGCGACAATAAATCGCATTTCTAAACAGCTAAATACGGGCTTTTCCGATATTCTGAGTAAACACATTCCTACGGACCGATTTATGTATTCCATATATAGAAACAATTGACAACGTATGCGATACATAGCAAAAACGACATAATTCATTGTCCAACAATCACCACAACACACTCCGGTTTTGATTTCAATTTGCAACATCGTATTACTTTAGTGTCATGTTTTCAGAATTCAAATCCTACATCCAGTCGCTGGATTGCCAACTCGCTGTCCACCGGCACACGGCAATGGTTCTTTCCCTCGTGCATCGCCAACTGACTACGTACACACACGGCACCTCCGCCTAACTTATCTAAATCTAAGAGAAGTCATTTGTTTCATTGACATTTTATATCGCATATTATCACCTCTAATAGCCACGGAAATGTTCCTAGGACGACGATTATGGCCTGTCTAGAAAAAAATAATCTCTCTTTCATAATGTGCATAGAGAAGCTAATCGCTATCGATATCCCGCCCACCCCTCTCCAGCTCCACCTCCCCTGTCCCCATTATGCTCAGTATCGCTTCTTCAATTACACCCTTTAACACCCATATCAGCCAAAACGGCTTCTGCAGTGGTCTTGAGAAATTACAATGCCGACCAAGACAAGAGTATTTCTGAAACGCCAGTTATTCCAGCGGTACATTTTCAAAAATACGCGTCTCTTGATCTGCAAATGGGCATTTTTTATGAGCAAATTGGAATGGACCTTTCCGGTTTTAGCTATGCCCCGCCCATCTTTAGCCAAGCTCCACCCACACCTCGCTCGTGTTGGGATCGATCGATCTCTGAACACCTGACTATCAATTTCCCCAAAAAACTACACTTTTAAGCTGTTTACTATTTTGAAACCAATTTGACTTGGTGCTGTTGTTGCCTAAGGCAGCAACAGCGCCCAGTCAAATTAGTTTCAAAATAGTAAACAACATGTTTATTAAATAGCAAAGAATTACAAAGAAATACAATTCATACAACGTGTCCGAGTATTTGAGATTTGGTGACGGTCGATATGGTACCCTTTGTGACGTAATGATTGTGACGTCATCATGCACTCGCTGAGCTGATTATGACGTCATACGAGGTCAGATGATAGATGGATACTCTGGAAAGGCGAATTGTCTTAAACAAATTCGAGAGTTAAAGGGTTAAACAATTCAAAATTAACCCTTTGAAAACCAACAGGCAAAATCCATACATTCATTTACAATAGAGGCACTATTGTGCTCGAATATTTTGAAGATACTTTGACTTGCAGCAACAGTTGCAACTGGTGCCTGCCAAATTAAGCCAACATATTCACCAGCTAACATGTATGCTTTTCTTGAGATTAAAATGCTTAAAAATTGGGGATTAAATGTTCATCTGCATATTCGCAGATCACGTGTGGTGCTGTTCTAAGCTCGAGCGTGGCAGCAGCTATTTGTGCACTGGCATAGTTTCAACGTAGACACCAGTTTTCGTCAACACGTTTATAAAATATACGAACATGAGACGACAGAGTTGAAAGCGTCCTTTCTAGTCAGTGCCCGTCAGACTCGCTCATACATTTATTTATTTTCTTGACACTATTTAAGGTGGCAGCCATCTCTGCTGGGCGTACTGTACTGTAATTGTTCTACGACCAACCCCATTTTCTATCGCCGGGTGTCAATACGATAAGATGCACTTTAATGCAGCTTTCTACCAATCAATCATCCGTACGCCGAGACCCATTAAAATGGAAGGTGTCATTGCTGTTGGTAGAATGGTGACTTACAGCGACGTATGCCTTATCGGATGTGACCTATGGCCATTGCCACCAATAGGAATATGTTATTCTTTTCTGATCTGTATATACGCGTTCTTGTTTCTATGTACAGCGCTGTACATGCTAAACACCTTCTGATCCGAAGTGGATCAACTGTTAAAACATCACCGTATCTTACCACGAAGATGATTTCCAAATAGGCGTTGCTCCATCGATCAATGAACTCGAATCCAGATCAAATACTGGATGTATGTAGATCATGGAAACGGCTGGTCCGATTTATGTCAAATGTTAATATATATTGCGTAGCAACGTGCTCTCACGTTAATGAACCTTTCCACTTTTAGCTATACCCCGCCCATCACTAGCTAAGCTCCACCCACACCTCGCCGTGTTGGGATTGATCGATCCCCAAATGCCATAGCTATCAATTTCCTGAAAACTATACAGGGAAGCTGTTTAATATTTTGTAACTAATTTGAATGGCAGCAACAGCGCCCAGTCAAATTAGATTCAAAATATTCAACAGGATATTTATTAAATAGTAAAAGGAAACAATTTGTACAACAACGCATAGACCGTCATCAAAAATGCGGTCGTGACATACTTAATAATGCCATTCATGACGTCTTGCAGCATTATGATGTTGTTCTACACATCATATGATGGGTGGGTACTCTGCAATTTCAGATAGTTTTAATTTTTAATATTTCGAATTTGTATTCGGATCATAACCAAACGGTGTTGAATCCTAGTGTCCGGTTAGAACCTATCCTGTCTAAAAAGTCTAAACGTGCCAGTAGTTTAAAACACTTCCATAGATTCGGAATTAGATCTGCACCAGACCTGTTTTAAAGCACAGTTGATCACGTCAAGATCTCATAATCCAGTGAGCCAGTAGATAGCTGTGGTGCTTTTAAAATGGGAATACACTCTGACTAGTAGTCTTTTAGACAGAGCTTCAGACCAAAGCCCGCCGGCCCACTTTCCCTGCCGTTCGGCTGCCAGGCAGCCTGGTTAGCCGCCGACCCAACAACGAGCACGCACGGGCGCACACGTTCACGCACGCACAGTGCATATGGATGCAATACTCGCTTCCTGTGTAGGGCGATGGTAGCAAATATGCATTGCACGCTTCGTTGGCTGTAACTTAACTGAGAACAGGAATAATTCATGATTAAGTCTTTAGTGAAAACACGGCCTTAGCTATCTAGTCCAATTAAACCAACAAATGGTCTAACTCCAGCGGTTGTGATTTCACATGGGGTTAGACAGGGTGAAGTGCTCAGCCCTATGCTATGTGCACTATATTTGAATGACCTTCTTTCTTATTTTCGTTCGCTGATCATACCGCCAGTAATCGACATGATCATAAGCGTTAAGTGCGTGGATCCATGGTTTATTAGAGTGCGCCGTGCGGCCTGGAACCACCGTCTTCAGCATTCGAGGTTTCTGTCAGGGTTACCTCACCCTTACTTCCTTTAGTCGCCTCTTACGACACGCAGAAGATACGGAAGGTGTATTCTAAGCCCCACCTACAGCGCAATTTGAATGACCTAATATCCCATATGTAGCCCATATATGCGCTGGCAATACACAACTAGTGTTAGTTGCAACGTATACAATGCTTTATGCATGCTCTATTGTCAGGATCAAAAGACGGGTTGCAGCAACGTCTACATAACGTAAGTAAGTATTGTACTAAGTGGAAATTAGTAGCAAACATGCCAACATCTAAGGTAGTTATCTTTCATGTGTCTGGAAGTCTTTTGAGTGATCACTTCCCTTATAAAAAAGAGTAATTTGAATGTGGTACATCTTACACTATTTTGGACATGATCTTAACAACAATACACCCTTTATGCAGGCAAAGGACAATCTAACGTTGTTGTCTCATAAATCGCCCTGCAAAGCATAGAAGCTACCCGTCAATGGGTTTTTTTTCGCACCACAGGTGTTATTTAGTCGGTTCCAGTCCTTAGGCAAACCTATCATGGTATATGGTTGTGAGATTTGGGTGTATCTCTTTTTTCTTTAACATCAAGATGCACGATAGACACGTTTGACAGTCTACCTGCAGAAAAGATACAGCTCATGCAGCTCTGCTAGAGAGTCTCTTGGTGGCCATAAACACTGAACTACCGACTCAGTACGCGAAGAGCTAAGTTTAACACACACACCCGCCACGCCCCTCCCCACCCATCCAACAGGCGTATATCATGTGCAACTTACGAGACACACTTTGAATTTGAGAACTATTCGGAAACAGTACATATTATCATCACAGATTTGCTTTTACCAGCCTCAGAACCATTTGCCATAATCTTAACATTGAGTCTGGACGTAAGACTTTAACAGAAGGCAGACTATGTTATTTGTGTGATAAAGGGGGTTGGAGGATGAGTCCCATTTCCTGATTCACCGTAATCTATGTTACCGTGGAAGAAAACTGCTATATAACTAAGAGATCAAAGAATGTCGAAACTGTGTACATGTTAAACGATCGTCAACAATGTAACTAGCTCTTATAATTAGAGGGTAGCATTTTAATTCAACTGCCATCTGGCATTTGAGAAGAGGAAAACTGTTCAAAAATGAAATGGCAGTGGTTGATCAATTTGTGATTTCCAGACACCCTTGCATAAATAGACACATTAATATATAATGCTTTATATTCCAAGCCAAATGTGGCAGACCAGAGGTTAACCCTCGTACCTTGAACAGTTTTGTCTAAACCTCATCCGCCCTTCCTGTAAGATACAAGTGGGTAACGGCATTCACAGGTGGGCCTTTTTTAACTATCTTGGTTGTTTTGACGGGCTTTCACATACATATGTGCTTCAGCAGGCATCAGCCTGACCAAATGAGGAAGCTTTATGTGCCAAGGTTAGTTACGATAAACTATCGTTGTCTTGTCTGGCGCTGCCTTGGACTCATGCTTGTGTTGTTTGAACTGACTGACACAGCGACATAGCATCTTCCTGTGCATGGTGTTTGACCAGAAATGTATATACATAATGGTACGGAATTGCCAGTTATTGGGCTGCGGTGAAATGTTAGCCCTCCAGGAATGTTGGGATGTTCACATTGTTCTCGTCATATAAGTAGGCCTACTGTGCCTTTATGGTCGACTGGGCATTGCAATTTCAGTGTTTTGTTGTATTACTGTTGTCTGTTATAAACGATATGTATTGCATTGACTTGTAATGGCCCCTTGTGGATTTCTTATTACAACGATGTGTTATGCTGCTGCTGCTGCTGCTGCTGCTGCTGCTCCTACTGCTGCTTCTGCTGCTGCTTCTGTTGTTACTGCTACTACTAAACATGCTACGACAAGTCTATAGTGGTACTGACAAACATGGCCGGACTGTCGCTGAAGGCAAGCACCGTAGCTACGTAAAACGGGTGTCCGAAAAGATATGTGCTAGTTTCGTAACCGTTTTCCCCGAAATGTCAAACTAGAAACGTCATTAACAATTTAATAAATATCGTCCTGAGTATATTGAAGATGATTTCACTGGAAATTGTTGCTGCCAAGTAATTTCAAAATATTCAAGTATAATTACGTTGGGATTGGGATTCTTCAAATTAAGCGTTCAAATCTGTATTGCTGGTCAGTCACTGGACAGTCGCTGGCCAGTATCTATGTTTAAGAGACGGTGTGATGGATGGGTTGATTGGTGGCTGGAGTTTTTAATACACATGGATCCTTCGAACACATGCTTAAAAATAAGAGCAGAATGTACTCACCGCGTACTGAGTCAGTAGTAGCCCTTGCCATCCATTATCAGTGTTAGTGTGTTTAATTCCATAGCATATAATAACATTGTCTGCATGCAGACTTTCTGCAGACTACATTCTCCGTGGCGTTTAACTCAGGACATGTGGACTGTTTTGGAAACAATTTGATTGAAAGCTGTTGGTGGCTATGTCACCAACATCTTTCAGTCGAACTGTTTTCAAAATATTCAGCATATCCAGAGGTATTTATTGTCTATTGGCATTATTCCACGGTGACTTGTAGCGATCATACAGTTAAATAGTCACGTGCCCACCTGCACCACTAACCATTACACATTCTACAAACCACGTGCACTTAAATCTCGCCTAACCCCTCGCGCGTCAACTTAATCTTGTAGTAGTAGCCATGCCGGTAAAACCCCAGCATATGCAGTGGTCTTAAGAAATGCCAATTTGCGGAAAAGATAAATGCGGTTTTTTAAAATATGTCATTGTAATGACTGCCTCGATACACGAGACAGCCCTTCTTGTGGGCAATTCCCAAAACATAGTCTCCTCCTGGTGTGGGAATAGAGGCAATATTCATTGGCTAAACACGCATTTGAATAGTCCTGGCCACTAACCCTTTAACGGGCAAGGCGGGCAACACGGCCCCTGTACCTGTAGTGGGCACAAGAAATAGCACATTACCGGATAAATACAGATATTACTGTACAAATCAGTTTTGCAAAAATAGACTTCTCACGACCAGCAAATGAACGTCCACTGAGCAAAAAAATGAAAACTGTCTTGGCATCGTCAAATGTTAATGGATATTTCCACTTTTAGCCATGCCCTCCCATCTCACGTCCGTGTTGGGATCGATCGATCTCTGAACTCACTGACTATTAATTTCCAGAAAACTATACATGTAAGCTGTAGAATATTTTGAAACTAATTTGACTGGGTGCTGCTGTTGCTGCCTACGGCTATCGATTTCCATAATACATGTAGAGCTACGCTGTTAAATAGTTTGAGCTAATTTGAATGCCTATGGCAGCAACAACGTCCTGTCAAATTAGTTAAAAACATATTCAACCGCATGTTTATTGCAAAGACCTACACTTCGTACATCGGACGATTACGCGTTAGCGACGAGCGATATAGAACAGTCATGGCGTCATGGTCATGACGCCATCACACCCGCCACTTTGCTGATTATGACGTCATATTATTATATACTGGAGAGGTGAATTGGTATTAAATGCATAGCATTCAGAGCGCTTGCTAGAGCTGTTGAAATAGATTCTGTAATGCAACGGTTATTAAAGAAAGCCACCACATGCTGTAAGTTTAGATTTGAACAACATTACGAACGTGCCAGTGTGATTGGATTATAATTGATGAATCCAGTTTTAGTTATGCCCACCCATCTCTAGCTACGCCCCACACACACATCTCCCGTGTCGGGATCACTCGATCCTGCACTCTCTGAAGATCAAGTTCCAGAAAACTATACGGTAAGCTGTTGACTATTTTGAAACTAATTTGCTTAAGTCAGCAATATCGTCCAGTCAAATTATTCCCATACTGCTCAACAGAATGCCTAGTAAATAGTAAAGACATACACTTCGCACACCGGCCGATTAAGCATTTATAACTGACCAACTCGCGTCATTCGTAACGTATGTGCCTACAAGTGTCATGTGCGAGACGGTCATACGATTGCCTGATAAAATGGATTCATCAGTTGTGAAACTGGATTTCAGTGTTACATGGGCTATAAGTGTTCGCCATCTTTCTCAGCTCTAGTAAACATAAATCCTGGTGGCCTTAGACAAGTTATTCTGATAACTTAAAATGTGGGTGCATTTAATGTTTTTATGGCCATTTTTATTGCAATATAACATTCAACGTGGAGTACATAAATTAAAAAGATGGAGCTATAAATGAAATTTGAAATGAATTAAAATTTATTGGTACGGAACGAACTTTGCCCATGCATAGATCTAAAAATGTTATACGTAACGGAGACTAGGGGATTAAGTAGCCTATTGAAAGAGGAATCGCGAGAACAAAGACCCCGCGTCACATATCTCATCTCCTAATAACAATGTATATTAATTAGTTACACAATGATGTTCTATTCCATCTATTTGTTTTATGTTTAGATGCATGTTAAATATTGTGTTAGTACTAGCGGCATGTATCAGAATACGATTAATTGGCTCCACAACAACAGCACAGGTAAAGAATTAGCTAGGACATCTCCAAAACCAAGACCTGTTCTGTTGAATATTTTCACTATAATTTGCTTGAAAAACATTGCTGAGGCAGCAATGGCGTTCAGACCAATTATATTTAAAAAGTTCAAGAATACGCCTTAAAGGTGCATATTCACAGCACAATTACTGAAAATAAAATTGTTTTAAATTGAATACTTTTATGGGCGTATGTTGTGTGCCTATGTGTAATGAAACGAAACAAATCTTAACACATGATGATTTCATTACGTATAAATTAATAAAAAAATTTTAAGTTGCGAAAATGAAATAGAGGCACGAGCCTTTTTAATATAAAAAAATTATATTAATTTATACGTAATGAAATCATTATATGTTAACATGTATTTCGTTTCATTAGTTCACGCTTCTAAACGTATACAATTTAAACACTTTTATTTCAAGCATTCTGGTGTATGGAGGATTTTTTTGGGGTGCGGTGAGACCCCCGCCCCAATATTTTCTTTAAAATACATCTTAATTGGAGGGCAAATAGAATAATTTACCAAACGGCTGATGGCCAATATTTATCTCGGAAACCCAGCCGATACCATCTGAGAGCATATCGATTTCAAATTTGTTTCAGATTTAAGGGTCAAATGTTTACAGAAACCAAATCACCGAAGACATAACGAGGGTTGCGATAAGCAGTGCAGCTCAGAAAAAATGGTGTTTGGCAACAATTGCTTCAACTCTATGAATGCAGTACCGTTGTTAAAGTCGTACATAGCATGTATAGCATCATTAACTGTGCATATTCACAGCAGACTGGATTACAATAACAATTTTTAAATTATATGCTTTTAGAGGCTTAAATTGTGTCATAAAACGAAATACATCTTAACATATGGTAATTTCATTATGTGTACATTAATATAATGTTTTTAGCTGTCAAATTGAATTAGAGGCACGAGAATTCAAATTCACAACTAAACCTACGAAATGTATTGCACTTGACTGCATATGCGTACAGTTGCATTGCTTCCAGGAGTTGGCCCTACAGGAACATATACTCCACTGATTAACGTGTATAGATGCGTGTTAGCTAGCTATATTACCAAGGTATATCTCGGCAAACGCCATGTCACGGTAAAAAATATCCAGATCAAATTTGATAGCAACCATTCGCATTTAATACTATGAAGTATTTGCAAAGATATCTAGTATGATTCTATACACAGAGACTCATTGTAAATCGTATTTATTCTGAATTATGCGTATAATATAGTTACAAACATATTTACATACAGCACTATTGCCAAAATACGTGCTCCATATAATAAACATCATTACTGTAAATATGTATATTCCCCATATTTATATATATATATATATATATATATATATATATATATATATATATATATATATATATATATATATATATATATAAATATATATATATATATATATATATATATATATATATATATATATATATATATATATATATATATATATATATATATATCATTGCATAATGATCTGGGTGGAGATAAATACACCATTCATTCATTCATTCATTCATTCATTCATTCATTCATTCATTCATGCATTCACCCATTCATTCATTCATTCATTTATCCGTTCGTTCGTTCGTTCGTTCATTTATTCAGTCATCCATTCATTGGTTCATTCAATAACATATCATGCGCTGTTTAATATCCCGAACATACTTAAACTGCGGAATCGAGTTCTAGCTTTTCCCCGCCCATCTCTAGCTACGCTTCACTCACACTGCGCCCGTGTTGTAGTCGATCCATCCTTTTATCCCCTGAAGTATCAATTTCCAGAAAACTATAGAGGTAAGCTGTTGACTATTCTGACACTAATTTGACTGGGTGCTGTTGCTACCTATGGCAGCAACAGCGCCCAGTCAAATTAGTTTCAAAAAAGTCAACGTTTATTAAATTGTAAAGACCTACAATTCGTACGCGCTCGTAGCGAACTTCGCTACGCCATTCATGCCGTAATTGATTGTGGCGTAGGCCCACACGTTACGTTGCTGATCATGACGGCATGTGAGCAGTGGATACACTGGACTCCTCTATTGAACTGGATGCCATTGCTGCCAAAATGTCTTCTTATCCAAGTATATTCAGAATAGTCGCCATAACAATTCTTACGTCGTGTTCAAAATTGTAGTATAGCTAACGTGTTCGTGTCTGGTTTTGGAAGCATTCACACTTATGTATGGGCTGTACCGCAACAGCCAGGGTATCAAGTATGCCCCGTAGAATTAACGGCGGTATCCCTCTCATATACACTCTCATGGGATCCATTTGCAATGGTCAAAACAGCTTCTGGAGTTGTCCGGCAATGCCCATTCGCGTATGGCAAATGAAAATGTGATCATTAAAGGTGCATATTCACACCAAAATTCCCGGAAATAAATGTCTTAAAATTGTAGACGCTTAAATCGTGTGCATAGATGTAATGAAACGAAATAAATCTGGATATAAGATGAGTTGATTACGTAAAAATTATTAAAATTTGTAGCTGTGAATGTAATTCAAGTTCATAACTTAGACTATTATATTAATGTATACATGATGAAATCATCATATGTGTATTCCGTTTCTTTACATTTAGGCTCACATTTTCAAGCCTCCAAAGATATACAATTGTATTAATTTTATTTTCAACACGCAGCTATGAGTATACACCTTTAGAGCGTGTCTCTCGAATATGTGACATGGCAAAGTGAGGCGAGAGACCATACACACCGCCGGAGAGGTGGCCGATACGTACGATGGCAAGTGTATTTATCGGAGGTGAACGACAATTGTTGGATTATTTGTCGCTAAGCCTATGTTCTAACACCACCTAACACCGAAAGCTTCACTCCTTTGCTAAAGGTCTAAAGAGCACGGGAAGAAACGCTGCCGCATTATGAAGCATTGTCCTCGCTGTACGGTATCAACGTCACCCCCAGCGAGGCTCCATATCCTGATTAATATGTTATGTCATACAACCACGACACGAGGTGAAACAAGCCGATCGCGATTCGGCCTTCCTTCTGCAGATAATAGCGCTGTGAATTTCCTAGTTTGGACATTACATCCATCATGCACGTTTGTTTTAGAAATCTGAGCGCACACAGCGCTATGAGAAATATTAATATCAGTAATTAATTAATAATAAGACCCACTTGCTGATAAGCGCGCAATTCTTAGAGCCAGACTTTAAGCTGTTTAGATTTTGTTTTTTAAAAATCCACAGACACTGACTAATGGAATGTCAGTGCTAATTTTACGGATAGGCAGATTCCTTTTCACAGAAGCAGGGTGGCCAGAAATGTGTTATTAAAAAGAGTATTTATTTAATTAAGCTGGGCATATGAGCATTACGTAGGGCCCTGACTTGCGTAATCCCACAACACAAGTCTCTTAGCGGCAACAATGCAATCGGGCCACAGAGCTGTATGCAGTGCAACTGTTAGATTGTAATCGTTTAATGATTATGTTACATGTAGTGATGTTGTGAGCTAAATGTGTGCCCCCCCCAGATATTTCACCCTCTGCCATCATGCCATGAAGCTTCAACTTTCGCTATCCAGCTATATTATGATTGCACGCGTCACACCAGTCTACTATTTGGGTAATAGTATTACGTATTCTAATACATATAAGTCTATACACATTATATCAATCTAATGAAACTGTTATAGTAGTCATACGTTAGTAAATTCCCGCTATTAATGTGCATTGAAAAGAGTAAGCCCAACAGTTTGTTTAACTTTCAAACGTGCTTCCAACATATCCCCCGGGTCTCCCTGGTATGGGAAAGTGCTATTGTGTCTGCCTGCCTACCTGCCTGCCTGCCTGCCTGCCTGCCCTGCCCTGCCTGCCTGCCTGCCTGTCTGTCTGTCTGTCTGTCTGTCTGTCTGTCTGTCTGCCTGCCTGCCTGCCTGCATGCATGTATGCCTGCCTGCCCTGCCCTGCCTGCCTGGATGTTTGTCTGCCTGCCAGCCTGCATACATGCATGCGTGCCTGCATAAGAGCATGCATACCTATATGTTGCCTGCCTGCCTGCCTGCCCTGCCCTGCCCTGCTCTGCCCTGCCTGCCTGCCTGCCTGCCTGCCTGCTTGCATGCATGTCTGTATGTCTGCCTGCCTGCCTGCCTGCCCTGCCTGCCTGGATGTTTGTCTGCCTGCCAGCCTGCATACATGCCTGCATACCTATATGTTGCCTGCCTGCACGCATGCATGCCTGCATGCATGCATACCTGCCCACCTACCCGTCCGCCCGCCAGCGCGCGAGCGAACGAGCGTGCGTGCGTCTAACCGCACCTGTATCTAAAAAAATACGAATCCGATTCGGCTCAAATTGTAACACCCCCAAAGGAACTTGTAGTGCAAGCGGATGTCCAGACGTATTTATTATTGGCTTGGATTGTGTTGCAGCCGAGTCCTGTAGCGCAACTGATTGCAGTACAGCCGACTAACAATGTAGACTGTCTCCAAACCAAAACAGAAACCGGTTATTTACCAATAACTGTTCTGTTGAATGTTTTGAACACAATTCACTTTTCCAGAGTATCACTCCATCGTCTGACTTCATTTGACGCCATAATCAGCTCCATATAGACCGTCACAAAATCCCGAACGGTTCGACACGTTGTATGACTTGTATGTATTTGCAATTCTATGCTATTTAATAAACACGCTGTTGAATATTTTGAAACTAATTTGACTGGGCGCTGTTGCTGCCATGGCAACAGCGCCCAGTCAAATTAGTTTCAAAATATTTAACAGCTTACCTGTGTAGTTTTTTGGAAAGTGAGAGTCATGGTGTTCAGAGATCGATCGATCCCAACACGAGCGAGGTGTCGGTGGAGCTTAGCTAGAGATGGGCGAGGCATAGCTAAAAATGGAAAGGGCCATTGGAGGGGAAGGATCTCCTGCCTTGGGCAGCAATGCCTTCCAGTCTAATAATGTTCAACATATTCAACCGTATGTTCTATTTTGATTTGGAAAACATTCTAAGTTATTTTTAGCTGAACTGTGGTTATTCGTGTTGATTAACTTAGAGGTCATTATGATTCAGAGCTCATTGTGATTCCAGTCCTGTTTTATTGGCGCGTAGTCTGAGATGTAGACGCAAATGCAATTCATGCAACCATTTCCTCACTCGATCATATGCCGCCATAAGCAACTACACAACGTGTATACTGACGTCATAATCATGACGTCATGAATGACTCAAGTATGCCAGTCTGTAGCGTTTAATAGTCGTACACGTGGTACGGACTGTATGTTTTTGCTAGTTAAAACACCGGTTGTTGAATATTGTAGGCAACAATATCCCGTCAAGTTAGTTTCAAACTATTCAACCGCTTAGCTGTAGAGTTTTCTGGAAATTGATAGTTAGTAAGTTCAGAGATCGACCGATCCCAAGACGAGCGATGTGTGGGTGGAGCTTTGGTAGACATGGGCGGGGCATAGATAAAACTGGAAAGGTTCATTATTTCGTACTCTGGAATTGTGATTACTGTTGTATTCACACACCCCGAGACGCATCCACTCCATGGCATGGCTCGCCCTTTTTGGGGTTCACCTACAGAATTCTAATATGTATTATGTATACAGATTTCTATGGGCTTAACAGGCAGAGCCGTGATTACAACCAGAGACCATTGGCGCAGGAGGTCTCAGGTTCGAAATGAAGCGTTCGAACCCAATATCTATCTAATGAGCCCCATGAAGGTGAAACGGATCCTGGAATGGATGAGTTCAATGCTGAGCAAATAATACAATGGTAGGAGGTATGCGTTATTTCCAGGTGGCAGAAGAAGTGCTCTCTATAGACAACTCCTTGAACTCAGAGATTGTAGTGTTCCAATATGCATATGGTACATGTCAGGCAGTTTCGGATCACTCCTTTGAACGTATGTATAGAATAATTTAAATCAAACTTGTTAGATTTTGATGACACACGTAGGATGAGGCAACCACACGCCATGGTATTTAGCTAAAACTTATACTTTCCTTAGACCAATCACCAAACTCATACCAACCAGTGAAAAAGTATATGCATCGATCGATTATTTAAAGTATTCTCTTGCTGCTTATATAAGTTTCGTAGGGAATTTATGTAAAGCTAGCAAATCAATCTTTGGCAATAAAGTGTGGAGCCCCTATTAAAATGTACACGCTATCTGGCAACTCAAGACTGCCGAACTCCATGGCAATGCACAACATAGCGTACTAAATGCCGAAAACGCCAATAAATGAAATAAATCACGCATTCCACATTTGTTTAGTGTTCTTGAGTTACAGTAGTGGCACAGAAGCTGTTTTATTACGAAACACTGATAAGTTAGAGCCGTATTTAAAATGGGACCAGTTTTGGCAATGCTCAGACTACACACAAAAATATGCTTCAAATAATGGAAATAACTCACGGAATTCGCCAAAATGCATAAATCATTGAGATTCTAACATTTACTTCTACAAAATCAAGATTAGGAGAACAAATAAACCAGTTATTTAATTGGATAATAGGCAATCCGCAATACCACGGGATTAGGCCACATTTTAATATAATTTTTGGGAGTAGGGTGTTTGTGATTGAAACGATGCTGAGAAGCCATCGAAGCAGCCAGCACTCCAACAAGTTCCATCTGTTAACTAGATCATCTGATCTAGATGCTAGTATAATAGTAGGAATGAGCATGGCTTATAAAAGTGGAATTTCCTTTGGAAACTCGGTCAACATTTTCGAGTGTTTTTCAAAAGCGGCCATTTTTTACTACAGATTCACACCTGGTTATGAAATCTTATGTAATTAAAACAAAAAAGTAAATTGCGTTTGAGCTTGTTTTAGTATAATTAGATTTGTCGGATAAGAAGCTTCAAAACATAAACACATCATTATTATCATTATATGTGTGATATGCCACTATAGCTTGAAGACGAAGCCTTGCCACGGAATTGTGTATACCACTGAGTTTTGATCACCGACCCTACCTTATGCAAATATGTGTACCTTATGCAAATATTTAAAACACTGTTTGATCTTTTCCCTTCGAAGAATTTCACAATAGATAGAGCGAATATGGCAAGCTTGATCACGCTTAGCAGTGTTATTTAGGACAACGCTATTTAAACTGTCAGTCGTATCCCATTGCCATGTTTTGACAAGGAAAAAAAACTAGAACATGAAAAATTTCATTGACATACACGTATATTTGATGCAATCACGATACACCATGGCACAGGTTCAGTACAATTGAGTTATACGAAGCAAGAACATAAATGTTACCTTGTTGTAAATGTGTCCTCTTCTAAACTATGTTATCATTATTACGCCTGCATATATTAGCCAATGCAGTGGCTTCATTTCTACCACGTGGCCGTCCAAGAACACGTGTTATTGGACTCTAAAAGTGTTATTGTGCTCTAAAGTGTGGTATTAGACTATGTCGAAAAGTCGACGCTATTTGTTACGTCATAAAAGCATATTACGTGATCGTTGTTTATGATGTCATTTGCTGATCTCACATCAAGAGCTTACTACGTCACGCAATTATTACGTCATCATAGTTTTACGCCATTGCTTTATTACGTAATTAATGCTCGCCGATATACATCATTCGCGCTGTACATTTGCCAAATAGAGTACATTCAATAAACATGTTGCTCGGTTTATTTTCTTTTTTTTCAATATATAGGTGTATGGGCTTGTTAAGTATGACGTCACTGCGCGTGATTCGCATCCGGAAATGGGCTTTGCTTTATTACATCATAAGTGCGTGTTTATGACGTCATCATGTGTTGTTTAACAAAAACATTGTTTTGTGTATTAAATAATCGAACTGAACTCGGAAATACGTCGATATAAAATTCGATATTGGGCCCCTTGCGCCGTTGGCCAACGGGCCACGCCGATATCAAATTCAATATTGGTCCCCGCGCCGTTGGCCAACGGGCGCACCGATATCACATTCGATATTGGTACCCTGCACCGTTGACAAACGGGCGCAGCGATATCAAATTCGATATGGCCCCAACGGCGCACATTTGATATTTGTGTCTTATAGAACACATGCTTATTGAACTCGGCGTCTTTGGAACTTATTACCCGGTAATGGGAAAATGGTATTGCGTCTGTCTGTCTGCGTGCGTTCCGCCATGCGTGCGTGTGTGGTCGTGCGCGAGTACCTCCGGCGTTTCGTCCAATACTGATTTTAACACAATATGGACTCGTGCAATAACACTCACTATTGTACTCGGAAATGTTAAATATTCGTCCAAGTTGTGTTTAAAAATCCGTATTGAACTCGACCCATTGGGCTTCTCGTCCTATACTAAATTGTTAACACAACGGGGACTCGTACAATACAGGTTCATATTGTACTCCGAAATGCTAAATAACCTAATCATATCTCTATGTTGGCCGTATTTGCAAGGAAACCTCAACATGCCTTACACATCAAACAAAGGCAACATCGACACACCTTATTCAACACGCAAAGGAAGCATCGACACACCATACTCATCAAACAAAGGACATATCTACACACCTTACACATCAACCAAAGGGGACATCGACACACCTTACTCATCATCAACCAAAGGGCACATCGATCACACCTTACTCATCAAACAAAGGAAACATCGGCACGCCTTACTCATCAAACAAAGGGAAATATCGACATAACTTTCTCACCAAACAAAGGAATCATCGACACACCTAATTCATAAAACAAAGGATACATGGACATACCACACTCATCAAACAAAGGAAACATTGGCACACCTTACTCAATAAACAAAGGAAACATCGACCCACCTTACTAATCAAGCAACGGGAAACATTGACACACCTTACTCATCAAACAAAGGAAACATTGACACACCTTACACATCGACCAATGGGCACATCGACACACCTTACACATCAACCAATGGGCACATCGGCACACCTTACTCATCAACCAAAGGGCACATCGACACACCTTAGTCATCAAACAAAGGACACATCGGCACACATTACTCATCAAACAAAGGAAACATCAACACACCTTACCCATCAAGCAAAGGACATATCGACGCACCGTACTCACCAAACAAAGGGAACATCGACACACCTTACTCCTCAAACAAAGGGAAACAGAGACATACCACACTCATCAAACAGAGGAAACATCGGCACACCATACTCAATAAACAAAGGAAACATCGACCCACCTTACTCATCAAGCAAAGGGAACCATCGACGCACCTTACTCATCAAACAAAGGGAAATATTGACACACCTTACCCATCACACAAAAGGCACATCGGCACACATTACTCATCAAACAAAAGAAACATCAACACACTTTACTCAGCAAACAAAGGACACATCGACACACCATACTCATCAAAAAAGGATACATGGACATACCGCACTCATCAAACAAAGGAAACATCGGTACACCTTACTCAATAAACAAAGGAAACATCGACCCACCTTACCAATCAAGCAAAGGGAAACATCGACACAACTTACTCACTAAACAAAGGAAACATCGACACACCTAATTCATAAAACAAAGGATACATGGACATACCACACTCATCAAACAAAGGAAACATTGGCACACCTTACTCAATAAACAAAGGAAACATCGACCCACCTTACTAATCAAGCAAAGCGAAACATTGACACACCTTACTCCTCAAACAAAGGAAACATCGACACACCTTACACATCAACCAATGGGCACATCGACACACTTTACTCATCAACCAAACGGCACATCGAACACACCTTACTCATCAAACAAAGGAAACATTGACACGCCTTACTCATCAAACAAAGGGAAACATCGACACGCCTTACTCATCAAACAAAGGGAAACCTTGACACAACTTACTCACCAAACAAAGGAAACATCGACACACCTAATTCATAAAACAAAGGATACATGGACATACCACACTCATCAAACAAAGGAAACATTGGCACACCTTACTAATCCAGCAAAGGGAAACATCGAGACACCTTACACATCAACCAATGGGCACATCGACACACCTTACTCATCAACCAAAGGTCACATCGACACACCTTACTCATCAAACAAAGAACACATCAACACACCTTACCCCTCAAGCAAAGGACATATCGACGCACCGTACTCACCAAACAAAGGGAACATCGACATACCTTACTCCTCAAACAAAGGGAAACATAGACATACCACACTCATCAAAGAAAGGAAACATCGGCACAGCTTACTCAATAAACAAAGGAAACATCGACCCACCTTACTCATCAAGCAAAGGGAAATATTGAAACACCATACCCATCACACAAAAGGCACATCGGCACACATTACTCATCAAACAAAGAAACATCAACACACTTTACCCAGCAAAAAAGGGAAATATCGACACACCTTACTCATCAAACAAAGGGCACATCGATCACACCTTCCTCATCAAACAAAGGAAACATCGATCACACATTACTCATCAAACAAAGGAAACAACGACACAACCTCCTCAGCAAACAAAGGAAACATTGACACACCTTACTCATAAAACAAAGGATACATGGACATACCACACTCATCAAACAAAGGAAACATCGGTACACCTTACTCAATAAACAAAGGAAACATCGACCCACCTTACCAATCAAGCAAAGGGAAACATCGACACACCTTACTCATCAAACGAAGGAAACATCGACACACCTTACACATCAACCAATGGGCACATCGACACACCTTACTCATCAAACAAAGGGCACATCGATCACACATTAATCATCAAACAAAGGAAACATCGACACACCTTACACATCAAATAAAGGGAAACATCGATACAACTTACTCACCAAACAAAGGAAACATCGGCACACCTTACTCAAAAAACAAAGGAAACATTGACACACCTAATTCATCAAACAAAGGGAAATAGTGACACACCTTACCCATCCCACAAAGGGCACATCGGCACACATTACTCATCAAGCAAAGGAAACATCAACACACTTTACTCATGAAACAAAGGACACATCGACACACCATACTCATAAAAAAGGGAAACATCGACACACCTTACTCATCAAACAAAAGGCACATCGACACACCTTACTCAACAAACAAAGGACACATCGGCACACGTTACCCATCAAACAAATGAAACATCTACACACCTTACTCATCAGACACAGGAAACTTGGACACACCTTACTCATCAGGCAAAGGGAAGCATCGACACACCTTACTCATCAAGCAAAGGAAACTTCAACACACCTTACTCATCAAACAAAAGGCACATCGACACACCTTAATCATCAAACAAAGGAAACATCGACACACTTTACTCATCAAACAAAGGACACATCGACACACCTTACTCATCAGACACAGGAAACTTGGACACACCTTACTCATCAGGCAAAGGGAAGCATCGACACACCTTACTCATCAAACAAAGAGAAATATCGAGACACCTTACTCATCAAACAAAGGAAATATCGGCACACCATACTCATCAAACAAAGGGAACACCTTACTCATCACACAAATACAATTCGACACACTTTATTCATCAAACAAAGGAAACATCGGCACACCTTACTCATCAAACAAAGGGAAGCATCGACACACCATACTCATCAAACAAAGAGAAAATTCGACACACCTTACTCATCGCACAAATGAAAATTCGACACACCCTACTCATCGCACAAATGAAAATTCGACACACCTTACCCATCAAATGAAGGAAACATCGACACACCTTGCCCATTAAACAAAGGAAACATCGACATACTTTCTCATCAAACAAAGGGAAACATCAACACACCTTATTCATCAAACAAATGGAAACATCAGGACACATTACCCATCACACAAAGGACACATCGACACACCTTACTCATCAAACAAAGAACACATCAACAAACCTTACTCATCAAGCCAAGGAAACATCGACACACCTTACTCATCAAACAAAGGGAAACATCGACACACCTTACTCATCAAATAAAGAGAAATATCGAGACATCTTACTCATCAAAGAAAGGAAACATCGGCACACCATACTCATCAAACAAAGGGAACATTGACACACCTTACTCATCACTCAAATACAATTCGATACACTTTAATCATCAAACAAAGGAAACATCGGCACATCAGACTCATCAAACAAAGGGAACATTGACACACCTTACTCATTGCACAAAAGAAAATTCGACACACCTTACCCATCAAACAAAGGAAACATCGACACACCATACTCATCAAACAAAGGGAAACATCTACACACCTTACTCATCACACAAAGGACACATCGACACATCTTACTCATCAAACAAAGGAAACATCGACACACCTTACTCATCAAACAAAGAGAAATATCGAGACACCTTACTCATCAAACAAAGGAAATATCGGCACACCATACTCATCAAACAAAGGGAACACCTTACTCATCACACAAATAAAATTCGACACACTTTATTCATCAAACAAAGGAAACATCGGCACACCTTACTCATCAAACAAAAGGAAGCATCGACACACCTTACTCATCAAACAAAGAGAAAATTCGACACACCTTACTCATCGCACAAATGAAAATTCGACACACCCTACTCATCGCACAAATGAAAATTCGACACACCTTACCCATCAAATGAAGGAAACATCGACACACCTTGCCCATTAAACAAAGGAAACATCGACACACTTTCTCATCAAACAAAGGGAAACATCAACACACCTTATTCATCAAACAAATGGAAACATCAGGACACATTACCCATCACACAAAGGACACATCAACACACCTTACTCATCAAACAAAGAACACATCAACACACCTTACTCATCAAGCCAAGGAAACATCGACACACCTTACTCATCAACCAAAGGAAACATCGACACACCATACTCATCAAACAAAGGGAAACATCGACACACCTTACTCATCAAATAAAGAGAAATATCGAGACATCTTACTCATCAAAGAAAGGAAACATCGGCACACCATACTCATCAAACAAAGGGAACATTGACACACCTTACTCATCACTCAAATACAATTCGATACACTTTAATCATCAAACAAAGGAAACATCGGCACATCAGACTCATCAAACAAAGGGAACATTGACACACCTTACTCATCAAACAAAGGAAACATCGACACACCATACTCATCAAACAAAGGGACACATCGACACACATTACTCATCAAACAAAGGAAACATCGACATACCATACTCACCAAACAAAGGAAACGCCGACACAGCTTACTCATCAAACAAAGAAACATCGACACACCTTACTCAACAAACAAAGGAAACATCGCCCACCTTACCCATCGCACAACGGCCACATCGACACACTTTACTCATCAAACAAATGAAACATTGACACATCTTACTCATCGCACAAAGGAAAATTCGACACACCTTACACTTCAAACGAAGGAAACATCGACACACCTTACCCATCAAACAAAGGACACATCGACACACCTTACTCATCAAGCAAAGGAAACATCGGCACATCTTACTCAACAAACAAAGGAAGCATCGACACACCTTACTCATCAAACAAAGGGAAACATTGGCACACCTGACCCGTCACTCAAAGGACACATAGACACACCTTACTCATCAAACAAAGGACACATCGACACACCTTACTCATCAAGCAAAGGAAACATCGACACACCTTACTCATCAAACAAAGGGAAACATCGACACACCTTACTCATCACACAAAGGACACATCGACACACCTTACTCATCACACAAAGGACACATCCACACACCTTACTCATTAAACAAAGGAACCATCGACACACCTTACTCATCAAACAAAGGGAAACATCGACACACCTTACTCATCAAATAAAGGGAAACATCGACACACCTTACTCATCAAACAAACGAAACATTGTCACAGCATACTCATCAAAAAAGGAAACATTGACACACCTGGCACATCGCACAAAGGAAAATTCGACACACCTTACCCATCAAACGAAGGAAACATCGACACACCTTACTCATCACACAAAGGAAACATCGGCACACCTTACTCAACAAACAAAGGCAGCATCGACGCACCTTACTCATCAACCAAAGGGAAACATCAACACACCTTATTCATCAAACAAAGATAAAACATCGGCACACAATACCCATCACACAAAGGACACATAGACACAACTTACTCATCAAACGAAGGGGAACACCGACACACCTTACTCATCACACAAAGGACACATTGACACACCATACTCATCAAACAAAGGGAAATATCGACACACCTTACTCATAACACAAAGGACACATCCACACACCTTACTCACCACACAAAGGACAGACACATCGACACACCTTACTCATCAAACAAACGAAACATTGACACATCATACTCATCAAACAAAGGGAAAAATCGACACACCTTACTCATCAAACATGGGAAACATCAACACACCTTACTCATCAAACAAGGGACACATCGACACACATTACTCATCAAAATAAGGAAACAGCAATACACCTTACTCATCAAACACAGGAAACATCAACTCTCGATCTCAATATATCGTTGCACGTATCCTTCTCTCGCCCCTCCATTCCTCCCTCTCGCCTCTCTCTTTCTCTCTCCTCTCTCTCTCTCTCTCTCTCTCTCTCTCACACGCACACTCTCTCTCTCTCTCTCCCTCCCTCCCTCCCCCTACCTCCCTCCATCCCTCCCTCCCTCCCGCTCTCTTTTTCCTCCCCCTCCCATCGGGTCACCACCACCCCACCCACATCTCTATCCACCCTGCTCGCTGGCCATCTTCTGTGCATCGACTCTCTCCTCTCACCCCCTAACGCTTTCTCTCTTCATCTCGCTCTCTCTCTCTCTCTCTCTCTCTCTCCCTCTCTCTCTCTCTCTCTCTCTCTCTCTATCTCGCTCTAATCGCTTTCCTCTGTCTCCCTCCTGTCTCGTTCTCTCGTTCATGCCACACGCTCTCTCTCCCCACCGCTCTCCCTCTTCGGCACCACTCTCTTATCTTTCCCACTCTCTTCCCATAGCTCCGTCTCCCGCTTTCACCCTCGCGCTCACCTTCCGCCTCTCCCTCTATCCTTTATCTAGCTCCCTCTTCCGTGCGCCCTCTCGGTCTATCGCTCTTCCTCTGCAGCACCTTTCTCTTACACCTCCCTATTCTCATGATCCTCTCAGCCCACCTCTCTCTCTCCCTCTCCCTCTCTCTCTCTCTCTCTCTCTCTCTATCTCTCTCTCTTTCTCTCTCTCTCTCTCTCTCTCTCTCTCTCTCTCTCTCTCTCTCTATATATATATATATATATATATATATATATATATATATATATATATATATATATATATATATATATATATATATATAAATGCACCCCCGGCCCCGCTCTTTCTCCATAGTGCGCTCATATCATTTTACCTAATTCACCTATATTCTTCGAAATTATAGATACTAAAGCATACGATTACACGAGGTTTAGCAGTAGGCCTACACCCCAGCCCCCACCCACACCCACCCACCGCAAACCCCCATCCACGCCGATATCAAGTTGAGATATGTCGGGTCTCTGCTAATATATATGATTTTTTAAATCCGCACGACATTGAGTCATTATTGCGATATTTTGCGGTCAATGAAACTCTCACCGAGGTATGATGAATGCCGATTATCTAAGGCACTCGCTATATTATTCGCTCCGTCATGTGACGCCAATAAATGTTTCATAATGATTACGGCATTAATCGCGGCTTTCTTATCGTGCATGCAGGAACTGATAAGGAGAGAAAATCACGGAGAGTATGGAAAAACTACGAGTGGTCATAATCTATTACGTCACTAGTGAACTGACGCCATAAACATTATGACATATATATATATATCTCCGTCATGAACATTAAAACGCGCGTCGGGTGAACGAAGTATTTGTCTTTTTCATAAATTTACAATTTGAAAAAATCTTTCTGTTAAATTATTTGAAACAGTAACTGGGTATGACCGCAACCGCACCAAGTCAAATTAGTTCCAAAATATTCTACCGCCTATCTCTATTGGTACATAGGCATTTATATCCTGATATTGCAGTAAGAACTAATTTGGATTGTATACAATTTAATCATAAACACATATCATGCTCACCGAAGTGGTATGAAGAAACAATCATAACAGTAGCAGAAATGATAACTGTACATGTCAGGCAACTGACATCTATGCCCTACTTTGGGTTGAATTCTTAACAACAATGAGTACATGAATCTCCACCCAAAAACGACCTTTTAGTCGGTGGGACATATGCCTTGTTCAGAATATCATGCTTTGCACTTTCTTTAACTGGCTAATTCCACTAAACTTATGATTTCTTGGATGCAATCGATTCATGTCAAACTTCTTCTTGAGGAAAAGGAGCACGATGCTGTCTCCACCAACACCAAGTTTGTATGGACTCCGATCCCTTCTTGATGCCAACCTCACTAATGTCAGCAATTAAAAAATGGCAAAACTGTACGATCTTTGTTTCCCTTGTGTGACACCCTGATCAATTGGCGTGGAAATCCTGAGGATTCATGAAAAGAATCTTAATCTTTTGTCTGCTGATTCACATAGACCAATAGAATCAGCAAATGCGTGTACTACTGCCGTCTTCGCCATCATATTACCAATTGATTCATGAATGGAGTCAATCTTCGTGAATGTATGCCCCGATTCTAGGTAGTTGATGGGACTTATTCTAGCTCTGTCTCAGCATTTGCACAGCAAGCACGTGCGGTAAAGAGAACACAGCTCCTATTTTGGCCACTGCAGTTATATTCACAAAACGTTATTTCTGGTTAGATTTTAGACTGATGAGCTCTATAGTAAATGTTGAGGCAACGTCAATGGCATTCCTTCAAAACAGTAATATGCACCATGCCACAGCACAATATAAGCGCATATCCCCTGAGTAGTGGCTGCCAATGGCTTATTGAATGTAACTAATCTGCTCATCAAGAAATTTTCCTTGATCGTTACCTTCAGCAATGTAATAATCTTCTGCATACCAACTACATACACAGATTATCCCTTCCTGAGTGGGGTCTGCTCCTCTATTCATGAGAGTCACACTTTGAGGTGTTGTTCCTTCAAGAAATGACAAATACAGGTGGTAATGCATTGTAAATTATGTGGTATTAATTTACTGTCAAGCACAAAATGAGCCATGATATCTTGCAAATACACATGCGTATACACCCGCATACCCGCATGCCAGCACACACACACACGTACGTACGCACGCACGCTCGCTCGCACGCATGTACACCCATGCGCCCCCACATTAGTTTTTCCTGCAGGAACACATCTCTGATTGAAAGTCACAAACCTTTGATATATGATTTGCTAAGTCTGCCTGCGTATATAAGCCTATGCTTCCTCTTACTACATAGTAAGACATTGACAGCCAGCTGAATCTGTGCGTGTGGTTAACAATTCGACATTGTTTTTGGCCCCTTAGTAATCGGCAACTTACAGTCAAATTAGTTTTCGAGTGTCGGCTAAAAATTATGATGATTATTTTAGAATATATAGACTGAAAGCTGTGGCAGCAGTGTTCATGGAAATGTGTATCAAATCCGTAGCAGTTGGTAATCACATTACCTACGTATTGCGTTGACAGCAATTTGACTGAATGCCGAATTGCTGACATTGCCAGCTACAACTTTCACACAAATTATTGTCAAATTTAAAAGCATTCTCAAATTTTCCCTTGGAACTTGCCTACGTGTGTACTCACTCGATCCTGTCCTATACAGACAATAGACACAGCGAATATAGTGTCCACTAGACACAACGAATATGGAGTCAGGGCATTGCATGGTGAGTACTGGGTAGCCTTGCACGCTGGTTAGCATTCCAGCCTGGCTAAATGGAACAGAACTCAACAGGTATTTCATTTCTAGTGCAAAGTGTCTTTTTAATGGGACATAACAGCTTTGATGCATCGTAAATTTAATAGGTAATAGTATTCCCTAAAGCCGAACAACAGATTGGCTTCATAAGATTTATTAATAACAATTCTATATCTACTATACAAGTATACATTATTAATAATCTTATTATAACTAATTGAATAACACACTCAAGCGTCGCAGCATAGAGTGCTCAAGTGTAGCAGCATAGGGTACATTTATACAAGGAGGATAAGCCGTTATACGGACGTAACGCGACCGTAAGCAAAGCACAGCATATCACGTGATAGTCATAATATGAGCAGTTGGCAAGCCATATGTACAATTAAAGTGGATACCGCATTTTGGACAATGATCAGCAGAGCAGCGGCTAATACTATATTTTACGAGTCTCAAGGACGAGGGAAAGGTTTGGGAGTGGAGGGTGGGAAATTGGGCACAGCTTAGTATTCACAAAATGGCGACTGAAGTAAGACTGACTATTCTAGGGACAATGGTCTTACGCTAAGCGTGGGAATGGGCGTGCATCACAAATACCGGGATGAATGCGCGCGCATAACACGACCCGGCTGACCCGGTGACCATTGGTCACCAAGGAAGCGTAACCACTAATCGTCACTCTCGACGCCCACCCAACCAAAAAGCGCGCGAAAACCAATCCGGTGTCCCCTTTTAAACCGACTACCTACAATAGTCGTTTATAAAACCGAACAACAGATTGGCTTCATAAGATTTATTAATAATAATTCTATATAGCTACTATACAAGTAAACATCATTAATACTCTTATTATAACTAATTAAATAACACGCTTAAGCGTCGCAGCATAGAACGCTCACGCGTAGCAGCATATGATACAATTATAAGAGGCGGATAAGCAGTTATACGGACGTAAGCAAAGCGAAGCATATCATGTGATAGTCATAATATGAGCAGTTGGTAAGCAAAATGTACAATTAAAGTGGATACAGCATTTGGGACAATAATCAGCAGAGCAGCGGCTAATACTATATTTTACGAGTCTCAAGTACGAGAGAAAGGTCCACAAACGGTGATATGTTTGGTGAATTATGGAGTTGGTTTTTTGTTTTTTTGTAGGTTTATTGGCCGCTTACAGCGAGATGTATTTGAGTCATGCCTCCAGTCATGCCGTGCTTCCCAGAGGGATGCGAAATGAAAGTAAAACTGAAAGTAACTAAAAAAGTATGATGTTGCTAGGGGTGTATGCGGTGCCTGTTGCTGCCTAATGAAGTGCTGTTGGCGGGGGTAAGTGTTGGATGCAGTGTACAAGTGGGTGGGAGGAGGGTCACTTTATTTCACTTGGGGGGGGGGGGGGTAGAATGCGGGACTCAGGGCCTTCCACAGTAGGGGTCAGAAATTAAGTTTGCATCCTCATCAAATCAGGGGGAAATCAATTCCGCTGTCACCCCTTCTCAACCCCACCCGGCCCCACGAAGACCCCCACAAAAACACTAAAAACCACGGCCTCTGCATACAAGGGTATTGGAACCAAACATCCACCCACGCCACCAGTGCCCCACCTCCACATTTTTAAAGCCATTTATTAGAAATAGTGTCTGAAATGGCCTCTCAGAGTCAAATTATCAGAATTTTCCCGGGGGATGATTCAAGGGCTACCTAATTTTCCAGAGTATTAACCCAAGGACCAACCACATACACCCCCACCCCATTGCGCCCTAAATGCGCTCTCCAGGGTTGAAGTATTTCACAATTTTCTGATCTCACCGCCAAATCTCCCGAGCGGAATTTGGATGGGAGAAGGATTGGATGGCATGATTAGTGTGCATTCATGACATAGCGGTTGGAGTGGGTGTGGGTGTGTGGGGCGACTGGGGTGTGGACACCCTTCATATGGGTGAAAATCTTAGTTAAGGATCTAATAAAATTAATTACATTTAGATAACTTCCATGTGATTAAATAAACAAGTAACATGAAAACTAGAGAACTGAAAATCTAGTGTTTGTAAAAGAAATATCCTGGGCAAAACCTTAGAATTAAAACCTGTTGCTAGGTTGAATGTGAATGTTGTTATATCATGGTAATTTTGTGCAATTCAAGCCATTGTTGTATGCGCACTCTCATGCGTATTTCACGTAAGCATGTATATATATATATAAATATATATACATATATATATATATATATATATATATATATATATATATATATATATATATATATATATATATATATATGTATATATATATATATATATATATATATATATATATATATATATATATATATATATATGTATATATATATATATATATATATATATATATATATATATGTATATATATTACACAATTTCTTCGATTATGCAGAGGCAAGGATGGTAAATAACTAATAATCATTTACCATATGTAAGATATTACCACCCTTTGATGGCATCAGCATCGATACTTATATAATAAATTTGTTTTCTAAATGACAAAGCGATCACTTAAAATGTGATTAATATCATCAACTCTTTCCTGGAAAACTCTTTAATAATGATCGCATTATCCAGTTCATCTTCAAGTTTCCGGCACACCGAGAATGCTTTCACCACATTCCTGCTGCACGTGCTTAGTTTTTACAGTTAGAAACTATTATTTTACATAATAAATCCAATCGATTTGATAGTTAATGGACTTGCTAGGTGTATCCATTGTCATGTTTATGCATCAACGTACTCGCTAAGTTTTTCAATGGTAATCTGATTGATTAATCGGCTTACTAGGTGTATCCATTGCAATGTGTATTGAACGTTGTACCTACTAGGTTCTTCCAAGCCAATTCTGGAGAACTGGGTGGATATTTTAAAGCAATCAACTGCTAAAGATAGACCTTAACCTAGTAAGTAGCATAGACACCGTAACTCATTTTTTTTCAAGTGTGACTTACAAGGTTTTTCCTTTGGACGACAGAATTGATTCCAAGACGCTTACCCCCACATTTGTGTTAACACTGCCTGAGAGCGCGCGAATGGAAGCGTAGATCAATTAACAATTTTAATGGTCACGATTTCTCAGGAAGATTATAATTTGTACAGGCTAAGGAGAATATTTCTTTGTAAATTTACAAAAATAGTTGTCTGTTGGCCTGCATCGCATCGGTAATGATAAAGAAAACTCCACTTTTCTCTTAGCCAGTGTCCATTTGCATACCGAGAGAAGAGGTTTTTTTTTTACAATTTGCCTCTGGAATGACTGGCTCACAACCACTACACAGAGGCCGTTGTTTATAGCATGCTGAGCAAAGGGTTACGTTGAAACATTCCAGTGGTAAATTTCAAAAATGTCATTCTCTTGGTCTGCAAATGGAAATTTCCCAAGACCATTGCAGAAGCCGTTTTAGCTAATATGAGTGTTACACGGTTACACGTGCATATTCACAACAGAATGCTTGAAAATGCAATGGAGCTTTCCGTTTTTAGCTATGCCCCGCCCATCACTAGCTAAGCTCAACCTACACCTCGCCGTGTTGGGATTGCCCGATCCCCTAATGCCCTAGCTATCAATTTCCTGAAAACTATACAGGGAAGCTGTTGAATATGTTGTAACTAATTAGACTGGGTGCTGTTGCTGCCTATGGCAGCAACAGCGCCCAGTCAAATTAGTTTCAAAATATTCAAGAAAATATTTATTAAATAGTAAAAGCAAACAATTTGTACAACAACGCATAGACCGTCTTCAAATATGAGTTCGTGGCGTACGTATCGTTCATGACGTCATTCATTATGATGTCATTCTACACATCACGCAGTTCATTATGACGTCATATGAAGGGTGGGTACTCTGGAAGGGTGAATCATCAAAATTGCATACTTTTAGAGGCTTAAAGTATGTGCCTAGATGTAATGAAACGAAATAAATCTTAACATAAGATGATGTCATTCCATATAAATTAATATAAGTTTTTAATTGTGAAATTGAATTAATGACACAAGTCCCTAATTATATTTTTCAATTAAAACAATTATAATGATTTGCACGGAATGGAATCATCGTATGCTAAGATTTGTTTCACTTCATTACATCGATATACAGAATTCAAGACCCTAAATGTATGCAATTCAAACAATTTATTTCACGCATTTTGGTGTGAATATGCACCTTTAAGGGCAGTTGCAGGTTGAATCACGATCGAGAACCGTAGCCTACTGACCGGCCCTTGCGACGCAGAACGTAAACACACTGTGCTCCTGCAACATGCCTTCGTTAATCTACACAAGTTATCTTCTGCCATGACCACCAGTGAACACTATTTTGAAAAAGCATTTGCTTGTGACACCTATATATGATAACACATACGCGTGATGAAATGTAATTATCATTTCAACAATCAGAAGGGTTTTAGCCGGCTTGGTATCATTTATAAAACCGATTATTCGGTGTTCAGCCAACATCCCACAATGCATTGCTCTTACTACCAAGAGAAGTATTCCGGTTACCGTTAGGCAGAAGTAAGCACAATGAATTGTGGGATGTTGGCTGAAGACCGAATGCATCTGAGAAAGTATAAAATGTATCCATTAATAATAACCTCAATATCCATATGCTATTTGTATAATGCCAACTGAACTCAAAGTGCTATGCGATTTCCAAAGGTATCCCCGTGCACTATTCGTGGGAAATAAATGCGAACGACCTATTGAAAAGTTAAAAAAAATAATACAAGCTTTATTTTGTCTCGTTCCCCACTTGACATATGGATTATCAGATAAAACCCAAGGCGTGTTCAGAATTTGCAAAGGATATACTTATATAACCAATAGTGTGGGTCTTACGTTTGATCCTACCAACTGGGCTAGTCACGATCACAATCATATGATGTCTTATGATCCCTGATAAGACATGGTATGGGGTCAATTCCTGACGCTATCGACTGGCATTGGACTTTATCAGGGCTGCTTCGATATCTGTCCCCCCTGGATCACAGTATTGTATTAATTGTGTTATATTGCGACTTTATGTTTCACTGGTGGTCTTGCTCAACAGCTTATGTAGTTATGCTTGACCGTAGATACGATTAATAAGTGTGTTACCATTTATTTTCATATATTCCCATTTAATTTCTGTTCATGCCGTCCTGCTATTTTCAGCTATACTGTTTCTAAGTATTTTGTCAATAAAGTATGTAAATTTATATTCAGGGGAAAACGTATTCACCTAACGTGGTATCATTGTAAGTTATACTGTAGGAACGGATGAAAATGCTACGTCCAGGATGGGCAAGGCATGCTATTGTACAGTTTTCAATCGAGGATTGGAGGAACGAGAGCATCGAACTCAACAGTAGGTTACGACTGTTCAACTCCAAAGTTAATCTTTTCATATCGAATACGGCTAAAAACCAATCTCTGCGGCTGACTTGAGGAATGCCGATGCGCATGCAAGCCAAGAGAGAACTATTTTTTATGAAATGTACCACTGAAATGGCTGTTCGATAACCGTGCCGGTCATTCAAGTGGTAAGATCGAAAGAAAATCTTCTCTTGGCCTGCAAATTGAAATCAGTAAACAACTATTTGATTGTTCTTGCTCAAATGTAACCATAAAGGGTTTAAGAAGAGCTGCTCTCCGGAGCAGAGTCTTGAAGACACACAGAACACCTTGAATACAACCTTTATTCCGCATTTCTAATTAAGCACATACCCCATGCAGCTCCACCACATCAGATGACTGAACATAATCTCCAAAAGAGACATATGGCAACACAGACAACAATTACCCATCAGCGATCACATCGAATCAGGCATTTATTATGCTGTCATTCTACACTTCTTGTAGTTGATTAGTGCGTCATATGATGTATGGATACAGTGGAACGGTCCATTGTTCGTTTCACGTCGAGCAGAGGAATTTGCTCAGAGAAGTATGGCATATACTGCATACAGAATTTGGACCAGCAATAACTAGGTCATGATTTGTGTCCGATGTCTATTCACCTATCCAGAGTTTCTATCTATCATCTGACGTCATATGATGTCATACTCAGCTAAGCGGCATGTAGGATGGTGTCATAAACAGTACGTTAAAAAGGATTATATTTGGCCCGTCTTTAACTCTTGATAGGCCGACACGGTGTACGAATTGTATGTCTCCACTATTTAATAAACAGACTGTTGAATATTTTGAAACTAATTTGACTGGACGCTGCTGCCATTGACATCAGCAGCGCCGGGTCAAATTAGTTCCAAAATGTCCAATAGCCTACCTGTATAGTTTTCTGGAAATCAATAGTCAGGGAGTTCAAAGATCGACCGATCCCAACATGAGCGAGGTGTGAGTGGAGATTAGCTATAGTTAGGCAGGGCATAGCTAAATTGGAACGGTTAATTGCGACGCAAACGAGTATGGTAGCACGAGTGCCCCATGTATAGTATATCTATGATACAGAATGAGTCACGTCTTTCTTTTCTGCCGCATGCAGATCACGTACTTCGTTAGCATGGTAGATCACCAGACCATCAGGCCATATCAAAATATATGTAGCCTTATCTTTAGAGAGCACTTTCTCGTAAAGCATCCGTCATTTACATGTTTGACTCTATAATGTAATTCTCAGATACACGAGGCAGGGAAATCCAAGACGTATTCTATAATTAGTGAAATCAGAAACAGATACGTATCTGTGCAAAAGAATGGGAGCTGACATTTCTGTAGAACGTACCAGAATGACCGACGCCAGATGGGGACTGGGATAAAGTATGCAGTGAAATCCCATATTCATTTCCATATCTTGTCACGTATAAGTTATTGCAAACGGTTTCACACGCGTGCGTTGATTTATTCTCGAAATACGATAACAGCGGGTTAGAATTAATGACTTTCTTTTGTTTTTCCTGGAGTTTTCGTTTGTCACGGAAATACATTAATATTAATGATTGATTCCATCTTTCGTGCCTTTTGGGGACCGGGGAAGGAGAGAAGCTCGCGGCCGTTGATGAAATTGCGGTATTTTCTTTCTTGGCCTGTCTCACGATAAGATTCATCGGAATTTTAAATGAAATTATTCCATACCGTAGTCGTGCATCCGTTGAATTAAAATGCACCTTCCCCCACACCCCCACCCTACCCCACCCTTCCTCACAGCTGCTGCTGGCATCGAAATCGAGGTCTAAGATCGAGACCCAATGTTTGAGAACAAGCTGCTCGGTATGCGTCGCGCTTATGGTTGTAGATGCTTATATGAAATCGGAATGATAACGCGAGTTACTGGGCCGCCATTTACCCAATGGCAGGCCAATGCGGCCCAGTATTGACAAAGTACTAGCGCAATAATGTGCGTTATATGAGGCAGGCCTATATAGCGCATTGTATGCCCAATTCGCCACCGCTATGCCAGGATGCATGGTCCCATTGGTGTTTTATATTCAAATAGGCACTGCCTTTCTTTGCCAGTGACTAACAACAAATATTAGAGGTCAATACTTAGCCAATATTTGCCACATAGGCAACAACTCCTACTTAATTGTGGCGTGCAGGCTTTCAATGGAAAATAACTCCGTGACCAACACACAATGGAGGTGAACGAGTAATACGACAATAACTAAAGATAAATAATCTTAATTAGTCATCCAATTAAACTACATGCGACTTCAAAAAAGGCACAGACAGACACCAGCGCCGATAATTTAATTTAAAGAAAATAATGATACTAGCTTACTATAATTGGACGCGACGCATTACCGTTGTGGTTATTTTTGATATTCCATTACCATCCATTTGACTAAAACATCAACATGCGTGATTTATTGATGCTGATCCATTGGTCAATGTGACCAGTTCATTGGCCGACAACGCTAACCAGTTCGACGCAGACTCACCCGATTGCTAAACACGCAGGCCTCTATATAGCAAGTTGGTTATCGGTGCCAACGTTGCTGACCAGCGCAGGGCTCAATAGCCAACCAGCTATAGCGCACCGGTCGATATCCAATGGACGTTTCCAGTGTATCCATCCATCATATGACGTTATCATCAAGTACGCGACATGCGTGGTGACGCCATACCCAATGATGCCATGCATGACTTAGCTACGTATGTTACGAATGCATGATTGACGCCGAACTAAGCATTGGTGTACGAATAGTATGTCTTTACTATTTAATAAACATTCTGTTAACTATTGTGTAACTCATTTGACCGGAATTTGATAGTCAGGTGCGGGTGGATCTTAACTAGAGATGGACAGGGCATAGCTAAACTTGTATAAAGTTCCATTGATAGAGGGACACGTGCCTGGCTATGGACCTCCTAACTGTAGGTAATCTCCCCTCCCCCCCCCCCCCCACCCACACCCACCCACTCGCTCGTACTCGATCGATCTCTGAACTCCCTGACTATCAATTTCCCAAAAAAATATACAGGTAAGCTGTTGAATATTTTGAAACTAATTTGACTGGCCGCTGTTACTGCCATAGGCAGCGATAGCGCCCAGTCAACTTAGTTTCACAATATTCAACGGAATGTTTATTAAACAGTAGGGAGATACTATTCGTGCAATGTGTCAGACTATTAAGAGTTAAAGACGGGCCTAATAGAATCATTTATGGCGTAATGATTATGACGTTGTTCTACACGCCGCTTAGCTGAGTATGACGTCGTGTGACGTCAACTCATCGATGGGTACTCGGGAAAGGTGAATTGACTCGCAACATACCCATTCAGTAGGAAACGTATTCGCCTGCGAATTCTGTATTAATAATTACAATCTCGACAATGCACGCGAATGTGCATTCTCCGCGCACACGCCCTCGCATTTTATGGCAGCTAACATTACAAGGGAGACGACTCTGAATGATTTAAAAAAATAAAATTCGTTTAATTGCGAGTGCTTTCATTTTCCAAAGACATGTAAGACGTCATTCTATGTTATTCTATTCTTGGAATCCATTCACAGAATGTATATGTTATCCCCGAGTATCTCCTTACAGAGGCGCATACCCACTCATTTGTAGTCACCGTAATGCATTCCCGATTTTCTGGTTCTACATATCAACTTAATCAACAACGGGGAATTGTGGTTCTCTAACTGTAGCTGGGGTCATTCTGGGAGTTACAAGGCTACGGAGACGCGATGGTGGGATCCGATCTGTCATTCAAGTATATGACGGCATAATAAGAAAATGGCGCTTGTTAGCTGACGTCGCAGTGGGTAGATCCGAACGGCCACACTAGTGTATGACGTCATACTCGATTATGTCATAAACAATCGTACTGAATAAAATATCTAGCTCCGCCATGAATAGTCCGTCAAGTGTACGAACTGTGTTTTTTCAATAAACAGTCCGTTGAATCTTGTGAAACTAATTTGACTGGGTGAATGTACGCACACATGCACGCACACGCCCACGCATGCACGCGCGCGCACACACGCACAACCGTATGCACGCACACACGCACGCGCAATCACATTATTACCTAACACGTTATGCAATCAAATGCTTCCCGCTGTTTCCCGAGATACGTTCTGTTTAAAACCAGTGCATGAAGATTATATATTGTGATTTTTCTTATCAGCAGTTAAGCAGAATTAATAATTAATCGAGACGACGTCCCAACGACGATATCCTACTTGGAGCGGATGCTGTCGTGGTGTTGGCAAACTCAGTTTAATATTTATTGTTGAGTGTGATCTGTGTTTAAGTTGTGTGATAAAAACTGGGCTAACACTTAGATTTCGGCTGTTCAGTAGAAAGACAGGTTATACTATGACCTTCAAAATGACGCTATGGAGAGATTGTGATGCGCAGACCCAATAAACAAGGCGCGGCGTTAACCATTAGTCATCCACCGTTTATCAAACCGCGCAGCACCAATACACATTTGGATATAGGCGCGGCCGTTTGTCAACGGCGTAGGCCCGATGTACAATCTCATATGTGTACCAATATCCACATGATATGGGTGCAATAACTGAAATCTAAATGATATCTGTGTAATGATCAATACCCAAATGATGTTGATGCAATGGCCACTATCCACTTATTCAAATGATGTTGGTGCAATGACAAATGCCCTCATTATAGCGGCAGGTGGGTGAGCAATAAGCACACGTAATACGACCCGTGAGTTTGTAATTTTTGCTATAAGTGTATACAGCGTTGTTATTATAAGTCAGCTAGACACACCCGCACATACCCTGGCCGCCTGTTTAATACATTAGAATTGTTTATGAAACAATTTAAAACATGCACCTCTTCTGATGCTGACGTTGATGCTAATAAGACTATGTCGAAGTGGGCGGAGGTTAGCCTATTATAGGTAGGCGACAGGTTTCTGTCGTGACCAGCAATTAGGACTACTTACCAGGAGAACCCGGTTCGCGCCTGGACTGTGCACTGTATTGCCCTTGTAGAAAAAATGGGAAATGTCCTTCGCTCATCGCCCCTCTCCACCCAGGAGCATAAATACTTAGTGCCAGTATACACGCTGGGAAGGTACCTATAATAGACTGAAATAAAGTCTCGATAACAACTATTAGCACTTTTGAAAATTAGCTTTTGAGCGTGACGCTTGTCTTCACTGGGTGAAGAGCAAAGTCTAAATGGTCAGAGCACGGATTGCGCGCCCCTTTTCTACCCTTGTGGTGGAGGGATCTGCGCATGTAAGTACTGTAAGTACTGGCCTATGACCCCTCGGACCTGGAATCCACTAAGTGGAGAAGATAGAAAGAATCACATGGGATCTGTTGTGACCAATGGCGCAGAGACCAATATCGAATTTGATATTCGGGCGCCCGTTGATCAACAGAGCAGAGGACAATATTAAATTCGATATTGACGCCCCTGTTGGTTACGGGAGAAGGGGGGGGGGGGGGTGGGGGGGGGGGGGGTGGAGGGGCAAGAGGAAGTGTTGTATTCGTGCCAATTGAAACACTATCGAGTTAGATAAATGGGTGAGTCTCCGCTAATTAATATTATATGTTTTATATTGCATTATTATTGCAAGGGTTTAATCTATTCTGTAGGTTATATATTATGCCGATTGATTCAAGGCGTGCTCGTAAATGCAATATTACAGAAGTAAGGTTTATGAATAATCATATTTTATTTATCGTACCAGTAAATAGTTTCCATTTATTTCGCGTCTCCTTGATATCGGCTGTATTCGACTAAGAATGTTTCGTAGAGTAAATTTAATCGCGATGTAGGCAAAATGTGCTCTACGCAAACGTACTAGTCGAATACAAAACCCCTAACAGTACGGAAGGTCCAGAAACCAAATAAATCGCCTTAATTTTACTATCTTGAAAATAAAATCGACCAATCTGTGCTGTTTTCAGACATAATGAATCCTGAATAATAGTAGAAGTCAGCTCCTAAGTCCCGCATGTTTAATGCTTTGCATCACGTGACCCATCTCACGAAACATGCCACCCGTTTTTGTCCTGGTTTGTTTCGTGAAGAAGTTGTTGTTTTGATTGGCGCCTATCGAGTCCCTGATTCCAGGTCCCATTCACGCCATTGTAGGCTGATTTTATTTCAGTCAGTCTATTATTGGTAACTTCCCCAGTTTTTAAATTGGTACCCATTTATACACCTGGGTGGAGAGAGGCAATGAGGAGTAATGGAGATTGCCTATATGTGCACCGAGTGTTCCTTTGCCACTCGAGCGGGATTTGCACACACCCCCCCCCCCCCCCCCACACACCCCCCCACCCACCGGCCCGGCTGATTACAAGTGGAGTACGCTAACACCACAGCCAAGCTTCAATGGATTGTTTCGTGCTCTATCCTTTTCCGTGAAACGCCAGTCGAATAAGAAATATACTCTATGGAGCCAAACTACTCTAACTTTTCGCCCAGTCGAATAAAGCCGACCTCACACCTATGGAGCCGATACAACCTTATGTAACACATGCATTTTGCCTTTGTAAGGCCTGCGCGGATAAAAAAAGTGCACTTGGCCAAACAATCAGACATATTTGTGTAAAATCATACTGTTTCATATCGCGCAAATATGGCAGTTGATATTGGTTCCCAGCGCCGTTGACTAACGCGCGCGTCGATATCGAATTGTGGTGTGTCATTAGCCTACGGAATTGCCGATAGCAAATTCGATATTCCTCCATGCGCCGTTGGCCAATTGATCCCATGGTATTGGATATTGGCGGGTTACATTTGTAGCGTGGCTAACAATATGGGGCAAGTGAGTGACCTATCTTGTAAACTACGCGCTCGCCTGCCTCCCAAGTCAAACGTCGAGATGTGATCGTGTATTCAAAATAGGCCTATGTGTATTTCCTTAAGTCCGTCATGAACGCGTAATTGTCCGTTAAACATTCTGTTGGATGATTCGGAACCGATTTTACTACGCGCTGTTGCTGTCATAGGTAGCAAAGTCCGCCGGTCAAGTCGGTTCCAAAGTATTCAATCAACTCACCTACAGTACAGTGCAGGTATAGATTTCTGGAAATTAAGAATCGGATTTAGGAACTTCGCTGTTAGATCGATCCCGCTGCAGGCACAGGTGGGTGAAGCTTAGCTTACACTGAATTAATCCATTGTAACGAATACGATGCAGACTATTATAGGCGGATTTGACAGGAAGTGGTTGCTGTAGGCTATAGAGCAGCAATATCTTCCCGTCAAATTAGTCTCAAAATATAAAATAATTTACATAAGCAATTGCGCTGAGCCCTTATGCTGAAATGTGTGTGTTGATATGTCTAACTTGACTGCTATGCGTTAGATTTCTCAGTATTAAACAATACTTAAATGCGTACCCGCCTGTATACGCAAATGCACGCCGGGGTGAGTAAGTCACTTGCAGGCTGGTGTTACAATAAAAAATGCATTGCAGAAAATGACGCACCTAGTTCCGCCATGAACATTTGAAGTCCCCTGCCACATGTACTAATACTGTGGTATGCCCGTGTTCTCACTGGAGAGTTAATCGGGAATTACACCATACCTCAGTATTGCGCTACGCCAGTTACACCTCTAGTGAGAACGCGGACCTAGATGACATAGGCAACAACATCAGGCTGGGCAAATTAGTTTCAAAATATTCAACCACTTACCAGTATAATTAGCTTGAAGAGAGAATGTGTTTGCGATAAAACTGCCTGTATGTCCGTGCGTGCGCGCGTGCGTGCGTGCGTGCGTGCGTGCGTGCGTGCGTGCGTGCGTGCGTGCGTGCGTGCGTGCGTGCGTGCGTGCGTGCGTGCGTGCGTGCGTGCGTGCGTGCGTGCGTGCGTGCGTGCGTGCGTGCGGGCGGGCGGGCGGGCGGGCGGACGGGCGGGCGGGCGGGCGTGCGCACGCCCACCCGCTTGACCGCTCGGCTGCCCG
The DNA here is from genome assembly GCA_034401795.1 of Chaetoderma sp. LZ-2023a. Classification (NCBI taxonomy): domain Eukaryota; kingdom Metazoa; phylum Mollusca; class Caudofoveata; order Chaetodermatida; family Chaetodermatidae; genus Chaetoderma; species Chaetoderma sp. LZ-2023a. The sequence continues at coordinate 52,325,347 of CM067364.1, read as the reverse complement.
CCCACCCGCTTGGCCGCCCCCCTCTCCGCCCGCCCGCCCACCTGTCCGCTGGCCGGCCTGCCTGCCTGCCTGCCTGCCTGCCTGCCTGCCTGCCTGCCTGCCTGCCTGCCTGCCTGCCTGCCTGCCTGCCTGCCTGCCTGCCTGCGTGCGTGCGTGCGTGCGTGCGTGCGTGCGTGCGTGCGTGCGTGCGCGCGCTTGCGTGTATATGTGTGCGAAATTTTTTAAATGTATACATTTGTTCTTGTCTATGTGAGTGTTGTGACGATTGGGTTTGTTGAACTAGGAATGTAGGTCAAAAGCAAATAAATTATGATATTGTTATTCTTAGTATTATTCATTCAGCAATTTTAGTATTTTTCTGTATTTGTACACATATGTAGTGTATTATTATTATACATTATTATACACAGTGTATATATGTTTGAGTGCCTCGTTAACATCAGGCAACTGACGATCTACCCTCGTGAAATAAAGATTATTATTATTATTATTATTATTATTATTATTATTATTATTATTATTATTATTATTATTATTATTATTATTATTATTATTAGACACCAAGTACAGCACATATCACTGTTTTGTGCCTGTCGCGGTGGGCTGTGGTGTGCACTCGTATAACATGGCTAAACATCTAGACAATCTTATTTACACAATGGACCTTTCCAAGTGTATCCATGGATCATATGACATCATATGACGTCATAACCAACTAATATGCGTGTAGAACGACGTCATAATCATGACGTCATGATTGATTCGATATAGCCCATCTTTAACGCGTAATAGTTTGACACGTTGTACGAATTGTATGTTTTACTATTTAATCCTCATGGCAGCAAGAGCATTCAGTCGAATTAGTCTCAAAATATTCAACAGCTTACCTGCAGAGATTTCTGGAAATTTATAGTCGATTTGTTCAGAGACCGATCGATTCCAACGCGGACGAGGGGTGGGTGGAGATAAAATACAGATGGGCGGGGCATAGCTAAAACTGGAAATGTCACTTCCATGTCATGTTATCTACTACTAGTGCAATAAGGTCGCGTGATAGCTTCACATGGTGAAAACAGCTCCCGACTCGGCATGATAAACTTAACGTGTACTCCCATGGAATAGCTGAAAGCGACAGCTGGGCAATGGAGGGATCCGACCTGTTACGCACGCGTAATGCGTTTTAATCAATTACATCGCATGCGCGCTGGCGGCACACCTATAATGGTCTACTATAACTAATTCGTGAAGCTCGAAACGTCGATCAACTGCGCGAATATACCTTTCTATTTTTGTTATGCTCCGCCTATCTCGAGCTAAGCTCCGCCCACACCTCGCTCGTTTTGGACTAGAACGATCTCTGAACTCACTGGCTATCATTTTTCAGAAAACTATGCAGGTAAACTGTTGACTATTTTGAAACTAATTTGACTGGGTGGCCCAGTCAAATTAGTTTCAAAATATTCAAAATCGTGTTTATTAAATAGTAGAGACATACAATTCTCGCGACGTGTCGGACTATTAAGAGCTAAAGACGGGACTAATATAATCATTTATGGCGTACTGATCATGACGCCATCTTGCACGTATCTTAGCTGATTATGACGTCATATGACGTCAAATCATTGATGGATACTCTGGAAAGGTGAATCGTGATTACTACTTAATACACTGTATGTTAACTATTCTAAAGCTAATTTGACTGAGAGCCGTTGTTGCCACAGGCAGCCGTTGTTACCAAAGGCAGCAGCAGACACACTCATATTAGTTTTTAAACGTTCAACGGCTAGCCTGTATGGCTACATTGAAATTCAGATTTGTGGAATTCAGGATTCAAAGTATATACATCGAGTCACAAACGAGCAAACATTGAGATGTGCTTACCAAGAAGTGGGAGGGCGTAGCTGAAAATGTGCAGGGCATGGCTGGAAATGCGTGGGAACTGGCTAGAAATGGGCGGGGCATGGCTAGAAATGGGCGGGGAATGGCAATGTAACCCGACCGTCAGCACCGTCTATGACGGTCGCTGATATCGTCTGATGCAATAGGCCTTTCCCCTATATCCATCGATCATATGACGTCATAATTAACTACGTGGCGTGTAAAATAACATCACAATGAATGGTGTCATTATGACGTCATGAATGGCGTAGATAAGGATGTCACGAAAGCGTAGTATGCTTCAGGACTTATATACAGAATTTTGATTCGTTAATTTTTTTCCGGCGGCCATCTTGAATTTTCCGAAAAATCGCGGGAAATCGTTTAAAACCTTACCTCGCATTAATTGCTCATTAACTGCTTCAGGAATGTCAACCAGACTTTGCTGGAATCATACTAGACTTGTAGGTGTCAGACCCTGTATACCTAATTGTGATTGGTCACATTTTCGGGCGGCCATCTTGGATTTTCTGAACATATCTGGAAATCAATAAAAAAGCTATACCTCATTAACCGCTTGAAGCGATGTGTGGCTGGACCTTAGCTAGAGGTGGGTGGGGCTTAGCAAAGCGGGAAAGGTTCTTTGCAAAGTGGATTGCAGCATGACTATATGCACATGTAGACGCATACTATTGACTGCTCATTGATGTGTGCCGACTGCACAGGTTAATTGTTCTAATTCACCTAAGTTGGACATCGGTAATACTCTGGGATCATCTCCATTCGGGACTTTAGACTAGTCTACATGAAAGGATATTCAATAAAATATTTTCCGAAGTTTATCCGAAATGTACGGGGTTAGAAATTTAGCCCTGTCGGAGAAGAGGATAATTATGTGCGATAACTCGTACTGTCAAATTTGCTGGGTATACACTCGCGGTATTAAATTGAAATTTGCACAGATTTACATACATATAATTAATCAGGAAATGTCTGAATCATACTGACCAGCACAAGCTGTGTCAAAATATTGCATTTGTCATCGGTGACTGTCTATTGCAGGAAGATAATTATTCAATAAATGACGGGAGCTATATGTTGACTATTACGCAATCGTGATGCTTATTCGCCGAATAAGTGTATACCCGTGTTTGGTATGGCTAAATGCATATTGGTTAACGAAAGGATGTTGCAATTTGCTGTAAGTCAAACCATAAAGACAATACCTTTTAACGACCTTTATCTGGCCACATATAGATTTCCGAACACCGCTGCCTGAAACGTCCATGAAATGAGTGGACGAGTCTTATCAGCATTATGGTTCATGCCAATACAGTTTGATAAGAATATATAATATTGAAAAAACCGCTATGACAAATCAACAGAAGCTCCCAATTAAAATAGTTTCAAAATGGTCGACATAATATTTATGAAATTGTAAATGTTGTACTATTTTTAATTTGCTCTTTCGAATTCCAAGGGATAAACTATATGTATTTTTCTATTTTCTATACAATAGAAGATTCCAGCTTATCCATCACTCATATGCCGTGATAAGCAACTACAAGGTGTGTACGATGACGTCATAATGAATTCCGCCACGGATGGCACGGACCCTTACGAACGAGTAATTTATGACGGACTAAGCGTTGCTGAAAGAATTGTATGTCTTTATATTTAATAAATGTGTTGTTGAATATTTAAAAAATAATTTTACTAGGCGCACCCAGTAAAATTAGTTTTAAAATATCGAATAGCCTACTTGTATAGTTTTCTGGCAATTAATAGTCACGGAGTTCAGGGATCGATCGATCCCAACACAGACTAATTATATTTTGACTTCGTTCCTGTAATGATTAACAATGTATGTGTCAGGCTAACCAAATCTGAACTTTGCAGCGGTCACGAGTAATGTCGAATTGCAGTCCAAAGAAGACGATTGTTTAGATGTTCTTAATGCAAGGACTGGCTCGATGCCAGAGCTGCCCATGGCCGTGCTAAAGTAAAACCAAATATTATCGTGGAATGTCTAAGCACACGCTTTACTCGCCTTGATAAATAGTGGCTATTCAATATGTAAGCAAAATCATTTTGGAGAATACCTTTAATTTTGACAAAATATAAATGACCGAAATAATTGGTGAACGATTTACAAGAGATGAAGAGTACATCTCTATGCAAATACTATTAACTATGCTATTTTCTTAACGTTCACACATATTTAGTCATATCTTATATTATCAATTCAATGCCAATAATGCATGATATAGATGCTTAATTTACTTGTAAATAATAAAGTACCCCTCCCTATAACGATTGGATGTGATTCAGCAGCCCACCACTCATTAATACTTGATAATGTGGGCCATTTCACTATCCAACGACCATTTAGTAGGCCTATAATAGATAACACCACAAATAAACATGAACTAAAATAAAATTTCCTCATAACTTATATTTATTTTAGAGTAAAGACGACTTATAGGTAGACACTATGTTAAAAAAAAATTATAATAATAATAATAATAATAATAATAATAATAATAATAATAATAATACATTTGTAATGCGCTAAATTCCATGTAGAACGCGTGCGCTAAACGCTTACAAGAGAAATTCCGTTATATCACGAACATGCTCGTTGAAAGTGTTTTAAGCTTTGATTTAAAGATAGCCAATGTCTGCGTGACTTTACGGCCATTAGTCAGATTAGTCCATTCCATATTATCAGGAAACAAATTACCAATACAACTATGACTTGTCTACTCGTAGCTTATCGAAATACAGTGTCATAAAACTCATTCAAAACTGATTTCTCTTCAATCCACATTTCCAGAGTATCCATCCACCATCTGACCCCATATGACGTCAGCTCAGCGCGTGCATGATGGCGTCACAAGCATTACGTCACAAAAGGTTCCATATAGACCGTCATCAAATCTCACATAGTCCGACACGTTGTATGAATTGTATGTCTTTGTAATTCTTTGCTATTTAATAAACACGCTGTTGACTATTTTGAAACTAATTTGACTGGGCGCTGTAGGCAGAAACAGCACCCAGTCAAATTAGATTCAAAATATTTTACAGCTTGCCTGTGTAGTTTTTTTTGGAAATTGATAGTCATGGTGTTCAGAGATCGATCGATCCCAACACGAGCAAGGTGTGGGTGGAGCTTAGCTAGATATGGACGGGGCATGGCCGACGCCGAAAAGGTCCATTGGCTGGGATATGTCATGCTAACTCTAGATTACAGACCGTAAATCTAGAAAAAATAATTACCACCGCTGCTATCTCATACTGCATACCACAATCCAGCTTATCAAAACAAACATATTCAGAAAGCTCCTTAATAATTAGATTACTTATCAGCTTAAATTGTTTTCTTCCATGTCAATCGCATTTCAAAATATATTTAATTTGCGTCAAATGTAATTTTCGTATATGTATAATGCCAGGCATGGCACAGGTGAGCTCATAATGTATTTCGTATGGGCTCCTGCAAACTGGTCTATTGAATGAGATGTATCCATAGGTGTACAGTGTACAACACTGTGATGTCTACTATCGTTTATGACATCAGATAGATTGTTTCCGTACTAATTTATTTACTACACTGTTGAACAGTAACTACTATTAGATCATTAGTAAATATCGATATAGAGACACACCGTCTGATTTAACTCTCACACAGAGAGTTATCACTAAAGTTCGGTAAAACTCGGTAATGCCCGTTAAGTGTCGAGATAGCATAAACACCACACCCACCTCGTTTAAGGCACTGCATATTTACAGCAGAATTCCTGAAACAAATTGTTAAAATTGTATAACTTTAGAAGATTAACTTGTGTGCCTCGATACAATGAAAGGAAATACATCTTAACATTTGGTGATTTCAGTCCATATATATTAATATATTTTTCTAGTTGCAAATTTGAATAAGGAACTCGTGTATCTAATTACATTTCACAACTTACAACATTATATTAACGTGTCGGGAACGAAATCATCATATGCTAGGATTGTTTCGTTTCATTGCATTGAGATACACAGATTACGCCTCCAAATACATATAATTTTAATAGTTGTATTTCCATGCATTCTGGCGCGAATATGCACCTGTATGTAAACAGAATTATGTCTTTGGCAACGTAATGCCATTCCACACTTTTTAAACAGTAATACAACACTGTATTTATTAATTATGATGATTACATTCCCGTATAGCAGATATGTATAGTGATGTTGATCTATACACGCCTCTGACAATCACATAATCAGATAGGGACAGGGTGTGTCATGCGCTCCAAAAGGACATGTGCAACAAACTGCAGTTTTGGTAGTTTTTACAAAATTGGCAAAACGTGTTTTTTCCGAATGACGGACCAGTAATTAAAATTGGTAATTAAAGACAAATTATAGCAAAAAGGGTGATTTGACATAAAAATGACATTTACTGAACTCGAAAATTGGTTTGCCTGATTGCATAAGTCTATATTCTTAATACATTACCTACTAAACGGCGCTCTTCAGACGCAACCAAAACCACTTTCTGTGGGAATTGGCTGAATCTCAATCGTTGTAACTACTATATTAATTGGTGGTGGTGCTTTTATACGCTTTTGGAAGAAGCTTTTGCGAGTTAATAAAAGTCATGAGTTGGCCACATTCCTATGTTCAATACACATAATATGTTTTGCGATGTACAGGGTTAAACAGAGTTACAGAGTGCCTAACACGAGGATTAAGAATAAAGATATATATTGGTGGCATTCTAATATTCTCTTATAACCGAGAAAGGTCATAGAAAATAATAGAGCCGCAGATGAAATATGTGCCATGTATGTCATGCGCACCATAACTAGCTTAGAGATAATGTGTGCAATGACTATACATATAGTGAATACTGTGCCTGCTTTCTTAAACACGGTGTCTGAAATAATCATACTCTTCCTAAGCCTTTGCATATGAAATCAGTGATTGCCTTGCCTTCATTTTTCCGTATACTATGAGGACGGAACACTGTTGAAGGAAGGCATGTTTTACTCTATCCCACGACTAAAACCAAAACATGTTGATTTTCCGATAGAACTAGATGAGATGGTCCAATCAATGGTAGACACAGCACAGACACGTGTACTAATGAAGCAGAGCCTGTAATTAAATAGTAGTATCGGCAAAATCATATATTATATATGGCAAAGATTAATAACAATACCGGGGGGGGGGGGGGGGGGCGTGCGTGGTGGCACGGTAGACACGCGCGCTTATGCAAGTTGCTGCCCATTAAGATGGCGAACCTATCCTTGTTGTTCATAGCTTGGTGGATCAAATTTAGTTTTAACTCCTCCATCATGTGATGTTCGCATCCGGAAAGGTCAAAGGAAAGCACACGCATGATGCGGTAACTCGTATCCTTCCTCCCGTACCCGGGAAGGTTATATGGTCTGGTATCACGCAGCCATTCTCTAACATATTAGATTCCTGATGTCTACACGAGCGCAAGATAGATCACGTTACATGTTCTACCAATTTTGCCAATTGTATTTGATCTCTATGTTAGCCGAGTGTTGTGACTTTTGAGGATCGGTGATTTTTTTGGCCAAAGTGTGGTAGGTGATCCAATGCTGGCTTAGACACAGTTCCTGTTGGTGTGGGGTTGTCTTTCACAATGTTGGGTAAACGGGCCGTGACTATTTTCCCGAAGTGTTGATTCTGTGATAGCCAAAGTTAGGTTTCTTCTGGGAATGTTAAAGGCGTCTGATGTTTGACTCCGGTATACGCCACTATTTGATGATGAAGGAGACTTTGTGAATATTAAAAACCTCTTCCACATCTCCATCTCACACACAGAATGCACACATGAGGTGCTATCTCACCTCAACGCAGGCGACATACGGCATATGTGTTGTGCACCCCTCCCATACACGCGCACCATGTGCTCTCCCATATGACACAATATTCCCAGTACAACATACATTTACTACAATATTCAGGTCACTCCTCACATTGCATATACAAGGTGGTATACATCCAATAACCATGAATGATGACCATCTGAATGTCTGGGTACTCGGTATCGTGGATTAGGCATAGGTACCGGATGCCGAGTAGGGCCTACTGGGTAACTGGGTCTCACCACCGGGTACCAGTGATTGGTGCTCCTGGCTCCTGGTCATCGGAAGCCTGACCCTGCCGAAACATGGCACCAGACCACTATCAGATGCCCTTAGCCAGGATTATAAAAGAGGGGAGAAATCAGGATCTAACAATCCAATTTACTTTGCACTAAGAACCCAGAGTACGGTCTTATATCACTTAGGATATTTGTCTCTAGAAGATTTTGTCAAAAACACACGTCGTGATCATTTTTCGGTTATATAGTATATAAAATGCGATATTCCAGAACAATATTTCGCTTACAACAAATTAGTCCGTCGAATTGGTGGATGTTGAATATCATATTTTGCTACCAGGTGTATGTAACATTTTTGAAAAAAAGGATAATCTCTAGTAGTCTATTACAAGATTAATTCGATCACAATGAGATGATGGATGCATCCCCCACCCCCCCCCCCCCCCCCCACCGGGATATGAATGTGGCGTAGCTTCATAAATAGATATTTAACATAGTACTTCATAGACCTTGATCTAAATAGTTACATATTATTGTACGTAAAGCTCAGGACGACGCTATATGTAAGCGTACATGGGAAGTAACCACATCGCAACAATCTGTTTCTTGGTTGAGTGTTCATGCGGGATGCCATTATACCTCAAGGCTGAGATGCATAGTTCAAATAAAACTATTTCATTAGCTTCTGACATGCATCCTCTTCCACCTAAACATATTTGGAACTCTGATTTCCGAGCTAAATGTATAGCATTTCTTGATGAACCTTTCATTCGAAATCTAAAAATATATATTTCATCCAAAGCGATCATTATCCCGTATCTTCTGCTTACACGATACATAATGTAGCATCTATTTTCCGGGATTCAATTAAAATGCCATGTAAAATGATGAACGTCTCAAACCATAGAAACAGGCATGGATACAAAATACAAGAAGACAAATAAAAAATTTTGTCTCTCAAGGGATCTGCAATCTTTATGGATAGGGTTGAAGTCAGGTGCTAAATTGCTGCATAGATATCTTAATCTAAGAGGACGCTATATTTCACTCAAATAGAAATTTAGAAAATGTACAAAGCTTAACATAAATCCTCTGTCAATGGCATTGTTGAAAAACTGTAGTCCTTCAAAGATAATAATCCACAGCAACTTTGAAAACTATTGCATGAATTCAAGGGTTCACATCACAATCTGAATCCCATAAATCCCGTTGCATATTTTTCCCATTTTAATAATATATTGGCTTCTTCGAAACGGCATGCGTACATACACTTTGAGAATGTTATAAATTCCAACCTAGAACAGATTAACCAAGGGAAATGATCGTATTGGTTTACTTGATTGGATTATTATTGATCCTGAACCTCCGGGTGCCCTTAAACGTGCATACAGTAAGATTTCTGAAAATACAATTATTTAAAGTATACACTTTTAGAGGCTTAAACTGTGAGCCTATATGTAATGAAACGAAATAAATCCTAACATATGATGATTCCATTCCATATAAATTAATAACATTTTTCATGTTGCGAAATTGAAATGGAGGCACGGGTCTGTATTTCAATATTAGCCTCCAGTATCACCATTACTGCATCTAGTACACTTAGGTCAGCTATCAAGGATCATTGTAATAGGGTCAGAAAAGCAATGTGCATGCGTAAAGAACAGCTGCCATTTAATATCTCTACGAATGTAGGTGACCCTGTCAGACTTTTCGACTCTATTATTAGACTGGTTGTATGTATTGTAGTGAACTATGGTTCTATGACGCCTGTGGCAATGACGTCTGCGCCAAAAACAGTTCATACTCCTTTCTGTAAGAAGGTTCTTACTCTTGACCGTACTGCATCAAATTATGTTTCTAAAGCCGAGTTTGGGTAGATACCCACTCCATATTTGCGCAACTGTAGAGGCAGGTAAATACTGCCCGCTCGTATTAGATCCATATAACATGTCCTTAGATGACTTGATGTGCACGAATGGTCATGCTAATTGGCGATTGTATCTAATTAGCACATTTAACTAACTTGGGTTTTCTGTATGAAATCCTCATTTACTAAATCAGAAACTGGTTCGCCATATCAAAATTCGATTCCAAAATATATTTTAAGATTTGATGGCTAAGACGAAGTACAATGCTAAACTCAAAATGCATTCTATTAAGAAACAAATAAATACGTATTTGAAGAATGTCTCCATCAAACTACTAATACTCGAGCCCGAATTAACATAGCTAATTTAGGCCGTGTTCTCACTAGGGAGTCAATCCCGCATAACGTCATGCGTCAGGGGGGCGTTATTCAGGATTATATCTCTAGTGAGAACGCGGTCTTAGGCCGTGGTCTTACTAGAGACTTAAGCGGCGTAGCGCCATACTACGGCCGTTTTCTCACTGGAGAGTTGATTGAGAATAACGCCATACCTCAGTATGGCGGTAAGCCGGTTAGGCCTCTAGTGAGAATACGGCCTTAGATATGGTGTTATTCCCGATTAGCTCTGCAATGAGGACACGTCCTACGTGTCAGTAATTATAAACTCGGAATCGAGATTGGTCACTAGCTGATCAAAGGCTGTGCAACGTTTGCAGCTCAGCTGAAGTGGATGATGAGTTCCAGTTGTTATTCAATTCACCTTTCCAGTTTATCCATCCATCATATGACGTCATAATCAGCTACGTGACGTGCATGCTGGCGTAACAATCATGTTGTCAGGAATGATTTGAAATAGTCATTTTTAGCGCTTAATAGTCCGACACGGTATACGAATTGTATGCATTTGCTATTTAATAAAAATGTTGTTGACTATTTTGAAAATAATTTGTCAGGACGCTGCTGCTGCCATAGGCAGTCAAATTAGTTCGCAATATTTAACGGATTGCCTCTATATTTTTCTGGAAATTAACAGTCAGAGAGTTCAGGGATCGATCGATCCTAACACGAGCGAGGTGTGGGTGGAGCTTAGCTAGTGATGGGCGGGGCTTAGCTATAACTGGAACGGTACATCATTAGGCCCATAAACATGACAGGGAAGACTATCTTGGTGAGATCTAATATAAAGTGAATTCCAAATCAGGCAATGGCAAATTGAAGTATATCATGACCGTTGGTAGTAAAGAGAAAGGAAAAAGTGTATACTTCTCACGACCAAAATTGAGCAACTCTATCTAAAAAAATAAAGAAAAAATTAACTATGATGATTTCATTCCTTATAAAAGTATTATATTTCATGTGTGTTAAAAAGGGATAGATATCTCTAATTTTACTTCATGGCTAAAATAAGTAAATTAATTTATTAATTTATACGGAATGATATGATATTAATTTATCTGGAATGGGCCCATCATATGTAAAGATGGTATTTCTTTCCATTACTTTGAGGTACACAATTTAGCTCTCTAAAATGATACACGTTTGACAATTATTTCATTTATGCGTGGAAGAACAGGCGAGGTTCCATAGGCTTGGTGGAAGGCGGACGTGTCACGAAAAAATAATTGAAGACGCAAGACGCGAGAATTGCAATGGGGGAATCCGGTTTTACCAACCACACTTCGCCCGTGTTGTGATCGATCGATTCCTGAATATCAATTTCCAAAAAACTATACTTGTAAGCTGTTGACTTTTTTTAAACATATTTGGCTGTCAAATTAGTTTTAAAACATTAAAGAGCATGTTTATTAAATAGTAAAGTTCGTAGAACCACGCTTAGTCCTTAAGAGTGTTAATCGCTTAAGAGTGTTAGTGATGCACCTAGCTACGTCATTCACGACGTGCTCGAGTATGGCGTCATTCAACACGCCACGTAGTTGATTATGCCGTCATGCGATTGATGGGTAAACCGGACTCCTACATTCTTAGAAATGACATCAACGTTGAACTAATATCCATAGTAGCAATGGACGTTGTTTTAGTTGCTTATATTTATATGCACGTGTACTAACGAAACTGCACGCTGCGCATATATGCATAAATGCTTGCATGTATTTGCACGCATGCCTTTTTGTAAACTGCTCACACGCATGCGCGTATTCGGTAATGCACACATACGCAGACAGAAATGGGATAAATTAAGATATATCTTTACTAATGAGGGAACGTGTCTGGTCCATATTCATTATTAGTGTTTGTCTTGTACTGGCGGCATGGTGATATTTCCCGGTTGTGATATATCTAGTGCAATGATATACATTTAAAACGGCAATCCCACCCCTCCGCCATCCCACCTTACCCTAGCGTGTTGACCTTGCCGTTTATGATATAGATCTAACGTGCCAATATCGGCCACACACGATACTGGACCTTTCCAAGTGTATCCATTCATCATATGACGTCATCATCATCAACTACCTGGCGTATAGGATGACGTCATAAGCATGACGTCATGAATGACTTGATATAGTCCGTCTTTAACGCTTTTAACCCGACACGTTGTACGAATTGTATGTCTTTACCATTTATTAAACATTATGTTGGCAGCAACAGCCCAGTCAAATTACTTTCAAAATATTTAACAGCCTGGCTGTATAGTTTTCTGGCAATTGATAGTGAGTGAGTTCAGTGATCGATCGATGGCAACACGAGCGAGGTGTAGGTGAAGCTTAGCTAGTGATGGGCGGGGCATGGCTAACACGCGAAAGGTCCATTCATTAACGTTTCTTCTGTATTATTACACTAACACAACTTGAATTAGCCGACACAATATATAACCTACATATAGATTAGATGCTTGCAGTAATAACGCAATATAGAACAGATAATATCAAGCTTTGTATACCGCCTAAGTCAATACCAATACGCCAATTAGCGGGGATCAGACATTTATCTAGTTCAACATTGTTTGAAATCGGCGCAAATATAATACTTGATATTGACCCTCTGCGGCGCTGGCCAATGCGCGTCGATATCGAATCGATATTGGTCCCTACGCCGTTGGTCAATGACACCAATTCTATATTGACGCGTTACAACGACACGATACGTGAGATCGTAGAATGCACAAAGTGCCCATTTTAAAACATATTTGCTGTATACTGCTGTTGCAAAAGACCTTGCCATTGTCAAAGATACCAACAATTAATAACAATTGGGGCCGTATTCCAAGTGAATTAGAATACTTACAGTTGTATATTCACACCAAAATGCTTGAAAATAAAATTGTTAAAATTGTATACTTTTAGAGGCTTTAATTGTGTGCTTATATGTACTGAAACGAAACAAATCTCAACATATGGTGTGTTCATTACGTATAAATAATGCATTTTTAAAATTGTCAAATTGAAGTAGAGGCACGAGCCCGTAATTGAAATACACAACTAAGCCTATGAAACGTGTTTATATGGAATGAAATCATCAATAGTTAAGATTGATTTAGTTTCATGCATTGAGATATACAATGTAAGCCTCTAAAAGTATATAATTTCAACAATTTTATTTTCAGTCATTTTTGTGTGAATATGCACCTTTAATTATTTTGTATCTGTGCACCATTGCGCTGGCTTCGTCTACGTATTTTTTATAATATTCATTATTATATCACATTCACACCAGACTGTGTGGGAATAAATTTGTTCACATTAGGTTTAGCTCTACGTAATGAAACGAAATACATTTTAGCATATGGCGATTTCAATATTTATAAATTAAGATTTCGTTTTTCGTTGTGAAGTTGACTTACGGAGGGATACGTGTCTCTAATTTAACTTAACAAATTAATTTATATGGAATGAAATAATTATATGTTAAGATGTATTCCCGTGTCATTGCATTGAGGAGCATATGTTAACCCAACACAGTATACATTTTAACAATTCTATTTCGAGAATGCGTGAATGCGAGCCTGTACTAAATAATAATTTCCAATTGCTTGTATATAATAATAATAATGATAATAATAATAATAAATAATAATAATATTAATAATAATAATAATAATAATAATAATAATAAAAATAATAATTGATCTCGCTTCCTGTTTACTCGAGTGGGGCTGCGCGCAGCTTTTCACGTGCTTTTCATTCAGTCGCGACGCATAGGTGAAGATTGTATTATTAAACGTAATAATAATAATAATAATAATAATAATAATAATAATATTAATAGTATATTCCTATTGGGTGAGGGATGGGTGGGTGTGGGGGTAGGGGTGTCCTGTTACCGCGACCCTTCCTTCTCTAAGGTTAGTCCATAAAATTCGTTTATATTTCTGATATCACTTCAGTTTCAGTTTTCTTTATTTCACTCAGTCCGTTATTAAACGGAATATGAGGGTACATAAATCAATAAACACGTGACGGTAGAGATCTGTATACATGAAAGTACTGCAATTATTATTATTATTATTATTATTATTATTATTATTATTATTATTATTATTATTTGTATTATTATTATTATTATTATCATGATTATGATGATGTTGATGCCGCCGCTTAAGGAGTAGCAGTAGCAGTAGCAGTAGCAGTAGCAGTAGCAGTAGCAGTAGCAGTAGCAGTAGCAATAGCAATAGCAGCAGCAGTAGCTGTAGCAGTAGCAGTTGTTGTTGTTGTTGTTGTTTTTGTTGTTGTTTTTGTTGTTGTCGTTGATAACAAATTTATTGTTGTTGTTGTTCTTGTTGATGATGTTGATGTTGATGTTGATGTTGTTGTTGTTGTTGTTGTTGTTGTTGTTGATGTTGTTCTGTTGCTTTTTGTTTTGAAAATCGTAAGTATTTACACATCCTGCTTAGTATCGGTCTATTACATATTGCGAATAGACCTTTGGTTTTTTCAAATGTATTCTCCCTTATATAATAATGAGGTATATATCGGTGCCTTTCTCTCACATATTTCTGACAGTGGAAGAGAAAATGGATTTCATCTTCTATAACATTGCATATACTACAAAGGCGCTCATTGCGTTCTATTCCGATCCATCTCTTTGTCTCAATAGCGAGTTGGTGATTTAGCGTACGAAAGTGGCAGAATGTTATGGCGTCCCGGTATGGGAGTAATTTTAGGTATTTCTCGGGCTCAAAATTCGATTTAATTTGTTTATAAAACGTCAGTCGCGATGATTCGGCTAATGTTCTAGACCATTTTTATATATATTGTTGTTCTAAAATATGTTTGGTTTGTTTTACTTGTGTACGTAAGTTGCGTCAAATCTATTCTAGATCTCAGTTCCACGTACACCCCTAATTCAAATTCACAAATTAATAACCTATACAATTATATTTATTTGCGCGGAATAGAATCATCACATGTTAAGCTGTATTTAATTTTATTACATTGAGGTAGACAATTCAAACCTCTAAGAGTATGTAATTTCAAATATTTTATGTTATGAATGTGGTCTCTGAAATTGTCACGTGCTTCAAATTCCAGAAAAAACCCCAGATGCATGCACAAGTGAAAGAAGTTCGCCGAATCGCTTTTCTCAAAGTTGGACGCGGCTGTTTAACTTCACTTCGAGGGAGTATTTCAACTCACGAGATGTATAGTGTTTAAAACGCGTCCACCATTTTGGTGGAACGCGCCAATATATAAGTTCCGCAGTTGACAAATATGGCTCCAAAATATAATTCGATATCCGTGCAAAACGGTAAACGGTCCCTATGACTAATATTATGAGCTCTATCTGCGCCGATGTGAAGCAATGCCCCTGCTTGTAGACCTATGTGTGTTTCGTCGGGTTGTGCATAACGGTGTACTGGTTCTATTATTGTGCGAATATCAAAGTCAGTGATAAGTGAATAACCTAACAAATGCAAGGATTTGAGAAACGACAATGTATTATATATTCCACTATGTTATTATTGCAAGAGTATAATCTATCTAATACGTTGTCTAAACCCGTGTTTACACTGGATGGTTAATCCGGAGTACGCCATATGTCAGCATGACATTACTCCGGATTAAATCTGTAGCGTGAACAAGGCGTTAGCGTTATGTTCACCAATGACATCCTCCTATTTCAATTAGCGTTATTGTTTCCATAACTCTGCCACAGACACAATGTTATATGTATAGCTTCGAAGAGTTAGATCCTGTTTCATATTACCTCTCCTAGGTTATCATAGTAATATGCCTATAAGGGACAATTTTAGGAAAAATTATCAAAATGGTGGTTCAGAAATGCCAAATTTCAAAATATTTTGATATATATATATATATATATATATATATATATATATATATATATATATATATATATATATATATATATATATATATATATATTAATATTCAAGAGAAAACTGCAATGTGATGTTTCTGACATGTGTGCTCTATTGACCTGAAATAACATAAACAACTAAGATTTCCCTAATATTGAGCAAAGAAAAGATGATGATTGATAACACACACTATTTAAGTAGGATTCAGAAAATCGTAAGGACTATCTAATGCACAGTAACGCAATATGCACATCTCCATGACTAAGACATATTTAACGTGATTGTCTTGACTGTGACAGTCTTGGCTGTGATGGTCTTGGCTGTGATAGTCTTGGCTGTGATGAGCTTGACTATTATTGACTTTCATGTGATGGGTTTACCTGTGAAGGGCTTGACTGTCATGGCCTTGCCTGTGATGGTCTAGATTATGATGGTCTTGACTGTGATGGTCTTGGCTGAAGGGCTTGACTATGATGGTCTTGACAGTGATGGTCTTGGCTGGGAAGAGCTTGACTATGATGGTCTTGACAGTGATGGTCTTGACAGTGCTGGGCTTAGCTTTGATGAGCTTGCCAGTGATGGGCTTGACTGTGATGTGTTTATAGATGATGCCGAATTGTTTTTTTCTGAGTGCATGCAATGATGATGTACTTATCGAAATAGGCTGTCATTCTAAATAGTATGAGTTGGTATAGGGGCCTATAGGAATTGTTAAATGCATCGGGAAAGAGTTGGGCAATATATATATATATATATATATATATATATATATATATATATATATATATATATATATATATATATATATATATATATATATATATATATATATATATATATATATATATATATATATATATATATATATATATATATATATATATATATATATATATATATATATATATATATATATATTCTCTCTCCCTGCACATTGACATGCAATAAGCACGTATTTTGATTTGATTGGCCGTATTTATGTATTAAAGGGTGAATAACGATAGGTGTATGACCACTTACCCATTTTAAACAGCCGCTATCTTCTGGGAACAAAAGCAAATCCACATGAAAGACTACCCGTATTAAAGGCCCCGTACACAGATATTTGGAAGTATATAATTTGTGTCTCTAAAGGTGGATACTTTTAACAGATTTTCAATCAATTATTTGCCAAGTATTATTCTGGTGTGGCGTTGGTCATTTAATGAAAATATACAAATAAGCGCTACACGTGCTATTAGGTGTGGATACTGTGTTTCTACATGCCCTTTAGCAGCGTCGTATATACGTTAACCTAAGGCCGTGTTTTCACTGGAGAGTTAATCGGGAATAACGCCATACTGAAGTATGACGTTATTCTCGATTAACTCTTTAGTGAGAACACGGCCTACGATAGAGTATCTGTCGGCGATTCTATTTTGCTCGCTTACATAGCATAATCATGTCTGCCTATCATGGGCAGTGTGTGCACCATCGAATCTTGTCACTAAGGATACAGACTGTCGTAATACAACGCATTCCTAGTGCCGGCAAGTGTATTATAAATCCATATCTTAATGTATAGATCCGAGCTGTTACTTAATTATATGACGTCATAATCAATTTTGTTACATGTAGGCTGACGTCGCAATCGGAATGCGTAATGAGTGACTTATCTAGCCTCATCACACGCATTGCATAGTCCGTCAACTGTACGTCTCTGCGTTTTAATAAACAGTTTGAAAATATGCATCGCGTTATAGTTACCTTGATATTGGGATTCTAAGAATTCAGGGTTCGATCGGTTCCAACTCGGGAAAATCGTGGTTGTAGCTTAGATAGAAATGGCTCCATTTACTCCTCCCGGCCTACCGAGATGCAGGACATCATTCGTGATAAGGCCCACCTGGATCTCTCGTGGCACATCGCCACTGGATGGATTCAATGTCTAACTCAATTATTGCCTTCATAATCAAAATTCGTTTCTTATTAGCTGACGCAATAATCAGAATGACGTAGGTCAATCAGGAAGATGGAAAAATCCGTCACGAAAATATCACAATTGTAGCTTATCATTATATTTACTTTGAAATATAGAATCTATGAATTTAGATTTCCAAGTTTATAATCGATTACAACACACCTCCAAAGTGTTTTTTTAGGAGAACACTATTCCTCTCTAGCAACACATAGTTCTCGTTAAATATTAGCCAATAAATAAGCTAACAAGACTCGTTCTTAGCCAACTCCGCACAAGCAAAGTGTACAATCAAGCCCTCGACACCGGTTACTCGTTTCAAGACACACGATATACGATTATGTTGAATATGGTTTAAGTTACGTTAACTTGAGGACAGTGCAGCTTACAGTCTACGTTATTTAACCATTTAACGGCCACATTTCGTCAAGAAAATACAACTATTTGCTAAGTGAATTTCGAATTTTATGCCAAGAGAAGATGCTTTTTGAAAAGAATTATAACTGGAATGTCTGGCTCGGGCTTCGAGCCAGTTATAGCAGTGGTAATTTTTCAAAAGTAGTCTTATCTTAGCCTGCAAATGGACATTTCTTTAGACCACTGCAGAGGCCGGATTTGGCCGGCTTCGCCATGAAGGATTGAAGATATGTGATACTTTAACCGTATGCGTGTTTTAAAATTGGGATATAAAGGTTGAAAATATTAATTGTGTTAAAATAAAAATAAGTTCATTAAATTGATTGCAAGATGTTGTCCTTCAATTATGTGCTGGTAATAATAATAATAATAATAATAATAATAATAATAATACAATTTTAATAATTAGCTAAGTATTTAGCTAAGTCTGCGTTGTATTAGCCAACTGTCCATAGATGTACCCACTATGTGACTCAAGTGTCCGACGTCGTAAGTGAATACGTCATCTCTTAATTGACGTCATCATCAAAGTGAAGTATGTATTAACAATTTAATCGAAATTATGTTGAATTTTTAAAACTGATTTGACTAGAAGCTGTTGCTGTAATTGGCAACACATCCCTGTCAAATTACCTTCAAATATTCAAAAGTTTGCCCTTAAATTTTGATTCTGGTAAATCAGAGTTGAAAGTTTCAACGCGATTTCTGCATGGTAACAGTCGATGGGTGTAGATATGAAGGAGCGTGGCATAGCACGAGATTTATCTTTCTCCTACCAATGAACGACTCAAGTGTTGGCTATGCCCCGCCCATGGCCAGCTATGCTTCACACACAGTGTGCTGTGTTGGGATCGATCGATCATTGAACTGTTCGACTATTAATTTCTAGAAAACTATACAATTAAGCTATTGAATATTTTGTAATTAATTTGATCGGGTGTTGTTTCTGCATATAGCATGATTAATAAATAACACAGACATGCAACACTTTAGTCCGCCATCGTGACGAACTTATCTACGCCATTCATGGCGGCAATGATTATGAAGTCATCCTACGCCTCACATATTTGATTATGACGTCATTTGATTGATAGATAAACTGGAAAGTTCAATTACTAAATCTATGAAACAATATCTCTGCTTGTAACCGTGAAACTGATGTTAATAATTCACAGTTTAGCTATGTCCCGACCATCTCTAGCAACGCTCCACCCACACCTCACTCGTGTTAGGATCGATCGATCCCTGAGCTCCCTGACTATCAATTTCCATCAACACTATACAGGTAAGCTGCTACATATTTTGAAACTATGGGAGCAACAGCGCTCAGTAAAATTAGTTTCAAAATATTCAACAGCATGTTTATTAAATGGTAAAGCCACAATTCGTACAATGTGTCGTACTATTACGCGCTACAGACTGACTATTTCGGGTCATTCATGGCGTCATCGTGCGCGTCACGTAGTTGATTATGACGTCGTATGATGGATGGAAAAATTGGAAAGGTAAATTGATGAATCAAACTTACAGTTCAGTTTCATCAAAAGTGTTCTTCTCAGCTGTTCTCTGCATATTAATGCATTCATAACACGGCAGCTGTGTCATCGCTGGTAAGAGTGGTTTTGATTCTTGCCAATGATACACTTTATTCGGCAATGCGTCGAGAAATGCTGGCATCCGCTTCCTCATGAATGTCCTGGGGGTTATTGAACACTGTCCCACGAATACCATGAACGTTCGCCGAACATTCGCCTTCATGAACTCACTTCCGATGTTCACTAGAAACACGAGTGTACGACGCTATCTATAGTACCACATATGATAGTGCAGAAATAGTGTCTTTCTTTTTCGCTATGCTACACTCACGAGATTCGTAATTATGCGTTCGAACGTGCTATTAATGGGCCTTTCAAGTGTGTAGCTATGCCCCGCCCATCTCTAGCTAAGCTCCGCCCACACCTCGATCGTGTTGTGATAGCTCGATATCTGGACTCCCTGACTATCAATTTCCAGAAAACTATACAGGTAAGCTGTTGTACATCTTGAAACTAATTTGGCTGGGTGCTGTTGCTGCGAAGTTAGTTTCAAACTATTCAGCAGCGTGTTTATTAAATGGTAGAGACATACAATTTGTTTAACATGCCGGACTATTAATAGGTAAAGACGGGTCGTATAGAATCATGTATGACGTAAGGAGTATAACGGCATCCTACACACCGCTTATCTGATTATGACATCATATGACGTCATTACTCTGGAAATGTCCATTGGCTAAGGAAATGTTCTATGGATGCCCATGCTGACTAGTTTACGTGTGTTCTGCACTGCGCACATTGATTGTCATATCTCTGTCTTTCTTCAAGGGACGAAACCTGAACTGGCGATATTTCAAAGGCGATTATGTCATTTAGATCATGATCAGTAGAGTGCACAAGAGTCAAATTGTTCTTGCGAACATGAGTCCAGATTCAAACTGTTCTACATAAGCTGTCATCGCATTTGTTTTGGTCTCTTCCGCCGTACGCTTCATAATAGAAATGTTTTGGACACGCGCATTTCCTTCATACTAGGATCGTCCACACTCAAAACCTTCATAATATGAATGTTATCGAACATATCCAAAAACTTCATAGTAGGAATGGCTTGACACGCCCATATCCTTCATAGTGCGAATGGTTTGACACGCCCATATCCTTCATAGTAGGACTGTTTTGACACGCCCATATCCTTCATAGTAGGAATGTTTTGACACGCTCATATCCTTCATAGTAGGGATGGTTTGGCAGACCCATATCCTTCATAGTAGGGATGGTTTGGCACGCCCATATCATTCATAGGAGGAATGGTTTGACACGCCCATATCCTTCATAGTTGGAATGGTTTGGCTGTTTTGGCCACACCCAACCCGTTCATGGTATGAATGTTTGCCCACCGCCAAAACCTTCATAGTTTGGGTGTATTTGGACATACCCACAATCTCCATAGTAGGCATGATTTGGACGCACATACAATCTTCATAGGAAGAAAGTTTTAGACGTACATCATATCTCCAAATAGGTATTAATTGTCACCTAATGGAGATAAGTGTCCACATGGGTTATCCTTGGGACAGCGACATATGGACCTGCCGACTTGTACATGGGGCTGCCAGGAATCGGGCAATTATGTAGTCATGGTCAGACATCTTATCACACTTACATGAGGTAGCAACAAGTAAACCGTCTCATCCTTGCCAACCCTCCGTTTGGAGAACACTGAAGTAACGACTTCCATTGCAGGTTGGATTATTGAAGCCGACACATAATCTCGGTATGCCATATTGTTTTAACCACCCCGGCCAGCCCACTGTACTTTATAGACATTACATGTTGGCCCAAATTTGTCACGGGAGCGGAAGCGATCATATATGTGTTTTCACACATTTCCACTGTTTGGGTTATATTGAGGTCCATCTCGGAAGTGTGCCCAACATATCATTCAAAATCATGGGAGTCAAGACGGACACACACGCAGCTGTGACTAATATTATAGGCAGACACAACACAGCGCGATACACAGAACTTATATATGTATTGTTAAAATAGACAGAATGAATGCATCGAAAAATAGCAGCATCATCATCTAGGCCAATCTTCACACCATCCTGGGCGGAAGCTAACATTTGCAATTTACCACCAGGTAGGATCCGCATTTACAACATGGTATAGGTCGCATGTAGACCCATTAGTCCTACTTGCTCGATCAACTGTGCGCAGTTCTTTGACTTGTTGGCATGTGACACACCGTTTGCCCGTAGACACCTTCCTAGATGCCAATGGGTTGTTCTGTTCCATAAATTGTTGATGATGCTATGTTTATGGAAAAACAGGTAACATCTATCTGTCAGTCACTCTATTTCAACAAGGAACATCAACAAAATAAGTAATATGCTTGACAACAGTGCAATTCAGACTCCCATGCATGCGACTATAACATCAAGATTGGATTATGACGATTCTTTGCTAGCGGGTATTACGTCAGAACAGTTATAACGTTTACATATGGTCCAGAATATCGCAGCCAGAGTACTTACAAGAACCAAGGCATATGCTCATATAACACCTGTCCTAAAACTCTTGATTGGTTACCAGTTCGAGAGCGCATTAGTTACAAAATTGCGCTTTTGATATTTAAGTGTTTAAATGGTCTGGCTCCACCCTATCTAGCATCGCTGATCGAGCAGAGGATAGCACCTTGGTCCCTTCGATCTAGTGAGCAACTATTATGTGTGGAGTCATGCTCCAAACTAATGGTTGTACAACGTGCTTTCTCTAAAGCCGGCCTTAAGCTTTGGAACAGTCTTCCACCCCATATCCGTAATACTTACACAATTGAACAGTTTAAACCAGTATTGAAAACACACGCACATACGCACGCACGCACGCACGCACGCACGCACGCACGCACGCACACACGCACGCACGCACGCACGCACGCACGCACGCACGCACGCACACACGCACGCACAAAAAAGGGACGGCACATAAATATTGTGCCACTGGTAACACCAACTCTGCCATCAACTCCAACCGGGGTAGTACCATACCCTATATAAATTAGGAAAGATGATCCATGATTGTATAGCCCCTACGGTTTACCATCTTTCTTAATGGAAGTCGACAGCGAATTGTCAGAGTGTCAGTATATCAGACATGTGGAAGATGGTCTGCTAAACCAAGATTCTTATCATGCTGCGGTGGGCTAGGGGAAAGATGTCTGGTTGCTGATGCCAAGCGGAGTTGCAGTATGGCGGTTCGATCCCCGACCAGGGAGATGGTGATCACCAAATTAAACTAATGGGTGCAGGGCTGTCGACTGGTTAGCATGGGGAAATTGAAGCCGCGTGTTGCCAGTGCATCAATAACATAAAATACATATACTGCCAGAGCCGTGATGGAGTCAGAGAAGAATAGGCTTAAAAGCCAAGGATTGAATAGTGGCAGGTGCATCCACAGATAGTCCCGTATCAATCGTCAGAGGGTCAATATAACAGACATGTGAAAGTTGGTCTGCTAAACCAAGATTCTTATCTTGGCGTGGTGGTACCGGTGAAAGATGTATGGTTGCTGATGCCATGCGGAGTTGCAGTATGGCAGTTTTGATCCCTGACCGAGGAGATGGTGATCAACAAATTAAACTAATGGGTGTATGACCGTCGATTGATTTGCATGTGTAAATTGGAGTTGCACATTGCCAGTGCGTCAATAAAATAAAAATACATATACTGCCAGAGCCATGGTGGAGTCAGAGTACAATAGGCTTAAAAGCCTCAGATTGAATAGTGGCAGGTGCATCCACAGATAGTCCCATATGAATCGTCAGATTGTCAGTACATGTGAAAGACGTGTGAAAGCTAGTCTGCTAACCCAAGATTCTTATCTTGGCGCGGCGGTCCAGGGGAAAGATGTGTGGTTGCTGATGCCATGCGGAGATGCAGTATGACAGTTTGATTCCCAACCGGGGAGATGGTGATCAACAAATTAAAGTAATGGGTGCATGACTGTCGGCTGGTTAGCATATGGAAATTGAAGCTGCGCATTGGCAGTGCGTCAATAAAATAAAAATACATATACTGCCTGAGCCGTGATCGAGTCAGTGTACAATAGGCTTATAAGCCTAGGATGGAATAGTGACAGGTGCATCCACAGATAGTTTAATATGAATCGTCAAAGTGTCAGTATATCAGACATGTGGCAGCTGGTCTGTTAATCCAAGATTCTTATTTTGGCGCCGTGGCCCACACGAAAGATGTCTGGATGCTGCTGCCATGCCGAGTTGCAGTATGGCAGTACGATCACCGACCGGGGAGATGGTGATCAAAAAATTAAACTAATGGGTGCATGACTGTCGGCTGGTTAGCACGTGGAAATTGAAGGCGTGCATTGCCAGCGCGTCAATACAATTAAAATACATATGCTTCCAGAACCGTGATGGACTCAGAGTACAAAAGGCTTAAAAGCATAGGATTGAAAAGTGGCAGGTGCATCCACAGATATTTCCATATGAATCATCAGAGTGTCAGTATATCAGACATATGAAAGCCGGTCTGCTAACCCAAGATTTTTATCTTGGTGCGTTGGTCCAGTGGAATGATTTCTGGTGCTGATGCCATGCAGATTTGCAGCATGGCGGTTCGATCATCAACAGTGGCGATGGTGATCAACAAAGTAAACTAATGGGTGCATGACTGTCGGCTGGTTAACATGTGGAAATTTGAAGCCGTGCATTGCAAGTGCGTCATTAAAATAAAAATACGTATACTGCCAGAGCCATGATGGAGTCAGAGTACAATAGGCTTAAAAGCATAGGATTGAATAGAGGCCGGTGCATTCACAGATAGTCCCATATGAATCATCAGAGTGTCAGTATATCAAACATCTGAAAGCTGGTCGACTAACCCAAGATTCATATCTTGGTGCGGTGGTCCAGGAGAAAGATCTCTGGTTGCTGATGTCATGGGGAGTTGCAGTATGGCAGTTCGATCCCGCATCAGGGAGATGGTGATCAACAAATTAAACTAATGTGTGCAAGACTATCGGATTGTTATCATGTGGAAATTGAAGCCGCTCGTTGCCAGTTTGTCAATAAAATAAAAATACATATACTGGCAGAGGCGTGACGGAGTCCGAGTATAATATGCTTAAAAGCCGAGGATTGAATAGAGGCAGGTGCATCCAGAGATATTTCCATATGAATCGTCCGAATGTCAGTATATCAGACATGTGAAAGCTGGTCTGCTAACCCAAGATTCTTATCTTGGTGGGGTGGTCCAGGGGAACGATATCTGGTTGCTGATGCCATGCAGATTTGCAGCTTGGCGGTTCGATCATCAACAGTGGAGATGGTGATCAACAAAGTAAACTAATGGGTGCATGACTGTCAGCTGGATAGCATGTGGAAATTGGAGCCGTGTGTTGCCAGTGCATCAATAAAATAAAAATACATATACTGACTGAGCCGGGATGGAGTCAGAGTACAATAGGCTTACACGCCTGGGATTTAAAAGTGGCAGGTGCATTCACAGATAGTCCGATGTGAATCGCCAGAGTGTCAGTATATCAGACATGTGAAATCTGATTAGCTAACCCAAGATTCTTATCTCGACGCAGTGGTCCAGGGGAAAGATGTCTGGTTGCGGATGTCATGTGTAGTTGCAACATGCGCTTCAATCCCGGAACAGGGAGACGGTGATCAACAAATCAAACTAATGGGTGCATGACGGTCAGCTGGATAGTATATGGAAATTGAAGCCTTGTGTTGCCAGTGCATCAATAAAATAAAAATACATATGCGGCCAGAGCCCTGATGGGGTCAGGGTACAATAGGCTTAAAAGCATAGGATTGAATAGAGGCAGGTGTATCCACAGATATCCCCATGTGAATCGTCAGAGTGTCAGTATATCAGACATGTGAAAGCTGGTCTGCTAACCCACGATTGTTATCTCGACGGAGTGGTATATGGGAAAGATATCTGGGTGTTGATATCATGCGGAGGTGCAGTTTGGCAGTTTGGCAGTTTGATCCCCGACCGGTTTGATGGTGATCACCAAATTAAACTAATGGGTGCATGACTGTGGGCTGGTTAGCATGTGGAAATGTAAGCCGCACATTGCCAGCACGTCAATAAAATAAAAATGCATATACTGCCAGAGCCGTGATGGAGTCAGAGTCCAATAGTCTTAAAATCCCAGGATTGAATAGTGGCAGGTGCATCGACAGATATTCCAATATGAATTGTCAGAGTTTCAGTATATCAGACATGTGAAAGCTGGTCTGCTAACCCAAGATTCTTATCTTGGTGCAGTGGTCAAGGGGAACGATATCCGTTGCTGATGCCATGCAGATTTGCAGTATGGCGGTTCGATCATCAACAGGGGAGATGGTGATCAACAAAGTAAACTAATGGGTGCATGATGGTAAGCTGGTTAGCATGTGGAAATTGAAGCCGTGCATTGACAGTGCATCAATAAAATAAAAATGCCAGAGCCGTGATGGAGTCAAAGTACAATAGGCTTAAACGCATAGGATTGAATAGAGGCAGGTGCATCCGCAGACATTCCCATATGAATCGTCAGAGTGTCAGTATATCAAACATGTGAAAGCTGCTCTGCTAACCCAGGATTCTTATCTTAGTGCGGTGGTGCAGGAGAAAGATGTCTGGTTGCTGATGTCATGTGGAGTTGCAGTATGGTAGTTCGATCTCGGAACATGGAGATAGTGATCAACAAATTAAACTAATGTGTGCAAGACTATTGGATTGTTATCATGTGGAAATTGAAGCCGCTCGTTGCCACTTCGTCAATACAAAATAAAGATATATACTGCCAGAGCAGTGACGGTGTCAGAGTACAATAGGCTTAAAAGCCTAGGATTGAATAGAGGCATGTGCATCCACAGATATTCCCATATGAATCGTCAGAGTGTCAGTATATCAGACATGTGAAAGCTGGTCTGCTTACCCAAGATTCTGATCTTGGCGTGGTGGTCCAGTGGAACGATATCTGGTGCTCATGCCATGCAGATTTGTAGCTTGGCGGTTCGATCATCAACAGTGGAGATGGGGATCAACAAAGTACACAAATGGGTGCATGACTGTCGCCTGGTTAGCATGTGGAAATTGAAGCCGTGCATTGCCAGTGCGTCAAAAAAATAAAACTACATATACTGCCAGAGCCATGATGGAGTCAGAGTACAATAGGCTTAAAAGCATAGGATTGAATATTAGCCATATGAAAGCTGGTCTGCTAACCCAAGATTCTTATCTTGGTGAGGTGGTCCAGGGGAACGATATCTGGTTGCTGATCCCATGCATATTTGCAGTACGGAGTTTCGATCATCAACATGGGAGATGGTGATCAACAAAGTAAACTAATGGGTGCATGACTGGCAGCTGGATAGCATGTGGAAATTGAAGCTGTTTGTTGCCAGTGCGTCAATAATATAAAAATACATATACTGCCAGAGCCGTGATGGAGTCAGAGTACAATAGGCTTAAAAGCATAGGATTGAATAGAGGCAGGTGCATCCACAGATATTCCCATATGAATCATCAGATTGTCAGTATATCAAACATGTGAAAGCTGCTCTGCTAACCCAAGATTCTTATCTTGGTGCGGTGGTCCAAGAGAAAGATGTCTGGTTGCTGATGTCATGTGTAGTTGCAGGATGGCGGTTCGATCATCAACAGTGGAGATGGTGATCAACAAAGTAAACTAATGGGTGCATGACAGTCGCCTGGTTAGCATGTGGAAATTGAAGCCGTGCATTGCCAGTGCATCAATAAAATGAAAATACATATACTGCCAGAGCCGTGAGGGAGTCTGAGTACAATACACTTAAATGCATAAGATTGAGAGTGGCAGGTGCATCCACGGATAGTCCCATATGAATCGCCAGAGTGTCAGTATATGAGACATGTGAAAGCTGGTCTGCTAACCCAAGATTCTTATCTCGACGCAGTGGTCCAGAGGAAAGATGTCTGGTTGCTCTTCTCATGTGGAGTTGCAGTATGGCAGTTTGATCCCGGAACAGGAAGATGGGGATCAACAAATTAAACTAATGGGTTCATGACTATCGGCTTGTTAACATGTGGAAATTGAAGCCGCTCATTGCCCGTTCGTAAATAAACTAAAATATATATACTGCCAGAGCCATGGCGGAGTCAGAGTACAATAGGCTTACAAGCCTGGGATTGAATAGAGGCATGTGCATCCACAGATATTCCCATATGAATAGTCAAAGTGTCAGACATGTGAAAGATGGTCTGCTAACCCAAGATTCTTATCTTGGTGCGGTGGTCCAGGGGAAAGATGTGTGGTTGCTGATGCCATGCGGAGTTGCAATATGGCGGTTTGATCCCCAACCAGGGAGTGGTGATCAACAAATTAAACTAATGGGTGCATGACCGTTGGCTGGTTTGCATGTGGAAATTGAAGCCGCACGTTGCCAGCACGTCACTAAAGTAAAAATACATATACTCCCAGAGCCATGATGGAGTCAGAGCACAATAGGGTTAAAAACCAACGACTACATAGTGGCAGGTGCAGGGGAGATGGTGATCAACAAAGTAAACTAATGGGTGCATGACTGTCGGCTGGATAGCATGTGGAAATTGAAGCCATGTGTTGTCAGTGCGTCAATAAAATGAAAATACATATAATGCCAGAGCCGTGATTGAGTCAGATTACAATAGGGTTAAAAGCCTAGGTTTGAATGGTGGCAGGTGTATCCACAGATAGTCCCATATGAATCGTCAGAGTGCCAGTATACCAGACATGTGAAAGCTCGTCTGCTAAGCCAAGATTCTTATCTTGGCGCGGTGGTCCAGGGAAAAGATGTCTGGTTGCTGATGGCATGTGGAGTTGCAGTAAGGTGATTCGATCCCCGACGGGGAGATGGTGATCAACAAATTAAACTAATGGGTGCATGATTGTCGGCTGGTTAGCATGTAGAAATTGAAGCCGCGCGTTTCCAGAGCGTTAATAAAATAACATGCATACATACATACGTGCACGCACGCACGCACGCACGCACGCACGCACGCACGCACGCACGCACGCACGCACGCACGCACGCACGCACGCACGCACGAACTCACGCACGCACGCACGACATTGAAATAATTTTCCAACGGTAACACCAACTCTGCCATCAACTCCAACTAGGGCAGTAACCTACCCTATATAAATCAGAAAAGACGATCCATGATTGTGTAGACTCTACGGTTTACCATCTTTCTTTATGGCAGTCGTCAGCGGCGTGTCTTTCAGACTGTTGGTAGTCTGCCTAGTTGAATCCATGACTGCTATTTACCACCAGGGCTGCAGCGATGCTATATTTCTCTTTCTCGAAGACTCTCTGCAGATACTTGGCCAGGGCTAACAAAATGCGCGCATGCAACATAGATGGAGTGTGTCACACATTTGTGTTTACAGCATGAAACATTAGATCACCTGTATGCCAATACAAATGTGATGTCGGAAACCCATTTAGAGTTTACGCTGCTGTTATTTAATGAGATATCATGGTATCATATCAGACATATCTGACCCTTGCCGATATGCAGGCTAGGCCGATAGGGAACACCGACTTCTTGCAACCCGAGGAGATAATGGCACTAACTGAACGTGGAATCGTAGCAGTCTGTACAGTACGAGGTCTGGGCCAGAGCTGGCATTTGGATCTAATGAAGCGGGCGGGGGAGCGTGCGCTTACGAATGCTTTATGAGCGAGTCCGGGCAGCAGCCATCAACGTGATTTATTTACTCTAATAGGGCTACGATTGCACATCGGTACGCTACATTTCTCCCCTATTTTGGATAAGCGTTTACTGTACACATTATGGAGTTATATTATAGATAATTAAGTAATTGGATATTCCATGGATTTACATTCGGCTATATCTTATTCCGATATAATAATCTATCGACAGAGAACTGATATATGATGTATATATGTACAGGGTATATTTAAACCTACTTTCTCGGAGGTGGGGGGGGGGGGGGTGTTAACTACGTAGCGCTCCTAGCCAGCTAAGGGACTTATTATGCCGCTTCTACACTGGTTGGCCCACGCTATATAGAGTAGTCGTTGGTAATATTCCACTACTGTGCAATCAAGGTGAATAGTTTTTCGTTTTGAGTTCCACACGTAGCACAGGTGTTCAAGTTCAAGATACGTTCAAGTTAGTTACTTTTATTTTCAGTTTAAACACAGTATTCCTCGTCATTTGATCTACACTGCCATGAAGCGTCGAATGAGTTTCACGCGACACACGCCGTTTTAAGATGGTCGCTACGCCTTTTTAAGAGATGCTGTGCTAGTGTTTTCAAAATCACACATGAGTGCGAGAGCTCTACCTCTCGGTGCGATGTGGTCTATAAATTAACAGTATGTCTGTGCCACTTGTTTGAATGCCTGCTGTTTTTCTTGCGTAGAAAGTATGCATCCAATTTGTAACTCACCATCGTTTAATTATCCTCCATGGCTGATACTCCTTTGGACACGCGGTGAATACCCTATCCTGAGAGGTGGAGCTGTAGGGCTCGTTTTTGTGTGGCATATGCAGCCAACCCCAATGCAGAAGCAGAAAGCCGCATGCAGACATTAGAAAAAGCCATTCGAATGGTGAACGAAGAAGGAAATGACTTGAAGTGGGAACTCCCATGATTCCGCCTGAACTACCGTGCCACGCCCCACACCACAACGGGTGTTTCACCAGCACGCTATTGTTCGGTTGATCCAGGAGAGTAGTTGCTGCATCTGCTTCTCGATACAGCGGTGATGGTTTACTAATGCCATCACGATGGACCACTACATATGAGAAGCCACACATCTCATAGTGATGTGTTTTCTGAGTGTTGATCTGAGCAGGATTCGACTCCACCCTCTCAAACTTGGTTGTTACAGCGACGAAGCTGGCATAGATGAGAAATAGCACCTTGATCTGTGTGTGGTCGTTGCTGAACTTCAGCCTCTTCTTATCGCCTGCAGGCATCTTTAGGCGCATTCATTAGTCACCGACACGTCTGCACTATGGTTTGTACTGGTTGAGTAGGGTCTCTCAGGAATAACAGTGTATGCACCGCTCGCAGAAATACGTTTTCCAATCGTGTCGACTCCGGTCATGGAGCAGGCGATTCAGGATTGTTGTTATCCTCGTGTAGTGCTGCTTTCCACCCCTCTCGATGAGCAACCACTTCTTTTATTGGTGTCTCCATCCGCCTCTCCCAGTTGCAGGTTGCGAATTCCCACGTTATATAAAAATATGCTAATGTCCAGCCCATTCTGCCACGTATCACACTTCAGCTGAGTAAGGGGTGTAGAAGAGTATTGAGAGAGAGAGAGAGAGAGAGAGAGTGAGCGAGAGAGAGAGAGAGAGAGAGAAAGAAAGAGAGAGGGAGAGAGGCAGAACACGACCCCTTTTTAAGCCAAGCAGTTCCATTATGAGCGTTCTATCGGTCATTTCTTGAGTGTATGCTAGGAATTTTGCTGGATCCTTCTCTACATATGCACGAAGAACCCACCATCTCAGGTAGACAAGAATAGCGTGTTGATGATGTCTGCTTCCTTCCGGAAGTCCTCTGCCATGGGAGTCATTGTTGGTTTCTCTGAGTGTGTGTGTGGCAATGTGACAACACTATTCATGCTCAGACTGTAGTATGGATATGCATGTTCATGTGTCATATGGATGTTCAGCAGTATTTATCATGGATATCTATTTTCTAAATTGGATATTAACTAACATCCATTGCTAGTTAAAATGGTGTGGTTGCCTGGCTAGTCTTCCCACCCGTTTCCCCAGGAAGCGCTTACTCTCAGATTCCTCCCTCTAGTGAGAGTTTGGTTTTACATTCCTTATTATCTACTACTAGGTATGTAGTTGACACAAGTATTACTTGATCGGTTCTCTTTCTCTTGGCCACCACCGTAGCTGCTTTTGTTATGTAATCAGTAGGCAAGGGAGAAACAATGTGAATTAGAGGAATGCGCAATGATGTGTTGCGTAGCTATATCAGTCAAGTCGGCATTCGTCAAGTGGTAATTTTCCCACAAAAGTAATTTGATGTGGATGTGGAGCGACTTTTTTACAGTGGAATTGAGTCAAGTACCCCATGACAGTATACTAATAGGATAACAGGTATTTCCGAGTGATCTACGTCTTCGTTCATGGGTTTCGCTAGAGGTATCATTCTGCCTGTTCCCATTATCTGGGTGTACACGTAGTAGTAATAGGGCAAGCCAGTCTGTTGATCACAGGCCATTGTGTGAGTCGTTGTTAGCATCGTAGTTAAGACCAAATGAGCCGCAATAATGCATTCACTGTACGAACACAATTCGCTTCGTCGCTTAAATCATGTTGATGGTTTACCATAGTATGTCAACATGTGGGCGAAGACCATGACCATGTTATATAAGGTGTTTAGATTTGGCTTGACCCGCCAGTCACTTGGGTGCATTTTTTATGTTTCGGAGAAAATAATCTAGGTTACAAAGATAACACACCATTCGTGTTCATTCCAAGAGTTTCACCAATAAAGAGGTCCAGTTTTAGCTTTTTCCTCCGCCCATCTCCGTACATATTATGAACGATAAACGGGAATTAGAGTGGCATGGGGCACTCGCTCAGACATATTGTCACTCCAAGCGCCTTAAAATATTTCTATCTTTATCTATCCATTAAAATGTCATCAATTTTCAAAATATGTCGACACTTCCTTAAACAATCGCACAACATATTGTAATCACCACCACTATACAATTATGGGTTCGGTGATTAGCTCAGAGTTGCCCATGGATCTGTCTGTAACATCGTGTCGTTTTCAACAGCGTTGAAGAAGATTTCGCTAGAAAATAAATAAGAAAATAATATGATGCAATTCAGTCTGAGAGTACATACCATTGTCTTACCAAACCAGAAGATATAGCACACATACTCAGGTGCAAGCCTACTTTTCAACTTCGCTGTCGGTCGATAGATGCTGGATGAACTGACATATGTGCAATATGATGAATAGATGGAATTGACCTTATATTTCACATCACCCATTTCGAAAACATCGAGATGTGGACATATAGCATTAAGGTAGAACTAACAGTATATAGTTGGATTTCATAGCTGTCAGGACAATACATTTCTCAAAGCAGCAGAAAACTGTATCACGGCACATGGTAGTGTCGTTCGAGTAGGAGTTCGGGAATGACGTCTCTCTGTGCTTATGCATACTGGCTTGCCAGTGTCCGCAATGACTCTGTGTTTCGACTGCAACTGCATCGTGTCTAGCCTTTCCAGACCATCTATATATGAAATTTGCGAACAAACGGCGGCCATCAGCGTCATCATACAACATAGTTACTCCGATTGATGGGTTTTTTTCCAATTCCGGGATGATAAAAAGTGTGCTTTATTTGACAGATTATTACACGTTTAATACCACGACAATAACCACATAGAAATAGCGTAACCAACTATCGCTAGATAAAGTCGGTAAAATTGACAATTTTTCGCACATCGGTGCGCTGCCATTTTATCGCGTCTAACGACGTCAGCCCCGCACCACCACTATTGCCATAAATGGAGGAGCGAGGCCAATAGATGCGGGTATATATTTTAAGGAAGTATACGTACATGATAATAGCAAATGAACCGCTGAAACGATTCCAATGATTCTAGACTCTCTATATAGGTGCCGACGCCGGAATTAATGTGATATAACGGATGTTAATATCGGACATGAGGTTCAAAAGACTGGAATATATAATTAAAAAATAATTCATATATAAAATAAGTATTCATCTAAGATACGATCTGAGAATATGTTATCCTTGTTTTGGTAAAATTCAGCATGAGATGGTTTTTGTCTCACAGACTCTAACCTTTGTGTACTGTCATTAAATTACAATGTGCCTAAACCTGAAAGAAATGCCTATTTGCCTGACCAATTATAATTTTGCTCACGTGAATATTTTCAGAGATATCACCAAATGAATTAACATTTTGACATAAAATCTGGGAATTTTCATCGCCGATCAATATTGCCCGGCAAACTGTAGTAATTTCAAAAATTGAGATATTTTTATGGAATTTTTCCCGTTATGTGATAACATTGTAAAGCTTCGGCAGTTCTGCCATTGTAGCTGTAATACTCATTCGGATATGGGATTATGGATAGAGCGCGTCCTAAAATTATTGCTTGAAATGTTGCTGGCTTTGTTTTCCCCGCGGAGTGTATCTTTTGAACCACTAGGCCGATTCTAACATCACTAGCATTGGATAAATCTTCGAATTTGCAGCTACATGTAAGTATCAGTATTATTACAATCGGTTCTGTTGTTCCGGCAATATTATCATATCATATGTTTTCTTGGAATATATATTTACACTGCCTGTGACTCACGCTATAACGGTATCTTGAGACGGCTGAGTAATTTGACAATACACGAGTGTCAAGTGTGCCACTTCATTTAACCATTATCGCATGATGTAAAGTGCGCAATAGCCTGCTTACATATAGTTCCCGTGTACATTTTGAAAAGAAATGTTGCTGAAACGTGTTGCTGTCATGCACAGCGATGACTTACAGCAGCATTGCTACCAAAATGCGCATATTCTGATAGGATAGAGAAAATGGAATCTATGCTTCAGCGGTCTAGGGGTTAACGATTCCCCACCGACTTCGGATACTAGAACTACTTGAAAGACTTACTAGCTTAACTGCGCAATGTCCTACCGATTGCAAATTAGCCCATGTTAGGCCACCATGCATATAGATATTTTCTGTACAGCGTTGGTGCGGGAATGATGGCAGGATCTCGTAAAATCGTGCTCTCGTTGTAAGAAAATGGCGCCGCCCGTGAGATAAAATAATCCCATGTTTACAACGGTATAATTACTCGCATTATTTGTCTATTGTTTTTATCTAGGATCCAATAGTTAGTCATATAATAGTCTTTCAAATAAAGTACACTTTCACCAATCCCGAAATTTTCCTTTAAGCCCATTCTGTGAATGATAACCTCGTCTTTGCTGAGTGTACCTGTGTGCATCTCATGACTAGTAATAACAAGCGTGTACTCATGCTGTCGATCTGCTATAGATGGGAAATGTCGTGCCACATCAACTCTAAAACAGTATATCCATTAGGTGGTGTTGATCCTCTGTAGCCACCAACAACCCCTCCACCATATGCGATAGCAGTTAAGTGTGTACTTAAGAGTGATGCACTCAGTTGACGTCACTGGCACTAGTCGCTCTGGTGGAATCCATGTGCTATATATACATGCTTATTATGAAGAAAATTGTACACATCTCATTCATATGTAGCCATTCGATGTAAAATCTGAAATGGTTCACAAAATGAGTCACCTACTGAGGCTTCTCAATGTGATACATGCATTTTCGACAGGCTAACTCAGACATGTTTCTTATGGATAGATATCGTGTTTGAAGTTCTCATTTCTCCTGGATCTTTGCGCATCTGTGTGGGAATGGGTGTCAATTCATGTGAGAACATATCCTTTTCTCGATATTATTGTACAAACAAGCCACTTGCTTTCAAATTATTGCCTTTATATTCTTATATGTGTATAACATGAGTGTGTAGATCGGCCAGTTATGTGCCTAAAACACAAATCACGATGTTTACTATTTCCCAGAGGCCATTTTCTTTGCGCGTAACATTAGTCATCTTTGCTGCACTTTCTTTGTTCAGACTTGTGAGGACACACCACACTCTTATCATCAACCAAATATTCGCAGATGTGAGGCCATAATGTGTTGAGTGTGATGTCATACTCTTATCTGAACCATGACCAAATTTTATTAACGTTGCCACTGTATACAGATCACACTTGGTGCCTTCCTGAATGACTGGCACATTTTGCATAATATGCTTATCCATTTAGGACATTCGCCCACACATCCCCATTGACAGCGAGCGGTGCCGTGAATTGGCGATATATCACGTCATACCGTGCATTGGCAAGAATCTGAAGAGTATCATATGGCACCAGCTGAGCAAACCAGGCAAGATGGAGTGGCCACTTTCCTTCTTATTCTACTCTGCTCAGCAGCACCGCCATCGGGATGATTACTGCGTTAGATTAGTTGATTGGCCAATACATTTCAGAGGTTATACACCGAATAGACACATCTACCAATAGTTTCAGCATGTGTTCCTTACGTTAATTGCGATTAAATATGACAGGTGCAACAGGATACGTGGATCCCAGACTCAGAGTAAGCATCGTATCGATCATTACCTTTGATAATACTTCAGATATTGAAGTCTGCCGCTAAGGTATCAGTTCAGGCCAGAACGATTATCAGAAGGCGTATGCATCTGAGCAGCGTACGGGCATCAAAGAACCGTACTGGATATGGCAAAATAGCATGCAGTGCCATGCGAACATAATACACTCTAGACCTGGTTCGTGTGAGAGCCGTTGTCCTCATGTCAATGCACTCTCTATGCAGCCCAGATCAGAGAGAATTATGTCAATTAAGCGAAGATACACTGCTTTGGTTTTTGGTTTGGCAGATTGAGTCCAATTCATAATGAAAGTAATCAGTTCTAATTACCTCTTTGTTTTTTTCATCAATTAGTTATAATTACAATGCCTCTTGAACCAACATAAATCAATTCCAATTACTTTCAAAAGGAATTAATTCAAATAACCATTTCCCTTTGATTTTCAGAAATACATGTCTAGGAACAGAAATTAGTTCTGAACAATAATAGAATCTCTAATAATAGATGATTATATACTTGTGATTTACATATATTTAGTTGCGCAACAAGAACAACAACGACGACGACGACGACGACGACGACGACGACGACACCTATTATTGTTATTATTATTATTATTATTATTATTATTAGTAGTAGTAGTAGTAGTAGTAGTAGTAGTGGTGGTAGTGGTAGTAGTAGTAGTAGTAGTAGTAGTAGTAGTAGTAGTAGTAGTAGTAGTAGTAGTAGTAGTAGTAGTAGTAGTAGTAGTAGTAGTAGTAGTAGTAGACACTACGTAATTATAGGAGTATATTAACACCAACATGCTTGCAAATAAAATGGTTAATATTGCATACTTTTAACAATTTAAACTGTATTTAAATACATCGTAGCACATGGTGGTTTCAATTTGTATAGATTAATAGACTTATTTTAGTTGTAGTTGAATCATTGATTCGTGTCTCTAATTCAATTTCACAAATTAAAATGTTATTTTAGTTTTCACTAATTAAATTATCATACTATGATGACTTATTTAGTACAAATTAACACAACGCCAAGATTCCTGATTAAGTCTCTAGTGAAATCACGGGCCAAGTTTCTAAATGTATAACGTTTTAGCAAGTTTACTTTCAAGCATTTTGGTGTGAATATGAACCTGCAGTGATAATAAGCGCATTTTGATTGTCGTTTGCCTACTCAAAGCAGGACTTTGGGTATAGTTGTAGATACGTTCACGATGCTGCATATATTCATTTGTATAATTATATAAATTGCATTTGCCATTTCCTCAACATTGGATCCACAATTCC
Source organism: Chaetoderma sp. LZ-2023a (assembly GCA_034401795.1). Lineage (NCBI taxonomy): Eukaryota > Metazoa > Mollusca > Caudofoveata > Chaetodermatida > Chaetodermatidae > Chaetoderma > Chaetoderma sp. LZ-2023a. The sequence continues at coordinate 52,287,728 of CM067364.1, read as the reverse complement.
ATGAATTGCAATTTCCTCAAGTATATTTATAAGTTGCGTAATATATCTCGAGGGTTTATCCAATACTTCACTGTTACGTAACTATGCTATCGATTCCACTTGATATATGAGGGTTTTCGATTGAATCCGGTGTTGTGTTTGGCTAGCGATTAGAAGCAGCGCTGCTGAAGTTACCACAAACGAATTAACTGTTTGTGCATCTATTTTGTAACGACGACGGCTATGTGCGGATTTAACAATGTTGAAGACGGAATACTGTGATCTACCGTGCTTTCATATTTCATTCTGTCAATTTCAACCGCATTAAATCGAACAGTGTTCTTTAGTTTAATTTATTTCCCCCCAAATCTCTACAGAGTTACATTGTGTGGTCCGGATTTCAGAAGATATGTATTTTTAACTGTACAGATATTTCATATTACATTGTCAATGCACCCAATCTTATTCTGCAAGCAACAGCCAGTCATCTTGCGCATTTTACTAATGGAAAATTAAATCTAAGACAAGCCAGCCATTTAGCAAGGAGCATCGTGTTCACAGGATCAGCTTTCTGCACACCTTTATGGTGAGGCCGGCACACCCTTCCACTGCAGTAGTCTTAAAGAAGGTGTCTTTGCTGGACAAGAGATGGCTATTTTTTGGAAATGTATGACTGGAATTACTGGCTCGATAAACGAGCCAGTCATTCCAGTGGTAAATCCCTAAAAAAAATCTTATATTGGCCTGCAAATGGACATTCAATAAACAGGTATTCTGATATTATTGGCCAAATTTAGACATTAAATGATCATATCGAACATCATTTGTAAGGTCTGGATAACATAGAAAATATGCATATTTAATTGTAAAGCTATTACATTTCAAATACAGCCTTATCCTGCAATCAACATACAGCCAATATGTAACGTTTACTAATGGAATGTCAAAGATAAGACAAGACGAATCCAGTTGTCACATGATCAGCTTCCTGAACAACACATTTAACCATTTCCTAGAGAAGCCGGCCACACCCGGCCTATGAAGGCCTATGGGCATGGTTAAGAGAGCATAATGTTAGTGTTGACACTGAAATGACTGGCTCTATAACAAAGCCAGCCATTTTAGTGGTAAATTTACAAAAAAAGTATGTTCTCTTGGCTAGCGAATGGTCATTCAAGAGGCAAGTATTTTTATTTGTTTGACCACGTTTCGCTATGAACGAGATAAAGATGACCTGCATAAACTCCGTACTATAACTTACACGTAGGTCCTGCATCAACAAGCGCAAAGTCGCCACCAGCTTACGATAGTGTGTTGTTGTACATATGCTACCCTAACGACCAATGTTTGATAGAAACTTGTATATAACAAAGGCACACCGATAATTCAACCTGGATACCATCACCATTCCACGACAGAATTCGATAAAATGGTCAGTCATTAGAACAAACAAAACATCTATTTGAGCAACTAGCAAGTGTATATAAGCCATTTATTAAATAACAAACAAGCTACGTTTCCTTAAATTAAATGCTTCAAACACACACACACACACACACACACACACACACACACACATACACACACACACACACACACACACACACACACACACACACACACACACACACACACACACACACACACACACGCACACACAGACGCACGCACGCATCAACAGACGCATCGTGGTGAGATCTGTGACACAGTGTAGCTTGTGTATGCCAGGGACGTTTGCTTATTTACTACGTGGCAATACTATCTCTCAAAAGTACAATCCTGTGGCCATTTGACACTCTCGAGGATTTGGTCATGCCATCATGAGATGTACTGTGCTACAAATTGAGGATTCCAGTTCCGCATTCAAGTACATGATGCCATAATCAACTGCGTGGCGTGTAATATGTCGTCGCCATCAATTACACCGTGAATGGCGTAACTAGGTTCGTCACGAACGCGTATCTGATGTTGGACGAACTGTATGTCGTTACTACTTAATAAAGATGTTATTGAATATTTTGAATATTTTGAAACTAATTTGACTGGACGCTGTTGCTGCCATATGCAGCTACCGAACCTAGCCAACTTAGTTTTAAAATATTCAACTGCTCACCTGTATAGTTTTCCAGAACTTGATAGCCAGGTAATTCAGGGATCGATCGATCCCAACACGGGCGATGTGTACGTGGAACTTAACTAAAGATGGGTGGGCATAGCTGAAACTGGATTTCTCCATTGATATCGAGGTGGTGAAAACACTGTAGATTAGATGCAACAAATATCTGAACTCGCTTCTCCGTTGCTATTACAGCGCATGCATACATTTATTTGAAATTAATTAGCTCGGAATAATAAGGATACGCCACGTAACATCAGTAATTAACCATTGCTAATAATTGAGTGTATGTTATGCTAGTCGACATTTTAGGATATTGTCTGCTTATGCGCCATGGAAATATATGTTTTACAGTGAATTTATACGTTAAGTGTCTGATATTTAATTATTAAATACTCTCAGCTATTTTTCTGGTGCGATTTCATCGTGCATTTTCACACCAGAACACGTGAAAATTAAAATGGCTTAAATTGTAAAATTGTATACAATATATTCAAGCAAAATACATCTTTAGCAGATGATTATTTCATTCTGTACACATCACATGTATTTAATTTTTTTTAATCACGACGTTAAATTAAGGCCCCGTGTTTCTAATTCACTTACAACTTAAGAAATCATAATAATTCATACGGAATGAAATCATCGTATTATATATTATTTAGATTCATTACATCTAGGCACACAATTTAAGTCTCTAAAAGTATACCATTTTGGACCATTTCATGTACAATATTTGAATAAGAGATTACTATTTTTTTAATTTACCTCTAGAATGGATGGCTCGGTTAACAGGCCAGTACTTCCAATGCTTACATTAAAAAAATGTTCTTGTCTTGCAAATAGTGATTCCTCAGTACCGCTGCAGAGGTCGGCTGTGTCCAGCTTCGCCATGTAAGGGTCTCCCTCCCTCCCCCCCCCCCCTCCCTCCCTCTCACCCCCCCTCTCTCTCTCTCTCTCCAATGCTTCTCCCACATTATGCGATACATGTTTTCCCCTGCTGCCAATTAATAATTATGTGGGGAGAGGGGGCTCTCTAAGTTGATAAGAACGGCCGCCAATCCCATTGTACATGTATGGCACAATAAGATGTGTTAATATTATTTTGTTGAGTTGAAATTGAAATTCTCTAACGGTATAAATCTTCACTATTAAACTATTTTAATTTTTACGGAATTAATTTATTGTATGTTGCGAATATTTTTCGTGATTATTTTTATTTTATGGTTACATTGAGCTACACAATTTAAACACCAACACGATGATATTAGAAGTGTTAACCCTTACCACTATGATGTCAATACTCGATATGTTATTGCATCAATATAAAAGAAACTTGTGCGCATTTGTCCACAATTCTGGTGGAAACAGTTCGGTCCACACCGTTTGTCAAAACTGTAAATTTTCGACAGGCTTACATTATGTGTCTATATGTAATGACACGAAATAAATCTTAACATATGATTATTCCATTCCATATAAATTAATATACTTTTTTTAAGTTGCGAAATTGAAATAGAGGCACGAGTAGTTCTCCTAGAGTCGTTATTCAATAACGGCAATTATAGTATTACTGGGTGACTATGCCTTCGATATCAAACATCTTACACGGTTCAAATCTGGGCAGTATGAGTTATTAAATGTGCGCATTCACACTAGAATGCTTGAAAAATACAATTATTTAATGTCTATGCATTTAGAAGCCTAAATTGTGCCCCTCAATGTAATGGAACGAAATTATGATTTCCATTCCTAGAAATGTATATAACTTTTAATTATGATATTAAAATAGGGGCACGCGTTTCTAATTTGATTTCAGAAATTAAAACAGTAATGTTAATCTGTGCATAATGAAATCATAATATGTTAATATTTTTTGTTTCATTTGACTACAGCTAGGAACACAACTTAAGCCTCTAAAATTATACAATTTTAATAATTTTATTTTCAGGAATTCTGGTGTGAACATGCCCTTAAAAGCAGAATTTTGAAAGGAAAAACATTATGAACACTTAATTACAATTTATTAAATGTTATGTTGTGAAATTCAGTTGACTGGATTAAGCTTCCATATCAATTACTGGCAATGTGTCATGCAATTTAACTGCACGTTTGTATTGAACCTGCACGTATGTAGCTACAGTGCTGCTGCATAGACACATGGTCTTGCTGAAGATGATAATAATGCACTCCGTTTATAAACCGGACATTATGAATTTTGAAATTAATTTAACGGGGAGCTGTTGTCACCAACGACAACAGCAGTTCCATGTCAAATTAATATCAAATTATGTACCGGTAACATCTTACGTGTAAGGTTGCCTTGACATCGCGATGATGCAGAGAATTGAGGGCTGAATGGGTTGCGTAGAAACTGCGACGCTATAGTATGTCCTTTCCATAAGAACAAAAATTGGCAAAAATACACTATTTAGACAGTAAAGTAACATATACGCGCAATGGTTTCACTTACGGTTATTATGTAGTCATAAATAGGTTTCCATCAACGTGGTCTGAATATTCACTACAGTATATACCTGTCTCTGTCTACCAGCGAATATGTATGTAGGTTGAACACTGTACTACTAATGATAATGGAGTATTGACTACATCACGCAACGAGTTATAGTTACGTATACGAATATTTAGAAATAATTACGATTGAAAAGCAGGATTGTGCAAGCACAAATACAGCATGGGCCATTTTGAAAAGTAGGACACCTTCCTATTTGTGGCTGTGAGATTGGATGAGCATAAATTAGAATAGCCAGACTACATTAATTTGACTGTGTATTCCGGGGTATCGTGGAGTACTATAACTGGGGTTAGTAAGTTCAGTCTATTTGGCCAAAGCGTTACGCATTTTAACATGTCTACCGAATGTGTAATTAGATTTCGTTGGTTACATACGATTATCAGAACATTTAGTGTAGCTGTTATAACGGTACGATGCTATTTTCGACTTTCTCCAACACATTTACAAGGGAAATATACGGCGACGCCGTGGTTTCCACCAAGACTCGAGGAATGATAGCTAGATATTTAGCAATGTAAGCGTTAAAAATAAATAAGAAATATGACATTTTCAGTCTATATGGGATGAAGAGATCCATCCACTTCACTTTCTAGGAAAGCATTTCCCTCAGGTGGCTAGCCTAATATTTTACTTTATACCTTGATTTATGAAATCCCTGATTGCGTTCGAAAGCGAATAGAGGGAGGGAACGGTATGTTTTCTGTCGTAAATAGGAAGAATTTGTTCGCATTCATCATTCGAAAAAGGCGTGTCAGCGTCGACAAAAACAGAGAAATCTTGTCAGTGTAACTAATTAGTTTTGTGACGTTATGCACACGGTGCTGGTGGCTCGTTAAAGTAATATCCATATATCATTTGACGAATAGCACTGCGTGACCTCTCAGTGCGTGACACGAAAGAGCAAGGGCATCTGGTGGCGACGTGTTGTCCAAATTGTATGCATGATTGAGTAAATTCATTCTGGGTGAAATATGTATTTGCACCAAGAAGGCTAACTATGTAAGCCTAACGAATATCTATACAAGAAAGAAATAAAGAAAGAAAGAAAGAAACGTAAACCTCCTATTGTAGACGGTGGTGGTGATGCTATTGGTGGCGGCGTTGGGTGGTTGAAAACATGCTTGCAATATTCTAAGATAGTTTATTTTGTCCTTACCACACGTTTTCAAAATAAGCTTTCATTTAAGATCGCGATCTAATTTGTATTTTATTCTTACGATGCGGTCCATAAATTACACGATTCCTCGTAGGTATGTACATGCTAATGTATATGTTGTCGAATAACCGTTGCAGGCCAGTGCACAACCGGCAGGCGACTGAAATCTGTTCAACTAGTTTAGCGTAAGCGACAACAGCTGCCAGTGGAATTATCCCTCTTTGTGTCAACAGCGCCTCAAAGCGCTCAAAATAATTCGTGATGTATCAATTAAACACGTTGATAGTCATTTATTTGTCAAGATATTTTAATTTTAGAAAACAATTTTTTGTAAATGTGCCAGTTATTTTTTTTCGCCGACTTGACCATTCGAATTAAAGTTTTTACTTACCCAGTGTCTATCTGCAGGCCGACAGAAGAGTATTTTGGAAATTTACCGCTAGAACGACTGGCTCGGTTACAGAGGCAGCTATTCTAGTAGTAAATATTCAAAACTTTGCTACTCTAGGCCTTACACATAGCCATGTCTGAAGACCACTGCAAAGCTGGTTTGGTCAGTTTGACCATTAAAGGGTTAGGTTGACACAAGCGAAGTTAATAATTAAAAACGGTTTCTTACTACGTAACTGGTTTGTCGCAGTTGACGGTCATACTTCAAACTGTTACTCGACAGAAAAATATATTTTAGTGAGACACAATTTTTTGACATCTGCAAATCTGATTCATCATGAATTTCGTGGCTCAACTGCATAGGCCAATTTACTTTCGTCACCATATCCAGGTGACTAGGTCTTCGCAATGTGATTCTTCGTGCGGGCACACAGGAAGGATCCGATATGCCACTCAATTATGTGACGCTATAACCAAATACGTTACATTATAGCTGACATCACAATCAAGATGACATAAGTATGCCACAAAATCGACGAATCCGGTCAAAAGTGTATGAACGGTGTGTACTTGGTGAATTTACAATTTAAGTAGCACTTTGTTAAAGAGTTGCGAAAAAAATTGACTGAGAGTCAGTGCTGTTGCAGAACGGAGGCAACAGCTCCCGGGCAAAATAGTTGTAACATGCCAAAACACCTTATCTGTTGAAATTGAGATTCTGGGAATTCGGGGAGCAACTATTATACATCGATTCAAATTGGCGTACAGCATGGGCCAAGCTAGATGGAAACGGCTAGAAATGGTTGGCCCTAGCTAGAGATGGGCAGTCCCAACTAGAAATGGGTGGCCCTAGCTCGAACTATCTCTCTTTAAAATAATTGACGACAAATGCATTTCATTTTCGTCTCACAAAATTGCGGTGACATATCTATGCCATTTTTACATCATCCGTCGTTGATGGGTGATTCTAAGATGAACCAAACTTGATATAATAGAGAAAAGCAACAATGGGGCGTTCTGATGGGTCTGCGCATGTGTACATACACACTTCTTCCATATCGCCATATGCTTCAGTACACCTTTCCCGCATTGACATCATTATCCCGGAATTTCCCTAAATCAACGCTCAGAGCAAAACTGCTCGAGTTACTTTTGCACAAAAATACACCGCAAGCTAAACCATTCCTATGATAAACTGAAACCACTATATTATTTAAATCATACATCATTGGAAGGCAAATTCAATTGTCTAAAGATTAATTCATTATTTATTATTTTTTCCCTAAATTTTCACTGTGTTATTGGCGTATATAAAATGCACAATTATACCTAGATTCATTACATCTAGTGGACAATAGGGCTATTTTAAAATCACAATAAACTGTAAGAAATGTTACCAAAACATAAAAACGAATACTGAAATGTATAGAGAATTGGCTTAGCTTTCCAATGATGTATAACTTCAATAATATTATGAAATTAGTTCTTCATATAAACTACTTAGAGTGCGTTGTATCGGATTCCAACATTAAAGTAATGCTGTTTGTTAGTCGGCTATACCATCCAGAAGTTGTACGCACAATGCATTCTGGGAAGATATTTCCCCAAAATATGCTAATGTGGGAAAGGTCTATTGCCAAATTTCACATAATTAACATGTACTGGTAGAATATCACAGGTCACGATTTTAAGTGACGAATGTTACATCTGTCGGAGCTGAATTGTGTTACATTGCAAACTGTGCTTATTGAATGGCATTACTATTCTAGTTCACAATGGTTCTGGCGTTGTCCATCATAACATATCTTATGCAGCAGCAGCTCTTCTTAATTAAGTGCTCAATAGTACACCCATGATATTGAAAGTAAAATTGAAAGGTTCAGTACCGGCACATATAGAGGCTTAAATTATGTCTTGTAGCTCAGTGCAATGAAAGGAAACAGATTTTTGCATATGATGATTTCATTTAGTATACATTTTTGTTGTGACGTTGAGTTTTTAATACTTAATTTCGAAATTGTTTCTTAATCTAATTGAAAGGAACTCATAAAACATGTAAAATATACCTTTTTTCTAGCATTGGAGAACATAATTTACTTCGCAAATAGTGTTAATTTAAACGAGTTTTAATGTGATATTGGACGGGAACACGGAACCGTATGTCTTCTGAAAATGCACAGATAAATTGAAAGGCAATGCAAATCCGTAGTTGTATATATTATGTAAATCAATGGTAATTGTGCGAGATTCAACTCATTCACTGTAGCATACAATACTTTTGAAAATGTAAAAACATAAAGAGCTACATGGCCAAGGAGCGATTAATTCTTAGTACTAGCGAATATGCTTGGCTTCTCCTCATTAATTTAGGGATCCGAACTACCAAAATTACATCTGTGAATAGCAAGTCAAAATGATCCATGTAGACATCTCTAAATTCGCTATCGAACTCTGCTCAACAGTACTTATAGGGCAAGGTATGCCCTTTTCGGCGCATGGCTTAGCCGAAAGTGACCCTTGCGTTGTGTAGCCGGCCAATACAGGTATAAAGTATTAGCATAGTGAGTGTCCAAGTGCAGACCAAGAAAGGACTATTCTTGAGCATTTGCCACGGGAATTACTGCCTCGAGAATCGAGCCAGTCATTCCATCTGTGATTAAAAAACAGCCCTCATATGGCCTGTACGTGGACAATCAGTAAGCAATTCGTTGTATATTCTTGATGAAATTAGATATCAAAGCATTAGTGCCATCGCCATACACATAATGTGTACACTGTGCGTAAGTCTACGGTTGGCCTATAGTTTTGTGACATGCTTTCTAGAGTTAACAGAACGAACCGCATTTGACGCTATTCATCGCATTTGACGATATTCATCGGGAGAACCTAACACACGACATGTGTCTGGGCATTACTAAGAACATAACGAACAGAGACAGTGATTGACACACAGTTGTTGTCTATCGACGGACATCGTGTGCAGAAACTCTAATACACACTACACACCAAATCATCCTCCAACAGATAGATCGCCGGAAACTGAGCGTACGGATTGATCAATTGTGCATCATCTACATGCGATCCTCAATACAAATATCCACGATCATGCACGTCTCTCAGAAACTAACTAACGACAATGCCATCCAGGCATCGCATAGGAACCCAATAATAGTGCAGATGACCGTGTTCGGCCTCAACTCTAAACCAACCGAAACACTAAGTAAAGTCCTAAAATGTGCGGAGAACTCAGCTGCTAAAGACATCGGTGATACCAACCAAAGGAACACCTATGTTGACGATCTACTTAGTGCAAAGCTGTCCGAACAACATAAAGCAATTACGACGACATATTTATCAACGCAGTCGAAATGAACGCCACACTGAACTAGGACAGAATCGCATATGATCCTGCGACAGTGAACGATTGAGAGAACTCGCCATCAATAGAGCAGATGGCCTGGTAAAAGAGATCACCTCCACTAATGATTGACAAAAAGCATGTTTCGAGCAGACACAGCATACAAATCAGCGCTCCACAGCAACGCCTTGCGGTACATGATTCTGATACTCACGTCGTCCAATCTCTGAACAGGGACAAGCTGAAACACTCAAGGAATTGTTCAAAGACCAGATCACTACCATAGAAAACGAACACGATGAAAGGATTTAGGCATTCACCTTCCTCGTTGAACTAATATATATATATATATATATATATATATATATATATATATATATATATATATATATATATATATATATATATATATGCCTTTTCTCGCGTACCGCCATTCTTGGATGATGTGGCTGCTTTCATTAGCATCGGGTGTGTGCGCTCTCTTACTACTCTGGCATAAGCATCGGGTGTGTTGCGCTCTCCTGCTACTCTGGCATAAGCATCGGGTGTGTTGCGCTCTCTTACTACTCTGGCATTACCATCGGATGTGTTGCGCTCTCGTAATACTCTCGTATTAGCATCGGGTGTGTTGCGTTCGCTTAATACTCTGGCATAAGCATCGGGTGTACTCTGGCATAAGCATCGGGTGTAACTGGATTTGTTTTCGAATTCACACTGATGCTTCGGCGTTCATTCTTGACATATTTTGTTTTAGTTTATGTCATTTTCATGTCATTATTATTGGATGGTGTGGGCCCCATATTCCTAGCTAGCATCGGCTGCGCTTGGTGTAAAGATATCGAATTTGATATCGCTGCCCACATTGGCAAACATACAGTGCCCGCCGATATGAAGTCATATCAAATTAGATATGTTTTTATTCCCAACTAGGAGGTATACAGGTGCAGTAGGCGTACTTATGTGCTACATGGATTTCAATAATGGTGTATCGGCTTTAAACTTGATATTCCAGCAAGTATTGTGCCAATACAACCTGGCGTATAATGCTTCAGGGACTCAGATCCTGTATTATATTGGACGCTATGTGTTGCGATTGTATTACAATAGTCTAAGCTACACCTTAAAAGTATGTGTGCTAGTGTAATACGGTATTTCAGGATGGAAACGGTTATTTTAATTAAAGAAATGGAGTTTTTTTATCGTGTGTTATATATTGCTCCGTCATGAACATTGCACTGCCCGTCAAGCGTAGGCAATGTAGGTCTTTTCTTTAGCCTTGTGTTGGATAGTATAAACCTAATGGAACTGGGCACTGCTGCTTTCATACCCAGCAACACCGCCCAGTCAAATTAATTTTAAAATATTCAACACCTTACCTGTATACTTATCTGAAAATTGGTATTCTGGGAATTCAAGATTCAGCGTATATACGTTGATTCCAGCACATGGAAACTGTAGATATATCTTAGCTAGAAAGGTCGATGAACAATGGATCCCGCTATGGGCACATGATCCCAGTAGTACTTAACACGTCAACAATGATATCAGCAAAAACTTACTTCTGTTGTGGTCTTGAGAAATGCTCATAGGCAGATCAATACAGGACTATTTGTGTTAATTTACCACTGGACTGACTGGGTCGATAATCGAGGCAGTCATTCCAGTGGTAAATTTTCAAAAGGTATCCTCTCTTGGCCAACAAATTGACATTTTCTATAGGAACATTGAAATGTTCTTGAACACATTTAATTGTTAAAGTGGTAACGAGATATATGCCGTTTTATCCCGAGCCATGCACTTCATTATCCGATTATATTTTTACTAAGCCTGTTTTAATTTCTTGGTTTACAAGGTAGGCTGAAAACTTCGATCATTAAAATCGCTTTTACCTGAGAAAGCGGCTGATCGTATCTGACAGGTAACGCCTCTGTCGGAAGCTATTTAAAGATCATTACCACTCAAGGACTAGCCCGTGCATATCTACCCCACATCAATGGACCCTTAAGTAAAGGAATCGCGGAACCTCAATGTCATCAACACATAGTAATCCCTATGGTACTGTAATTGATGAACAGTATACAGAGACAGTTTTAAATGTATCAGTATGATTAAAGATGTGCTTAACTCTGTCTAGGTTTTGGTGCCAAATACAGGCTGTTCTCTAAGAGAGGGTCGGACATTTATTCGCATATACCACTCTCGCTCTCTCCCTCCCTCCCTCCCCCATCCCTCCCTCTCGCCGCCCGCCTCCCTCCCTCCCTCCCCCCTCCCTCCCCCTCCCCATCCCTCTCTCTCTCTCTCTCTCTCTCTCTCTCTCTCCTATTTTGTGTGCTTGAACCTTTCTACAATGCCCTCTTCCGTTCCGTCGCCTTTCTTAGCATGGCAATATAATGTCCTTTGCGAATCGCATGCCCTACAAAACAACGTGCCAATATAGTATATCAAATGGCCAATAGCCACATGCAATCATAGCATTATTATTTTTATAAACTTGCCAGCAATATTGGATGACTATTTGTCTAAAGACGTAGACTGCCATCAAATAAATCCATTGCGCATACGCGCTGTTGGGGCAATCATTTCATTCGGTTACATAGTCGTAGGTATCATGGGACGGCCATCAGCGGTACACTAAGTGAGCGCCCTCTCATTTAAGACCACATTCTATTTAGCCATGCAATGACCGTTATAAACCTGCAGAATCAGATATGATAGATAGTTCAGTTAGTATTATTATTATTATTATGTGCACCGACTGCATATGATGTGTTCATGTCCATCTGTATCAAGCATGCGGCTGGCAGGTGTCGCTTAATAATATAATTACAATTCCCTCAACACTGTATAACATTCAGCCCACTATTTCCTATTGTATACGACATATTATTGTAAGTTTCAAAATAACACGCTGCAAGTGGCACCAGCCTTTATTCGCAAAATGCCTAAATTCGTTTTAAGCGCAAGCCCACCTCTGTACACAAATCTCAGCATGTTAAGATTTACAGGAGATAATGTTAATAAAATACAATTACGTTTTGTTAGTTGCATAACGGTAGGTCATACACTGTATTGTCCACCTATCTAAAATCAGTTGATCCGTTTAAGCCTCAAGAAAAGTACATGGTCAAGTGAGGCAAGACATGATATAGAAACTACCAACAATACATAGATGCTTGTATCTTACTCCGAGATCATCTGAGAGAATGTCATCTAAAGTCGATTAGCACAGACCACACTAATACATGCGTGACTAATAAAGACTTAATCTACTCTAATTCGCCTAGATGACTTAATGACGTGGTTAACCAGCTATGACGTAAATAAAATTAAGTCATCAGCAAAACTCGATGACGTATGCGATTCATACGCTTGTTCGGACAATGAGATGGTAGGTGGGAATTTGCCTAAGGCTGTTATTCTAAGCGCTGTAAGGGAATAGGTGCAAACCATTCTTGTTACGGGTATATTTCAAATTCCATGAGATGTTATGTGAATTTGTGCAACGTTGAAGTGCCGTGATGCTGTCCTATGTTGAAGTACTATGCGTTGGTGGTGCCAATATCAACGCGACTTAGAACACATACACCCTTAATTTAAAAGAGTAACACGTACGCGAAATAGTTACACCTTTACAGATGGCTACCCTTTGAGACAGGTAGACCAAATGCAAAAACAATATCTGCAATGCAAGAACTATTCTGCTGACTTTAGATGCTGATTTAGATGCCACGTTGACTGGGGTATGGTGCTGTCTAGGGCAGCCACGTGCTCCAATCAAGTTACCTTTAATCTAGTCAACATCTTACCTGTAGAGTTAACTTGAGATTTAAATCCGAAGAATTCCGTGTCCAAAGGGTTAAATCATAAAGCCGTGTGGGCAACTCTTATCTGGATCACGCGCCTCTTGTTTTGAAATGCCATTTCTTTGCCCCTCCCATGACCATTTCCTTGATCCGCAATGACACGAGTATTCATCTCTTCGTGATTTGAATGCGGGAAGAGCATCTCTCGCGCTGACTATATCATAATTCAAGATTATGCAAATACGCGCGCTCTCGGAAACAGCTCTGCTCTCATGGTCCGTTCAAGTAGAAACAAATTGGGGGAAAAGACAATTACGCGTCACGACTCTAAATCGTCACAAACTTACGAGTAGAATTCTAAACAATTGTTAATGGGGAAAATAAATTTATGAACCTGCCAGTTTCCTGATGAACTTAATTGAGCAGCACGTCCCGGTACGCCCCTATCCCTCGGAGAGAGGGACACACGTGTGCGTTGTAACAGGGTAAAGTCGCCCCCTGCGTCCCACCTCGATTAACTCATGTCCCGCAGAGCGAAATTACAATCTTGGTAGAAATGAAGAATTGTGGGTAGATTTGGTAATATCTCATCACCTCAATGTCTGGGAAAGGTATTATTATGCAGAACCAGATGAGCTGGGAGGATAAAATAACTACTGTGTTATTCCTGTAATGACTTGATGGTGATTTCGTGTTCTGTTTTTTTATTGTTCACGCTCACGAACGCCTTAATTAACCACCCCGCCCACCCGACTCCGAAATCCACGCACGCACACACGCGCTCACGCACGCGCGAACGCACGCACGCCGCAAATTTGTGATTCTATTTTAATGTACCATTGTTCGCTTTGTCAGTCTCTTTCTACCATCTTATTCTTCGAAGCTGTAGCTTACAATGCTTATCATAGAGTACTGCACATCAGTAGATCATACTATTTGTACACAATACGTACTAATACACATCCGTTTCTCCGTCATATTATACAACGTTCGGAGTGTGTACTATAATTAGATCCATCAATAGTCTTACACAACCACGGTGCCCGGCCAGACCACACCCCACACGCAGAACTACGCTTACGAGCGGAGAGACCATTGACGCTCTAAGACTCATACCAGCCAAAAAGACTTCTGTAGTCGTCTTGACAAATGCCCATTTGCAGAGCAAAATAATTTAGTTTAATGTACCACTGAAATAACTGGCGCGATAACCGAGCCAGTCAATACAGTGGTACATTTTCAAAAAAAGTTGATAAATTGCAATTTGACATTTTCTATGAGAAAATGTCATTGAAATTGTCTTGAATAAATTCAAGGGTAAACGGGTTAAATAGAAAGAAAGTAGTTGATATGTATCCGTTCAGGACACATGCCAGAGGGTTGTGACGTGCGGACTGTGTGGTGAGGTGGGGAATGGACCTTTCCATTTTTAGCTATGCCCCGCCCATCACTAGCTAAGCTCCACCCACACCTCGCCGTGTTGGGATTGATCGATCCCCAAATGCCCCTAGCTATTACTTTCCTGAAAACTATACAGGGAACCTGTTGAATATTTTGTAACTAATTTGTAACCTATTGCAGCAACAGCGCCCAGTCAAATTAGTTTAAAAATATTCAACAGACTATTTATTAAATAGTAAAAGCAAAGAATTTGTACAACAACACATAGACCTGCTTCAAATATGCGTTCGTGACGCACTTATCGACGTCATTCATTATGATATCATTGTACACATCACGCAGTTCAGTGTGACGTCATATGATGGGTGGGTACTCTGGAAAGGTGAATCGTCTAATGCTAAACATGCTCTAACATATCTAGTCGAATCAATAGCAATTTGTTTCGTTGGTCAACAGCCCAGAACAATCAATAATTTGTTTATCGGCACACCAGTTTGTCAACTCCATCCGCCCAGTGGAGGAATCCAGTTTCAGCTATACTCGCCAATCTCTAGCTAAGCTCCACCTACACATTGCCCGTGTTACGATCTATTGCAGCTTGCAGTCTCTGAATCTCTATTTCCAGAAAATTATACAGGTAAGGTGTTGAATCCTTTGAAACTAATTTGAATAGGTGTTGTTGATGTCTAGTGAAGCAACAGCACCCAGTCAAATTAGTTTCAAACTATTCAACATAATGTTTATTACATAGTAAAGACATACAATTCTTACAACTTAGCGGACCATTAAGCGTTGGTCACGGACTTAATTGCATCATGTATAACGTAATTGAGTATGACGTTGTTGAGTATGATGTCATGCGAGTGATCGATAAGCTGGATTCATATACTGGCTATATGGCTGCCCGATTCAATCGTCGTATGGCGCTGAAGCTAATACCTCAATAATTACGTGCTAATCAAAAATGTAGCTGTTTGAAAAATGTAAATTGTACGTTTGAAATACAGTGTCTTGTATGTTGTGCGAAATGGATTTTGGATACTGGAATTATTGCAGATTGCCGCAATTTGTATATTGCCCACTACTGGCTACTGGTCTGCGTGTTGTTGACAAACGGACGCACATAGAGACGCTTGCCCATTAGCCTATACGCCATTGAGCAAAGGGTGCGTCAGTAACTACTTTGCTTTTGGCCATTGCACCGATAACAAATGGGTGCGTCGATAAGCAATTAATTCCTTGGTCAAAGCCATTCATCAATGACCCTCCCGTGTTCTAGCTACCATAATTGGTTATTACGTGGCCTTCATAGACGAGGAAAAGTAAACCCAGGACGAACTTCTCCAAGGAGCTGCAAGCAAACTAAAAACTGTGAATCTCTTTATAAAAGAATCCAAATCAATGTTCACACACATATACATATCTACAAAGCATGCCCTAATGAGAATGACGATCCATTTCGTGGCGGCGAACCATGGAGGAACAGTTAAATCCTGGGCTCACAGCTTTGTAGGACGAGTGGCACCGGTGCACGTTGGTGCTCATAGCTGTCCAGTTCTTCTGGAAGCTATGGACCAAACATCAAAGAAGCCCTTGATATAAAGACTACGTTTATACAATGCAACCCGCCTATCATTGATGCTGTATATATGTAACAGCTGGGCAGCTCCAAACGTAGGTAAAGACAAACGTGATGCGTGCCCCCCGCAAACACGTATGCACCATCACTAGACACCGATGGTCAGATAAGCATAATTTTCAATGAGGCACACTGCAAGATGTGAAACAAATCGCCGCTGTCAGTAAAAGTATCCCAGCAAAGATAGATCGTATTTGGCCGACTGCTAACGATGCCATGTGACATACCAGCACAAAAAGCCTTGGAATTCTCCCTACGAGGAGCCAGCAAATACAAAACTATGAGAGGACACAATTCCATAAATGTGTAAAAGTGTGCTACGAGGTGACCTCAAGAAAGCAGAACGCGGTACAGGCAAACCAAGAATGGACCTGAGGAAGCTAAAGATTTTGGCCGAGGACAAGACTTAGTCACAGTGGGCAAACGCGAAGAATTACTGATTGCAGTTGTATGATGTGCCTACTACTACTGCCGCAGATGACAGTAATCAAACATACATACACATGCATACACACATACCTACACGCACACACATACATACATACATACACGCACGCACGCACGCACGCACGCACGCACGCACGCACGCACGCACGCTCGCTCGCACGTACGTACGTACGTACATACATATCAATGAATTCCGATCTGTATCAGTTGGTTATCGGTACATCATTTACAAACGGCGCACGGCCCGTTTGCTAATTACTTATCAGTGCATCCGTGTGTAGATGGTGCACTGCACATATGCCAATATCAAACTTGCTATAGTAGTTATCCAGATATGAACATGTTCAGAAAACACGACGCTGTTGCCAATAGTGTTGGTCACTTGCGTTATTTCGAAATATTCAAAAGCCTACCTGTGTGGAAATTGATAGCCATGGTGTTCAGAGATCGGTCGATCCCATCACGAGCGAGGTGTGGGTGGAGCTTAGCTAGATATGGGCTGGGAATAGCTAAAACCGGAAAGGTACATTAGTTATCAGCGACCCTGTTTGGAAATATGGCAGAGTGTATCAGTTGGTTATCAGCACATAATTGGCCCGTTTGCTAATTGCTTATCAGTGCATTCGTTTGTAGATGGTCAGGCTATTTAGGAGGATACTATTGAAAGCCGTACAAAGAACGCGATGCCATGCCAGCGAGACAGGGACCACCGGTTTTAGCTATTCCCAGCCCATATCTAGCTAAGCTCCACCCACACCTCGCTCGTGTTGGGATCGACCGATCTCTGAACACCATGGCTATAAATTTCCACACAGGTAAGCTGTTGAATATTTTGAAACTAATTTGATTGGGCGCCCAGTCAGATTAGTTTCAAAATATTCAACAGCATATGTATTAAATAGCAAAGAATTACAAAGACATACAATTTATACAACGTGTCGGACTCTTTGCGCTTAGATGACGGTCTATATGGAACCCTTTGTGACGTAATGATTGTGACGTCATCATACACGCGCTGAGCTAATTATGACGGCATGCGAGGTCAGATGATGGATGAATACTCTGGAAAGGTAAATTGGCATATGGACGCTCCCTTAGATGTGCATATATTGTGCATATCCTCACTATGCATTGGCGTGAACACAATCCACCTTTCCAGAGTACCCATCCATCATATGACGTCATAATGAACTGCGCGATGTGTACCATGACGTCATAATGAATGACGTCATGAATGACGTCGATAATTACGTCGCGAACGCATATTTGAAGACGGGCTATGCGTAGTTGAACAAATTGCTTGCTTTTACTATTTAATAAATATTCCGTTGAATATTTTGAAACTAATTTGACTGGGCGCTGTTGCTGCCATAGGCAGCAACAGCACCCAGTCAAATTAGTTACAAAATATTCAACAGCTTCCCTGTATAGTTTTCAGGAAATTGATCGCTAGGGAATTTGGGAATCGATAAATCCCAACACGCCGATGTGTGGGTGGAGCTTAGCTAGTGATGGGCGGGGCATGGCTAAAATGGAAAGGTGCAGTGGCAGGCTATTCACTGCCTGGCTGACACAGATGATCAGCTGCATATATATGCAAAGGTGACTAAATAATGTGTTGGTAATTTGAAGAGAAATTGAACAGACGCAAATTTACATACATGATGTATTTTTGTCAGAAATATATTTGTATTTGCTATATTAATCCGGCATTTTATTCGACTACGTAATCTGTTTTGTTACGAAAACACATTATTTTGGAGACTATGCATCCGGTGAGAAAATACTGACCTCTGAAATATCGCTTTTTAGAGGGATATGATAGATCGATAGCAAATTGGGTATTGGGTCGGTACATTGCCATCCATATTCAAGTACGGTGGCTTGTCTGTTTGCATTATAGAACTGAAATAGTGCGAGATGCATCTGCAGAGTCCAGCCGAATTAGATTGAAAATAGTCAAACGCTTTCCTTATATGGAATTGAGAAGCTGGTATTATAAGATGCACCCGTGTTAATATCATGATGCACAGAGACACGCGGTATGCACAATGCACATGTTAGAGATTGATGTGGTGTTGGTCCATATACAATAACTAGCTGTCAACCCTATCCAACAATGTATCGAATGATCGATATACCTTCAAAATCATTAGTAATTATTCTAGGAAGGGCACACGTCTTGACAGTTGATACTGGAGGTTAGCTGGGAGGGATTTCAGACATCTGAATTGCCCGCCATCCAATAACACTTTGTAGTATTTACATAATGTTTCCCAGCGTATCTCTGGGATGATCGCGGTAAATAATTGTACATTGGAACACATCTCAAACCTCGGTTCGACGGCAGACGTTTTGTAAACGTTCTTCGATACTAATTGAACCCCCCCTACTGCTCATGAACCTACTACGCATTGCTCCATTCTTATCAATGCAATTTTCAAATGTATCTGGCATTGCATTTTCCTCCAGGAATCGTGCACATGTATGCAGTCATGAGTGTATGACATACTGTTTAAAGGTGCATATTTAGACAGGAATGCTTGAAAATAAAGCTGTTAAGATTGTATACTTTTAGAAGCTTAGATACTGCGCCTAGATATAAAGACACACACTAGATCTTAACATAAGACGATTTCAGAACGCATAAAGTAATATCATTTAACACGAGACCCCAATTCAACTTCACGACTACAGATTGTGTTGTTAATTTGTATGGACTACAATCATAGTATGCTGGGGTGTATTTCATTTCACTACATACGCGTACATAATTTAAAGGCGCATATTCACACCAGAATGCTTGAAAATAAGATGGTTAACAGTGTATTCTTTTATAGGCTTAAACTATGAGCCTATATGTAATGAAACGAAATAAATCTGAACATATGATGATTCCATTCCATATAAATTAATACATATATATATATTTTTAAGTTACGCAATTGAAATAGAGGCACGGGCCTCTATTTCAATTTCGCAACTTAAAAAAGTATATTAATTTATATGGAATGAAATCATCATATGTTAAGATTTATTTCGTTTCATTACATATAGGCTCATAAAAGCATATAATTTAAACAATTTTATTTTCAGTAATTTTGCTATGAATAAGCACCTTTAAGTATAAACACTATACTTTAAAAGTATACAATTTAAGGCCGTGTTCTCACTAGAGACTTAATCAGGAATAACGTCATACTGTCGTATGGCGTTATTCCTGATTAACTCTCTAGTGAGAACACGACCTAAGCACTTTTATTTACAAGCATTCAAAGGTGAATTTTCACCTTTATATGATGTATATTCTCGCTGCCGAGGCTTGGTTAGTTGCATTTTGTATTCGCTGTCTTAGCATCGATTTGACGTTATCTAGTTCTATCTACTATTGTCAAATATAATTTTTAATGAGATTATGATAAGTTGCAAACATACCACCGGGACAAAATCTGTGCACGAGGTATCGCTTCCTCATACAATCCATACTGCTCATTTGAACTAAAGCCATAACCTTTTTATCCATGAGTTCGCAGAATCTCAATTTCAAGGTCAGTTTGTAATTAAGTTAGAGTAACTAACGGGTGGGCCGTTGGATATTTTGACACACGTGTGTACCTTGACCATGTTGCTGTCAGCTGTGTAGTTGTGTTATGTCATCAACGTACACGGTCAGATCATCTTTAAAATCCGAGCCTACGGTCCAGATAGCATCCTTTACGGCAATCCTGTGTGTTGGGTTTAAATAGTAGGTACCGAATTTAACGATCACAATTCACAAGAACGCGGTGTTAAAATTCGGTCAAAATACAGCTTCTGGCACACTGCTTGCGTGCCCGTGGCCGTATCTCGCTCGGATTTTAACATAACGGTATTATGCATTACACACATACTCATGCCGTGTTCACACTAGATAGGAAGGCCTATTCCAACGTCACACCATACGTGAGCTGTACGATGCTACTCCGGATTAGCACTCTAGTTTGGACGCGACCTCAGGCATGGAGACCCGGATCCACAGGGCCGATAGTAATAGAACGCTTTCAATACACGCATGGGTGTAAAAGATTTCACTCACTCAATTAGTTTGCCTACGTCGTTAGAATGCATAGCTATAGAGAATTTAAAGATACGCTAATAATAAAGTATGAATTAGGCCCTATTCCTTCTTGTATTTCTGTGAAATTGTGTTTCCGCCGAAGATAGCTAAATACGCATGTTGCTTAGTATGCCTTCAACGTGACGTATCTCGTTATAAGCAGTTCTAGTCTGCATGCAATTGCAACTAACCAATGTCCATGTGTTGAAAGCGGCCCAGCGCCAATATAGATGTTGATATCGGCGGGCCTATTGAACAACGCCACAGGACAACGGCACAGGACCGATATCTACTCTCATATTTGCACCAATATCCAACTGATAGTGGTGCAGGGACCAAACACCAAATGATATTGGCTTTCACCATTATCATTTGGATATTGCTCTGTGCGCTGATATCATAAGAATATTGGCGCAGATATGAGACTTGATTTCAGTCTTGACCAACGGGGGCGCCGACATTCAAATGTACATTGCGCCTACACCGTTTTGGTAAACCGCGGATGACCACGGGTCAACGGTGCAATACTTATATTGGGACGCCACACAATCACTGTACAGAGAAGTATACAGTAAATGCCATAGTTCTGTTTACTTTCTCTGTATTGGTGAGATGCAGTAGGCGTATCTGCCTAAAGCGTAAAAGAATATGCACCTAGTTCGCTTTATGTTATATAATTGGGGTACTTTTTATTAATTTTCAGTAGATTTTGATGGATGTTCAATCCGATTTCCTCTATTTTAAAGATCATTTCACATGCACAAGATAAGCAGGGCGTGGTCGAGGTATCAACTAATTAAGGTCGTCATGGTAACGGCTGACCATTGTGCTCCGCTAGATTGGGCACATGATGAAGTAATTCTTAACCGCACTAATGCCATTAAATACCCTTAGTCAAGTCTATGTGGCAAAGGTTTATTTTAAAGTTTCTTACAAAATGCAAACTTTCTTAAAATCACAAATAGGCCTACATAGTATTGATAATAACACTTGTGTTATTTATTAAACCTATTGTTAGACCGTGGCCACACGATAAGGTAAATGTACATTTGTTAAATCTAATATACAATAATATGTAAATGTATACAATTTTAACAATTTTATTACCAAGCATTCTGGAGTGAATAGAGACCTTTAAGATGCGATTACAATCGTTGTATAATGCGCTTCTAAGCTGCCAAATGAATGATCAGTAAAGTTAGGATGGCAATATAACATTGGTTTTAACACTTTCCTGTACGAAACCGACCACACCCGGCGCTAGCAGTGGTCTCTAGGAATGTTCATTCGCAGACCAAGAAAAGCGTATCTTTTAATATTTCACCACAAGAATGACTGGCTCGATAATCAAGCCAGTTACTCCAATGGTAAATGTTAATAAATAGTCTTCTCTTGGCCTGCAAGTGGGCATTCAATAAGCAAATTTGTTTTGATATTCTGGAACAAATTTCTAGATTTGTACCCCTGTATGCATTATACCAGCGCAGTTCCTTAATGAATGGTCATTTGTGGGACAAGGGAAGACTAGTTTTGAGAATTTATCATTGGAATGACTCGATCGGTTACTTAACCAGCCATTCTAGTGGTAGATTGTCCAAATAGCCTTCTCTGGGCCTGTAGCTAGGCATTGCTTAAGATCACCGGTTTGGCCTGTTTCGTTGTGAAGGGGGTGGTATCCCATTTGACCGCGAACTCAATGTCAGGGTAACTATTCACAGGTAGGCTGTTGACTAGTTTGAAAGTAAGTTCACAAGAACATGTTGCTGCTAGTAAATTAGTTTCAAAATATGCAGCGCACCATTCAATAAATAGTAAATGACTGTTCCTATTTGGCGTTTCAGTTTCCCAATGGGTAAAATCATAAGCCGTGTTCTCACTAGAAAGGTAATCAGGAAAAACGCCATACTGACGTATGGCGTTATTCCTGATTAACTCTCTAGTGAGAACACGGCCGTAATCGTGAATAACGCCATACGAACATAATGCGCTATTCGGGATTAACTCTCTCGTGAGGGCACGCCCTTATATGTATGAATGCGAATCTGTGGTTTCTCGCACATAATACTGATTCCGATGGATAGGTCAAATATCAATACATGGTTTACCTATGTATCATTTAATTCGCTACCCGTATGAGACCATATGCATTAATAATGATCAAAGTGAAATAAAAAGCATTATTTAGACTTTAATTACAGTTTTATGGCCGGCTCTCTTATTTATGTATTAGCCTCGATAGAAAAACAATTATAGCACGAGGGTGAGTACAATGATTTAAAGGTACACATTCACACAAGAATGTTTAAAAGCAAAATGCGTACAATTGTATTTTGTTAAAGGCTTGCATTGTGTACCTATATGTAATGAAACCAAATTCATTTGAACATAATTATGATGGTTTCATTCCGTAGAAATTAATATATTATATGATATGATATGATATGATAATTTATTCACAATAGGCCGTCGACCCTTGAGTTTCCGTACAACATATTATACATTCATGACAGATACCTTATTGCACAATATTTCATAGAGAAATTTCGTCCCACGTTTCTATGTTTCTATTCGCTAACCATTTATCGATAATCTCCAAGACAGCAAGAGAGGGCCGATGCGTGAGACAAGGGGCTCGTTCGCGAACGCGTCGCAACCCACACCCGGCAAACCAAGTTGGAGAATATGACGTCATTATCTATTATGACGTCATAATGTCTCCGAGGCAGCACGCTAGGCGCAGGCTACGGCGCCTCCGCGAACACGGCCCCAGGTCGGCAAGATAATCAGCGACCTCTAGAAAAATTGATCAACTACCATTTTGTACTTTCTCCTTGTTTCCGCGAAAGAAACGAAAGTGATTCAAGAAATGAGACCAGGTCGACAAGAAAATCATCTACCAAAAATCGCATATAAAATGATTTGATGTGAAGTTGAATTAGGGACTCGTACATTTCGCAACTTAAAACATAGAGTAATTTATGCATAATGAAGCCATTAGTCTATATATTATAATGCATTTCGTTTCATTACATCCAGACGCACACGTTACGCCTCTAAACGTATGCAGTTTTAACGATTTTATTTGGAAGCAATTTGGCCTGAATACGCACCTTTTAAACTGTATTAGTATATCGTTAGGGTGTAAATCGTGTACTTCGATGTAATGAAACGAAAGGATGCTGTACATAAAGTGCAAATCAGAAATAACATAACACGCAGCATTGACTAGTGGTATCCCCTCTTGTGTCAACAGCGCGTTAAAGCGCTCAAAATACTATTTATTTCATTTAATTCCCAATCCTGTTCAAGGAAATTTTGATTTTTGCAGAAGAAAAAATAGTATTTTTGTAAATTTATAACGAAAATTTTCAAAGAAAATTGCTTCCTGTTATCCTTCAAATGGACCTTCATCAAAAGTGTAATGGTCAAGAAATTCAAATTCTGCTTAGTCAGTGGCCACATGCAGACTAAGAAGAGTATTTTTGAAGATTTACCACTGGAATGACTGGCTCGGCTACCGAGTCAGTCATTCCAGGGGTAAATTTTCCAAATTAATGTTCTCTTAACCTGCAAATGGCCATTTCTCAAGATCGATGCAGAGTTCGTTTTTGCCATCTTGGCCATTAAAGGGTTAAGTTGACACAAGAGGGGTTAATACACTGGATTTGAAGTCACTGTTGCCTAATGCCGTCCAAAGCAATCATGTTCAAAACAGTCAACAGCACATTTCTTATATCGTGTCCAAAACTGTACTGCCTTTGTTTTGGAAACGCATTACTGAACGTGTGATTATAGTCATACACGCAACAAGGCGCTCGCTACACATAGCAATTCAATAAATGATGTAATTGCGTCATATTTCATTCATAATACGGTCCATGATGGCCTACGTAAAGAGAGCAAGTGTGTTCTACTTCGTTATTTAGTCGACGAGTTCTAAGGAGGGGGACATTTCGAACGGAAACTCTTGCAGTTGCAGTCAGTAAAAACACCAACGATTCTATTACGTATTACGTAGGGTTCTTTTTTTTATTATAGAAATATAGAAAAACATAATTTATATATGTCGTATATGTCTGTTGTAGGCGTTGGCGTTGTGTATTGGAACGGCGTGAATGCTAAACCAGCGCTGTAGGATTTACCCACACGGGTAAGTGGAATTTCACGTAGGCCTACCTAGAAACGGGTATGTTTTTGTTGTATTTAGTATTTCGTCCTTTTCTATAATTTGTTTTTGAAAGTCGATGTAGCGACCTAATGATCAACTTGGCCCGTTTGTAAACGGCGCAGATCCATATACCAACCTGTCCAACCTGTTATCGGCACGCCCGTTGTAAACGGCGCAGACCCATAAAACATAGCTCATGTACAAATTGGTTACCGGCGCTCCCGTTTGTAAACGGCGCAAATTGACATATGGGTATGCGCCGTTTACAAACGGGCGCGTCGATACAAAATTGCTATCTGGGTGTGCGCCGTTTACAAACAGGCCAGATTGGTTATTGGCGCGTTACATCATCACTGGAATCCAAGAAATTCAGATTCGGGACAAATGGGAAGGTAAACTCTTAAATATTTTGAAAGTAACTGGCAACGTCAGCCCGCAATTGAATGGAGGAATCCAGTTTTATCTATGCCCTTCCATCTCTAGCTAAACTCCACCCACGCATCGCTCGTGTTGGGATCGATCGATCCCTGAATTCGTTGACTATTAATTTCCAAAAAAGCTATAGCTGTTGGATATTTTGAAACTAATTTGACTGGGTGCTGTTGTATGGCAGCAACAGCGCCCAGTTACATGAATTTCAAAATATTCAATGTAATGTTTAGTTAATAGTAAGCGCATATAATTCGTACAACAAGGCGTAACCCATCATCAATTACGCGTTCGTCACGAACTTATCTACGCCATTTATGACGTAATTGATTATGACGTCATCCTACACCACACGCAGTTGAGTATGACGGTATATGACTGATGGATACAATGGGCATATCCGTCACGTGGACATGTCTGATGGTATCTCCTGAGCTACCACAGCTAATACATTATATGATATTGCGAGCTTTCAAACCAATGGTATTTTTGTCAATGCTACATTTCTTAATATTGCTAGGTGTTTTTTTCGAAAGTCCGGTGAAAGGGACGTAACTGTGATATGCTTAATTGAGCCGAGGGCGTGCTATTAAGAGCTTAACCCCGTAACCCTCAAGCTGGTGACGCTCCGCTTCCGCGGTGGCCTTGAGAAATGTCCAGTTGCCGACCAGAAAAATGTACCACTGGGTTGACTGTCTCAGTAACAGAATCAGCCCTTCCAGTAGCCCTTGGTCTGGAAATGGACATTTTTTTATGAGAAAATGTAAATTTTCTTGAACATATTTGATAATTGGTCGGTTAAGTGTGAAGACTGGCGAATGTGTGTCTGTCTGTGTGCGAGTTTTTGGAGTCGTGATCGGGATGATAGGAACGGTGAAAGGTATGCTGATGTTGTGAAAATTAACTGGGTGCATGTACACATGTGTTCCTTTAAATCGATAGATTATAGGCTTTTGCATCACTGGAATGCGCTCTTACAGGGGTGGGGTTGGGGGTGGGGGTGCGTTATGGGGCGGATTGAGGTGGGTCGACAGAATTTGTATGGATATACTAGTCATAGATTAATTGCATAAAGAAAACGAACTATATATATAATCCTTACTTCAATATTTAACACAACACTGCTTTGACCAAATGGAACCGTAGGCGTGCACGTGCGTGTGTGCGCGTGAAAGGGTAGGGTGGGGGTGGGGCGGTATTTCGTGTATTCTTGTAGGTAAGCAAATCCATTATTCCTGGCACTGAATTGCGTTGAATTAATCTTTCTTAAATATAGTGTTTACGCGGGCGTAATGACAGTTTGTAAGAATGGTAAATATTTGTAAATGAAACGGTTCATTAGGCCAGACCTTTTGGTTCTGAATGTAACGGAAGTACAACATTTACCTGATATAAGTATGACAAAGGCCTACATTAAAAATTTAAAACAACACTTTGCCTGAAAGTTGTTTATAACTGAACTAGAAACAACTTTCATGCGAGTTGGGTCCAATAATTAGCATGACATTAACTATCTTGCGTGAATAAACATATAGCATGCCGATAACATCATAAATAGACTAGAATTGGTTTTGCTAAATTCCGCCATCATTTGCGCGCTAGATTCCAGACCAGATCAAAGCTTGTAAAAGACAATGTTCTGTGTTGCTCAGTCTTATTTGTCCAGAGATCAACGTATTTAAAACATGCGTGTTTCTGACAGTGAAGGTCTGGCGCTCCCCTCTGATCTATTCAAATCATAGAGCGTGTGCTTATATTAGCTGCAGATATTCGTCTTCATTTAGCAAACCTCGTTACGTCGCACCAGCAAAATGTCTGTAACAAAACGATCGGTGATAGCTAAATAGATAAACGTTCAGAACTCAATCCTGATCACCCCACCTCCCCCAACATGGACACCTAATCGGCTACCCCCTTCTTGACCAAATCGACTCCCGTAAATTAAGTCACAAATAAAGTTAAAAGGCTATTTTGTGACAGGTTTAACAAGGGATCTATTGTGGGTACGGTGTAACGTGTACATTTGATTACGGCGATTGGTCATAACGGGGCAATGGCCCCGAGGTAATGAGACGTATCTAAAGATGTGCTAAACGGCTTTGTACCTCCTTAAGTACCTATCTATGTCGCTGTGGCGTGTGGGAAGTGGTTCTTAAGTGCGTTACGCACGCACGAACATACTATGGGGTATCCATAGAATGGTTAGTGCTGGTTAAAGGTTGTGTAATTAAAGGTACACACCCACAGCAGACTACTTGAGAATACAGGTCGTGGTCTCACTAGAGAGGTAATCATGAATAACGACATACTTCAGTATGGCGTTATTCCTGATTAACTCTCTAGTGAGAACACGGCCTAAGATGTGATGAAACGAAATAAATAATAGCATACAATTATGCCTGTGTTATTTAAATTGCCCGCTTATATGTCCATTTTAATTAAACTTAAACAATGCTAATGCGATAACAAACTGTACATTGAATGCATGAGAAATATCGATGCTCTGTTACATCTTAATGCTATAACGCTAACACGTATGAAATATGTAATTTATATCTACCGCCAAAATATGATTTGTAAAATATTGTCCCCACCCCAAACCCCCATCCCCTCTACACCCCACCACCCCACCATCCCCGTATGTGTTATGTAAAGCCTGAGTGACTAAAACGTGAACATGATGATTTCATTACGATGAGCGCTGAGCAACAATTTATTTATTAAAATGGTCGCAATATATCAGTCTATATACTATTTATGCTAACATATATATATTATTCTAACCAGTACATATATATATATATATTTATATATATATATATATATATATATATATATATATATATATATATATATATATATATATATATATATATATATATATATATATATATATATATAATGTTAGCATAAATAGTATATAGACTGATATATTGCGACCATTTTACTAAATAAATATATACATAAGACGTATTATGGTGTAGAGAAAATATCGACATTTTATCATGTTGACGTGTGGCTCTTTCCTAATTTTGCAATCTGTTGTGAACGGTTATCATCCCATTTCCACACCAGAATGCATGGACAATGTTCACATTTTTAAATTATGACCCTCCCTATAATGAACTGAATACACCTTAGTGTATGCTAGTTTTATTTAAATCGTTGTAATGTACATAATCAGACCAAATACTTAAAAATAAAATTGTTAAAATTGGATACTTTTAGAAGCTTAAAGCGTGTGCCTAGATGTAATGAAAAGAAATAGATCATAACATATGGCCATTCCAATCCGTAACAATTGAAGGTACATAGTCAAGCAACACGTCAATACCGAATTTGCGCCGCTGACCATCAGCGCGGGGAAAATATCGACTTTGATATCGTGGTGTCAGTTGGGCAACGGCGCAGAGAACCAACATCAAGTGGTATATTTGCGCCAATTTGAAACAATATCAAGCCAGATAAATTGCAGATTCCCCGCTAATTAGCGTATTGGTATTGACTCGGGCGTTATATGACGTTTTAAATTATTATTGCAAGGCGCTAATCTATTATGTGGGGTATATATTTCGCCGGTTGATTCATGGGTTTTGCTTTACAAAATGTAACATTACAGAAGTAAGGTTTATGAATTATCGTGTTTTATTTATTGTGCCCGGCAATAGTTTACATTCATTTCACTTCTCTTTGCCATTCTCACATCCAAGGAGCCTGCGTAACATCTGCGTAAACCGATATACGTTTTGCCTTTGTAATGCCTGAGCGAAAAAAACAGGGAACTTGACCATTAATTAGGCTTGGTAAAGGCAAGTAGAAATTTGTGTAAAATCATGTATCGGCGCAAATATAGCAACTGGTATAAGTCCTCTGCACCGTTGACCAACGGGCGCGCCGATATCGAATTTGACACTGTCCCCTGCGCCGTACGGGCGCGGCTGTATCTAATTATATATTGGCACTTGTGCCGTTGACCTATATATATATAGTTATTCTCGGTTATCTCTCCAGTGAGAACACGGCCTTAGCAGTTGATGCTCTCATACTATATACATTACTATGGTATTTTAGTTGTGAATTAGAATTACGGCCTCGTGTCTGTAAAAGACCTTTCCCACATTAGCGTAGTATGGGGAAATACCGTCCCAGAATGCATTGCGTATACCACTTCTGGCTGGTAACGGCGATAGCCGACGCGGAAACAGCGTTACTTTCCTATCGGAATCAGATACGATTAAGCTGATTATATGAAGCACGAAATTCATAATAGTATTGAAGGCATACATCATTGGAAAGCTAGGCCAAGAGTCTATACGTTTCTGTATTTGTTGTTATAGTTTTGTCAAATGTAATACAGTTGATTGTATTTTTTAAAAAGGCCCCTATTATGTACTTGGTTTAATGAATCTGGTAGAATGGTGTATTTTATATATGCAAATTACCCAGCGAAATATTTACAAAAATATTTTTTTTAAATACATTAATGATTATGTATTTTGAATGCGCTTTCCAATGATGCACAACTTAAATAACATAGGGATTAGTTTATCAAAGAAACGGGTTAAATTGCTGTGTATTTAGCGCAATAGTAACTCAATGCGGGTCAGCTGCTTGTTGGCGGCGTTACCAGCCATTGGTTTTACTCCGGGCGTTGATTTAGGGAAATCTCGGCGTAATGCGGGAAAGGTGTATTCAAGTCTACAACTTAAATGCATTGTATTAACATATATTCAATGCAATTATATGCGTACAAGTTGTATTTCGTTTCATTACATCTACGCACACAAATTACGCCTCTAAAACGCCTTATACAAAGTTAACAGTTTTATTTTGAAACATTTACTGTAAAAATGCACTTTTAATATCATTTCTTCAAATGTGAATTTCAAGTAGGGGCTCATGTCTCTAATTCAATTTCATTACTTAAACAATTTTGTATTAACTTATATGGAATGGAATCATCAAATGTTACGATGTATTTCGTTCCATTACATCTAGGCACCGCATATAGAGGCGAACATTCACAGACGTGTCTACTTTTAGAGGTTTAAAGGTGCATATTCACACTAGAATGCTTGAAAATAAAATTGTTAAGAGTGTAGACTTTTAGAGACTGGGGCTATGTTCTCATTCAGGAGTAATGTTATGCTGAAATATGGCGCTATTCCTGATTAGGTTTCGAGTGAGAACACCGCCATAAACTGTGTGTTTAGATGTAATGAAACGAAATAAATCTTAACCTATGATGGTTTCATTCCATTTAATTAATAAAAAATATTACTTGCGTAGTTGAATTGGGAACTCGTGTCTGGAATTAAATTGTACACAAATAATAAAATAATCATGCTATAATCAAATCATCATATGTTAAGATTCGCTTTGTTTTTGCATCTATGGACGTTAATGTAGGCTTCTACAAATTTACAATTTTAAGAATTTTATTTTCAAGCACTTTGCTGTGAATATGTACATTTAAATTGTGTATCTCACTGAAATGAAACAAAGTAAGTATTTTGTTTATTTCATTCTGTCCGCCTATCTATTAATGTAATTTTCAAAGTTCCGAATTTGATACGTGCCCATAATTAAAATACACAACTAAATAGTATTGTTTCTAAAGGTGGATTTTCACAGCAAAATGACTGAAAAAATTATATGCATTTAGAGGCTTGCTGTGTGAGCCTAGATGAAATGAAACGAACATGTATTAGTTTCTACTTAATGAAATCATCATATTAGTTCGTATCAGTAAAGCTAGGCACACAATTTAAGCCTCGAAATGGATACAATAACGCATTTATTTTCAGGTATTTTTGGTGTGAATGTGCGCCTCTAAATAGTAGACAAGTTATTCTGTCTTGCTTTCACACAGGCTGGTGTCATTGTTGGCTTTTAGAGAAACAGTAATATAAATAAAATAACACATTATAAAGAATATGATAATTAAATTATAATAATAATAATTAAATAATTAAATAATAATAATAATAATAATAATAATAATAATAATAATAATAATAATAATTAATGCCACAATTCTAAAAGACGCTCATTCAGACTCGAATTCTTGGAAATAAAAGGTTTTAAATTATCTACTTTTAGAGGCCTTTCTTTTTATAGGAAATCGGGACGTACTTTATGACTCTGGTACCACATCCCCGGACATCAAAACCCGCAGCCCTATAGGTGGCGCCTGGAAAAGCCACAGAATACCGACCGAAACGCGATTTCCAGAAATTACACATCTAATAGCTGAATGAATTGACACCAAATGCACCGTATGGTGATCTATCTCCTTATGAATTGAAGGTGCATATTCACACCAAAATACGTTAAAGGTGCATATTCACACTATACTACTTGAAAATAAAATTGTTAAAAGTGTATACTTTTAGAGGCCTAAAATACTTGCCTAGATATAACGAAGCAAAATAAATCTTAACATATGATGATTTCATTCCATATACATTAAAATAATGTTTTAAGTTGTGAAATTTAATTATAGACACCAGTCCCTGCTTCAAATTCAGAACAACACAAATTATATTGATTTGTACGAAATGAAATCGTCATATTTTAAGATTGGTTTCGTTTCGATATGCGTCGAGGCACATCCTTTAAGCCGCTAAATGTAGGGCCTCGATAATTTTAACAATTTTATTTTCAGGCATTTTGGTGTGAATATGCGCTTTTAATGTCATTATTTGTGTTCTAAATTTGAATTAGTGATTCAAGTTCCTAATTCAAGTTCGCAATACAAAATATAATAATTTATACGAATCAAATCGTGAAATATTAAATAAGTATTTCGTTTCATTAGTGAAGGCGACGACGAGGATTATAATCACGATGATAATGATGATGATGATGATGATGATGATGATGATGATGATGATTTTTACTAAATAATAATAATAATAATATTAACAACAACAATAATAATAATAATAATAATAATAATAATAATAATAATAAAAATAATAATAATAATAATAATAATAACAATAATAATAAAAATAATAATAGACGATAATTTAATTACTTATGAACTCTGTCTATAGTGT
Organism: Chaetoderma sp. LZ-2023a; assembly: GCA_034401795.1. Classification (NCBI taxonomy): domain Eukaryota; kingdom Metazoa; phylum Mollusca; class Caudofoveata; order Chaetodermatida; family Chaetodermatidae; genus Chaetoderma; species Chaetoderma sp. LZ-2023a. The sequence continues at coordinate 52,255,146 of CM067364.1, read as the reverse complement.
AAAATATGTATTTAATATCTTTTCTCTCATGTATCGATGTAAAATTGATCTAATTGTCTTAAAGATCATTACGATGACCCTCTAAAATGCTAGAATTAAAGAACACTGTTTCCAAGCATTCTGGTGCATATAGGCAAATAGAAACTATTAGATGGACTATTACAAAACCCCTCATGTGCGGATGCCGTAGCTACGAACTGATTGGTGGAAATACGTTGCGTAATAACCATATACCGCTGACAGTATTATATTGTCCCCGAAAACGTCCGCCAGCTAATGCATATTGTGAAACGAGTTATTCACGCATCTGGTAAAAATACAATTTAAAAATATTATTTCCTACGCGCAATAAAACCGAAACATATTCACGGATGTCGCACATCACATCAGAATGCCTGAAGGAAAACTTGTAAAGTGCATAGGTCTACTATTACAGCGCAATGAAGTCTAATTCAATTTGTTGCTGTTGTTGGCACTTTGGCGGTACGCCTGTTACGTCTCGGGTGAGAACATGGCTCTAGATATATTTGAGCCATGTAAGCAAACGTTTATAACTATAATATATATATATAATATATATATATATATATATATATATATATATATATATATATATATATATATATATCTTCATTAAAATAAGAAGAGAATTTTAACCGTGATGTTCTAACCAAACAACGTGTATGCATATTTACTAATACGTACATATATGTGACAGTATCAGTTTTATGTTGAAGCATTGTGTGTGAATATGCACCGTTCAGGTGTTAGATGTACGCCTCTAAACATAAACAATCTTACGAATTTTACTTTCAAGCTTTCGTGTGTGATTTTTGGTCCTTTGCGGGCCGAATTCGAAATCTGTCCATTTCTACAGTTTAGAAAATGTTATGTCGCAACGTCGTGCTGCGGAAAGTAAATATTATTCAGATGGTTGTCCAAAATTCAAATTCTAAAGTGTACCGTGTTCCGCCTCTAAATTCTTTAATTTATGTAATTTTCAAATAATACCTTATATTATGCAAAAAAAGTTCTGTCACATGTGCGTAATATTAATGCGTTTTAAATTTTTGCTTCAAGCAATAACTATTAATTAAATTTGTATTTTAAATAGATAACATAAAAACTAATGCAACATAAAATAATGTATTGGAAAACGTTGACCATGATAAACATATATTTAAATTTCCTTCGTGATATCAATTAATACCGTCAAGAACTGTATTGTGTGTGTGTTATGACAACGCTGGTACTGTCAAATGCCACATTTCGTGAAATATGGATTTAATATCGCCATGTATGGTTCACTTGAGAGAATTGTCTGACCACAAGATGGCGGTTGTATAAACGCAGGTGACCCACAGTTCTGCCAAAATGCAGTAAAGCTCAGACATAATGTAATACCTTTTCAAAACAAAAGCAAAAACCAGTGGATTAGTTACGTTTTGAACTCGCTGTAAGAAATGCTATATTGAATAGTTTGGTCATAATTTGATTCGAAGGCATTGCTGCTTTAGGCAGCACTGTCTTCCAATCAAATTGTGTTCAAAATATCTAACATTACGCTTGAAGCTATTTCTGGGATGAACTTTGCCGTCAAATTGTGCCAGCTGACGAGGATAGCCTGGCCAATATAAACTAATGGTTGGAGGGGGCCTGCGTCTATACCGGCAATGGCCCTCGTCCGTTATTCAATTAGGGGCCTACATCAATATGCGTATCGCTGATAGACGTCAGTAAACGGCATCATCTGACATTCTAAATAATATATATGTTGAGTAAAATGTCAAAAGGTTTACATATCAGACCAGTATTTGAATCAAATAGATTTTCCAGAAAAAGTATGTAAAATCATGTAACGTCACAGCCAAACCAAGTTATATGCACAATTCCTACAGGAACCGCAAGCGCGTCTAGATTTCAGAAGTTCACGAAAGGTCGCAACCACCCACCACTACCCACACATTAAAAGGCATTACAAAACGACTCGATAAAACATGTGCGCGCCGAAAATGTACCTACAAATTTGAAGTCGCAATGGTACTTGCGAAAATAAGCAAAATTCATTAGTATTAATAATAATAATAATAATAATAATAATAATAATAATAATAATAATATACCGGAAATAATGTTATCGCACTATAATAATAATAATAATAATAATAATAATAATAATAATAATAATAATCGCTAATTCACATCTATAAAATATAACTACATTTATTCTGAACGCGAAGTCACCTAGGTGTTATTATTAGTAGTAGTAGTAGCGGCGGCGGCGGCGGCGGCGGCGGCGGCGGCGGCGGCGGCAGCAGTAGCAGCAGCAAGGGGGTGGGGGATGTGTGTGGAGGAGCAGCAGCAGTATTATTATCATTATATTTTTAAATAACGATAACATTATATTCGGTATTTTGTCTCTGAATGAATCTGTTTGCGGATGAAGTATCTTCCAACTGTATAATCAGACGATATCTATATATCTGAGAAATATGAAGAACACACAGTATGCACGGTGTTTTGTTTGCTGGCACGATGAGGAGCCGTCCAATACAATACCTTATATGTTAAAGATGCTACGCGTGAATAAGGGGAGAATTATTGAAGCTCAATAGCATTAGCGATAGGCACGGGGAGAAAGATAGACACGGGCGAGAGAGGGGGGAGAGGGGGAGGGAAGGAGGGAGGGAGGGAGAGGGGATGGGGCATGAGAGAGAGGGAGAGAGAAAGAGAGAGAGAGAGAGAGAGAGGAGAGAGGGAGGGAGAGGGGATGGGGCATGCGAGAGAGAGTGAGAGAGAGGGGGAGAGGGAGGGAGTGAGGGAGGGAGGGAGGGAGGGAGGGAGGGAGGGGCATGAGAGAGATAGCGAGAGAAAGAGAGAAGAGGGAGGGGTGGAATGGAGTGAGAGAGGTGGCTAGGGGTGACAGAGAAGACAAATTCAAAGTGGACGAGAACCAGGGGAGTGGTGTGTAATAGGGAAGAGTGGGAGAGACAGAATGCCACATGAAATTATGATTGAGTAAAAGACTGAGAAATACAGATGGGGCGGGATGGCGTTAGAGATAAAGAGGTGTGTGTTAGAGGTGGGCGGGGTGGGTGGAGGTGTGGGGGATGGTTGCGGTTGACAGAAATAATGTTCGGGGTGTATGAAACAGTAATTTCTGAAAAAGAACGCGTGCTCAGTCAAGATTGCGGTATTTTTTGCAATAAAATACTAATAACCATACAAGCCATCCAATAAACAAACTATATAAAATGACAACGATCTTTTTACACTAAAGTATCTAGCCTATTTTCGTCGTACGATCAACCACAGAATCATAATATTTTACACCGTGGACAAATTACTGAGTAATTTCAGCCATTACTGCGCTATAAATGCGCGCATATTAATCCTCGGCGAGACAACTGCATGAGTTATGACGCGCAGATCAAAGGATCCAGGGTGAATTACCTTTAACTGGAATAGCTGCATACCTGTGCATAAACAATTCTTTTAGCACATTTTAATTTGCTGAGGTTAATTTATGTACATTTATTTCGGCTGAAGGTAGGATTATCACTTACCTGGGATAATGGATAATAAAACCACATGCCAATATACCTGCATGTTTCTTCGACCTGCTCACCATATTTGCTATACTAGATATCCGCGTAGTGTAGTAGAGCGATGCGTTTCTTGCTATGCCCAGCCCATTTCTAGCTGCGCTCCGCCCACGTTTTGAGCGTTGCGATAGATTTATATAATTTGAACCCTGAATGGGCCTTTCCATTTATAGATATGCACCGCTCATCTCTAGCTAAGCTCGACCCACACTTCGCTCGTGTTGGGATCAATCGCTCTCTGAACTTCCTGACTGCTAATTACCAGAAAACTATACAAGTAAGCTGCTGACTATTTTGAAACTAATTTGACTGGGCGCCCGGTTAAATTAGTTTCAAATCATTCAACACCATATTTATTAAATAGTAGGACTATTAGGAGTTAAAGATGGGCGTATAGAATCACTTATGACGTAATGCTTGTGACGTCATCCCACGCGTCACATAGCTGATTACGGTGTCATATGACGTCATTACTCTGGCCAGGTCCATTCGCAGCATCCCATCTCAGTTTCAAGGTTGTTATGCGGATATGATATTGGATATTTTGAAACTGCCTATGGCCGCAAAACCTCCCAGACAAATTCGTTTCAAAATATTCAATAAGATTAAATTCATCAAAGGTTAACATTTCGTACACGCGCCATGCCGGCGTATTCTCTGTTACTTATGATTTTGACCGCATCGTATATGTGACGTAATTAACTATGGTATCATAGTTGATTGCGAGACCGGATCCGTCCATTCTCTATGAGAATAAGTGTATGCATGCTTCGGAGATGAGCTGTCTTTGGAATGATTGTATTCTTTGTGGACACAATTTTAAATGCAAAAGCGTGTGCAGAATCCAATGCACTAATTTGTGTAGTATATTATCATTACTACCTGACTTACAAATGCCTACTCTAATCCTAATAGAGATAGAGAGAGGGAGAACGAGAGATGAAGAGAGAGAGAGAGAGAGAGAGAGAGAGAAATAGAGTGAGGGGGAGAGGTGGAGGGAGATAGGGAGGAAGGTGGGGTTGGGGTGGGGTGGGGTGGGTGGGTGGGTGGGGTTGGGGTGTGTGTGTGTGTGGGGGGGGGATTTGTAATTGTGCTTGAATCTGTGTTAGCAATTTGAAGCTCGAATTCCCAGAATCTCAAGGTCAGATAAGTCGCACAAGTAAGCTGTTGCATATTTTGAAACTAATTTCACTGGTCGTGTGGGCGGACAGCCGTCGTTCATCACCTCTTCCCCACTCTATCCCTCCGCCAAACAACCCAACCACAGCCCCACCCCGACATCCCCACCACACCCACCCACATCCACACCACAATGGCCGGGCATGATGGTGCTGTACTCAAGGGGTTGGGCTGGGGTGGAGGTTGGAGTGGGGTGGAATGTTGTCGTCGTGAAGGCTAGCCTTGTGTCCCACCCCCAGGTGCATGCCATTTGCCGGTTAGAGGTCTGGCGTGGCCTGGACTGTCAGTCGGAGGTTCTCCATGGCCAGATCTTCATGGTGGGTTTCAGTCATCCTCGGGTTTTGCGATCACGTCACACGCGCGATCTTATGGGACTCCGCCACAAAGAAGTGTTGCCTTCTTGGAGATGCGAGGCTCCGTCGACCTTTCCCCCCCCCCCCCAGTATGCTTGTTGTACCTGCCAAGTGGTGGCGGTGCTGGTGGTGGTGCTGATGATGGTGTCGGACGTCGTCGCTGCCTTGCAAGGATGAGGTGTCCTCCCTGGTCGGCGGTTCCTTCCCACGAGAAAAGGAGGGGTGGCGTCTGGTTATCCGCGAGAAGATTGCGGTGTTTGTGGGTAGTTGTAATGCGAGGCAAGTCTGGTGCAGGCATAAAGGCGGAAAGCACCACAGGTGGCTGTTACCACAGGTGTTTTTTATCTTTCCTACCTGCGCCAGAGTTTGAGCGATTCTCTCCCGGGGCGCTAATGCGATGCAAACGAGGAACAGGGAAGAGCGAGTGGAGAGAGAAGTCGCGAAGGGGTTCTAACCTCGTTTAGTGGCATCGTGCACAGTATTTTCTGTTGGCCAAATGCATGGCAACTGGGTGGCGAGAGAAGCAGTTCGTAACCTCGTCATCAGGTAGAATGCCGTTCTTACTTTGGTCGTCGCTCAGGAGGCGGTGGTGCCTGTTCGAGTAGTACGTAGCTGGCTCTAGGACACTAACTTAATGGGGTAGGGAAAGTGAGAAGGTGGGGGGAATGGGCTCCGTAGGGTGAGGGTGGGGTGAAGCAGAAATTATCCCAGCGGGTGATATGTTACTAGCAGTCGCTAGTGTCCTTTTCGTATATAAGGTGTTAATCGGTCATTAAAATGTTGTTGGTATTGTTTTACCAAGTCGACTAACTGCCACTTAAGGCAGAACCAAGGGCTTGTGCTTCTACTTTAAGGTACGGTCGTGTGGGAGGAGTGGGTGGATGACTCTTCATTTGACATGTGGTGGTCCCCGTCTGGTTGATCCAATGCTCTCTGGAATCGCCCTGAGGCGGTCCTTTAGACGATACGAGAACCTATACCATTGCTAAATAGAGCGAATCTTCCTCTCGGAGTTGAAGACCACCTTGAGCGGCATCAAGAAAGACCTGGAGGCGTCGAAGGATGACCTACTGATTTGCAGACTTGGCAGATGACTCAAAGAACTAAGAGTAAAGAGGTGTGGGAATCTTTTTCGAGTCTAGGCGCCGCAGCAGTCTAATGCGATAGTTGTCTACTAAAGACAAATTCGTTTCGAAAGGGTTCTGTGTAACCCGACGGTTATCAGTTTCGGTTGCCAAATCGAAGCGTGATAACTGCAGAATCGAGTAATTAAGTAAGTTTAGCCAGACTGCTGGTCAAGCGGTCGAAAACGAAAGAGGTATGACTAGTCGACGAAGAGGATCATGCGATGGTAAAATTGCTTCAAGTGTACGCCTACAGTGTGTTAGTTGTTATTGCAATGCTCTTGAGCAGCAACGTCTTCCCCGAAAGAAAGGGAGAAGGGATTGTTAGATCCGCAAACAGTTGAACGCGTGGACTCGGTCAGTCATGTGTATTCCCATTTTACTAACAGGTTTAGAACATTTTGTAAAAGTTAGCGTCATTCTCGCTCTTAACAGTCATGCATATCATGATATCGTCTTGAGAGAATAGGTAAGCAGGGAGCGATCTTAGCCGTGTGAGTGCGTCGCAGCGTTGATGCCATTCGCAGTGGGCGTGGGGAAGCAGCACTCGAATAGGAGCATAAAAAGGTGAGCTGAGTAACGGACCGACCCAGAGGCTCAGCTTTCCTTAACCTATGAGTGTTCGCTACTTATAGAGGCTCTATGCCTGCTAGAACAACTCCGGGCATGGTGCCTCTGACATATGTGGACGTCGCAATCCTAGACAGGAGCTACGTGGAGGGTGCTTAAAATGTCTGCTGGTGACCTTTGTTTATGTGGAAGTTCTAAATGCGGTGCAGTGAAACTAATTGTAAGTGGCCGACCTTTGGAGGACATAAGTTTCTTCGATCGCAGCATTATTACATGTTTTCATGCTCTGTGGAGCATGCCGCCCACAAATCTGACATCTACTGCTAGACATCGAAAAGCGACAACATGCATGACGGCGAGTGGATGGGGAGATCGTTAGTCAACTATGCGTGCAAAGACAGGCGATCTCTTTGAGTAATGTCAGAGCAGGAGTAAGTTGCAATAGAAGAAGAAGAAACTGATTCTTTGCTCGGTGAATAGAACTGAGCGGCTGGGCGGAAAATAGTGTAAGGAGTTAATTCGAGTAGAGAAGGCAATAGTGCATCACAGTCTGTCCGCGAACACACATGAGCTAGGTTTTGCTATTGTAGACTCTGCTGGCTTCGAACCAGCCTTGTTAGGTATATTTCCAAGGCACAACGCCATGCTGCCACATAGTCATCGGCAGTCAGAGATCACAAAACCACAGAGATGACTGTGCGATTTCCAGCAGAAAAGGTTGTATAGTTTCTCGAAACAGACACATAGGAACTGTTTGCAGTCGTTCACACAGTTTCAAAGGCTGAGTGAAGCAATGAACAAGTTTCAACCACAGTGCATTATCTTTTGTTACATGGCTTTCGCGAAAGGAGGTCATGCAAGGCACGGCTCCTTGAATGCATACATGATGCCATAAGCACCACGCAACAGGGCCTCCAAACATATGTGTGTGCGTTCTCGACATCTCCAAACATTCGAAAAAGTTGGTCACACAAGGCTTATTGAGAACCTGAACTGGTATGGCATCAATGGCGAAGTAAACCGATGGATCCACATCTTCCTATCTAACATAACTCGATCCGTGGTTGGCGATGGCACATCCTCCAATTATGTTACAGTTGTCTTTGGCATCCCACGCGGTTCTGTAATAGGCCCATGCCTGTTCTTATATTAAATAAACGGCATTGCAGACAGCCGAACATCGACAACACACCTATTTTCTGGCGATACCATGATCTGCATGGCTGTTAAGAGCGAGAATTACGCTAACCTTTACAAAATGATCTCAACCTGTTAGTAAAATGGGAATACACCTGGATGATGGAGTTCACCCTGATAAAAGGTGAGATCATCAGCATCACTCGCAGAAGAAAGCCACCAGACTATCCATATACAATGCATGATCATCAACTTAAACGTACGGATCACAGCAAATATCTGGGTGTCAAAATATCACAAGCCCTTCGCTGGGACAAACACATAAACAATATAACAGCAAAAGCCAAAAACACCTCGAACTTTCTCAGGCGAAATATCAATGTAAATAATCCTAATAAAAGCAAAGAGCGAGGCTATAATACCTTGTCAGACCATCTGTCAAGTTTAGTCAAACCATCTGAGACACATATACCAATGAACTGGCAAAGAAAATAGAATCTGTCCAACGACGTGCCTCTAGTTATATGCTAAATTGGTACTGACAGACATCCAGCGTCAGTGAAATGCTCATGGGTCTAAGCTGACAGCCTCTGGAAGAGAGACATGGAATCGCAAGATTCGCCTTGTTCTACACTGTCCACAACCATCTTGTCACAACTGCTATGGCACCATCCAGCTCCTACATGAAGAGAAACTACCCAGGCATACAACATTCCTATGTCATCATGTGACTATTATCGTCTTTCATTCTTCTCACATACAACTAGAGACTGGAACATCTTGCCAAAAAGCACTGTCTCGACAAAAACTATTGAGGCATTCAGAGGTGTGATCCAACGTTACTTTCACTATGGTTCCATCACAGCACTAGGTACCCCACTGGAATTTAGTGTCAGAGAGTTGTGTCCTTGCCCTGAGGAGCCTGAATCAATTAGCTTCTTTTATCGTTTTAACTACTTCCTGTACGATCGGTTAACCTCATGTGTGCCGAAGCGCATGTAAACCACACTCCAAAGCCAAATCTTCAATTTAATAAAATTAGTGCTTTCCTGGAAGAAAAAGACGAAGATTTCCGTCACAAGGTTCATTAGGCGGAAGCGCGGGGCAAGCACAGGTACAGCACGTGGTGGAACTCAGAGGCAAGTGCCGGGCTCAGAGTGCGCTCTTCTTCCACGGGAGGTAGATGGCGAAAAAGGTGTCCAAAAGTGGTCACAAGACTTCAGGGAAGGCGGGCATATGTAAATTCGTATGTGAAGATCACACAGTTCATGGGTTTTATTCCATGGGGAAAGTTATGTGCACAAATTATTAAGTGACACAGGGAGAGGCGACGAGTCCACAGACGCGGGAGGATAATTTGAGATGTTAATTGGGCTATGAAAAGTGGATGTCCAAAATGTGGAAGATTGAGCATTGGCGGCTGTGTTGTCATGTAAACACAGCAAGCAGTTGGTAGAAAGTTTCATGGCATCACAGCAGAGTGGGAACGAGAAGATCATTGCCTGGAGTGGCTGTCGAACTGTCAGTCCTAAATTTGATGGCGGATCAGCGCTTGGTGTTGCTTCGAGAAGTTATTGGTTTGATTGGAATCTATCAAGTCTCTGATTCCAGGTCCCATTCACGCCGTATCTAGGCTGATTTATATTACAGTTTATTATTGGTAATTTGGTAACCCATTTATACTCCTGGGTGGAGAGAGGCGACGACTGCCCATTCATGACCTGATTGCCTATGGTACCACAGTGGGGTGGGAAAACGAAGACTGTCGACTGGAATCTGTGTCGAACTGTCAGTGGTAAAGCTGACGATGGATCGCCTCTTTGCGCTGCTTCTGGCAGGATTGGCTCCTTTTATGCACGTTGGCTCTGCATCTCATTTTCTCTTGATGAATGGTTAGCATCTTAGAAGCACCCTCAGCCAATCAGAGGTTTGTGGCAGAAGAGTGTGAGCTCCAGCAGCAGCTAAGCGAGAGTGGCTAGCTGATCAATGCCATGGCCTAGTTTATGCTTCTTAGGGAAGGTAGGTTGCATTTGGCGACAGATTCTTCAGCCATCTTTTCAAAAATATTCTTAAAACTGCTATCCCTAAAAAGTGGTGACGTTCAGCTTCCCAATGGCATCAAACATTCCTGTTGGCATTGTGATGATAGGCGCTATATGAGGAAGAATTCGTACAAAGATAATATATACAACACCAAGCAGTCCACCCAGGCAATGACACTATGCGAATGTGTCCATGGCTTGACTTATCAGAACAACAGTCTAGTACAGGGATACTCCCAGTTGCCTGGCGTATGCGCAGCAGTAAATCGTCCCTTTAACATTTTCTCTGACTGCACCCTTGTATTGCCATCTACCGGGGTACCCGTAGCATGGCCCAATATGCGGCATTCACTTTCTCTGTGTCGGCTAGTTCATCCTGTTACCCGACCACACTGCCTCTGCTAGCCATCAACATCTATTTTGAGGGCGATACTTTGAAGGGTAACAGGGAAGTGGTGGGTCACAGGGATCTTAAAAAGGTGAGGACTGGTAGGGTGGCATGCCTTTTATTTTATGGCTTGTCGGCTCTGGTTTTAATGTATCTTTTTTGTTTTCATAGCGGCAACCATTTTAGACGTTATGCCTATTTATTAGTAATCGACCCTAATATAGTGTACTAGCTGGTCATCTCCATTAGTCTCAGAATACCCGAGACCCGAAGCTGAGCGGCCCCTGCACAGTGATAACATAATACAATTGTACTTAGTTGGGTTTTTTTAAAAACAATTATACATATTTACACGTTTTTAGCTTAGCGACATTCACCTATGTCAGACACACTTGCCGATGCATCACGGTGACTGAAAAAGAGAGGGTCTCCACATGATAGAATAGACACTATTAATCGAGTCTGCATCACGGATGTTTCCAGGATGTAGCTTTAGAAGTTGAAGGCTGAGGTGGTGTTGTCATTTGAGACCAATCGGACTGAAATGCAGCATATTCAGCAGAAGCAGAAGTAAGTGATCAAGGGCCGAGGACAGGGATAAAAGATGTTTGTGACAATCAGCTAGCAGTATCGGTGGAAACAGATGGTGATTAGGCACAACCGTGCAGGTTTCATCGGGAGTGGTGGTTTAACACACTCTCTCGACTATGGAAGTGAAGGTGAGCAGATTGTAGAGATGGCTGACTCGAATGTATGGGTCACCTTTTCCTAGTGTCTCTTCAGAGCAGGAGCGGATCAGGCAGTGTAGCTGGGTAGCACTGTTGCAGACAGTCGGGTGTAAGCTGGGCCAATATTTTATGAGGATACTGGAGATGTCTGGAGGTGAGATCATGGTAACGATTGATACTGATTCATTGTCCGATGGTGTGGAAGTACTTTGAAATACAGGAATACCCATATCCGCAGTTGCGTCTGTAATGGCGTTAGCTTCGATGGCAGTGGTTGCAGTGGCAGTGATATACAGGGTGGTGGTAATTTCTGTGTTGCTAGCTGTGGTGATGTATCTGGTGCCGTTCTTGACAGTAGTTGTAGTGGCGGTAATTGTTCCTGCAGTGGTTGCAGTGGTGGCAGTGCCCGTGGTGGTAGTGGTTACTGAAGTGATGATAGCTGATGCAGTTCGTTCTGGGTGATAACAGAAAGGAGGAGCCACAGTGGGATACAAGATAATTTCGGGTGATGAATCCGTGATGAATCCGGAGCAGAGGAAACTGCTTGAAACGAGGGTGAGATGGATGAAGAAGCAGCAATCGCTGGCAATGGAATAGGCATTCTTATGACAGGCGTGTAGATAAGAGGTGGCAGACGTCAGAATAAAGCGGAAATTCCTTCAGATGCTGAATTGGTCATAGCTGATGAAGCGATGACTAGTCTAGATGCAGATGATGAGGCACTGTCCGAGGATGACGTATCAGCTGGTGCGGTGGTAGTTGAAGGCAGCGAATCAGTAGATGTGACAGGAGTGGAAGTGGACACATGGACGACAGTCGCCATGCTCATGGCCAGAGAGAAGATGATGGTAGAGATGCCAACAGAAATGAAGCAAGTGACTTGGAAATAGGTTGGTTGGCTTGGCAGACCAGAAGTTGTAATCGATGGACCATTTTACATAGTTCTTTTAATGGTGAAACCTTCTCTATCAGAACGAAACAAATGCAAGGATCACAAGACATGTCAGAGCAGTCAAAAAGATGATGGGGAATATCGGAGCCTAGAACGGGATGTGTCTGTGTGGAACAGTCTGATGAGGCATGATAAGATATTGTGACGTCACAATTATTTGCTCCAGGGCTGGGGTTGTCGGCAACAGGGTTTTCAGGCACTGGTTAGGCAAGCTGAGAAATATGGCAAACCGAGGGACTCGGCTTTCCCGGTTCTAATGAGATTTCTTACTAAAAGCAGCTGACGACCAAGCCAACGCAGTGCAGATCAAGGTGTCGGAGGACAGACGCCGATGACGGAGCTTCGACCACGGGCTAAACTGGGAAAATGGCAGAAACGTGGGGCACCTAACGAGTCTTCGATCACAGCGTTGATTCAATTCGGTGTATGCTACCCGAAGCACCGCAGGCGTCACCCACTTAGAGAAGCAGTACTGATGAGTATCTGAAAAGCAATGTCGCTATAACGTGTATCTTCATGTTGAATGGAGTGTGAGATCATCGTCAGTAAGTTATGTCTAAGACGGGCGATCTCTGTTTTAGCATTCCTTAATGCATAAGACGGAATGGCTGCTAAAGCGTGTGAGAAATGATAAATGATGCTTAAGGAAATATATCTAGGAATCTGTACAGAATAGAGAACTGGATTAGTGTAGACCTTTAAGATTGGACATACACAATTCAAGTCCTAGAAGCATGATAGAAAGAGATACTCAACAACTACAGATCAGGTTCAAACCTAACATTCCTATCCAAACTGACTGAAAAGGTTGTCGTAGTACGTCTATCTGAGCATATGCAACAGTATAAACTAGCTGAGAAATTCCAATCCGCTTATAGAGAGCCCCATGGAACAGAAACAGTATTAGTTAGAGTTCAGAACGATATTCTCAGATCACTGGACAATCATAATGCAAGTTTGTTGGTATTACTAGATCTATCAGCTGCGTTTGATACGATTGATCACGAGATACTATGTGAGCACATGAACAATAACATTGGTATTAGCAGTACAGCCCTGTCATGGATACGATCATACCTCTCAGACAGATATCAGGCAGTGTGCATCGCTAAATCGCGAAGCTCTAATATCTTATTAAAATACGGTGTGCCACAAAGGTCCGTACTCGGTCCGAGATTTTTTCCAGTGTACTCTGCCCCAATTGCAAACATAGCTAGACGACATGACCGTAATGTGCATATGTATGCTGATGATACTCATATCATATACTAATACTGTATATGTCATTCAATCCTAACGTGCCTACACAGGAAGATTCGGTTCTTCAAAAGATCAGGGAATGGGTCTCTGATATTCGTCTGTGGATGACCAGGAAGAAGTCAAATCTTAACCCAGGTAAAACAGAGTTCCTGGTAATGTCAACAAACCAACAACATAGTAAACTCGCCACCACGGAAGTTCAACTAGTAGACAGTAATATCACGGCAATTGCGTCCGCCAGAAACCTAGGTGTTATTATTGACCAGGCTATGGACATGAATGCACATATACGATCCGTGTGTGAATCTGCATATTTCCATCCCCCAACATCAACTCCATCAGAAATGTGTTAACACACCAAAGCACAGAGACACTACTATATGCATTCATCACGTCACGATTAGACAATGGAAATAGTCTTCTTTCCGGTATTACAGAACAGTCTCTGAATAACCTGCAGGGTCTTCAAAATTATGCGGCTCGCATTATCATGAAGGTAAAGGAAGGGGGCACATATAACCCCAATTCTAAAACATCTCCACTGGTTGCCAGTCTGACAGAGAATAGAGTTTAAGCTTCTCCTCCACATACTTCGGTCTAGAGACCACCAATTGCTCTGCGTCCCACGATCAAACTTGCGCTCCTGTGGAGATAGAGCATTCAGTGTTGTTGCCCCTAAACTATGGAATAAACTGCCTCTTGCTATAAGAGTATGCAAATTAATAGAACATTTCAAGAAAACACTTAAGTCTCACCTATTCACAAGCGCCTATGAAAATTAGTTCATCGCGATATGGCGCTATATAAATGCTGTATTGTTATTAGTATTATTATGTTTTACGATCTGAAGTTGCTTTAATGCATATGAGATCTGTATATTGGTCGTATTCAAAACTGGCAGCATTTTAACATATTTATGTTCGTAGGCCATAATGGGCCTGTAATGTCAGCTGGCGCCACTGTAAGCACATGTACGCATAGATTATCGATCATAAATCCATTCCACTCTAATGAAGTTATGGTAATCTTGAGAGAACTGCACATTACTGCATATATGTTTCGCTGTAGCTACTAGCATCATTACCCATGGCTAGTACTCCCATAATATCATTCTGGTAATGGGCTATGTGGAGGCAGTGATATGCAACATCCGGGTAGTGATTTTGCATTCGTCAACCTTAAGAAACGTACTTGCCACTGTAAGTCTCTTCCCATGGACTATGGTCACAGAAACTATGGCTAACAATATCAAAACTTTACACAAATGCATTATCCGATCTCAGAGGCTGAACAATAACACACAATATTAACTAGATGCAAATTATGGACTATTAATAGTTGAGTATCGGGCGATGTTATTCCACCTAAATATGTTGAATACGATAACTAATTTCTAGGTATGCACAAATTGGACAACAATGCTGACTAGATTCTACAATGACGTAAACTGATGGTTCTGACTATCTAACGAGCCGTGAGCGAGATATGATGGTTGATGACTGCTGTTATATAGTAATGGAGTTGTGTATCAGTCATCGGAAAATCCACCACACCAATACATGAGTGTTTCCTATGTCTACTGAAATAATTGGGTCCATGCCTGCATTTCCGCAAATTGTGACCCGAACTTGGAGCTCTGCCAAAAATATGTCCTAACCTATCAAGTAGTAGGGTCGGGATTGCAATGATACCACCTCCCTCAACTGGCCACCGTTCGGCGATCTGTGGCCCCCACCGCCCTCTAAATCCCTGGTCATAGGGTTGTTGAGACATGTGGTTGGTGTATGTCTCTAGATGGAGGCCCCAGGGTTGTTGAGACAAGTGGTTGGTGTATGCCTCTAGATGGAGGTCCCCAGGGATTGAGAGGGCGGTGGGGGCCACCACGGATCGCCGAACGGCTGCCAGTTGAGGGAGGTAGTATCATTTTAATACCCAGACTACGACTACCACACATAATAGGATTTGAACGCCCATTTAGAGACAAGCATCCACAGTGATATACACTACTGATCGCCTTGTGATCAACCACACATAATAGGGCCTGAACGTCCATTTAGAGACAAGCATCCACAGTGATATACACCAATGACCGCCTTGTGATCAACCACACATAATAGGGTCTGAACGCCCATTTAGAGACAAGCATCCACAGTGGTATACATCACTGATTGCCTTGTGATCAACCACACATAATAGGGTCTGAACGCCCATTTAGAGACAATCATCCACAGTGATATGCACCACTGATCGCCTTGTGATCAGCCATACATAATAGGGTCTGAACGCCCATTTAGAGACAAGCATCCACAGTGATATACACCACTGATCACTTTGTGATCAGCCACACATAATAGGGTCTGAACGCCCATTTAGAGACAAGCATCCACAGTGATATACACCACTGATCGCCTTGTGATCAACCACACATAATAGGGTCTGGACGCCCATTTAGAGACAAGCATTCACAGTGATATACACTACTGATCGCCTTGTGATCAACCACACATAATAGGGTCTGAACGCCCATTTAGAGGCAGGCATCCACAGTGATATACACCATGATTACTGTTGCACAGCTTCGTGCTATTGCAAAGCAATTCGCCAACCCCCGAGCAATGAAGACGGGAAGATTCCCAGTGCATACCAAAGATGATCCTTGGAATCCCCTCTTGAAAGCGCAGCGGATACGTGAGCTTCATCAGTTGGACGAGGAGGTGACTGCTATTTTGTGAGTCAAGACTGTAGTGAGGCGGAGGGCGGACCATCCACTGGAGCGCTTACCACTCCTACGCAGGATCACTAACCGAGTGATGAGGGGGCCGAGGTCTGAACCCTTAGCCCAGAGCATGAGGCGAGAAGGCGAAAGGGAGACAGAGGATAGAGGCCACCGGTCAGTACGCTGGACATTCTTCAGAGGTCTAGAAGGAGACCTCACAGGTCGGATCATGCAAAAGATCCAGCAGACTGTCCAGAACGCCTTCTCCCTCCACTACACCCATACCTATCGCATCCGTCACATCGAAGACGGTAGGGTGATGCTCTTCCACAAGAATGCTCTAGGGAGCCCGTGGCTGAACACGATAGGAGCAGCTCAGGAGTGGGTGGCAGCAAGAGAGCAAGCCCACCTCGACACAGACAATACCAATCCACCAAACACCAAGTGGGCTTTCGTTCGATCAATCAACGTTGATGTCAGGGCTGTCATAGACCGCCAACCTATGCTTGGGAAGACCCCCTCCCAGACTGGCTATGACAGAAGAAGAGTATGACTGCCCTCGATACCTACAGGGACAACATGTGTGTCTCTGGGGATCTCTAGCAGTCCACCAAGGAGTGAGAGCTGATGGAAGTACAGCTCATGCACAAGAGCTTGCCACACAGTTCTACGGCATGACAGCGACAATACCTGATGTCCCCAAGACCTCCCTGGATCAGCTGGACAAGGTAGAGTTCTTCGCCAAGATCGGGATTCGTGTGTATGAACCAACTGAAGAGGGCACCTGGCACTTGATCAGGCAAGCGGCCCACTAACGTGACACCATGACCATCGGAGTGTGGGACCACCACGCCTTCTACATCGAGAACATATCCAAGCTGGCACATACACTAGTCTGCAGTCACTGTCAGCAGAGGTTTACACAGGCATGCCATCTTCAACGCCACGTTGATCACTCTACAGGCGGCAAAACAACAACCGTATGTCCTGGCAAGAAGGTTGAGGTGCCACAATCTGCGTATGAGAAAGCCTTCTGTCCACCCCAGCCATCCAGTTCTGCGGCTACTCATTGGATCGAGTATGAGTCGAGAAACAGAGGCGTACACATACACCATGTAGAGTGTGGGCACGGTGGAGAGCGTTGGAGTGAGGGTGCTACCGTAGATGATCCGATCACCAACACCGTTTACCAGTTTCATGGCTGTCACTGACACAGGTGTCCACAACACCAGCGAGGTGAGGATGCTGAACAAAGATACCACAAGACAGTCCTGAGAGAGGAGAAACTGAGAGTGTCTGGATGCACGCTTGTGGTACAGTGGGAGCGCTGTATAAACGCTATCCAAGCGTCCCTAAACGAGTTCGGACAGTCCCATACCCACACTTCATCGTTTACGACTTCGAAGCACTCCTAGATGGTATCAAGACTCATCCTACGGAGACTCTCACGATCGAGAGTACTCACATACCTATCTCTGTGTCAGTTGGCTGCTCCTTTGTGGGCGCCACGAGTGAGCCCACTAACCTCTGCAATCCTGACCGCAAAGAACTGATCAGAGAGTTCATGCTGGTGATCCAATGGCGAGCAACTCTAATCCGGTCAAGGGTTAGGGCACAGTACATACCGACATACCTGGACAAGCTCCCAAAGCGACGGCAGCGACTGATCAACGAGTGGTGTGACCAAGTGCCTGTACTGGAGTTCAACTCTGGGCGGTATGACCTGAACCTCATCAAGAAGTACTTTGTCGATGAGCTGACTGACAGTACAGGTACAGTGAAAGTCACCAAAGCTACGGTTTCTCGATGTGCTGAACTACCGTGGCCCAGGAGTCTCGTATGGGGTATGGGTCAGAGCTTACGGGTGTACACAGCAGAAGAGCTGGCTCCCGTATGAATCGTTTGACACACATGAGAAGATCAACTATCCAGGGCTTCCTGACTACTCAGCATGGACATCTAAGCTCAAGGGTGGCTACCTCTTGACGCAAACAGAGGGGGAACCACGCAAACAGACATTCAGCGAGCAAGGAATGCAGACATTCGCTGACAGGCTGCGATACTACAACAACCTGGACGTCAGTTCATTCATCGAAGCCCTAGAGCGGATGCGGGAGTTCTACACAGAATGAGAAATAGACATCCTCAAAGACGCGGTGTCTCTCCTTGGTGTGTCACTGCAGTACCTCCTACGTGGAACCGCTCAGCAGATGCCGGATGTTAGCCTCTACTCTCTGGGCAAGGAAGATGCTGAAGGATGCAGTTGTTGGAGGGCCCAGCATCGTGTTCACCAGATACCACGAGGCAGGTGTGAAATGCATCCGCCAGAGTGAGCGGGTCTGCCAACATCTACTCAGCAAATGCTCTGTACCTGTCAACGATGGCCAAAGAGATGCCCTGTGGTAAGGAGACAGTGCGCCGTTGGTCCTGTGCCAGTGGTGTAGCCAGCTTTAAGGAGGAGCTCCTAGCAGACCACTGGTTTGGATTTGCTGAGGTGGATATTGATGTCCCTAAGGCTCTGTGGGCAAAGTTCGAGGATATGTCCCCGCTCTTCTATAACCGCGAGATCCCAGTAGAGGCTGTCTCTTCTGAGGTGCAGGCATATATATAGTGTACAGGGCGGAAGCGACCCACCACACAGAAGCTGGTCGGCGCCCTCTCTGGCAAGAAGCGGCTGCTGTACGCATCAACACTCAAGTGGTATATAACCCATGGCCTGGAGATCACCGCTGTATACTGCACCATAGACTATGAGGCCAAGCACTCATTCGAGTGGATTGTGGAGAATGTTATGGAGGACCACCGCTCGGGAGATGTAGATAAGAGCAAAGCGCTCTTGGCAGATCTCTTCAAACTCCTCGGCAACAGTGCCTACGGGAAGCTCATCGAGGCCCTAGAACGCCATAGCAACACCAGCTTCACGAAGGATGAATGCGTGGTAGACAAGGCCCTGCGTAGTGCATGGTTAAAAGATTCTCGAGGAGATCGGTGAGTCATACGAGCTCCTGAGTCACAAGCTGAGAATTACTATGCGAAGGCCCTTTCAGGTGGGGATAGCCGTTTCTGAGCTCGTGAAGCTGCGAATGCTGGAGTTCTACTATGACTTCCTCGATCGCTACGTAGCTCATGACAGCTTTGAGTACCTGCAGATGGACACTGACTCCGCGTATATCGCTATGGCAGGCTCCAACCTCGACGACGTCATTCATCCCCAGATGCGAGCAGAGTATGGGGATCATAAGCGGGACTTGCTAGCTTGGGACAAATGGTCTGGACGTACTCCGGGACTGTTCAAGCTCGAGTTCGAAGGCTCTCGTGGCATCGCTCTCTGCTCCAAATGCTACTACGTGAAGAGTGCAGCAGCAAGTAAGTGCTCGGCTAAGGGAATCGTCAAAGCGGCAGAATGAGGTCTCTTGGCAGAGGTTCTACATTGCCTTACATGGCGGGGTGGACAGAGCAAAAATACCTAGGCCTATGCATGCGCAACCAGGGTATGGTGACGTATGCACAGCACAACAAAAAACAACTCTCTGCTTACTATAATAAGCACCATGTGCTGCCAGATGGGGTCTATACCGAGCCCATCGAGTATCACGTTTGCACCCTAGGGGGTGGTAGCTGTGTGTCTTCAGCGACTAGCTGAAGGTCTTCTACGACAAATGGTCGCCTAGGCACTCTGTGCTGGCGTGCCAGGTAGTACAGTGTAGACCGCTCCTCCGCCTCCACATACCTGTCAAGCCTGTGAACCTCTATCGACCAGTTAGGATCTGATGCACGCCGTCGACCACCTTCCAGCTCACCAGGCTCATACAGGAACCGAACCAAATCATCAGGTGGTAGGCACTCCTCTCCCTTGTTCGGGCCTCTAGAGCTGTGACCAGCAGCGTGTCTGATAGCCTCTACCAGCTTCTTCCCGATTAGCCTAGTAACCTCGGCATTGGATTTCTCCACCACAGCAGGCAGCCCTCTCACCCATACTCTAGACCGTTCACTCGGCGCGGCCATTTCCTGGGCGTATTGGTGTGGGAACAGTCTCTCTGCCAGTGTCCGATTCCACCACTCAACAATAGCCTGGGCACGGTGATACCCTACCTCGCATCGCCTAACTGCCACACCGTGTTTCTGCATGAGGGCTGCAGTCTCTCCTCTGAACTCCTTACCGTCATCCACCTGCAACAATTCCGGCCACAGGAGGGGATTTTCCGAAGTCTCGTAGACACCCTGGAATGCCTGGCCCACCTGGCCAGCTGACTTGTCTGTGAGCGGTACTGCCACCTTGTACCTGCTGGCGACATCGACGATGGTGAGGGCATACTTGTAGGTCTGACGTGTGGAAGGAATAGAACATCTGCCTGGTGAATTCTGTTCGGGACAGTTCCTCAAATGGGCATTCCTGATGTGCCGTGGACGAGGTCTGTATATTTGCTACATCGTCTGGCTAACTGTCTCCAATGTGAAGTTGCGGCCTTTGTGACGTGCAGCTTCGAGTAGTAGATGGGGCGCATGGTAATATCAACCAGGCTGATAGTAGAGTTCCTCAAGAAAGACGCTTGATTTCATCACTGACGTCCACTCACATCCCGTCACGCACAGCCTGTGTGATTTTATCACTGACGTCCACTCCCGTCCTGTCACGCATGGTCTGGGCGAACTCTAAACAGATGAAGAGATGGCCTTCATTCATTCGACTATCACTGAAACCTCCTCAAACACCTCCGTACACATCGATTAACCCTCGGAAGATAAGTATCTTGACAAGGTCGTACACAGATGCCATACTTATATAGCATGGCTTAAATGTGCAGCGGCCCAGTTGGCTGCGAGTGCTATGACAATGTACGGTAGCCAAGGGCCTGTGACACCAAAGAACGTACCTACTCCTGAGGCGATGGCCGGTATGGCTTCAGAACTCTTCTCCACACCATGGAGAGCATTGTTGGCGATCTTGCGGACTGTCTCGCCAGCCTTTGTTGTGAACAAAGCGATCAGAGCCCCAACTGCTGCCTGCGGCCCATAGAACCTTTTACATAAGTGCGATAGATTCCTTTCGCTCTGTGTACCAGCTTGCGGGATTCAAGCTCTACATCATCATACTCACCTGCAGTCTCCGCTACATCGTAGTCGTCTGCATCATAATCATCCTCATCATAGTCCTCCTCATAGTCCTCATCATCTATATCCTCGCCTGGATCTTCATAAGCCTCTGGTTCATATATATCCGTCGCTGGGGCAGCTATATAGTAGCTTTAAACTGTAGTCTATAGCATGGCCTCCACAATCTTGAATGCGGGCGTGTTTGCCTTTGCGAACTGGGGACTCAGCTTCGCCGACAAGAAGGTGGCAGAGGTCGAGCGTGAGCATCATAACCAGGCAATGCAGAAGCTGTCTAAGGAGAAGTTTGAGTACAACAAAGCACTCGAGCATATGCGCCAGAGGGAGGCACGCCGACGACAACTCCGAGCTCAGGCCAACAAGAGCCTAAAAGAGGCAGATGAGAGTCTCGATGAGTACTACTAGGCTGTAAAGATATCTGAGCCAACGCTCGACTATGAAGCATCGACAGGTCAGAAGACAGTAGAGCTTATAGTAGTGGTGGCAGCTGCAGCGGTGATGACAGGAGTCGTGCCTTACACACGCTCAAGCTGAATATATGATGTGTTCAACATGCATACCTTAGCATAGCCAAAGTAAAGTACCGTCACACCTGATGGGCGAGTCCCAGCTATAAGGTTTCCGATGTTGAAGCTGAGCCGCTTGGACTGATTAGGAGGGATGTTCCTGCCCCTAAGGTGGTGACGGCCCTAGAGTGCCGACTCGAGGTCATCGCTTCCACTGGTTAGTCGCAGAAGTGCACATGACTTAGTTTTCTGTCTGTAGAGTTGGCAGTCACCCAGCTTGCGTACCTCACCAAGTACATTGGTCCCAGCAACCACAAGCTTGAAGTCGTCTAGCTTATCCACCTGCTGGATGGCTCCTCCCTTCTGAACCAGGACAGCAACAGCAACACAGTCCGATGCACAACGATGCAATGTCAGCTCTACCCATTGGCTAGCTGTGGCTTGGACCTGCTTGTGTTCTCACTCCACATGCACGATCCACTGTTTGGAACCTGTTTGCTTCAGTTCCTGGTCATTCTCGTGATGCCAGACATGAAGTCTTGGATCATTCATTGTCGCATCAGCGAGCTGCTCAGTGTACACGCGGAGGAACAGGCTATCCTGCATGGCAGCCAGATTCACATGTGTGTTCTCGAGGAGGGTTAAGAGTGGAACTGCCACAGGCTTCTCGACACCTGCCTGTAGTTCGAATTCCATGAACCCCTCATTGCACCCCACAGCGTAGTACCCATTTCCCTTCGCATAGATGGTTGGTACACGTGCCAGTGGACCTAGAACTCGGTACGCATCGTTCACATAGGTGGTGTCCATGGTGCTGTTGCTCTGCACGATCTCCCACCTGTTCAGAACCTGCGGGAGCTCTACCGTCTGTTCTATTGTGCTCTGAAGCTTGAACTCGAGTGTCATGCTCTTGATCTCGTGGATTTGTGCCGAGATTGCAAAGTCGATGTACTGCCCAGCAGCGGACAATGGGTTCTCATCATGTATACTGGGTCGAATGACCATCAGGCAGTCCTTCCGAGGATCAGCGTGGTGTGATGTCGCGGGTTCAATGGCCCCATCTGGATGTTGCACATACTGCAGCATGTTTAAGGTCTGGGTATATTGAGGGTGTAAACGGCTGCCATGTTTGGTAAAGTTCTCCAGCAGATTGTCTATAGGCAGCGGGACAATTCGGCACAACAGTCAGCACGACAGCAGCGGTGTGTACTGTCCCACTGTGACAGGGTCCGAGGACTGCTTCGTGGCATCAACATTATCCATGAGCGAGCCAAGGTTACACCTGTGTCTGATCCGGAGATACTGGCCGCCATAGAGGAAGGAGCACCAGCTCGTAATACAAAAGAACTCCTGACTCGGATACTCTACCGGAAGTTTGACAACACCCAGGGCAGGGCACTCAACCTACCTGTGGCCCAAACCAACAGTCCTGTTTTTCTAGCTCTCCAAAGGGCAAGGGTCGATCCCAAAGATCTACTAACGGTCGGAGAGTGGCCTGCCATATTTAGCCTCCATAGCCAGGAAGAGCAAGATATGCTGGATAGCCTCCAGTCTGGTGCAAATAACTGCTTCAGGGAGGAGGTAAGTGCCACTGTAGCAGAGAGCCACGACACTGGTCATGCAGAAGGTACTCAGGAGGGGTTCACTGTTGGCCGCAAGGAGGCTATTGAGCACATCTTCAACGAAAGAAGGCAAAGGAGATTGGCAAGTGATCTGCCAGCATTTCTGGAATTCCCAGATAACTACCAGGATTACATCATCAACTCCACTTGCAAGCACGATGCTAGTCGCGCATGGAAAAAGTGTGTCTTCGTGAGAAGTTCCAGAAGAAGAGAGTCCTAGACTCTGACCCTCAGTGGATAGAGTTTCAGCAACAGGTTTCTGACGAAGTTCCCCAAGTTTCTGATGAAGTTCCTCAAGCTTCTGATGAAGTTCCTCAAGCATCTGACGAAGTAGTAGAGACTGCGGACGAAGTAGCAGAGACTGCGCAGCCTTCTGATGAATGAAAAAGGTTGTGGCCAACAGTCTGTCAGCTATGACGCACAGAACAGGCTAGTTTCCTGGCTGGATTCAGCTTGTAGGTGAAGGTCTGCGCCTTTTCCAGAGATGGCTTGAAGTGTGACAGCTCACCTGTCTTCTTGTTGCTGAAGATGATGCGGTACAGCTCAGCTGCCCTCTGTACACCTGCGATAAAGTCCCCTTTGGTCTCCTTGAGGGTTAGGCTGTCGTATATGGTCTCGAGCAGGGCACGTCCACACTTGGAGCAGAAGTATAGCAACCGGGCATTGTGGCGGATGTCCGGTGAGATCTCGTGGGTGTACATCTGAAAGAGGATGAGGACAGTTATCTTTGTGTGCCGGATGCGCCTAGTGATGTTGCTGAGGTAGGTGACTGTCTTCTGGTCCATTTCAGTGTCATCGATAACTAGAACAAGTCGATCTGTCAGTCGGGCTGCCAGCAGCTTCTCCATCAGTGCGTGCAGGTTCGGCGTATTGGTCATTGGGCCATTGTACCATTAATCATTACTGTCAACTGCCTCAGCTGCGGAGTCAGACACCAGAAGGATGTATTGAGAGTGTAGATGTTCGGCCAGGAGAGCCCGCAGCAAGATGTTTTCCCATGTCCTGATGGGGCAATGATCAGCACCACCTGGCCAGCATCGGCCGCCCTACTACCGAATGGTACAGACATGGTGCGGAGGATGTATTGAGAGTGTAGATGTTCGGCCAGGAGAGCGTGCAGCAAGATGTTTTCCCCATGTCCTGATGGGGCAATGATCAGCACCACCTGGCCAGCATCGGCCGGCCTACAGTCGAATGGTACAGACATGCATGCGGAGGATGGTTATCACTTGGTCGGCGGTAGCCTCGTCTATATCTGGGAGGTTAAACGGCAGTACATCCTGCACCAGCTCTTTCGCCTGCAGAGCAGGGAATCCTGCACCTCCGGCGGATACGAAGGATGCGATGGAGGCGTCAAGCATGAAATCCCAGCAGCAGCTGAGAAGATAGTGTAGAGGGCCTGTGTCAGCACCCACAGTGTCTAGTACATCCAGTATCTGTATGACACATGCACGGGAAGCAATAACTAGCCTGTGGTCTTAAACAGCAAACCAAAGAACCCTGACTTTTCACTTCTGATAGCTGGAGGCTGGCGGTAGCACCTTTTTTGCCATCAACAGTGATATTGCTCAGGGTGATGGTGCCTACCCTGAGATTCTCTCCATCCTGTTGGAATGAGCTCCGTGGTTTCAGGAGATCCTTAACCAGGTCATGTGCATAAGACTCAGCCATAATATTGATGGCACCAGCCTCATCGACTCCGAGCATACCTCGCATCGTTGCCCTGTCGTTGATACCAATCCCCTTGTATACAGTCTTGGCCTTGTTAATGGCCAATTGTCCTACCATATCAGTGTTCCCTATGAGATCTCGGGCTGGGATGGTACTTCGGATCTCCCGCGGGTCTCCCTTCTCATCGAAGTCTAGGAAGGAGATAGGGGCAACAGTGTCCTCTGAACCGAGGCGTTCAGAAATAGCAAAGCCCAAGTGAGCAAGATCGCCTAGCTCTTTGCTTTCTAAGTCTGTGAGTGACAGAGTCATAGTGCTATATACACGGCTTAAACCTACTAGTCATACCCCCAGTGAAATAGTTGGGCACAGGAGGACCACGCAGTCGACCAAAGGGAATAGCTAGCAGTGCTCATGGTACTGGCCCTCTCTGCAGGGGCAGGCCTTGTGGGTGGTCCACCATTCCCGGGCATTGGCAATCCTCAGTCTGCATGCTCGACTATGGGCTACACACCGCCCTCTGGCACGCCATGCCACATATGCTGCAGGGGTCTCGTGATCCATCTCTCACTATTCATTGTGGTTAAACGTAGGCGACGATGATCTCAGCCATTGCACTCGTTTCCAGCCCTAGAACCGCGGTCTCCATTAGTGTAACACGGTCACCAATGATCTTTGCCGCAACAGTGTAGGAGGCACCACTGAGGGCGATCTTTGGGATGGGGTGAGTTATTCCGAGACAGTGCCCGGCCACCCCACTCACCACTGTAGCTAGGACAGCCGCAGTGGCGGCAGGAAGAAGCGCATTTCCACCTGTCATCTTCACCACGGCCACATTCGCCGCCACGTTGCTGGTGACATGGACTGCCAGCGGTTTTGCTTTGGTCAGTAACGTCTGTGTCTTGGTTTGCAGCAGCTTCTCCACCTTCTGAAGACTCGCCTGGCTCTCAGGCGGTTGCTTCACAATCGGTACAGTTGACGTCATTGTTTAAGCCCTGAGTATACAACGCTGTTAAATGTCTGCGTTCCCCGTCGAGAGAGCTAATGGGCGGGAGTATCGTCGAGCAGCTCCTGCAAGCTAAAGGTTTCTACAAGGATCGGGCGTATCTGTCAGATGTGTTCCAGCAGTTGCAGACCTCCATGTCCTCACCTGACTCAGATCTGAACAAGGCTCTGCGATACCACAAGCTGGAAAAAGGATGCGCTGTGGAACCATCCAGCCCTTGGATGTACATGTTGGCAGCATGTATACGGGATGTAGGGCAGGCCAAGCTGGTTCACTGTCTCACCGTGGTCCCCACTGCTACTGTGGAGAGTCAGGATAGTCTTATAGCTGATTTGCTAGCGGCGGAGTAGGCTGATCCCGCGTGCCACGATAGCTAGGCCTCGTAGAGCTACAACGGGAAGCGGTGTCATGTCGACTGGCTGCAGTGTCGGGGTCGGAGCTGCGATGGGAAGCGTCGTGTCGACTGTCTGCAGTGTCAGGGTTGGAACGACTGTATGGACTGTACTACGTGTAGGTGCGTTGATATCAGTGTTGAAGCCGAAGTGGACACCGGGGGAACTCCCTTCGACTATCATGTTGTTATAGCCCCTGACTTGGAGGTCCTCGATGTTCACGATCATGTTGCTCGGAATCAACCGTAGGTGTGGTGAAATGACAAAGTCAAGTTTGTGACCGGCCTTCTGCAACCCCTGCTGGAACTTAGCAATAAGACTGCTGGGATCTGCCACAATGGTCATATCTTCAACGAGACTGATGAACATGGACTAGACCTCTGCTCCGCTGACACCATCTATGGAATGACGCAGCTTGGTCTGTGCTGTAAGGAGGCAGTAGCACAGTACTTCCAGGGAATGGTTGATCTGAACGATCACTGCCGGTGAGAGGCCTGAGGTGGTGTGTGGGACAAAGTACGTCCACACATCTGGATAGTCTGCCGCAAGCCAGTGATGTGCATATTTTGCACCAGCACTCCAGGGTCGAAGTCTGGATTGAATGAGAATGTCGCTGTCTTCCGGCGGCCTACTCGTCAGGATGTTCGATAGGGGAATCCTGAGTAGTCACATCTCAAATCACCATACATAACCCCTAGGCCACTGTTATCACCACCATGCCACGATAGTCTGGGTGAGTGCTGAACTCTCTCTGTAGTCTGCTGGCCACTGAGACGCTATGACTGTTGAGCTGTGGGTCGAAGTCGTTTGTATCAGGGAGGCTTGCACCCAGCTCATGGAGGATTAGTCACACCGTGAAGTACACGTGGAATCTGAGACAGCTGGCGATGAGCACAGCTTCAGGAGTATCAGAATAGGAGTACAGGCAGCACACTATTTGTAGTCGTATTGACTCCAGAGACCGGCGAGGTGACCTCGCCGTAACATTTCGTTTTTTAGCTCCTCCATATCAACCCGCCCACTGCAGCCTTTGAGGTATTGCTGTCGCACGTTAGGTTTCTCCGTGCAGTACAGGGCTTGGACCTTTAATATATGGTGGTACTCTTCATCAGTGACCTGGCCATCCTCGAGAGCTTTGCTGACAGACTCGTCGATACTCAGTAGCATACTCTGTGCCAGTGTCACATACTTAGCATGCTTCTCCAGCCTCCTTGTGATCTGCTGCTGCCCCACCCCCAGGCCCGTGGCCAAGACAGTGGTAGCTAGTGTCACGCCACCCAGCGGGATGGTGACGAGGGCACCCACCCATGTAGCGAGAGTGGCCACAGCTGCCATACCAGCACTGGCTCCAATCACACCTGCAGCAGTGGTTGTACGTGCGAGGACGTTGTATACCATCTTATATCGCCTGCGCGTTCTGCTGTACTTTTCTGCCTCATGAACGAGATTCTGCCTTATGGTATCCATCTACTGGAGTCGCCAGCCATGGATGGTACCGCCCTCGTCAGCAGTTAAGGAGGGGTATAGTTCTGGTTGCTTCCGCCACTCTGATTTTGCCAAAGTATATCTGGAGGCTTAAACAGGCATCACCTGCAGAATCTGCTCATGAGTCATACAAGGGTTCATTTTTGAGAGCCTGGCAAACCATACCAGCTTGCGGATGGTGAGACAGACGTCTCTTAGACAGCGGTCATCCAGCACTATGACGGGTGCCAGTAGCTTTCTGAGACATGACATCTGGAACTTCACCGTATCACCAAGTTAGTAGGTTAGTAGGTCTGCCACTGAATGCCTTTCCCGGTCTTACACTGCTGCGCCATCTCCTCTTCCCACTGTGTGACCTCTGGCTCATCCTCGTCTGGGAAGACACCTGGCACATCCTCGTCTGTGAAGACATCTGGCTCATCATCGTATGTAAAGACATCTGGCTCATCGCCGTCTGTCAAGACTCCTGCATCCCGCTTACTCTTCTTCAGGAGGTCCTGCCAGTATTTGGAAGCTTCACTGTTCCTTCACCTCCTTGCAATGCTCATGTTCTGTTGACCCCAGCTCTCCCGCTGTAGTCACTCTCCTTCTTGTTGCAGTGCGAGCATCTGTTTGTTTTGTGCAGGGGTCATGAAGGGGCAACCCTCTGTCATCATCTCGGCAAAGGTCAGATAATGCTGGTATTATGTTGTCGTCAGGTCACTGAGTATTAAGAGTGTAAACTCTAAATGGGCGTCAGATATCCCATCCGTGCTGGCATAGATGTTAATAGAGGGGCTGTCAAACGGGTGATTTACAGGTGTGAACAGGCTAGGACTGATAGCTTTCCATAGATTGCTGTTGGCACCTGAAAGATACTCTATCACGTCCCGGCCGATTTCTACCAGTGAGCTGCTGTGTGCACTGCCGGAGGTTGATGTAGCACATTGGCGTGTATGTATGTTGTTCCCCGCTGGGGCACCTCGAAGAGGACCCATTCTACACCATACTGTACCACCCATCTCCCATCTAGAGAGGGTGAGATTACGTTCTCACCACCGGAGAGCAGCAGTCGGACAATCGGCATGGTTATATGTCTTCTTTAAACCCGTCCAATAGCGTGCTATGGAACCAATATTTGCTCACTCGACTGGTCATGCTGACCTGGCAGATGTGTATTAAGTTGATGCTGCCAAGGTAGAAGAGAGCGTGGCAAGTCATACCCCCTACAGTACGAAGCAAGCTCAAAGGCATTCTCCCTCCACCCCATTGGTGGTGACGGGGTGGAGCTGCTCACAGACCTCAAGGATGTGACGAAGGGGCGCCTTGGTCACAACATAGATGGCCACAAGATCGTGTTTCGGTACGATTTCCCGAAAAGGAAGTACATCCTCGAGCCATTGATTGAGCTCTCGGATACAGAGGTGGCAGACATCAACACCCTAAATAGCGAGCTCAGCTTTCATCTTGGCAACTCCTATTCGAATGGTGCCCCGCCAATGGCCCGTGATGGCCTGCTATTGACCATGGCAGAAAACCTGCAGTTCATATTTGAGAAGAATGAAGTGTGGTACTGCGCTGGACCTGGGGGTGACAGGCAAACATGGTTGGCCCTATATAGGCCACCCGCAGTCATTGACATAGAGGTTACTCCCCTCGCCACTGTTGTGAAAAAGGATGGGACAGTTCGAAAGCTCTACAATCGGGGATCATCCTTCCTCACCTACATAGGTGAAGGTGTCTCCCTGACGAGGCTGGATCACCGGATCGGGGTTACAGGCGGAAAGCTCCTGCTGCATCGTCCATTCGATGGACCAGAAGAGGCTGTTAACCTTGAGGACGGCATCCTATGGGTAGATGGTGTGTCTCATGTCACCACAGCCAAGGTTGCTGTTAAACTGCTTCAGCGAGTCGGACTCACTAGCCCGCAAGCGACTCATATACTCCTGGAGCTACGTTTCTTAGCCGGCGGCAAAGTGAAGCAGCTTGCCCCTGCCCCTGAGGGGATGAAGATCACTATCGAACCGGAGGAGCAGGCCTTGATCTGGCACAGATATTTCTCGAGTCATTCACTCTGTTCAGTTTAACTCTTCATATATAGCCATGATTCTCATCATACTGCTCGTACTGGCGTCTACAGCAGCGGCACAGGGCGCTGAGACTGCCATGATATTGGATGCCAAGTGGGCCCACTTCCGGGATGCCCCCCACCCCCGTACAATCCTTTGGTCGATCCCTTGCGGAGAAACATGTACGCCCGCTTTCACCAATGTGAAGAGATCGAGTCTATCTGCCACTTCTATGGTGTGGAGAGGGTAGGACGTGTTTGTCTGCTGGAGACACCTGCCCAGCACCAGATTCTCTGCATACCATGTAAACATTTCAGAGTCTGCCGTGGCGCCAATGCTAAATCCTGCCAGGTGAGCGTTGTCAAGGTAGATAGAAGACACTATGGGTGGTCCCACCATGCCAATGCGACTCTGGCAGAGACTACGTGAGTGTCTGGGCATACGCTGAGGCCCGTCACTGGTCGGTATCCTGAGGAGGCTCTCCTGGACATGTGGGGTCCGGGAGAACACAATCTAGAGGCATACACCAACCACACGTCTCAACAACCCTATGCCCCATGGATTGAGAGGGTGGTGGGGGCCACAGATCGCCGAACGGCGGCCAGTTGAGGGAGGTGGTATCATTTTAATCCCGACCCTACTACTTGTCATCATCTGCACTCATTGTGGATGTGCCATTGGGCATCAGTTCATCTGCCACTGACT
Organism: Chaetoderma sp. LZ-2023a; assembly: GCA_034401795.1. Taxonomy (NCBI): domain Eukaryota; kingdom Metazoa; phylum Mollusca; class Caudofoveata; order Chaetodermatida; family Chaetodermatidae; genus Chaetoderma; species Chaetoderma sp. LZ-2023a. The sequence goes on along the minus strand of CM067364.1, from coordinate 52,224,548 downwards.
CATGCTCATTAATCATTTCTATATCGGGAACTGATGTAACAATGGGTTCTATTACCATGGATTCTACGACTACCTGATATGGTTTTTCCACTCGACTAGGATGACGGGAAATACATGAGGAACCGGCTGTATCCTCGGGAACTAGAATAGGAAGTTGGGGTTCTTTACAGAACTGAACTACGATCTCCAGCACGGGTGATTAGCCGCAATACTGTTACCGGCTTTTCTAATTGGTCGCTCTTGGATATTATCCCAACATAATTCAGGATCAACACTCCAAAGCTTAGATACATTCAGTACTCGTTTTTTACCAGATCTCTGGTGTCGTATATGGGCTACTGGGCCATTGATCCTGTAGATCTCATACTCAGGATCATTACAGGTTGTTAGCTTCACCGGCTCATTCACCACCACAACAACAGAGTCTCCCACCTTAAACTCGGCAGCATCAGCTCTCTTATTGATAGCCTCTCGACGATGCGCACAGGGATGCTCAGTATTTGCATGAGCTCTCACCAACACATTATACAAATTGGTGAGACGATCGCCCAAATTCTGAAAACAATCCACGGGCATCGCCATTGGCAATCTGCTACATCTGTCATATGTAAGATAAAAAGGTGTATAACCTGTCGTTTCATGACCGGTGTTGTGCTAAGCTAAAATAGCTGAAACCAATTCATGCTCCCAAGCTCTGGCTTGATTGTTTACCCCTTTCTGTATTAATTCCTTACAGGTACGGTTGAGCCTCTCAGCCCTACCCTTGGACTGGGAGTGGTAGGGACTTTTTCTTCTATGATCAATCCCATAGTCCTTGTACAGACACTTTAGTTCACGTTAATTGAACTCGGCCCACTGATCAGTTACCAAAATCTCAGGCACACCGTGTCTTGTACAATACTCGGTAAAGAATTTAACGTTAACTTCCTCCGCTTTCTTCGAAGCAAAAGGATATGCCTCTGCCCAAGCAATACTTTGTCCAGGATACTTCGCCATAGGCATCTCAGTATATTCTTGGCACGTGTTAACAGGTCGAGTAACCTGGCATGTGACACATCCATCCAACATTTCAATAACGTCCTTTCTCAAGGATTTCCAAAGGAAAGCATCACGGATCAGAATCAAGGTCTTTAGTAATCATTGATGTCCTGCATGATGATGTGCGTCCTCCATCACCAATCTATGATACCGGGAAGGTCATACTAGAAGTGGGTACTCGGCGCCCAATGCTGATGGGACATGGGTACAATACAGGGCTCCATTATGCACTGTATACCCATCAGAAACATCGATGAACATATTCGGGAATTCAGCTAACTGTTCATCACATAATTCCTGGTACGGAATACCATATACCTCCATCAGAATCTAGGGAAGAATTCCATCCTCGCCCTCCGGAATTGCATAGTCGCCAGTGTCGAATGTTGCGGTTTCATGAGGCTGTCTCAGGCGAGACAGCATGTCCGCATGGACATTATGGACACCTGTAATATATAAAATATTACACCCATACTCGACTGTAAGTACTTCCCAACGTTGGACCTTCGCATTATAGACTTTGCCCACAAACAGACTCTTCATTGTTTTGTGATCCATATATACAGTAAAATTGGCTCCAAACCGATATGGATGCAATTTCTTTATGGCATAGAGCACAGCGTAAGCTTCCGTCTCAATAACCTGCCAGTTAAGCTGGGATTCCTTGAGAGTACTACTTACATACTGGATAACTCGCTCCATACCATGGTCATCTTCCTGCACCAACATTGCACCTATCGAATAAGAAGAAGCTTCGGTGTACAGACGATAGGGTTTCTTCAGATCAGAGTCAGCTATTACAGTCTCACTGCACAGCAAGTTCTTCAACGTGTCAAATGCCACCTGCTGTTCCTTATCCAATTTGAATCATCAGTACTTCTTCGTCAGATAAATTAGGGGTCTGGCTATCTCTGCATACCCTGGTACGCAAGACCAGTAATAGCCAGTTGCACCTAATATTGTCCCGACTCCTGCTACATTCTGCGGAGGCGCCATCTCACGAATGACTAACCTTTTGTATCTGGGATGAGATACCAGCTGCAGAGATGTGATAATCAAGCAGATCAACCAACTTACTTGCGAACTCGCACTTCCTATGCTTCAATTGGTGATTGTGCTCATGCAATCCCACCAATACAAGGGTTACATGATGAGCATGCGCTTTGCGATGTGTAAAATACTCAACAATGTCGTCGACAAAAACATGCATACATTTTCCAACATAACCATGGAAAACCGCTTTCATTGTACGTTGAAAAACCGTGCTGCTGTTCCTAAAACGAAATGGCTTATGGGTCCATTCCAGCTAGGCATACTAACTCTGTCTTCTCAATGTGTTGGTGGCCATTGGAATCCGCCATACCCAGACATCAAATCCACTGTAGATAACAGAGTTGTTCCCAGCATACTGTCAAAAATATCAGAAATACTCGGCAATGGTAAATTATCTCTGTATACTACCGCATTAAGATGGTGGTGGTCATACAAAATCGTGTTGTCCCATCCTTCATGGGTACTAGAGTTATAGGAGATGCCAATGAGATGACGAATCCCTAATTACGCCTGCATCCAGCATCTCCTTGACTTGCTCCTCCACAACACGCTGTTTCGCTAATGGCCATCGATAAGCACATTGTCTAATAGGATAATAGTTTGTAGGGATCATACACTCCACTAATGGATTCCTACCCAGTTCTTTCAGATGGGCGGTATCAAAGATATCAGGATATTCCTTGAGAACATCGTCGATAACTTTGCTACCGGTCATCTCGGTGATACCGACTTCAGCGTAGTATTCATTCTGGTGCCTAGAAGGAACATGTAATTTGTATGTTTTCCCAAACCAGTCCATTTCATCCCGTTTATAGTTAATAATAGCCCCACCCACATGCAAAGCATCAGCCCCAATTAATCCCTGATGTTTCATCTTTCTAACGATCATGTCGGCTATGGACCATGCACCTTGAAACCTGACCTCAATTTCACCTAGCATGCCAATGGGCATTCCGCTTACAGCTAAAATGACCTGTGTCTTAGGACCAGGAACCGGTCAGTTGTAGGCTCCTTCCATCGCTGTTTAACAAGGCATCATGTGGGGTGGTTCCGCCGGATATGGCTTCGCGATAGGATCTTCTCCTAACACTCCAATAATGGTCACGCATGCACTCTGTATATTGCCACCATCACCACAAACCACATCTCCATAAAGCATTAATGCTATGCCCGGTCAGGACACAACCATCGCAATCCTCGTATGGCTCACAGTGTAGGCGGTTCTGCTTATCACGTCATTTATTCTGTGATCCCCATGTGCCTGTCGTTATCGCATCTATGTCCATATCACCTACTGGCAGATTGTAGTAGGGGCAATGAGTTTCTGCATGATAGGATGCGCTACATTTCCAACACTTGCTGTCAAATGTAGCGTTATGATGGTGTGCAGGTTGTTTTCGCTGTTCTTTGGGTTGGTGTCGTGTTGACGTTTCCTATACATCTGGCATCCTTGCTGTGGAGCTCGGGTGTTTGTTGCTGTTGGTACTGCTGTGTCGGTCGAGCAGGTCGCTGTTGCTGTCTTGCCATGGTATGGTCATGCATTTTGCTAGCCCTACATTCTCACGCCATTTGGCCAATTTTGCCACAATTAAAACATCTAATCGTACTTTTCTGTGTGGTTTTCTGGTTAGTGTTTATCCTATTACACTGTCGTTTTGTGTGTCCTGCCTATCCACAGTTTGGTGGACCATGTCTGCTGTTTCAGGGACGGTGCTGATCCTGGTTGATTGGTGGTCGGCGTCATGCTGGCCAATTCATCAGCATCTCTTCTTGTAAACCTTTTACCATTGAGAACATATTTTCCATGGCATTCTCATGTCGGGCTATCATTTGGGTCTCTAAGTCGCCTAGTTGCCTTTTCCAATCTTGAGCAGTTATGTCGTACAGAGTTTTGTTTCTCATCTCAAATGCATCTACTTCCATTGGGTCATCTCTAGAGATGTCCTTGACGTTCATAGCATCGAGCAGATCGATCATGTCACCCTGTTCCTCGGTATACCTTGTCACCTTGTCGACTGTGTCATGCCCTTTCGTGATCACATGGCGGGCCAAATACACATCAGTCAGCGCTTTCACATATGCTCGGACCACAATTCTATGGCTGTCAGGATTGTCTCCAGGGTAGGCCTTTCTGGCCATCGTACGGAAATGTCGGTTGAAGGAGTTTGTTCCGTTACCTCTTTTTCTGGCAGAGGGTCTCTGTCTCACACTTGAGTCTTTGTTACTCATTTGTGGAAACAAAGAATTTAACAATGTGGGAGTGGATTTCATTCCACGTGACGGTCGTTCGGTCTCTAGTTGGCAAGTACATTTCTATGTCCTTGTGAAGTTGTCCTCGGGTTGTCCAGCTGACGATGTAAGACGGCTCACCTAGCTGCTCTGGTTGCATCGCATCTAGGGCGAACCTACACACTTCTAAACACGTCCTTACTTCGACTTGGATGTGGCTATCACACGGCATTACATGTTGTACGTGGTCATGAAGAGTCTCATGCTTACTACGCTGATTACCTCGAGCTATTGAAGAGGTTGCGAACCCATTCAAACATTCCTTCATTTCCGCCGTCATTCGGTTAAATGCTTGAAAAAGCACATTCGGTTGTACCATATAGGCTGTCAGGATCTGATAAATGCGTCTTTGGGGTTGTTGATGGGCCATAACTCTGGGTACTGTCTTTATATGAAATACAGTTGCACGTTAATTTGAGATAAGGCACCGGGTTGTCGGTCTTCTAATTCACTTCTTGGGCAGGGAATTTCTAGCGTTATTTTGATGGATCTATCTGGCGTGTATTCTGTACGTGAGGCGAATGCGATATTTTCTGATGAGGAGACTGTATCTAGATATGTCGTAATTAGGTGTGTAAATCTTCTGAGGGCTCGTTGGGATTCGATAACTTCATCCATACAATGCTCTAGATAATGTTTGTGTGTACTCACTGTGTACTTGCTAAAGACTGTGCTGTTGTTGTGAAGACTGGTCGTCTCATCGCGGTCGCCAAAAAATGTTCGGATGTCTCTTCTCTACTCCACTTATGCTAAACACTCACGATTCTGGAGTCGTCTCGGGGGTTCCAGAATGGTGGTCATCTTTCTCTCATTCTTCTTAATTATCAAATTTAACACAACACATTTTCCAAAGTAATAATAAAAAATACAGATTTATTGTTGAATATTAAATAGCCTTAGTAAAGCTTGTAAGTAAGGCTTGTAAATCTAGTATACTTTAAGCTTTATGAAACGATATATTTTAACTGATACAAAATCTATGCTATTTTAACTTCTAACTTTCTACTTACAATAATGAATATCAATTGTTGATGGTAACTCACGTGGAGAGAGATGACTTCTCTAAAGGAGCGCAATCGGAAGAATACATAATTTCTGTCATGCACGTCCCTATATACAATAAAAGTGGATCTGTGCATGACGTCGTTCTAATGACGTTTCATAGGGCTTCCCTGGTGATTTCCAAAAGCCAACTAACTACTTTGATTGGTTAACACTCTTCTTCCCACACACAAAGAACCATCGTACTCAACCGGTCAGAAACAGTATGCAAGTGATGCCTCTTGACATAATATGTATACATTTCTATTTTGACAAGACACATCAAGCTTTAAAGCCTTGCATACTTTAACCTGCCTACATGTTTATTCTGTTGTGACAAGCACGTTACCCAGTCAAGTATTAACTCATCAGGATTACCTTACTATAGGCGAACCATATTTGGATTCGCTCACTAATGGTTATGAGTCGTCATGACATATGGGTAGGTGATCTCCGACCTGACATGCACATTCTGGGTAATTACCAGAATTACGCATACATCATGAGATTTTTGTCGGTGCTGAATCACATAACTGGATCTGTATAATCGATTCAGGCTATCTGACTAATTTCTCCGAATCATGTAATGTCCTGTCTCAATTAACCATCTTGTAGGACCTTGTCGTATTAAATACCAAGAAGTCACCTTAAGATATATCTTGAACTTAACCCAACAGCGTCTTGCCGCCGCGGTATGTATAACTTATACCACAGAGGCAGAAACAGTTTCTAGCCTTTCAAAGGGTTACTGATTCAGTTAGATTTGTCATAACGGATTATGATTATGACTATGATTTTGTGTGGGCTGAATATTTGTCTATATTATTCGCTCTAAATCCTGATTGCGAAAATGGCAAACCTAGATTGATTGTAGCAACTAATCCTAATCAAACGGAAATATAATATGGCTAATTCAATTTGTCCATCACCAGTGAATAAAATTATCTATTTAGAATCCCTCAAAACATCCGCAACAATATATTATGTACACCTTCAGCATGCAACATGCATTATTATAGCATGGCGACCTATAAACACGGTCTTACTACTCACTGCCAATAGCGACCTGAATAGTTGGTCCTATTGCTAATGACGTATACACAATGACTAACTTTCCATAGCGACAGAAATAGTTGGTCCTGTTTTCAGTGACGTATCATGATGACGATGTTATGAATATTCGAGACTGAGGATGTGACCCAAAACATATTTGGCCCACACAGCGTCCAAAGGTCATCTGCAAATATTTACATGGGTACCAAAAGGTAGCCGTCGGGTTCGCGGGTACTAGTCCACAATTCCCAAATTTACAACATGAGGGTAGTGGGGTGGTGGTCATCAAGCTCTGGCGCACCACGAATTGGTGTACCAGCGGTGACGGACTACTCGTCGGCGAGGTGAGTTAGCTCGTGGGATGAAGACGGCGGAGGCGGATGTAATTCAGCGATGCTGGTCGAGGTGGTTGCTAAAGTACCAGGAATATCAGCAGTGGAAGTGGTCTTCACTCTGGTGACGAAGGCTGAAGCGGCAGTTAGAATGACGGAAGGAACCCGGGTGGCAAGGTTGTCCACAGCAGTGATGACAATTGCTGTCATGGGCAAGGTGGTGAAAGCCGCATCAGTGGATGCTGTGATTGCAGCAGCAGAAATCGTGACAGCTGTAGTGGTAGACGTTGTTGTCAAACCATGGACAGGAAAAGCGACTGGTGCCTCGGATGACGTCTGGACGAACGTAGAGAAGATCAATGCGGTACATGCGAATGTTGGAGAGTCGCGTGGTGTAGGGACAGTTCATCAGACATGTGTAGAAGTGATAACCGATGAAGGGGTAACAACTCGTGATGGAGAAGCAGTTATGCTGGTGTGCTCAGCAATCGTGGTTAGCGTGGCGGCAGACATGATTGTGGCAGGAATGACCAGGAGAATGAGAGTGACAGGGGTCGCTTTCTTCTTGATTTGACGCTCTGTTGTCATCACTAAGAAGCAGAATCCGCACACATTCGAATGGTACCAAACATTCCCAGACACGTTTATGATCATGGCCATTATTTCGAGGAAGCATTCCTGCAAAGATTATATGTACAACCTGAAAGTGTCCCCTCAGTCATCGGCATCATGTGAATGTGGCTATGCCCCACACTATGAAAGATCAGCTGTCCATTATGGTGGTACTCCGAGTATCCCGGCACATGTGCAAAGGGGGGGGGGGGGGAAATCGTGTCTCAGACATTCTTGATTTTGTGTGCGCATTGAGCATAGCCATCTATGGGGCAGCCATAGCATAGCGTGTTCTGGTTCTGGGTGGAATAGTCCTTCCCGTTACTCGACCACAATCACACAGTGTCTGTATTTTTGTACACACCATGTGGAAGCGCGAAGTTCCATGCACAAATTATTATGTGACACAGGGAGAGGCGAAGAGTCCACAGAGATGACGGAATACTTTGAAATGGTAATTTGGCCGCTTTCCTAAGCAGCCATCCAACAAATGCGGAAAATCAAGCACTGGCGGCTGTGTAGATATTGCTCATGGTGAGAAGTCGGTAGAAAGTTCTGCAGTGTGGTCTCACTGGAAGTACCACAGTGGAGTGGGAGCATGAAGGCCGTGGACTGGAGTCGCTGTCGAACTGTCAGTGCTAATGCTGATGGTGGATCGTCTCTGTGTTTGTTCTGACAGAATCATCTCATGCTATACAAGTCGGCTCTGCATCTCATTATGTCTTGACGAATGATCTGCATCTTGGAACTGCCCTCAGCGAAGCACAGGCAGCGGTGCGAGAGTGTGAGCACTAATAGCATGTCATGGAGCCAGGCTAGCCGAGCAATAGCGTAAGCAAGTGCATGCTTCTTATGGACGGTATGTTGCATTCGGGGACAGATTCAGCAGTCGTCCTTTCAGGAATATTCTTACAATTGCGATCTCTAAAAGGTGGGCATTCTCAGCGTCCAAATGGTATCACAGACTCTTGGTGGCATTATGATCATAGGCCGCTATATAAGGAATAAGCCATGCGAAAATAGTATATGCAATCCTAAAAGGTCCACACACAGTCAATGACATCACGCGAAGTCTTCACTTTTGAGAAAACCTGTATACGGTGGGGTTATACAAGTAGCCCAGCACATGCACAGAAGAAGTAAATCGTCCATGTAACGTGTTTTCCAATTGCACACTCATATTGCCCTCTATCAGGGTGACCATAGTACGGCCAGGGAGGCGGCATTTACTGGTTCCGTGTCATGTAGTCTTTCCAGTTACCTGACCACAGTTGCAACAGCTCCCAGTCAAATTAGTTTCAAAATAGACAATAAGGTTAGGATTATGATTACAATGTAGCTTCACCACAAACATACAATTCAGAGTCATTCAGAGCTGACTATTGCGATGGCTGTGATGTCAGCTAACAAATAATAATGCGACCATGCTGACGAATTAGCTGAACATTTTCTATGTTACCTCGCTATAACAAAACAAGCTATCCCACTTCCATGTCCTTAACATTTACCCTACTTCTATATTACGATACAGCTACGGACCTGCAACAGAGCCTCTCAATCTCAATCCTTGTATGCCACTATATACTGAACACCAAACGCCTACACCAATAGTAAATACCTGACAACATCCACATTCTATGCGCAATCGACACCCGTTGCACTCGTCTTTCACTAGATAACATATAGCCTCATCCACTGATGTAGCAACTGTCTTTACAGCTAGGGTCTGAGCTGTTGCATCATTATCGTTTGAAACCCTCTCCATAGTCATGCTCCGAAGGTCCCTCATAACGCTAGGAGTTCTCAGGAGTGGTAGGCATCGAGATATTTTTCTCAGAATTGTTATTTTCGTTCACATGATCAGATGATCCTACTAATAGATTTGCTAGCCCCTCAGTTGCTTCTTCTGCCTCTGGCAATGCGAATTATGACCACGTCTCGGACGCTAGATGTAAACCATCCACATCTTCTGACAAAATGTTATCGAAAAATGGAGGTTGGGTCATGTCTAAGGGATGATTTCCTGAGAGGTTAGAATTCAGCCTGAGGCTGATGCATTAGACCCAATACCTGGTCATCGTCACCAGACCGACACTCAATAGGCATTAAACAAATGCTTAACAATGCATCTCTCAGCTCTTATGATACCATGGCTTTTCCTCTCTGAATGTGCTGTATACTTATGTAGTTAAATCAGTGTAGAGGGCTCTAGGGCACAGTTGATTTCTGCAATGTTACTCTTTAGTACATGTACAACGTTGTCAAAGAGGTTAATTCGTCTAAACGTAGATTTCATCCCGTGTAGATCGCGATGTGTAGTGTACCAACATATAATGATTTAATCAGTATATGATTTAGGCCCACCCCTAACTCTTTCACACCACATTAACCTTCCATAAGTTCTTCAGCACAATCATTGGTGGCCGTATATACGCCAGTTCTGATTGGCTGGGAGTTATGACGGCAAAATTATATTTGAATTAGCCCCATTACCCATTCAATAACTCTGCAGAAAAAAAGCATTGGAGACCGTATAAGCGGGTGTTCTGATTGGGCGAGCATTCTGACGTAATCAACATTTGAATTAGGCAACGCCCCTACTACTTTCACATATCTTTACACATGTCAATAGCTCTACAGGTCAAACATTGGCGACCATATAAGAGTTTGTTATGATGGCTAGGAGGGTTCATGTGGCATCTGTTTGGACTCACCCACCCTAGATATTTCACACCGCATTACACTTGTCAAGTGATCGAGCAGTGCTGACTGTATACGTTGTTGTTCTATTTTGTAGAGAGGTATGATGTCATCAATATTTGAATGAGGCCACACCCCTAAGACTTTCACGGCTCATTGTGCTTGCCAATCGTCATTGACACATTTCAATATATCAGGGCCTCAAACAATCGCGAGCGTATAAGTGGCTGTTTTTATTGGCCACGAGGGGTCACGTTGTAAATATAGAGCATGGTGGGACCCAAGGATTATCTACTCGATCATTGTAGCATGATTATTATTTACATTAACGTCTTGCACTCAGCAAGCTTGTATTTGGCCCTAATCTTTGCAATGCTATTTCTGACATGATTTAATAGCAACGTCATCATGTCGTTATTATAAGTTGTTATCATTTTAATAGGACTGTTATAGTAATAGTTGCATTCTGCAGAGCCAACCATTATGACAGCTTTACTTAGGGAAGTGTTTGCAATCATGGCAGCACCTATTAAAACTATATGAGTATACTTATCTCGAGTATACGGTACTATATAACATTATTTGATAATCGCTCATTCTAGGAATGAAAAAAAGAAACAAGATGGATGAATGGATCTATGTATGTATAGACAGATAGGTAGACATTTAATATCCATATCCGTACTTTGTACTATTTGTAACTGATGATAGTTTGAACCAGTTGTTGTTGAAAATAGTATTTTAATTATTTGACTTACCTCAAATATTGTTTGCTGCTTCTGTGCCAGGTACGTGTTTTCTGATGCTGTGGCCAAATAACATCCAATGGTGTATGCACATATATTATTTTCCATAAAACATGTTAGTTCCATGCTTGATTGTAAATGATTTATTAAGCTTAGAAGATGGTATGTTTAGCAAGTGGCATTTTGAGGTTCATCTAATATTTAGCGCACCATACATTGGACCAAAATGGGCAAATTCCCTTTCTTAACTAGATGGTTTCCACCTGTCTAGTAAGTTGTCTGTGGTTTTACGGGATTGAATATAAAATGCTTACACATTATTGATGGATATAATGCTGGCCTTATTAAGAAGGACTTGCCTAGATGTGGTGCATCATTACAGTGTAAGATGTTCCTTACGACAATGTTTTAAGAAAATATAGCCAAGATGTGTCGAAAGCTAATATACAGGTTTTATTTTTCCGGTTCTCGTGGACCTTCGTAATAGAAGCATGAGACTATGGTTCACAGCTTATACCCTCTCTTGTTATTTTTCAGAAATGAGGTACCATGTACTTGCCAAGTCAGCGTTCAACGAATAATGCACTTTTAAGAACTCAGTCAACCCCAAGCTTGCCCATTATAAATGAATAGAGAAAGACTTGTCATAGACCTGTCAGGCAGGAGTACAATGCTGAGGCATTCATGGAATTCGACCTTAACGAAGTAATAAAAATACAAATGTTATTGTTAACTACATGAATATTCATCATCTTAATCCAGATCGTCCCGGATTGATCTGGAAAATATCGCCCAATAAGAATGTTTCAGAATACGATTTGATTGGCCAATATTTAGAGGTAGAGAGGCAAATGCAATGAATAATTATAATAATAATTAGTTATAAGCACCGTACCTGTGCTTGCTTAATTCTATATACAGCACTTACACAGTGCTTATATTAACACTCACTCAAATGATGTTCCTAAGATTAGTCACTATTGTAGTAACACCTGTCTTAGTACGAAATTACTATTGCTATTGAGTTGCCAGCATTAGTCTAGTCAAGTATGGACGATAATCTGTGAATAGTTATCAAGTCATTTCTTCAAGCTATTAAGTTATTTAACACGTTTAATATATCTGTATTCGTTAATTGCTACTGGTAGTCACGTTAGTCTTTGTGTATGACATTATTAATCTGTGTAGAGAGAAAGGCAACCGTTCTGGCGAATATGAATATTAAAGTCACAAGGCCCGGTATTTACCAGTCCAGCTCAGAATATGTCTGGCGTTTCAATTAAGCTTAAGAAGTATCAACTTTCTTCAACATGACCCTACCTTTGGCCACGGGCCGTCACACATTGGTGCACCTGTCTATCACCAAAAGATCTACACCACCAAAACGCAGCGAAATGGTCGGCAGCTGGTCTAATTGGACGAGAGTTATGACGTCATCAACGGTGGTTATCAATATTTGAATTAGGCTACGACAAGTTTTCCCCACCATAAATAGTTGAATCTGATTGCTTAAGACAGAACAAGGGGACATTCTTTGCAGGGAAAAGGTGGGCGTGGCCTAATTAAATTATTGAGTACACCATCGATGACTTAGTAACTCTTGACCAATCACACTGCCACCTATCCTGTAGCACGTGCATATGTCACAAAATATCCCATAGTGAACCCCATGGTCAAATGTGCATTCGTTCGAGTTTCAGAATCAGTACATCTCCTGTAGAAAACATTGTTTGATATTTGACAAAAAGAACCCGTCTCAATCTCTCAATGCCTGAACGTGATCCGGTGTTTAAATGCAGAAATGTGTGGAGGGAAACGTTTTAAGAGGACACTTCTGCATACATGTGACGCAAGTGACGACGCACACGCTATTACGGTAAGGGTCCATATCATCGATGCCTTATCTGACTTCCAGGATGCAGATGCGTGGTACCACATGCCAAACACGAAATGTACAAGCAGCATATTTCAAAATTGATGACCAACTATACAATTTTGACGAGAGTTCCAAAATGTAATTAATTTGATAAATAATAGTAGAATTACACGCCTACTACATGAATTATGTGTTCTAAATGTGTGTAGACACAGGCGTGGAAGTTGGAATGATGTATTCTCTGATCGATTTAGTGAGCACATCAACATTCGGCGTTGTAAAGTCAAAGGGGAACTGGTCGGAATGACTCTGCCCCCCTGGACAGATGGCAGGCTGTGTTCTCTCCCATCGCGTATGCAACACTGCATCTCTATCTATGAATGGTATATGCATTGCCAGTGAGGACGATGAGTATGATGCAAAGCGGGACAAATATAAAGAGGAGGAAAGGCAAGGAAAGAAACTTGCCATTGAAGCCCGGAAGAAAATACAACACAAACTTGGAAAATCCAACCAACCACTGCAACAGAAATATACAGATGTTCTGTTCAACATAGTAAGTGAGCATACTGCAGAGGAAAATCTGAACGCCCATGCACAACGCACCGGCCGTGGGAGAGTGCATGGCAGCAGAACTCAAAAGCTGCCCACCAACACGTGTCTACAACACCATACAGTCCAAGGTAGTCACCATGAAAAGCAAGATTATCAGGATAAAAATAGCGGAGAAATGGCCTAAGAAATGGAAAGGTTATATTGGCGGCCACTTGTAATATCACAGACGCGAGAAATCACCCTGGGGAGCATGATGGTAGTTGAGCTTGTAACATTTCTATCTTTGATGATTATGGCTGTCTGAGAAAAAGAACGAGGTCCCAAATGCTGCATAAACTTGTTTAAGCACTCAAAAGATGCTCACTACAGAGAGTGTCGTTTCTGACAACGCATTCACTAATGTAAACAGCTTTTGGACCCGAAAGATAATAGTTCATTGCGACTACACATTATAAGGAGCGACCATCTTTTGGAAACGAAAAGCAGGTTCCGCTATAGACCAGTTTTATCTGTATTAAAACAATATTTCTAGGCAATTCATAAATACTCGTGGGCAATGATGTGCAATTTGATTCAGATTATGCATCTAACATGGTATCAACACAAACGTCTTAAATTACGATATTCAGAGTATAATTTGTGCTCAATCACAAACTAGTGTTTAATTTGATCTTGGTCCCCTGGCTGTTTGAATGGCATTTTGGTCTCGAGTAATCCAGACGTTAATTGTATGACACAAATAGTGTTTCTTCCTTTTACTACACGCTCAAATAAGTTTATGACATCAAGGTTGTAAATAAAGGAGCATCACACATGAAATTGTATTTATGATTACTGTATTCTGCGGCTGTAGTAGTAGAAACATCATACAGCTGCAATCAGTCCGTCTTCGCTTTTGCCCAGTGTGTCTTGTCCTCAGCCGACATTCTTAGCTTCCTCAGGTCCAATCTTGACTTGAGCATACCGAGTCCTGCTTTCTTGAGGTCACCTCGTAGCACACTTAGCAGATTTATTCCATGATGTCCTCTCCTGTCTTTGTATTTGCTGGCTCCGAGTAAGGCGAATTGCAAGGCTCTGTGTGCTAGTGTCTCTTCTGGCATCCTTAGTAGATGGCCAAACATGGACGATCTTTGCTGGCCGAGTTTTATAGACAACGATGGCGTATTACACATCGTGTATAGTACATAATTGGGAATTATGTCTGGCCATCTGTGTCCAGTGATGGTGCGTAGGTGTTTGTGGTGGCAGGAATCGAGTGTGTCTAGAGCTGCCTTTGGAGCTGCCCAGCTGTTACAGTTATACATCATCAAGGATACGCAGGTCGCCTTGCATAAACGTAGTCTTTTTACCAATGGCATCTTTGATCTATGAATCCATAGCGTCCAGAATGAATGGAAAGATACGTTACCCATGACACAGCGTGCAAAAATGTCCGCAGTACTGCAAAGCAGTGGGCCATCAGGGTTTTACTTTTCCTCCATGGTTCATCGCCATGAATTGGTTCGTCAGTGTGTTTAGTTTCATGCTTTGTAGATAGGTATATGCAGGTGAAATCTGTTTTGGATTTATTCATAAACAGCATCTCAATTTTTAGTTTTCTTGCAGCTATTGGGAGCAGTTCGGCAGGTGGCATCTTTTACTCGTCTATTCGTCCACATCGTCGGCATATTCAATCTCTATCGGCATACCCACTATTGCCACTGGTGGGTTTGGGCCTATGAAAATTGTGCTTAACTGTATTTTCCTTTACCCACGAAGTGTTATATGCGATAATTGTCAAACGACTGTTTAGAAATTGCTCAAAGATGACAGCGTGTCATTATGCCGTTTCTGACTTAGTATACAATACATAACCGAACGCAGTAAAAATCATTATATGTACCCTGTCTCCATGTTGAGCCATACTTCATCGAAGCATTCAACGGGCGCGCCGATATCAAATTCTATATAGCCACCCCCACCCCCACCCCACCCCTGCGCCGTTGGTATCATACATCGACTGCTGTTAGACCCTCACACATATCCTCAAATGTCGAACTAGGGACTCAGCTTCTCTGGCATTAAGGTGACAGTTGGGGAGCATAACAGGTGCACGTATGTGATGGAGAGCTCGGCTTAAAGGTTTAAGTACACCAAAGAACTCTAGCATGTAGGCACATGGCAAAAACGGCCAGGGTTCTTATAATAACAATAAGACACATGAAGGTATTGATGAGTAGTATGAGGCAAATGGAAGTATTGATGAGTAGTACGAGGCTGAAACGCTATCTGCGCCAATGAATCAGCAGGCCAGAAAACGGCAGATGGGATGGTTTTGTATTAGTAGTTGTAGTAGTAGTAGTAGTAGTAGTAGTAGTAGTAGTAGTAGTAGTAGTAGTAGTAGTAGTAGTAGTAGTAGTAGTATTAGTATTAGTAGCAGTAGTAGTAGTAGTAGTAGTAGTAGTAGTAGTTGTTGTTGTTGTTGTTATTGATGTCCTTGTGGTTGCAGTAGTAGCAGTAGTAGTAGTAGTAGTAGTAGTAGTAGTAGTAGTAGTAGTAGTAGTAGTAGTAGTAGTAGTAGTAGTAGTAGTAGTAGTAGTAGTAGTAGTAGTAGTAGTAGTAGTAGTAGTAGTAGTAGGAGTAGTAGTAGTAGTAGTAGTAGTAGTAGTAGTAGTAGTAGTAGTAGTAGTAGTAGTAGTAGTAGTAGTAGTAGTAGTAGTAGTAGTAGTAGTAGTAGTAGTTGTTGTAGTAGTCGTAGTAGTGAACGAACGCGTTTATTTAGCTCTGCAATTGCTGCCCGAATTGCTAGTTTCTAGCCGATTTTGTAGATCAATTTTATACATATATTTCGTATTAGTGTTTCCTTTCAAACTTTATGTTTAATTTGTAAATTCTTGTCTTGGTTGGAGCGCATTTTGTGTCTCCATTTTCTAAAGGCATTCCTCTCAGCTGGCGGTTTCCGCCATTTAATAGGGCTCCTCTTACTGTGGTCAATGCAATACATTTCTCCCCGCACCAGTCTGCTCTTTCTATAGTTCGTGGGCTAGCGCATTATATTTGGCAAGATCGCGTGAGTGAGTGGATTTTATTCCTTTGTCATTTGTAAGCACAAGCCTAGTTCTTTAACTATATAAATCCTTATAGTCAGTTGGCTGTCCCCGGTCAACACGAACAGACTAACAAATATATGACTGTACTATCTATTCATATATTTGTTAGTATACTTTAATCGGCTAGGTGTTAGTGAACCACTTAGAAAGTGGTTCAAACTAACAAATATACGACTGTACTCTCTATTCGTATATTTGTTGGTAGACGTCAGGGTTTCAAAAGGGGACACTATTTATTTAGTGTTTGGCTCTTTCCCTGACGTCCTGGTGTTATATAAGTATATATTTATTATATATTGTAGTAGTATGGGGTTCCTCCTTTGCTAAACCACCATGGCAACCTATAAGCGTACCCTAAGCCTTAAAATAACAACTAAGGGGTGGGGTGTCACGGCTATCGACGTGTATCATGGGTTAAAAGACGTCGTTGGCGCGGGACCTGCTACTTTGCAGGGGCTTATCAATGTTACTAAAACTGTATGGAACGTAACAGTGTCAAATGAGGGGGTCAAGGAAAAGCTTCTGGAAGATGTTCTTATTGTAAAAGGTGAAGTTTGTAACGTAGAGGAAATCGAGTCAGATAGGTTGAAGATGAAAGTTCCACTAGAAATTCCAGATGACAGAATCATGAGTGAGCTCAAGAAGTATGGCAAAGTGCAAAAGATTGAACGGGAAAGGTATCACTTTGACAGAACGCTAGAAAACGGTGTAAGACGTATTTGGTTTGATAAAGTGGATAGCCCTTTACCAAGCAGATTGACGCTTGATGGCAGCTTTGTCCTTATGGTATAGAGGGCAACTTAGAAAATGCTGGATCTGCCTAAGTACTGACCATTTCGAAACAAATGTTTGCTCTGTGGTTCAGTTGACCATTTTAAATGGCGCTGTCCAAAAAATCAAAACAAGCCCTCAGTATCAGGAGATAATCGCCCATTAAAGGATGCAACTGAGTCAAATGGTTCTGAAGCAACCGCTACGGAAGCTGTTGTTTTGGTTCATGTCACTGTAAATGACACAAACAAATCATCAAATCCTGTTAAAGTAACTGCAGTTGATGAAATTCATGTATTAGAGGAGGATATAACCTTAAGTCAAGAAAATACTCAAAATGCAGTGGAGCCAAACGTTGCTGTAAAAGACACGCAGGAAAATGATGACCTTACAGAAGAGCCAGTTCACAATTCCTTAGAAGATGAATTACAATTAGGACAGGATAAGTTTAGGACTCAGAAGACAGAAAGTTCAGTCGATTTTCCGCTAAGCCCACATGATTTCAGTCAGCTTGAAGATATGGTAAATGATGCTCCTGCCAAATGTTACTTAAGTAGCAATAAGCGTCATAAAGAAGACAATAGCTCAGAATCTGAGATTGAAGTAAATGATATGGATGATGATACAATGTCAGTTGCAGAATCAGATGTGTCCATTCAAACACAGAGTTCACAGTTGAAAGATGAAATGGTAATGTACCGATCAGAAGGGGGGTGAAAGTGTTAGTGCCATATGTAACGGCGAGAGGCGTGAAATATCGTTTACTGCGCCATGATTCTGATATTTCCAAATATGAATATTTGTTTGTGGTAGAACTAGGAAATATTGAATTCGCAGGAAAATTAGGTAAATGGTCTAAGAAACGAGCTAAAAAACCCAAATCTAGTTAATCTAATGATGGCGGTTGTAAACATCATTTTACAAATTATGATTATCTGCACCATCAATTGCAGAGGATTAAATACCGAATTCAAGCGGCGCCACTTGCTTGAAGAATTAACAAATGAGAGAGTTGATATTGCTTTTCTACAAGAGACCAAAATTCAAAAACCTGAAGTGTATGAATCTCTCAAAGATATTTCATAAGGGCAGATTTTTTTTTTCTTTATCACAAGATAATAGTGCGGGAGTGGCCATTCTTTTCCTGCCCCGCTGTCTCAACCATGTTGACGTTATATCGTCGTCATCAGATGCAAATGGACGTTGGATTTGTGTATCAATTGATGTACTAAACACAAGTTTAAATTTCATGTGCCTTTATGCACCTACCTCTCATCAATTGCGCCGTGAATTTCTAAATGATGTTTCCACAATAATTCAAGACAGAACGCCTGAAAACCTAATTATGGGCGGTGACTTTAATTGCATATTAGACGAGGCTAAAGACAGAAACTCTAGGTCTAATGTTAATGACACATCGCATAATATTTTAAAACACATTTGTGAAAATAAAAGCTTGTTAGACACTTATCGGATTGAAAATCCAGAAGGCCAGGAATTTACTTGGTTTTCAACCGATGGAAGGTTAGCTTCAATGTTAGACAGGATGTATGTAGAACGTTCATTGAAAGGTTACATGTGTAAAACTAACATAAAACCAGTAACTTTCTCTGATCACAATATGTTTTCCATCACATTAGACAATGCTGACTGGGTCAAACGAGGATATGGATTTGGAAACTTAATGTAGCATTGTTACGAGATAGTTGCTACCGCAAATGTGTGGAAAGTTGTTGGAGGCATTGGGGTGAAAGAAGAGGTTCGTATGAATGTATAACAGACTGGTGGGAAGATGCTAAATCAGACCTGAAATATATTTCAAGGCAGTATTCCATTAGGAATGCACGTGAAATACGAAAGCGTAAAAAGGCGCTTCAGAGGTCGTTGTGTAAAATTAATAAGAAAATTAATGATGGGGAATATAATTATTACGAACTATTAGTTAAATTAAAAGGTAGACTAAATGAAATAGAGCAATACCAGTTTGATGGCGCCAAATAAGGTCAAGAGCACAAATGCACACCGAGGGCGAAAAGCCTACACGTTACTTTTGTAAAAAGCAAGAGGTATAGAGAAATTAATGCGCGCACTGAAGACTAATGATGGAGTATCAGTGTGCTCAAATGCAGACATGATTGAAACAGTATCCGAATTTTACAAATCATTGTATAAATCTGAGGGAAGCGAGGAAACTGCAACTAGAGATGTTTTAGCTAGTATAACGAAAAGACTTCCAGATTCATGTCGCGAAAGCTGTGACCAATCAATAACAATTGATGATTTGACAAAATCCCTCAAAGGTATGAAGTTAGAAAGGTCTCCTGGATGTGACGGACTTCCAGTTGAATTTTATCAAACATTCTGGCACATATTTGGGCCAGTATTAGAAGAAATAGCAACCAGCATTTTTAAGCAAGGGCATCTCCGTACATCGATGGCCCAAGCATATGTTCGGCTTATATACAAGAGGGGTGACAGAAATAAAATACAGAATTATAGACCAATCTCTCTACTCTGTGAAGATTATAAGATTATTACTCGGGCACTAACATTAAAACTTGGCGCAGTCCTAGTCGAAGTCATTCATGATGATCAAACCTGCTCTGTGCCAGGAAGATCAATATTAAACAGCACTTTGCTTATACGGGACCTTATTCAATTAGTTGAAAAGGATTGTATCCCAGCAGCAATACTAGCACTTGATAACGAGAAGGCGTTTGACAGACTAGAATGGGATTTCTTGTTTAAGTCTTTAGACCATATTGGCTTTGGTTCAAGATTTATTAAATGGGTCAATATTTTATATACTGATATAACAAGTTGCTATTTAGTTAACAATCAGCTATCCAAACCTGTAGTGTTGGAACGAGGTGTCAGACAGGGGTGCTCACTGTCCCCGCTTCTATTCGTCATAGCTATGGAATCGTTGGGGGACACATTGAGGCAACGCAATGACTTTCAAGGAATATGTATAGAAAGTCCACTAAAGGTTTCTCAATATGCAGATGATACGACTGTGTTTGCGGGTAAAAATACGGATTTTAGAATTTTAAATGGAGTATTAACAGATTTTCAAAAGGCATCAGGACTTAAAGTCAATAAAGATAAATCTAAGGGATTGTTTTTGGGCGATTGGAAGGGCAGAACTGATAATGTGATGGATATTAACTGCTCAAATGATGTCATAAAACTTTTGGGTATTTACTTTAGTAGAGAACAAAATGTATTACTAAACTGGGAAGAAAGGATATCCAAGCTAAAGTGTGCATTACTAAATTGGAAACGACGTCGCCTAACTGTCTTTGGCAGGACATTTGTCCCTAATAAGTTAATTGTATCTGGACTGTGGTATACCGCTTCTGTAGTTCATATGCCCAAATCAGTAGAGTCAAAGATCAACACGTTACT
The DNA here is from genome assembly GCA_034401795.1 of Chaetoderma sp. LZ-2023a. Taxonomy (NCBI): domain Eukaryota; kingdom Metazoa; phylum Mollusca; class Caudofoveata; order Chaetodermatida; family Chaetodermatidae; genus Chaetoderma; species Chaetoderma sp. LZ-2023a. Next base: position 52,203,985 of record CM067364.1, on the reverse strand, counting down.
TTTGTCCTTCTTATGGGAGGACAAAGCCCATTTAGTTTCACAGTCAATCCTCACCAATGAAAAGCATGCCGGAGGCCTGGATCTGGTTAATGTTTCAGCAAAGTGTGCTTCTTTACAATTGAAATTCTTGAATAAGTTACTTACTTCAAACTCTTCTTGGTCAAGTGTTTCAAGGGCACTTCTCCAAAGGTACATTGACCCATTTCCAGTAGAATGTTTATTTATGTGCAATAAATTGCCACCTAATCATCGAAAGATTCCAAATGTATATAAAGAACAGCTCGAAGCCTTAAAAATATTTACACGATCAATGCCACAACCCAATTGTTGGGAAGATGCCTTAGAGCAACGTTTTTGGGGCAACGAGTTGATTCGTGATAATGATGATGTATTATATTTGCCCTCTATGGCCAAAAATGGTATTCAATATTTACTTGACTTAGTAAATCCGAAATCTCCTAAATGGATTGCGATGCAAGATGTAGCAAGAATAACATCAATGAAACATATTGATGCTCAGCGCTTATTTGTTAGAATAAAGAATGCAATACCTGCTGTATGGTTCAAATTGCCGAAAGCACGTGGCAACATTGATATGTTGCAACCAACATTAGTATTTATGTCAGAACATATAAAATACAACATGGCATCTAGAGACTGGTATAGAATTCTAAAGCAAAGTCCGAGACAGACTCCTATTGTGGTTAGGCATTAGAATAATTTAGGATGCACGCCAAAGAACTGGAAAAATGCCTGGAAAGCAATACATCTACCTTGTCTACCAGGAAATGCACGGGACCTGGCATGGCGATTATTCCATCGAAGGCTATTGGTCGGTCATCTTACTTATATGTGTAAAATATCAAGTACAGACCGGTGCTTATTATGTAATACTGAGGAGGAATCGATAGACCATCTATTTACTCAGTGTCGCATACCTACAGGCTTTTGGGTATATATCAATATGCTCCTTCCTAAATTTGGAACCAAATATGTGAATTTAGTGGCTGAAACAATTTTGTTCCAGGATTGCTCAACTATCGGACGAATCATTAATAGCAAGGAGAAAGAATTATTAATAACCCTGTTATCTGTATGAGTGTGGGCCATCTGGAAGCATCGGTGTTCAGAGGCCAGAGATAAAACCGGCAACAACCATCAGAGAGCCATACAAGCTATATTTCGATCATTGTTGATAAACTGCATTCATTGTGAATTTTACAGGCTAGTAGAACATGGGAGAGAAAGTAGATTTAAAGACGTATGGTGTAAACCTGGCCTAGTATCAATTGAATACGGATATCTAAAAATATCAGAAGCGGAACTTGTATAAGCTAGCACACTCGCTGCTTGCTATATATTGATAAATGCTATATTAATTTAATGTAAATGCCTTTATTTTAAAATTGTAATGCCTTAGGAGACTCTAATCTTGACGAATATCCTAACCTTGGGATCAGAATAGTTAAATATCAAATGAGCATTATGTCAATATTCTGGAGGTGATCCGATTTTCAAGTTAACAGAGTGTGATATCTTACAATTAGCTTCCTGGTGTAAATAGTTACTGTAGGTGTATTTGTACCAGGGTAATTTGCAAAAACCTACAATGAAGTAAATTTAGAATGTGAACCCAGGGCGCCATCTAAGTAGTCATAGTTTGTATACGTTTGCTTTGTGCATTAATTTATAACTTGGTACTCATCGTTCGCCTACGTGGTAACCAGTGCCATAGCACACTGTATGATGGCCCACCTTGAGCCAACCAGTGGGAGCTGTAGATCCCTCATGGTTGTAGCCCAGAACACTTCAATTTGGATCTGTCCTGAGAGCACTAAGGCAATGCACTTCACAGCCACGGAGCCCCATAATTTAATAATGGATACTGGGTCGAATAACCATGAAACCATGTGTAGAACTATTATCCCAGTATTGTTGCTCTACAGTCGTTCTGACTCATGCGTGTGTTGCACGACAGCTGGACTGCTTGTAACGCTGTAGTCTTGACTTGTTGCCATGGTGATTTTGACAAATGTTCCATTGCACTGTCCTGTAATGGAGGCGTGGTAACCACAGCTGTATGGATGGTGGCAGCACACATGCCAGTTGGCTGTGTTGAAGCTGAAATTGACACATGGAGAGCTCACCTGGACAACTAGTTTGCTGTAACCTCTGGTCTCCAGATTCTCACCATTCACAACCATGTTGCTCGGTATCAGTTGAATCTGTGGAGATGTGGAAAAGTTGAGCTACTGGCGGGTTTTCTGCAAGGCATACTGCAATTTGGCAATCAGCTTGCTGGGATATGTGCTGGTAATCAAATCTTCAACGAACCACTGACCAACCCCCGCACCTCATTTCCACCAACTCTGTTGATAGAGTGTCACAGCTTGGGCATGTCAGCAAGGAGACAGTACCTCAGTGCCTCCATTGACTGGTTGATTCGAAGTCTCCCTACTGACATGAGCCCTGATGATGTGTGCTGGCAATGTGCATATTCTGCACCAACGCTGTTGGCGTGACTATGGAAGTCGAAAAATAACATCGCAGTCTTCCCCTTTGATATACAGGGTGTAGAGCTTCAGAGCATCGTGGCGCTCTTCATCCCTCACTTTCCCATCTTCTAGAACCTTACCAACCAACACGTCAGTAGCACATAGGTTCCTCCGTGCTGATACCACATTCTGAGCATGCTTCTTCAGCTTCCTCACAACCTGATGGCTTGCAACTCTTATGCCAGTGGCCAGCACAGTGGTAGCTAGCCTCGTGCCATCAAGTTGAATAGCAACTGACATGCATACAGATGTAGTAAGTATCGCAACCATAACTACACCAACACATGCCTCAATCACACTGACGTTGATTGCCATGCAAGTGAAACTTGTGTAAGCAGATGTGCAACACATGCGTGTTCTGCTGTACTTGCCAGCAGAAACGGAAGATACTCTACGATGCTGCCGACCTGCTGCAGTCGCCATTTATTACCGCGTCCTGTGGCAATGGCAGTGTAAAGTCCAATTGTTGTCAACACTCTGATTTTGACATCATATCCCAAGTGATTACACCCGCCGTCTAGCATGTAGGATCTGCAGACGCGTCGTGGTGGTATTCGCCTCAAAGAGGTTGAAACACTATAAAGTTAGTTAGTGCAGTGACAGACCGCTCCTAGACACTTTCTTCTACATGTGCCAGTAGCGTTTGACTTCATAATATATAGAGGTTCATGTTGTCCCAACTCGCAGAACGCCCCATATTGTTTCTCTCTTATGAAGTTATGCTCGTGCACCTTCTCCTCTTCCTGCCATAAGGCCTCTAGCTCAGCATGTGAGGTTAATCACAATTGTGGCGCCAGAGCTCCCATGCATACGTGTCTGCTATTCCTTGAGGCTTCCATAGTCACGCTATCACCTCGCCATGCTGGCATTCTGTTGCTATCATCTCGCATTGCAATTGTTGATCTTCTTGTGGCAATTATCTTGCTGTTCAAGCATATGGTCTTTTAACACCGTTAGCTCAGCTGGGAGCATAAAGAGGCAATTCGCTATCGTGCCCAACTCTCACTTAGACACAAGTAGGTCTTGATAGGGCTATGAGTAGAAGTAGCATAAACCATAAATGAGCGTTAGGCAGGTCATCTGTTCTGGCATTGAGGTTGTTGGTGGATGGTGGTTTGGGAGAGGAACATATTGAAGATGGTCTCTTGTACGGGTCGTTAACTCTTTCCACTGGCAGGTACTCTATCACATCTAACACCACTTTTGCTAGTTGCTATGATAAGCACCGCACCGAGAAGCGTGTGACATAGCAGCCTTCATGCTACACACAGTATGTAGGTGGTGGCACGTTGAGCTAATGAAGCCAGCCCACTCGCAATACTGCTCTACACGTCTACCCACCAAGGATGGTTTGGTCATGCCTTCGCCACTTTGGAGAAACTCTTGCATACTCATGAATTGTTGAGTCTATATCATCCCGTGATAACGATGGGGCCGATATTTGGTCACTCAAGCGGTCTCGCTGAACTAGTAGACGTGTGCAAGGTTGGTCCCTCGAACGCCATTATGCTATGCAGTATGGGTCAGAGTCGAAAACCGTTTCCCTCCATCCAAGCGGTGGTGATGGTATAGAACTGCACACATATCTGAAGCGCGTTAGCAGGGGCCAGCTCTAGTTTAGTCATCAATTCATTAACAATAACAGGTGGTGCATAAACCTCCACCCACACACCCCTGGATAGAGGTGTGTGGGGGAGGGTGTACATAGGTGTGTTCAGTTGATGACTTGCAGATTTTGCAGATAATTTAATTAAACTAAATTTACTGATTACCTCTCGGATTAGTTTGCTCCTGATATCTTGCAGACAATTCCTCAGTAATCATTGCGTGATATGAACCATTGTTTTGCAGTCTATCGAAAGACGCACATGAATGTTAAAATGGACCGATATGATGCTACATGGGTTTCTCTAATGATTTGCAACTGTTACACCAGGGTAGCACCAAAGGCACTTTCTAACAGACTTGCTTCGTGAGTTGTGACTTCGCAAACCCCTGCGAACTATCCCGAATCACCATTGCCCACACAGCCTGATAGCAAACGCATACCATTACTAAGTGTTCAGTATGGCTCGACTGCCTGTGGGGATCGCGATGTGCAATGTTGGGATTGTTCTTAGCATGCCCCAGAGTGATCCTACTCAGAAATCAATACAGATTTCGGTACGGAATGGCAACAATAATTGAGCTCAGGCATGATGCCATGCCATCAACTTGCTATATGTTTCTCGTCTTTATAATTTCGTCTTATAACGACGTTATGTATTTACACCTTCGGAACCATTCCGAATTTCGAACATACAACTATTCTCTCCTAATTGATCTGTTACCCAGATCTGTTGCCTCTGCTCTCATGTTAGTGTCCATATACAGAATTATATAGATCGTAAGGCGGGCGTGCTGTCGTGATTACGATATTAAGCAATCGTTCGGAGAGCAATTGGTAGAGAGGCAAATACCATGCACCGTAGATGAGCGGCTACACGTCGAATTGTATCAAGGATGTATGTGGAATGGTAGAATGGAATCTGAGCGACCTTACTTAAGAACTCAACTACTCTGCATTAACTAACTATCTTAAATCCACCAACTCTTGCTTAACAGACGCAGCTAAATACATAATGTGGACACATTTATGTTACTAGTGCCACTTTTCGTCCCATCTATTACACACACGGGTCAGGTTCTAGCCGTGCCCAACCCATTTCTAGCTAAGCTCTACCCCACATGTCCATAGGCGTTCAGATATATCTATTTCTCAAGGTAACTATAGAGGTACGCTCTTGAATATGTGTAACCAAATTTGACGTGGGCGTTGCTGCATATTGCAGCCACTACTCCCAGAAAATGAGTTTCAAATTCCTAAACGACATAATTATTAAGTTGTGAGTTCATTCCAGACATACACTTCATACACCTAAGGATGAACATTTCGATCTGTTACATCATTTCCACCGTGATGTCGGCTAACACGGAAAGTAATTGATTATGGCATTACATACTTGAATGGCATATCGGATCCCTCAAAATGTAAGCCAACCGGTTCTGCTGAATCGTGCGTCCTACGCCTGAAGTTGGATTCGTGATCTCCAGAATGGATATCTAGCTACCTTTAGAAAACGTGCTCTCTGTCTCAGAAAGACAGTGCGTTTCAATATAGTTATACACACCTTCTACTCTGAATGCCTCTCTTCTATATGTCAAGGTTATGCTGTTTTATTCGCAACTCGGCTTTCAAGCTTTACATCCACGCCAATGGGTAGTAGACGTTCCACATTACGTGCTAGTCAAAGCTACACTCGGCTCTGTAAGGCAATGTATGTGTATTCATCTCGGCCTCATATTGCAAGAGTTGAAATTCACTACCGTTGCGTTAATGTTGCTGCTGCGCCTAAGTTCAATATTAAGATATTAATGTTCTTACTTTCTGACAGTTGAGAACATAACATTTTACGCCAAACATTGCACACGCGTTTGCATAATACAAGCAGATTACATTGTCTCTACATACTATCTGCGTATAGAGGTAGTTATTCGGCATTACTCTCCTCTTATTAAGAAATACATAGTCGATGCATATAGCTCCGTTGTCATTATGGCGTCGGCTCTAGATTCACGCCGATGCGTCTCCCCGACATAACTGGCTTTCTACTGCGGACAAAGACATATCTGTAGAGCACAAGGGCAATGCATGACGGGCGTAGCTTACCATGGGGTGAGGAGAAATGGAAGATCATAATCTTTGGTTCGCTCCTAGGCAGTTCAGCAGACATTGTAAATCACGGTTTACCAAGAAACGGTGCTTTCCGATTCTCCTGGAAGCTATGTATTCGCAAGTTTAAAATTCCCAACACAAGTCCAGATGCATCTATACATTGCTTTCTGCGTTTCAATAATGCAATGCGACTGTGACACCTTGGCAGCTTCAGAAGGTCACTGAGCAAACTCGATGCGTGACACAAATCATTACTGAGCAGCTAGCTCAATCGCAAACTGTTAGCAAACTGTGCAACATTGTTTCACTGTCTTTGAGGGTAGATTGATTCAAGAAGAATATATTCAACACTAGTGAAAAGCGTGTAGCTTTACATTAGTGTTGTGGGCCATAGTTAGATTGGTCTCTGGCTCTGCCCCGCCACATTTTAGTTCACGTAGCCCACCTTTTACATATGCCCTCCTCTATGTGAAACAGTAAAACATGAATTACTAGATGTAACATTTCAAGGTAACTATACAGGTAAGCCTAATGCACTTTGAAACTAGTTCTCTTATATCTGGATATATTAACTGTGGATGGCTTGATGCTAACTGGGAAATGCTACCAGAGATGGTAAATCCATATTCCTATAGTGGAATGAATGTGTAGCTATGACCCTCCCACATTTCTGCCTTATGGAACCGATTCGATCGGTTGAAAATTGAATTCCGACAATCTAACGCCAAGGTTGTCATGCATGCAAGCCGTTACCTATTTTGGAACTAATTTGACCATGGGCCGTTTCTGCCTATTAGTTATTGGTGCGTGTCCGGTGTATAGTTTCCATGCCACCGCATTATGGCCCCGCCGAGGAAAGCTATGCCGTGAATCTATGATGGCAAGCGTTGTTACGACTTTACTCTATCTTCATTATATCCACCTTCCTCTTTTGCACATATCACTCGCATATATGTTGTTCATTAAATAATCAATAAATACTCAGACCAAATTGTGCTGTTTTACCTGTTCTCAGGAGATGCACGAAAGATCAACGTTCGCAGCATTCTCAGGATTGGCCTGCCTTTTTACTGAGAATAATAAACCTACACGACACAAAGTTTCAAGTGGAGCACCTAGCTGATTGTCTCTGGAAAATAGTGTTATACTATTGGCAAGTACAGGTAAATGAATGGCAAATGGTAAACTTTTATTGCAACTACTTTCATCAATGAAGTATTACATACTAGCATATACCAATGCTACGAGTGTATGTAGTAACTGGATCATATCAATGTTAGCTGCCACTTCATTTCAAGCAAGTTCTGGCCATCCAATTGGATTTCATACACAAACTATTGAACGATACTGATTTCATTTATTTCAGTTAATCTCTCAAATTGTTGTTTGTGACTAATACACTGGAAAGCATTGCAATACCTATGCACGCGTTTTATGTTAATGATAGTATACATTTTGTATTGTAATACATAGTACAATGTAGTTCATACTGATTACAATTAAAGGAGACTGATGTGTAACATCATTCGTGTCCTACTCGCCAATAAAGATATATATTTATGAAGAATAACATGAACACGTGTGAATGTATATGACTCAAACATTTCGCATGTCTTGCCATGCTAGCCCATATTGTGTTAAGTCAAGTTGTGTATGGCCAAGTTAGCTGAGAACAATCTATGGAGTGGCTTGGAGTACGGCCCATTTGGAGGCCAATAGAAGAGTGGTTTTGATAATGTACCGCTGGAATGATTAATATTACACCTGCAATGCATGGCCAACCCTGACAAAACAGCCTCTACCAGCAACTTGAATTCATAAAGCATTTTTTTTTTTAATTCCAGTGGTGAATTTGCTAAATTTGTATTGTCTTTGCCTGAAAAAATTAAAATTGTTATGATCATTAAACGTCAAAAGGCTATAAATGGCATGCTGTGCGGGTTGACCAGCTGTTAGCACAAGAGTGGTTCACAAATGCTACAATTGCCATAGTTAGTGCAAGGCAATAGTGGTTAAAGCAGCATTATTACTCCGTCTTTCATGACTAACCTTGAATAACGTTCCTTCCATTGCAGCAGCGGCATGTTACACAGAGCTGTATTCCTTCCGGTGATTACGTTGATCAAGACAAAGAAAGATATGTCAGACATCCACGTGGTTCGATCTCTGTTGTGAGGACATGTTTCCGTACTATGTCAATTCCTATGCCTGCTTGGTTGCAAATTACATCTGGACCGTAGGAGTTTATCATGCCGGTACACTGAACACGGGCATATCGCAGATATATTGGCTGCAGATCTGGATCATTGGGAGCATATCTGAACCGATCAAAGTAAAACAAACCACTTATCTCGATATGCCCATATATGGCTGTTGGCCTTGGCTCTAGACACCAAGTTTGCCCATGGGATGTATGCTCCTTGTTCTGTACACATTTGACTTTGCTGTAGAATGATGTGATTTCTCATGCCATCAAAGTTGGTGACCTAGTATCTCATCGCCAGGCTCCTCGCCAACACAAGCTCAAGAGCCAGCCCAGCGCCAGTGCTATCCCAAACGTCAGCGTCAGCGCAATCACCAACGCCAACGCCAACGCCAACGCTAACGCCAACGCCAACACCAATCGCAGTGTCTGCACTGAAGTATTCACACACAATTCAACAATCGTAGCAGCAACAACTTCCACGCCAGCCTCAGGCCCTTCATAAATAGTGAATAATTTGAACTCTCTTTATCGTCATCTGGCTGGGCGTATCTACTCTGTGTATGGAAGCGGTATCATCAGATTCAATGGTTATACGTTGTGATGCATTTGTTGGCCACTCCACGGTTTACCATTACTTAAAGATGACTTGTTAAAATAGTATATGGTTGGGCTAATGGAAGGGAGATTCTTACTGCTAATAGCAAGCTAGGTGTTCCGACCTAGTCATGCCCTGCTCATGTCATAAACGTAATCAATGCGATAACGATACACAACCTAATTCTCAGTTGTATATTGTACTAGCCCGAACTCAGACCCTAGAGGTGCAGTTAACATATCTTGAAGCCGGGATATTGCTACGATATGGTAACGAGGTTGGTGTCTTGGAAGAGGCAATCTGTCGGCTGAGATGAAAAATGGTTGATTCCAGTTTCTTACTCAATCATATGACGTCATAATCAACCGGGTAGCATGATGATATAACCAATTACCTATTGAATAGCGTAGCTAAGTTCGGCAGGGACGCTTAATTGATAAAGGACTAAGAGTTGTTGTACAAAATGTGTCTCATTGATATTCATTGGCAGCAACAACACCCAGTAAAATGAATTTCAAAATATTCAACATCTTACCTGTATAATTTTCTAGAAATTGATAGTCAGACATTTCAATGGACGATCGATTCCAACACAGGCGAAGTGTGTGTGTGGAGCTTAGTTAAAGATGGGCGTGGAATAGCTATACGCCGGATTCCTCCATTAATGGTGTCAACTATGGAACCTGTTGACTGACAAATTGGTATCGACAATTCCCAAATCAGAGACCATATGGCCAAATTATCTTGATGACTCTACACTATCCAGTCTTCGCAAACACCTTTGCTAACTTTCAGTCAAATGCGGGGTCATTGGCGGCAATAAATGCCACTGTGGATTGTGTATGTGTCATCAAACTAAACTGTTGGTTGACGGCATCCTTTGGGGGTGAAGGGCAGAAGCATAGCAGAAAATAATGAAAGAGTTGTGAGTTGATATCTAGGATAGAACTTGAGAAAACATCTTTGGCCATCAACTTTTTCTACCTGGTGGTCTTATGTAGGTAATTGGAGGAATGCTTTATAAATGTATACGGTCTTTCGTAATATGTAAGCCAGGCTTATGATGGCCCCAGGTATATAGATGGTAACCGGTGCTATACTGGCAATGCAGCTGATTGTGTGACTGGCGGGGCAGCCTCTGTACCACTCTCCCCATTCTCCCAAGTTAGCCTGTTTACTTCACGTGGACCTGAGCACAGCTCTGGTTAATGAGATAATGTGTGTTATTGAGGCCAGACTCAGGGAAGTTGGTGCCAGTAGTACTGAGAAATTGCTTAGATATTTGTATGAGAATGATTTGAAACCAGTAGTGTGTGTATATCTGCCACTTGCAGTGTCATAGCGATTACATGGTCAATACGATTATGTGTAACGAGCGTTCGGGGCGGAAATAGCTTCTCTGATGCACCGGACCATTTACTGATGCACAATCAAAGATTCTTGTATTTACGATCCAATTGTTGCGGGCAGATTTGCTACCATGACCCAAATGATTACTTCTATCGCTAGCCAACTTTCTATGAAGCATTTAATACTACCTCGATGGTTACGCGTATGGATCAAAAGGTATGCTCGGGTATGACGTACAACTGTGAACAGGTTTAGGTGTATTGATTAGTGGATGATTCCTGGTAACTCATCACCATCTAAACGGTAAACCACCACTGGCCCTATTCAATTAACCATTTCCAAATAACAATGACCATGATCCATCGAACGTGTACGGGTATAGATCGTGTTCACATGACTACGGTGCATTATACAAGGGAGAATTCCATGGTGTCCTTGAGTTAAGTGAACAGCTCCCTCTGGCGAGGGATGCAGCTTATCATTTTAATCCATTAAGGGCATATTGCTACCAGGCTGTGAAAGTGATATGCTAAGTTGCCATGAGAGTTACAGGAAACGTGAAGACATGTTGAGGCAAACAAGGATACCATATATCGTTGGGTTGGTGAATGCTAAGCACTTACATTATAGTAGTAAGCATTGACTCACGCAGGTGGTTTCAAGTTAATCATATAATGGGCTATCCGACCAAAACTGGCCTCTGCAGTGACCTTGATAAATGTCCATGTCCAGGCAAAGATACATTTTTTTTTTTAGGTTTGCCATGGGATAGCTGGCATAACGATTCACACAGCAGCATTATTTGCAGACTGATTGTATGAGCGGATGTCATAAACGTATTGCGATTAATGTGATCCCACAGTAGCGAAGCCACGAATCGTTGTATGCACGATCGTCCAGTTCCATTCCTGATTGAAACGCAGGTTGTGGTTGAAAAGAAGAAGGAGAGCATGGATTTGTAATCTGTAAGAGGTTTTGAATGTGACCTGACATCAATAGAAGCAGATCTAGCAATAGCAAACACAGTTCTAGATAGGCTCCGCCCGGTATACATACGCATATTGGAATTAATTTTAGTAATCTGAATCCTGAATTCTGAGAATCTCATATTCAAAGTAACGATACATATACGCTGTTGAATATTTGGAAACTATAATTTGACTAGGATATTTTGCAATTACACTTCAATGGGTTTTTCAATTTATCCATTCATCATATGACGTCATATTACGTCATAATGAACTACTTGTCGCGTAGGATGACGTCATAATAATTACGTCATGAATAACTCGATTTAATCCGTCGTAAACGCGTAATAATCTGCAGCTTGTATGAATTGTATGTCTTTACCATTTAATAAACATGACATAGAGAGCAACAGCACACATTCAAATTAGTTTTAAAATATCCAACAGCTTACTGTAAAGTTTTCTAGAAATTGATTTGTCAGTGCGTTCAGCGATCGATCGATCCCAACACGAGCGAGGTGTGGGTGGAGGTTAGTTAAAGATACGTGGGGCATAGTTAAACCTGGAAAGTGATATTACAATTAAATTATTAAACACATTAAAGTGGACATTCACCAACGGCATACAATTCATATACATTTGTGGCACACTGTTCGACTTATGTGACAGCCTTACGCTATCTTGATTGCACCGTCAGTTAATATGTGACCCATTTTATGTTGACATCGGTTACTCGAGTGACTGTTGAGACCCGTCTCTTTATATGGTTAAACATCATTTATATGGACACAAGAACGCTAACGTGATGGGTGTACGTCGCCCAGAGAAAAAGGCTCTGGGAATGTTTGAATTTGACAAGCAAGAGCTGGGACCAGATTTTGTCCCGAATTCTATTGCATCATATCTAATATAAAGTGATTTTCTAATATTGTTATAGAATGTTGCATTCTATAACAATATTAGAAAATCACTTTATATTAGATTTATATACAGACTTTCAGATATGTACTACTGCTAGAAAGATATATGGTCCAGTAGAACAACCGGCATAGTACAAGCTTACTCATATCAAGAAGATAAGAGGTCTAGCTCCGAGATATAGTTGGGAACAATAGATATTTAGCTTCGAAACGAGCGTGGTGGCTCCTCGGTGACCAGATCGCAGTACAATGAGGCGATGTTTACCATATTGGTGTGGATACCAGCAAGCAGAGACTGTTTGATAAGAAACATTTACCCTCTCGCTATATGATTCCATTGGGTCCTGCTATGTGAACAGCGATGCTTAGACACGCCTACTCTGACCTACTATGTTACGGCTCTTAGTCATTTAAATGGATTTTACAGATGCCCACACATGCCCTGTTACTAAATGTAGCATAACAGACTAGAACCTTGTAAGAACAAGCACTAATAATACGAGTTGTTGGATCCGTACATAAACTGTATTGAAATCAGTGACAAGATGTCCAGGTCGTGCACATGGAGGTCAAGACTATGCGAGTGGATACAGTTACATAGTTTTAGGTTCGCTTCCTTCCTTAGATGGTGCTGCAAGATCGAATGCGCCAATACGTATTGGCGGTTACTGGTAGGGCTCAAGTTGCAACCATTGTGGTCAAAGAAAGCGCTTCTATAAATTCTCCTGCATAACATGGGTGTGTATGACGGATTTATGACTGAACGGTCCATCATCCAGCCAGAGATAACATATGTTGATGCATACTTATTTTGTCCGCGAGGTACATATCTGTGGCTAAATAATTACTGATTTAATCTAGCAATCGTACGAGCTGAATAAAGGGGACAGCACCTACTAGCTCTCGGCCATATGTAGTGATGCTGATTGTGTTTAATTCTTGGAACCATGTGTTTTTAGAATCAGAAAACACGTATACTGCCTATGAAATGTATTGATGTCAATTTATCTTTCTGGTGTAAATGTGATTTCTCAACACATTTCCAACATGACAAAAAGTATGACTATTTTAAAAATGAACTCGATTGATCGGTCGATGACGCGTCATCGCAAATCCCCACGTTTACCGCGTTGAACTTGTGACCCCCCCCCCCCCCCACAACCCACCCCAGGGGCGGAGCCAATGTAAATGGCCTTTCCAACTCGGAAACCATATTGGTAACTCGCATACCAAACTTGGTTGAATTTCGTGCAATAATGCAGTTGAATTACAACCAATTTCATGAACCTTTGACCCGATCCCCCACCCCTGGGGGCGTGGCCAAATGTAAATTGGCTCATCCACTCCACATTGATATGGGTAACTCACATACCAGATGTGTTTGAACTCCGTCCAATGGTTTGGAGGAGATGCGTTACATGAATATACGCAAGTTACAATTTGACCTTTTGACCCCTCTCGCGCACCTGGGTTGGAGCCAAATCTAAATGGCCTCTTGCGCTCTGCAATCATATGGGTAACTTAGATATCAAATTTGGTTGAGTTCCGTCTAACGATTTCAAAGGAGTTGCATTACAATCAATTTCATGAACTTTTCACCCCATCCCCAATACCCTGGGGGTGGGGGGGGCGGCGAAACGTAAATGTGCTCACCCACTCCGCATTGATATGGGTAACTGGCATACTAAATTTGGTTGAATTTCGCCAACAGTGTCAGAGGAGTTGCGTTATAATCATGTGTTTACCTTTTGACCGACACCCCACCCACCCCTGGGGCGCGGCCAAGTGTAAATGTGTTCATGTATTCCACATTGATATGAGTAACCCACATGCCAACTTTGGGTGACTTCTGTCCAACGGCTTCGGAGGAGATGCATTACAATCAATTTCCGCAGGTTAAAATTTGCCCTTTTGACACCTCCCCCACCCCCTCTTTTGAACCACAATTGAACAGGCCAGCACACATTGTGTCCTGCTACATTGTGTACACAAGGATTTACTGTGCCCCAACAATGGACCGTTCCTCTCTTAGCTATGCCCCGCCCATCTCTAGCTAAGTTCCACCCAGACACCGCTCGTGCTGGGATCGATCGCTCTCTGAACTTCCTGACTATCAATTTCCAGAAAACTATACAGGGAAGCTGTTCAATATGCTCAGTCAAATTAGTTTCAAAATATTCAACAACATGTTTATTAATTTGTAGAGACATGCACTTTCTTCAATGTGTCGGACTATTAAGGGTTACAGACGGCCGTAAATAATCATTTATGACGTAATGAGTGTGACGTCATCCTACACACATCGTAGCTGATTATGCCGTTATATGAATTCATTACTCTAGAAAGGTCCATTACAAATACAGCATAAATGTCAATGGTTTCTACGAACATAGCCTGAGTTGGTTCAGACATGTGCAACTTACCAGTCTTTGATTTCTGGTTACAATCGGCCGTTATAAGACATATCGAGAAATGGTCGGGTCATACGTAGAATTGATCGGGAATAGCCAGAAAAGGTCGGGACATCGCTGGAAACGGTTGGGCCATCGCTGGAAATGGCACGGACATCGGTAGAATGGTCGAGACATCGGTAGAACTAATCGGGGCATAGCGGAAATGATCGGGACACCGTTAGAAATGGTTGGGATTTCGCTAGAAATAGTCGGAACATCCTTAGACAGTGCCGGTTCATCTTCAGAAATCGCTGGGACATCGCTAAATATGGCGAGGTATTGTTAGGATTGACCAGAACATAGCTAGACCTGGCCGGGACATCGCTAGAAATGGTCAGACCCTAGCTACAAAGGTCGCGATATCGTTAGAAATGGTCGGGACATTGCTCGAAATAGTTAGGACATAGCTAGAAATGGAACACTAGAAATGGGGACATGTCGGGGACATCAATAGAATTAACTGGGTCTTACCTAGAAATGGTTGAGGCATCGCTATAAATTGTCGCGGCATCGCTATAAATGGCTGTAACATAGCTAGACCTGGTCGGGACATCGCTGGAAATGGTTGGGTCATGGCCAGAAATAGTCAGCACATAGATATACCTGGGCGGAGCATCTCTATAAACGCGTTGAGGCATCGCTAGACATGGTCGGAACATAGCTAGACATGGTCCAAACATAGCTCGATCTTGATGGGACAGGGCTAGAAATGGTCCGGACATCGCCATAAATGGTTGGGACAGAGATAGAGATGGTCGGAACACCGCTTGACATGGTTGGGGCATAGCTAGAAATGGTCGGGACGTAGCCAGAAATGGATCCATCAATTGAGTGTTCAACTAAAATATAGATGGTCTCGCATGATGTCTTACGCACTAGACCAGCTACCCATTACTGAGCCTGGTTGACAATAATTGACCACTTTAGTCAAAACATCACAGGCGCACTCTTGCCAACTGCATTCTAAAAACAATGCAGCCTGATTCTCTACCAATTAACTACGTAAAGTACACTCGCGCGTACGTGCGCACGTGTGTACATGCGCGCGCGTGTGTGAACGAGCACATACACACGCACGCACGCATCACAACGCAGACCTCATAGAGGAATCTGCAATCCTTGACGCGACGCAAACTGATCACGTGCTGTGATTAATGAGAAACAAATTTGAAAAGAACCTGAAACAAACTTAAGACAAAGACAACAACGGCAATCAGAGACTGCAGACCATCACCTCCCCGTTATTGTCACATTGTAAAAAGCGTTCAGAATTTCAGATTTGTATGGATTTTCCTAAATGTAGGTGGTCACGTCCAACGTTGTAGCCCTATGCTGTAAGGTCACTCTTTGTGTGCTGAATTAGAGCCAAATCGGTCATGTAGTTTCAAAGACTCACACAACTTCAGAATTTGAACCGACCCAACACCGGGTGCTCTTATCCAGATCACGGTCAAACACTTGAAATCCTCTTGTACCGTCAATTTCTTCGCTGTGTTAAGAATTTAGCCAAATCTGATGTGTATTTTAGATACAGATCCGGACACACATACTTACAGACAGAGAGACACACACGCGCGCGCACTCACGCGTGCACATACGCATGCCCGCACGTGCACATGCACACAGGCAGGCACGCACGCACGCACGCACACGCGCACGTACGTACGCACGCACACACACGCCCGCACGCCCGCCCTCCCGCCCGCCCGCCCGCCTGCACGCACGCACGCACGCACGCACGCACGCACGCACGCATTCACGTACGCACGCACGCACGCACGCACGCACGCACGCACGCACGCACGCACGCACGCACGCACGCACGCACGCACGCACGCACGCACGCACGCACGCACGCACGCACGCACGCACGCACGCACGCACGCACGCACGCACGCACGCACGCACGCACGCACGCACGCACGCACGCACGCACGCACGCACGCACGCACGCACGCACGCACGCACGCACGCACGCACGCACGCACGCACGCACGCACGCACGCACGCACGCACGCACGCACGCACGCACGCACGCACGCACGCACGCACGCACGGGAAGTCAGACCCGATCGCAATACTCTCTTTCCCTTACAGGGCGATGGCAAAGATAGTGTATCAATTCATCGATGACAATCTCAACACACCCAATGAGACATACGACGAGTATAATGTCTACAGTGTCATGTTATTCCTTAGATAAATATGTATGCATGCCATATATTAATACAGGACAACTGTTCCCATAACGGGCATTGCATGGGTATGCATGGGTGGTCAATAGCTGCAGATGAGCCCTTAGTACAACTCGTGCGATAGTATGTATTTGTTAGGCCACATGATGTCAGCGCCCTCCTCGTTGACACTTGGTATGACGGTGTCTAAAGGGGGAATCAAGTTTCTCAATCACTCATTTGACGTCATAATCAACTACGTGACGTGTAGGCTGACGTCACAATCAAGTACGGCATGCCATAGCTAAGTTCGTCAGGCACGCTGTAATTGATGACGGACTAAGCGTATTTACTATCTGATAAACATATTGATGAATATTTTTAATCTAATTTGACTGGGAGCTGCTGTTGCCATAGGCAACAGCAGCAGCACGCAGTTAACTTAGTTTTAAAATATTCAATAGATTACCTGTATAGTTTTCTGGAAAACGAGATTCAGAGAGTGCAGAGATCGGTCGATCCAAACACGACAATGCGTGGGCGGAGCCTAGCTATGGCTGGGCAGTGAATAGGAAAAACACGATTCGCCCATTTCAAAATATCTATACAGGAAAGCTGTTGAGAATATGAAATTAGTTTCAAAATATTTAACACAATTAGTCCTTATGTTATAAATACATTGCTGCCCATGTTCCATAGCAGCACAAGGGTTACGGCCCGTGTGACCATCGCGTCATTATTTGGCCCCTGCAGCTGGTATTGCTTTTGTTTTAAACATATTTTATTGTCAATTAATAACAACTGGTCAGAGTCAGGTATTTTCTATAGGCATGTTTACGTCGTTCATGACGAAACCGGCCAGAAGCCACCTCCGTAGGTGGGCATGAGGAACAGTGGCGGATCCAGGGGGTGCATTAGGGGGAGGAGGGGTGGGGGGCACTGCCATTTTTTTTACTTACCTGCTGGTGGTGGAATGAGCCCATTTTCAAGAGATGTTGAAATTTTGGGTGCACCCCCCCCCCACAACCACCCACCCAACACAACCCAACCCACCCCACCCCACAGCCAACACCCAGCAAATGACCTCCTGGATCCGCCCCTGAGCAGGCCAAGATAAGACAATCTTGGACATTTTTTAATTGGAATGACTGACCCTATAACAGAGCCAGAGATTCCAGTGGTAAAGCTGCTAAAAAATGCTCTTTCAATTGACGTGTAAATCTATATTCATTAAGGAAATATTTAGATTTTCTTAACAACATGTGCTAATTAATTGGCTAACACAATGCAAATTATCGATCCATTTCATTCTATTTAGAGCAATAATCAATATTTCTTTAAAAACAACGAACTACCTAATATATATTAAGTGGCCGGCGACGGACTGTCCGCCAGGATTATTAATTGAGCTGCCATATGAGGTGATTAAGACGCATTTCCTTGTCTAAGTATGCGGGTCACAAGAAAATCCTTTCATAATCTCAAATGATAATAGATGTAAATGAAACCCTATCTCGAAACCGCCCGGACAGCGACTAAGACAAATTGATTGACGGCTTACTTTTTCTCTTGGTCATTAACCTAGCTGATAGATTCTAATTTCGTACTTGGCGAATACGATTATCTTCAAAGCTGTATAAAGTAAACACCCGCACATAGTCTATTGTCCTATATAGAAATTGTACATTATCGAAGTAGGAATACGATTAATGAATATCTATATTAATCGGGTAAAAATCAATCATTTACGAATCAATTAAGCGATTGACTGACTGGCTGAATTAGTCTTTACCTACCGCTCTATTTCTAGTTGGGTAGTTTGTCAAGTGCGTGTGCGGGCGGTTTGGTGGCGGTTGGTGTATGTGTTTGTGCTGTTGGTCGTTAGTATGGCTGGCGGTTTGGTTGGTTGCTGGTTTGAATTGCTGTTTTGCAACTTCTGTTGTGTGTACGCGTGTGTGCGTTTTCCCACGCGCGTGCGTGCACGTGCGTGCGTGCACGTGCGTGCGTGCGTGTGCGTGTGCGTGTGCGTGTGCGTGCGTGCGCGTGCGTGCGTGCGCGTGCGTGCGTGCGGGCGCGTGTGTGTGTGTGTGTGCGCGCGCGCGCACGTGCGCTACGAAAATTACCTACGATTTACGATAGTTTATTTTAAATGTTGTGAACGTATTTCACAAGAACGGATGTTGTCAAACAAACCATGCTATCACGCACCGGCACATCTAAGCATGTAATCAATCCAGAACCAAGCCACATATCTAACCAAATGCTCACCCATTCAAACCATCACCAACTATGCAGCTCAACCGCACCCACACAAAAATAGCCGACCAACTAAACCGAATGCTGCTGCCTCTAAACCAACCAACCGCTCACTCACCAGCGCATCCATCTATCCAGGCAATCAACCCCGGACATACATCCTAATCTGCCTAGCCTAGAGTTAGGGTTACACAACCATTAAAACACCAACTCGGCCCCGCTCTATCCACCTACCAAGAGAACAAACACACGCACACACACACCCACGCACCGTGCATGCACATGCACTTGCACATGCACATGCACACGTATATGCAGCCGTGCATTCACACGCACGCTCACACGCACACGTACACGTATCACACAACAAAACAACACAACACTAACAAAAGAACAATCATACGTTCGAATGAGCACACCAATTTGGTGTATATGCGTCGTTGTTTAGTTCATGAATGGACGAACATTTTCAAAAAGAAAGTGACGCTCATCCATCATACTCTGTCTCATTAGCTCTTATAGGCCACGACAGTGACTTATATTAATTATGATTGGCAGTCATTTCTCGCCATCGTTTACATGATTATGACATGCGTCCCCTCGTGAAATGTGTACGCGTCTGCTGTACTAATAACATCCCCGTATATAACATTAAGTTAAGCAGTTATCAATGCATATATGGAAAACAGGGTGCGCCTACATATTGATTGAGTGTGAGAGGCCTTTTACAGTGTCACCTCGGCCCACGCGTTTTATATAGATATACGTATATATAAGCTGCTTTATATTACCAGGTAAGATTATAACCATTTGGTCTCAGAATCTAAGGCCGTGTTCTCACTAGAGAGTTAATCAGGAATAACGTCATACATCAGGATGGCATTATTCCGGATTGCGTCTCTAGTGAGAACACGGCCTAGGTCTATTAACACAGGCGAGCAGAATTGTAATTAATTCGACTAGGTGCAAACGTACACAATAGGTAAAATTTGTTTCACGCTTGATCTTTAGCTATGCACTGAAATATTGGATATGTAGAGAGAGGCCGGGCTTTTCACTGGGGAGGTAACACAAACGAAGGCATCTAAGCACCAATGGCAAGATCACCAACATCGCCATCCATAGCATCTATAGCAACAGTGGAGTAATCGACGGCCTATAATTTATGCAATTTCATATAGAAATATGCAAGTCGGTGTACTAAGACAGAGGTCAAACAAACGCCGCCATTGACCATGCTGGTGGAAACACTTATTCTCGTATTTACATAAAAGTGCATCATTTGTCATCGATAGAATGAGGGATTAAGATAAATTTGCATAATTTGCCGAACAAGTGTCCTGCTGGATTTCAACACGTAATGAGATTAATATGCTAATCCCGTGACCTCTAAATAGGAGGTGATACACATCTGAGATCAGCAGTGGGGACCTACAGCATAGGTATATCAGTCGAACACGCTGGCTAGAGGACCCTTACAAGGCAGGTTACTGGGGCCGTACTGGATCAATAAGGTCGGCTAATGGCCGAGTACAGGCCCAGCAGCCTGCGTTATCCGATGAGCTGCCAATTGGGGCCAAAAGATGGTGGTTTTTTAAGACAAGTAGTTTACGACCATTAATAGGCACCCACTATGGCGCGTAACTGAGATCCAGAAAATACCTTCCCAGAATGCATTGCGCATACCACTTCTGGCTGGTAACCGTGACAGCATGCGCTCAAACAGCATTACTTTACTATAAGAATCAGCTACAATGCGCTTTAAGTGAAGAACTAATTTCATAATTGTATTGAAGTTATACGTCATTGGAAAGCTAAGCCAAGTTTCTATTCATTTCTCTATTATTTTTCATAGTTTTTTCTAAAAGTTAATACAGTTGAAATTGCAATTCTAAAATATCCCTTATTGTCTTCTTGATTTAATTAATCTTTGGATAATGGTATATTTTACATACGCAAATAACTCCGTAAACATGTTTTAAAAATATAAACGATAATGTATTAATGTGTAGGCAATTGAATGCGCTTTCCAATGCTGCATGCTTTAAAAATGTTAGCGAATTTAGTTTATCAAAGAAACGGTTTAACTTGCGGTGTATGTAGTGCAATAGTAACTCAATGCGGGCTATTCTGCCTGTTGGAGGCGTTACCGGCCAGCAGTTGTGCTGTGGGCGTTGATTTAGGGGAATCCCAGCGCAATGACGCCAATGTAGGAAAGGTGCACTGACCGATCCATGTCTAGCTATGCCCCGCCCATTTCTAGCTAAGCTCCCTCCCACCCCACCCCACCCCACCCAGCCCCTTTTTGCGTGAGTTGTTATCGATATGTATACGTTGAAACAACATATACATTTCAAGTTATGTCTACAGGAAAGTTGTTGAATAAGTTTAAACGAATTCGACTGGGTGCTGTGGATGCCAAATTCAAGTTCATTTTTTTCTCTCAAAGGTTGTTACAATAGCATATGGGTTAACAAACAGTGTATACTACTATTAGTGTGGCAATGGAGCTGATAGATGTGTAGCATATTTTAGTAGCCTATGTATAGCAAGTATTATACAGCAATGGGTGTAATTACACGTATTAAACTGTAGATTGCATTGTAGTATCGGCAGCCAACTCAGGAATGGAACAGCGGAAGCTAAAGATTTCGCTGAGAACAAGATACCGTTGGCAAAGGCGAAGAAGGACTGACTGCTGGCTGCATGGCGTCTCTACATGATGTTTCTACTACGGCAGCCGCAGTTGCAATAACAGTATCAGCAGTATCAGTTGCAGTATCATGAGTAGCAGAATCAGCGGTAGCAGTATCAGCAATAACAGTAACAGCAGTAGAAGTTGCAGTATCAGCAGTTACAGTATCATCAGTAGCAGTATCAGCAGTAGCCGTATCAGCAGTAGCAGTTGTAGTATCAGCAGTATCATACTCAGCGGTAGTATCAGGAGCAGTGATAGTGGCAATGGCAGTAGTGGTGGTTCAGTGGTCAATGCCACTATATGTTCTTTATTTGCATAGTCAGCTCCGTTGGGGTCTTCTTGTCCTATCGTTTGTAAGATGGATTTAGTAGCCTATGGCAGCAACAATGTTCAGTCAAGCTAGTTTCAAAATGCCCAACCTAGTGTGTATTAAAGGTGCACATACACACCACGATGCTTTAAAATAAAATGATTTAAAGTGCATACATTTAGAAGCTTAAATTGTATATATGCCTCGATGTAATCAAACGAACTGCATCTTAGGCCGTGTTCTCACTGGAGACGTAACCGGCGTGGGGCAATACTGAGGTATGGCGTTATTCCCGATTAACTCTCCAGTGAAGACACGGATTTAGCAAATGAGGATTTCCTTCTGTATAAATCAATATAATTTGTTACTTATGAAGGTGAGATATGGCGTGTGTTTCTAATTCATGTTCACAACCTAAAGAAATTACAGATGTATATTCAAAACAAAATTACTTAACATAAAATTGTTTAAATTATATACTTTTAGAGGCTTAAACTGTGAGCCTATATGTAATGAAACGAAATACATCTTAACATATGATGATTTACTTCCATATAAATTAATAAAATGTTTTAAGTTGCACAATTGAACTAGAGGCACGAGCCTCTATTTCAATTTCGCAACTTAAAAAATATATTAATTTATAGGGAATGAACTCATCATATGTTAAGATTTATTTCGTTTCAGTACACATAATTTAAGCCTATAAAAGAATACAATTTTAACAATGTTATTTTCAAGCATCCTGGTGTGCATATGCACCTTTAAATAAGAAATAACTCAACTGCAAAACGAGTCATACACATGGCGGGCCATGCCGTAGCTAGATACATCACTATATATGGTGACGTGATTTTGTATGACGTGATGTTGTATGCCGCCATACATGCGCCAGTCATATCGGATCTGTCCATACTGCCTGCATAGCTGTCTTCTCTAAGGCCTCTTTCTTATTGCCTAATTATGTTTATCTATATCTTGTACTATGTAGGTTAATATATAGCAGATATATGGGTGTACATTCACACTGCTGGGAGATCGTCCAGGACTGGACGGCGGTGCTACCTGGCAGTCAATGAGAGGAAATGCTGACGGTAACGCTACATGGCACAGTTTGAGGGAAGAGGTTGCATTCACATAGGGAAGCAATAACGATATATCGGAAGATAAACCGCCGATTTTGTGGGATTACATTTCGAAATAAATGACGTATTTATTCCAGTACAAGAACCAGTCCAATGAGAACGCTAACCGATATACATGGTATTTACCGAAATAGTATCTGTATGAGAACAGGGTCTAATTCCGTGTTCTCACTAGAGACTTAACCGGCGTAACGAAATACCGAGGTATGGCATTATCACGGATTAGCTCTCCAGTGAGAACACGGCCTTAGACCGTGTTCTCACTAGAGCGTTAATCGGGAATAACTGCCTACTTCCGGCTAACGTTACTCCGGATTAAAACCGTGTTCTCCCTGAAGAGTTAATCGGGAATAACGCCATACCGCGGTATTGCGCTACGCTGATTAAGGCCGTGTTCCCACTGGAGAGTTAATCAGGAATAACACCATACCTAAGGGTTACGCCGGTTAAGTCCCAAGTGAGAACACGGCATTAGTCTCTAGTGAGAACACGGCATAAAACCGTGTTCTCACTGGAGGGTTAATCGGGAATAACTACGCCGGTTAAGTCTCTCGTAGGAACACAGCCTAAGATTATCGTTTCCGACCGTGTTCTCCTCGGTGAAAAATGGCACACTATGGAGCTCACGTTTCCTTTGTATGTGTCTGCACACGTGCACACATATATAAATAGAGATGCGGTCACACGCCAGAATCACACACACGCACGCACGCACGCATGCCCCGCGCGCGCGCACGCACTCACGCACGCACGCACGCACGCACGCACGCACGCACGCACGCACGCACGCACGCACGCACGCACGCACGCACACACACACACACCCACACACACACACACACACATGCATACGCAGTTTCACACTATATGCATGCGTGTTCCCTGAGAAACGTTAACGAAAAGAATACGCATTGAGAGGAAAGCACACTTTGACATAATTTTGAATTAAATGTAATTGGCTTTTTTTCTCAATAAGTTCACAATAATAAGTATTATGTACAGTTTTACATATAATGTATGTATAATATTTCATGATATACAATATAAATACTTTAACAATAAAACCACCCTAGATAACTAGAATAGTTAAACTCCACTTTCTTTTACCCCAGTTTGAATCGAGTTTAATCTTTGAGGCCTGACTTTTCAGAATCTATACATCAAACCAATGTACCACTGCAAGCTGTTGAATAGTTTAAACCTACGTTGACGGTGTGCTCTTCCTACATATTGCAACAGCGCCAGACAAATTCGTTTCAAAACATTCAAATGTATAGTTATTAAATTGTAATTCATAAAATGACATGCATTCATTTAGTTTTATGATGGACTTTTCTATTTTCCAGACGATCATACGTTGTTTTGATTGTGAGGTCAACGAACACGTGACTTATTTAATTTTGCTGGCAGGTTTCTAGTGACAGATCGGGTCGCGCCATTTGTATGGCACATTACATTATGAAATATGCACGAGCCACAACGCAGATATGTTCCGCTGTCTAACAATCAAATACAAATACCGAATTGTATATACACATTTGCACGTGAGACGACTGTGTGAGGTAGAACTGTTCAATGTATAAAAGTAAAATCAGTTTCATAAATATAATGTAGCACACACAATCTCATATAGCCTATGCATTTCCAATACAAATACAATCGAGTCAAATATGTTTTTAATCCAAGCGATCCTCGCAAATGGGAGGATCATCCATATTATAAATGACGCACATATATTGCCCGTGATCTGGGAGAACGTTTCAGATCCTGATATGGTGAAATTCTGTATCTAATGGTAGCCCGGAGACTAATGCCGTGTTCTCGTCAGAGCAGTAATCATGAATAACACCATATTTCAGTATGGTATTATGCATGCCCTTTAATGACAAAATTTCTTCAAAAAATTAAAATATTTGGTTATTGAATGTCGTTTTGTAGGTCATTTTTGAAAGGTTACCACTGTAATGGCTGGCTCGGTTACCGAGCCATGCAGTCATTTCAGAGGTCAAACTTCAAAAATAGTCTTCTCTTGGCCTGCAAATGGGCGTTACTCAAAACCACAACAGAGGCTGGTTTTGGCCGGTTTCGTCACGAAAGGGTTACGGCCGTGTTCTCGCTAGAGACTTAACCGGCGTATCGCAATACTGAGGTATGGCGTTATTCCCGCCCCTGAGAACACGGCCTAAATCGCGATTGAGAACGCGGCCTAAGTGTACGATTTGGCTCAATTTACCACACAATTAAGTGTGTGGCCGCACACTATGGGAGTGATCCTAAAAATACGGACAATTATACAAATCCGGAAATATAAGGAAAATCCAGAAACTTCAAGACCTCGAGTGATTGCAATGTACCACAATCCGGCATGTTAAGTATCTGTAGTCTATGCGTACACCTGTGTATAGATGTGTCACCGTCATAGTCTGTGCATCCGGGTATAAAAAATGTATGAGTTTGCCTAGAGCTATATAGGCCCATGCGCGTATTTATGTATTTATGTATTTATTCCAGCAGTACCTCCCTGGCGATATGAAACCGCACCCGGGACACGTATCCCTAGTTCAACTCCACGTACAAATCTAGTAATATCATACTTTAGAGGCCCACTTATTCACACCAGAATGTCTGCAAATAAAAATGTTAAACGTATTTACTTGTAACGGCGTAAATGAATTCTTTACCATGGTGATATCATTCCATATACGGCCGTGTTCTCACTAGAGACTTACTCCGGAATAACACCATACTAAAGTACGGCATTATTCCTGATTAACTCTCTAGAGAGAACACGGCCTTAATCAACATATATTTGTCTTGTACAGATGAACTATGTGTACGTATCTCGAATCCAAATGTATCCTATACGGAATGAAAAACAATTAGGCCTATATCAATTTAAACTCACCATTTCCGGTTAATTTCGATTCACTACAGAAACACGCAATTTAACCCTCTAAACCACTAGACATTAACTATTTCATTTCACGAATCCGGGTGTGAAGGTGAGCCGATGTGATTCATTTCGTTCCATTACATTGAGGTAGAAAATGTCACGATACAATTTCAATAATTTTATTTTCGAGAATTGAGGTGTGAATTTAGGGCTTTAGAGATGTGAGAAATGGAATGCAAAGACGGACAGCAAGACTACATTATCAGCGAAGTCACACTATTCATACCAATTATTATTATTATTATTATTATTATTATTATTATTATTATTATTATTATTATTATTATTATTACTATTATTATTATTAGTCATGTTAACAGGTTGTAAAACGATTAACAATACCCGTGTCGTTTGCGGAATGAACAATTAGGATTATAGTGTTTATTTAGAATACATTGATTAAGAATTTAATAAAAAATTCCCTGCCGTATTTGCAGCATGAATACATTGCTGTATATCCATAGATGCTGCCACACGATTGATGTATTTGAATATAAAGGCAAGCGGTGTTACCTGAGATTGAAAAAAGATGTAAATGTCATACATACCCTACTATATAGGAATGATTATTCTGTGGCTTTTGCAATTGACCTTTCCGGTTTTAGCTATGCCCCGCCCATCTCTAGCTAAGCTCCACCCACACACCGCTCGAGTTGGGATCGGTCGATCTCTGAACACCCTGGCTATCAATTATTAAAAAAACCTACACATTTAAGCAGTTTAATATTTTGAAACCAATTTGACTGGGTGCCTAAGGCAGCAACAGCGCCCAGACAAATTAGTTTCAAAATAATCAACAGCATGTTTATTAAATAGCAAAGAATTACAAGCACATACAATTCATACAACGTGTGGGAGTATTTGAGATTTGGTGACGGTCTATATGGAACCCTTTGTGAGGTAATAATTTTGACGGCACCATAAACGCGCTGAGCTGATTATGACGTCATATGAGGCCAGATGATAGATGGATACTCTGGAAAGGTGAATTACGCATTAGTTCAAAATAAGAAATATTTAAATATACAAACAACAATTGTAAATGTATGAAACAATGTGCTGCTAGGCTAAAGCATCGTGAATCCTTGAGCAGGTTTTCAATATCAATTATACAATAGACCGTTCCAGTTTTTTACTATTCCCCGCGCATCTGTAGCTAAGCTCCACTCACACTTCGACCGCGTTGGAACCGATCATGCCATGACTATCAATTTCCAGAAAACTATAACAGGTAAGATATTGCATATTTTGAAACTAATTTAACTGGGTGATGTTGCTGCATATGGTACAGTTAAATTAGTTTCAAAATATTCGACCACATGTATATTAAATAATAAAGACATACAATTCGCACGACAGCGCTTAGACCGGCATCAGAACTTATTAACGTCATTCATGACGCCATTGATTGTGGCGCCATCTTACAAGTCACGTAGTAGACAATGACGTCACATGAAGGATGGATAAACTGTAAAGGTTCATTATCTAGCGATGAATAAACAGATCAAAACTGGCTTATGTAGTTGGCTTGACAAATGCCCATGTCCAGGTAAAGAGATACAGTACATCTCAGAACCGACTTACTAATTTGAAAAACAAAATAAAAGACATTGATGAATATTTTGAAC
This sequence comes from Chaetoderma sp. LZ-2023a, assembly GCA_034401795.1. Taxonomy (NCBI): domain Eukaryota; kingdom Metazoa; phylum Mollusca; class Caudofoveata; order Chaetodermatida; family Chaetodermatidae; genus Chaetoderma; species Chaetoderma sp. LZ-2023a. The sequence goes on along the minus strand of CM067364.1, from coordinate 52,176,059 downwards.
GCAAGGCGTGGACGCAGCCATGTCTTCAAATCTTATTGGATTACAAATATTCTGCAGGATTTTTATCACAGTGTTTTAAACATTTATTAACTAACTTTCTGGGGTTTTTTTGTTTTGGAAATATTGTAGGTTACCTCTGAGTTGTACTGTTGACCGGGTTCTCTGCCATATACAGGTTTCTGACTCGACGGCTACTATGCCAAAATCTTTATAAGACAGAGAGAAATGTCTAAGATATGGGCTAACGACGGTCGTTGATGTACGCCCCTAGTTAACGCCACAACTGCGCACTAGGCCCAAGACGACGAGTTCTTAGGCCGTGTTCTTACTAGAGACTTAGGTCATTTTCTCGCTGGATAGTGAATTGGGAATAACGCCATACCACAGTATGACGTTACGCCGTTTAAGTCGCTAGTGAGAACACGGCCTTAATCAGATATAACGCCACCCTGGCGTATGGCAGTATTCCTGATTAACACTTGAGTGAGAACACGGCCTTAGACCTACGACCAGAATAACTAACACCCCGAGCTGGGCATGTGGTAAATGTTCAGAAATAACGCTGGCTTGACCTCCAACTGAAGATTCTCGAGTCAGATATTGTGATTGTCGTTTCGATTACCACTTTCAGCAGATCTATCTGCACATTCTATCCACGCCTTAGACCGTGCTCTCACTTGAGATTGTAATCAAGAATAACGCCAACGCCAATACTGATGTATGTTGTTAATCCTGATTAACTCTCTTTGTGAGAACACGGCCTAGGACGCCACCCAGGATGGATAATCTTAATAATAAGGCTAAGTATATAACACTTTAATCGGCAAAAAACTGAAACGGAGGCCGTGCTCACGCTAGAGAGTTACCCCGGAGCAATGCCATGCTGAAGTTGGCGTTAATCCGGGTTAACTCTCTAGTGCGAACACAGTCGGAATAACGAAAGAAATTGGAGTTCACCTGTGGTTAGTTATAATGGCATGGGATGCGCCGTCTTTCAGCAACAGCACTGGTGGCCGGTTTATTGACCGCAGACAGTTCGATTATCACTCGGATATGTGCCACAGCCTCACCTGTTTTGAATTAGGTCAACACTATTGGGGTATTACTGATAGTTTACAAATAACATTTTATTTGTTTTGAAACTCAATGCCACATAACCGCGACAAGTTGTTCCATAACCAGTTGTTTATGGGTTAATTCTCAACAACTGGCACGATTCCTGACAGAAATCAACACAATTAATTAGATTTATCATAGAAAATGTAATTATTTAATTGAGTATTTTGTAAATAATGGAAACTATAAGCATATCTATGTTATAAAAATGTGCATCATGTGTTCAGCATAAATATGGTATTCCTGAGATATGAACATATAACACGGAAACAGGTGTTATCTGAGGTCGATAAATTATCATAAAACTGGAAGAAAAAACACAAACATATGTCTCCCTTTTCAATGGCGAAGATCAGTAATTTCAAATTCATGACAATTTAAGCGTTAGGCTGCTGAATAGGTTGAACTTCCATTGATTGGAAGGTATTGCACACAGCACTGGATCCTAATTTAATTAAAATTCAACATATGTAGTAAATTGTGAAAAGAAAATTCAAATCAACTTTTTCAAGTTAAATGGGTTAACGCGTTGAACCCGAAAGGCAAAACAACACCATCTTTTACAATTTAGTGACTATTTTGTTAAATGTGTTGGAACTAATTTGGCTGGAAGCTGTTGCCACATATGGCAGCAACAATTTCATGCAAATTACTTTCAAAATATTCAACATCTTACTTGCATAGGGACCTTGGCTTTGGGATTGCGGGAATTCGGGGTTCAAATAGGTTAAACAACTCGAAGGACTAGAAATTTAAAAACTAGTTTGAATTTTAATGATATTTCTAAAAAGAGATTTTAAGAGCATTGCACCCCCCCCCCCCTCACCCCCTCCCCATGGCCAAAAACTGTCTGATTGTAATGCATGCGATCTTACAAGGGTCTGCGCAACTTTGAATAGTGCATAAGTGTTTCAGGAAAATGTAGTACAATCCAGCGAATTGTTGATACTGGTGAGGTTAGTCTCCATTCTGTCAGACAAGAGTTTTAAGCCGTGTTCTCACTGGAGAGTTAATCGGGAATAGTGCCATACCTCAGTATTGCGTTACGCCGGTTAAGTCTCTAGTGAGAACAAGCCCTTAAACATGCATATTCACTGGAATTCTTGAAAATAAAATTGTTAAAACGGTATTCTTGTATAGCCTTAAATGATGTGCCTAGATATAACGAAACGAAGTAAACCTTAGGCCGTGTTCTCACCATAGACTTAACGGGCGTAACGCAATGCGGAGGTATAACGTTACTCCCCATTGACTATCCAGTAAGAGAGTTACTCCGGAATAACGCCATACTTCAATATGACGTTATTCCAGATTAAGACCGTGTTATCACTAAAGACTTACTCTGGAATAATGCCATACTAATGTGTGAAGCTATTCCTTATTAGTTCTCTAGTGAGAACACGGCCTATGTCTCTAGTGAGAACACGGCCTATGTCTCTAGTGAGAACATTGCCTTAGCATATGATGAGTCCATGCCTTATGCATTTTTATAGATCGTCTGGTTGGGGTGTTGAAATAGGGATTTGTGTCTCTAATTCAATTCCACATATTAAGAAAATTATAGCAAATCATGCGTAATACAATCAGCATATGTTAAGATGTATTGCACTTCATTACGTCTAGGCACATAATTTAAGTCTATAAACGCATACAATTGTAACTATTATATTTTCAAGCATTCTGGGGTTGAATGTACACCTTTATAAAACTTGCTTCTGCTTAGAGAGCAACCCTCTTGACGATGTACACGCCAGTTATACACCGATACCAGGATTAAGGTATGAGTGTGGTAGGCTTACCAGCCCATTCTCAATCTCGAAGTCTCATAACCCCACAGCAATGCTACCTGTTATTTGGAAATTAAATTACTGGAACGGATGTTGTTACTTTACCCAGTCAAATTAATTCCAATGCATTCGAATTAATATCATTTATTAAATACTAAAGAAAGCATTGTATTTACCTGAGATTGGTAGATTTTTTTAAAAACACGTACACATTTTTAAAACAAATGTGTATGGTTATTTCTGTACGTTACCGGTTTTCGTGCAATAGTATAAAGCACGTATGCAAATCGGAATTGAACGAGTCCGTTATCTTTCTTCTAACAAATGCACAACCGCTTGATATAAGTTTATGTATACAGTCACAGTTAGGAAATAACTTAACACGATTTTAAACAAAAACCAAAACATATTGGTTAGCACAATTGTGAACACTATGTAAGAAATGTGTTGTTAAATGTTTGAGCATACTTGGAGTATTAGGCAGCAATGTCTTCCGATCCAATGGATCTTTCAGCATTCGCTATTACCCGCCCATCTCTAGCTAATCTCCACCCCGAACAACCTGACTATCAAGTTCCAGAAAACTATACATGTAAGCCGTTGAATATCTTGAAACCAATTTGACTGGGTGATGTTGCTCCCTTTGGCAACTACAGCGCCCAGTCAAATTTGTTTTCAAATATTCGACAGCATGTTTATTAAATAGCAAAGGCATACAATTCGTACACCGTGTCGGACTATTACGCGTTTAAGACGGGCTACATATAGCCATTCATGCTGTACTTGATTATGACGTCATCACACACATAACGTTGTTGATTATGACGTTATATTATGGATGGATAAACTGGGAAGGTCAGTTATGTTCAACATGTTCAACAGTACGTGTACAGTTATATCTGAACTGTTCTGCAGAAAACACCATTTCTTGATAGTCGCTGTACACAACCGCCAAAAAGTACCATACAGTAGTCTTGTATATCGCTATCAAGGATCGACGTTAACATAATTCGCATGTAAAGTAACTAAATACAAACCAATAACTATCACGTTTGTAATGTGGAATTAATGACAGAAGTCTGTGTGGGTCGCTCGTCATCAGAACTGCACACGTTCTGCGTACTATGTATACCATTGGCGTTATTTTGATTAGAGCTAGTATTCGTGTTGCTTTTATGTCGGTCAGGAGGTCCGGTTAATTTCTCAATGTTATTTTCCTTCTTCCACTTCATTCGCCGATTCTGGAACCAAATTTTAATCTGTCGTTCTGAAAGTACGAGTAAGTGCGCGATTTCAATTCTTCGTCGTCGCGTGAGGTATTTGTTGTAATGGAACTCTTTCTCTAACTCCAGGGTTTGGAAGCGTGTGTACGTCTGTCGGGTGCGTTTCTGCTCGAACGGGATTTCCGCTGTAAAAAAGAAACAAAATGAAAGAAATGTGCATTAGCCTTTTGGAGTGGGCGGGGAATTTATGTACTAAAATACTAATACATCGTATGTATGAAGCAGATGTTGGAATTTTGCAATGAATGATATATTAACATAACAATCCAAGAGAACCACTCACACTGGGGGATAATGCCAAATCTGTGTACGCATACATGAAACAGATCAATCACACCGCAGAAACTTCCTATGCGAATAACGAGTAGGCCCTACACGTCTTTAGTTTTACCAACTGTACCTCTTACCCACGATCAAATGAAGAAACAACTGTAGAACATCGGCGTACAATAGGGATGCCAATCGGCGTGCCATTCAGCACTGCCTTGCAATTGAACATAAAATTATATTTTGTAAGATAATAAGAATGTCGCCTACCCATCAAAGGGACCCGATGGCATAATGGACCTTTCCGGTTTTAGCTATTCCGCTCCCATCTCTAGCTAAGCTCCACCCACACCTTGCTCGTGTCGGGATGGATAGATTTCTGAACACCCTGACTATCAATTTCCAAAAAAAACTGCGCGGGTAAGCTGTTGAATATTTTGAAACTAATTTGACTGGGCGCTGTTGCTGCCTAAGGCAGCAGCAGCGCCCAGTCAAATTAGTTTCAAAAAATTTTACAGCATATTTATTAAATAGCAAATAATTACAACGGCATACAATTCATACAACGCGTCGGACTATTTGAGATTTGGTGACGGTCTATATGGAACCGTTTATGATGTAATGATTGTGATGTCATCATACAAGCGCTGAGCTGACTATGACGTCATACGATGTCAGATGATGGATGGATACTCTGGAGACGTGAATTGTGCGCGTGTTTAACAGAGGAAGTAGCTATGCTAATATTATTATCGCTAAATAATGTGTTATCATTTTTTAATAGTAGACAGTGAAATCTGGGAAACCAAAACAGCCCTCTCAATCATATGACATTACTATGCACAAAATCGACTGTCAATTTATGACCGATTCCCGGCCCATCACTATAGCCGGCTTTATAATTAAAAGCTATTTAGTGATCGCCGCTTTCAAAACATATAGATTAATTGCCCTATCACCTATGTCCCTCTGCTGGATTAAATTTAAATTTTTAATATCATTAAAAAAATTATCTTTCAAACTGTCTGATACCGTCGCGTGTCACGAGTAGGAGACTTTAAGCGGCGATGACAACGTTGAAATGATGTTTCGGACAGAAATAACATTAACTCTATCATGACAACGCTGGCCACAACCGGCCTCTGTGGTTGTCCTGCGGAATGCCAATTTGCGAGCCAAGAAAAGACCAGTTTTGAAAATGCATAACTGGAATGACTGGCCCAGTAACGGAGTCAGCCATTCCAGTAATAACTCTTCAAGAATAATTTCCTCTTGGGCTGCGTGTGGACATTCAATGTAGTAGAAATTATTTGGGTTTCTTAACCAAATCGGGTCATTATAGGGTTAGAAGGAAAGGTTACAAAACACTCGAAGCTTGTCCGAGGTGTCAATGAGGTTGCCATGTTACAATTACTGTTGCTGATTCGTTGATTTCTATGTTGATTGTTGATGATGATGATCATGATGCCGTTGATGTTATCATCACCATCTTTGCTGATGTCGTCGCCATTGTCGTTGTATGTGACGTCTTCTAAGCGTGTAATGATGTTGTTGTTGGTGGTGATTAATAATCTAGGTCGATAATTGATGGTGTTGTCGTCGTCATCGTCGTTGTGGGTCGTCGTTGTTTCTGCTGTCTTAGTTGTTATTCGTGGTGTTGGCGTGTGCGTCTTTCTTGTTGTGTCTATTCCTGTCTTTGGTCTTCCTATGATGGTAACTGACTTGTTGTTTAATTTGCGTCTGCATCTGTATAATGTAATTGACATGCTTGATTATATAGACCATGCATGTAGTCAACACAAATACACTACAGATCAGAGATAACTCTACATGTTGCAAAAATTAAATAAAATGTACTGTTGAATATTCTAAATGTAACTGGTTTGGAAGACATTACTGGATAAATAGCAATGACGTCCAGTCCAATTATGTTTGAATGATTCAACTGCCCATATCTTATGGTTAATGTGTTGCTGTTCTTGTTTCAGAAACATGTTAACTTATTTATTAGCTTTACTGTGGGAATATTACAACACTAATTCAAGCACATGCGACTGTAGCTCGTACGTAGAAAATGTAGGGAATAGTTTGAGGCTTGGCTGTAAGTTTACATGTTGTTGGCCATCAGTTAATGAGTATTAGCGCATACACCTCTCATCATATCAGCCGACGTTCTCTAGCAACGTGTGTTGCTAAAAAGCCTGTCACAAAACCTCGAACCCCACCAACATGCACGCGTACTTAGATGAACATATTGTATCTCTGTGTAAGAGAAGTCCAAAACACCTTTACATAACGAAACCCAGAGGTTTAGTCCTTTTTCCATTTTGAAAGCCCTCGAGGCAAGTACACTTGCGCATAGCTTTCTAAATCCTACTGACATCGGTGATTAACGTGCTAATTAATAAACATATATGCCAAGTGGATATAGTGTGGCCAGTACTGAATAACTAAGTCATATTGGGTCTAATTTACCACATTATCCCACCGTGTACCAACAGCGCATTAAAGCGCTCAAAAGACTATTTATTTCAATTAACCATTTTAATTAATAATAATATTCAAGGAAATTTTGATTTTTGAAGGCAAAAATCACATATTTCTAAATTTATAACGAACATTATCTTTCAACTGGGCATTCATTAAAAGTTCAATGGCCCAGAAAATCCAAAAATCTGCTTACCTAATGTCCAATTGCAGACCGAGAAGAGTATTGTTGAAGATGTACCACTAGAATGAATGGCTCGGTTACCGAGCCAGTCATTCTAGTAGTAAATTTTCAAAAAAATATTTTTCTCTTCGCCTGCAAATGGACATTTCTCAAGGTCACATGTGTGACTCATTTAAAACAGAAAATGATACATCTGCTGCTGCTGCTGCTAATGCTACAATTACCACTGCTACTACTACTACTACTACTACTACTACTACTACTACTACTACTACTACTACTACTACTACTACTACTACTACTACTACTACTGTGGCCCTCTTTAATTGAGACACACACAATGAATACCTCTAAACTCAATTAATTCTGAATGCCCTCTAGATTCCTTCAATTTTGTTTAGTTTGCATATAAATCCAATTAACGTGTTTTTTGGGATGATTAACTGACCCCGAAAATAAAATTAAATCAACTCAGTCCAGTGCATATATCTAGCATATCAGACCTACTCTGGTACTTGGGCTAAATTTCTACGCTAAGCCGGGGCCTTTTTATAAGTACGTATGTTCTTTCCACAGTGCCCGAAATGAATTAGTTCAAATATCTGTTATGTTGCTTACCAACAAGCAAACAATGTATTCAACTTGAATTATTTCATCAGAAGCCAGGTCTAATATACTAAATTGCGACGTTGTTGTTTTAGTTGTTGTTGTTGTTGTTGTTGTTGTTGTTGTTGTTGTTGTGGTGGTGGTGGTGGTGGTGGTGGTGGTGGTGGTGGTGGTGGTGGTGGCGGTGTTGGTATTGTTGGTGTTGTTGTTGCTGTTTTTATTTTTGATATCGCTGATTGTGATGTTGTTGTTGTTGCTGCCGATGTTCTTGTTGTTTTTGGTGTTGGTGTTTTATGTATTTGTTGTTGTTGTTGAGGTTGCTGTTTCCGTTGTTGCTGATGTCGATGTTGTTGGCGGTGGTGGTGGTGATCGTGTTGCTGTTGTTGTTGTTGTTGTTGTTGATGATGTTGTTGTTGATGGTATTGAGGTTGTTGTTGGCGTCGTTGTTGATGATGTTGGTAGTATTGTGGTATTGTTTTTGTTACTGCTAGTGTTCCTGTTGGCGTTGTTGTTGTTGGTGTTGTTGTTGGTGATGTCGTCGTCGTCGTCGTCGTCGTTGTTGTTGTTATTGTTGTTGCTGTTATTGTTGTTTGTGTTGGTGTTTGCTTTGTTTTGTTGTTGTTGGTCGTGATCGTGTTGTTGTTGTTGTTAGTGGTGATGATGCTGTTATTGTTGTTGATTATAATGATAGTTATGTTGTTGTTGTTGTTGTTGTTGGTGTTGTTGTTCTTGTTCTTGCTGCTGTTCCTGCTGTTCGTCCTATTAATACAGTCCTCTTTGTCGGTAATATAAATCCGACATGATAAAATCATGAACACATAATTAGTCTGTTGAAGTTTTATTTTCCAACATTCTTGAATATATCTATGTCGAGTATCATAATCTTGCTTGACGATTCAATATGAAGAATTATTGGTTACGGAGCCAGTCATTCAAGTGGTAAATTTAAAAACAAAAGAAGTCTTCTCTTGGCCTGCTAATCGACACTGACTAAGCAAAGATTTAGAGTTCCTAGCCGATTAACCCTATACTCGCCAAGCCGGTCAAAAGACCAATTCTTTAAACAATATTATCCTAAATTCCAGTGGTAAGTTTACAAAAAGGCAGGTCTCTTGCTCAGAAAATGGTCAATTCAGTAAGCAAATATTTCAATTTTCTTTTAAAATCTTGACAAATGAAAGGTTAATTGCTAAAAGTAGTATTGTGGGTGATTTGAGGCGCGGTCGGCACAATAAGAGGGATTTATATTATTAAGGAAGTAAACCATGCGATTCAGTCTCTTACAATTTATTAAACCTTGTTCTAAATTATCTTCAAAATGGCAGAAATTACAAAATATGTCATTTCCTTCTTTAATTTTCCAAAGTAATTTGTTAGCAGCAACGATATGATAAAATGTAGGAAATTCCCTTTCACTACATTCGTTTTCTATCCGTTCAAAAATCACGTTATTAAGGGAACACTTACAATTTATTTCAAGTTATGTAACTTAGTTTGACGCCCACAAAAAATATTCATTGCCCTGATGTGGATATTCCCTTAAAATCTATTAACATAATTTTGTTCTCAAAGCACTTATTTGCAGCACATTATTGTATTTATCAATAATATAAAATTGGCATGATAAAGTCGTGAACACATAATTAATCTGTTAAAATCTTATTTTCCAACATTCTAGAATATATCTAAGTAGAGTATTATACACTTGCTTGAAGATTCGATATGAAGAATGATTAAAATTGAAGCACAATTTTTCAATTGGTAGAAAGATGTTTCTTCTTGGCAAACATATCTTTTACATAAATTATTTCAGCATTAGTAAAATAAGGTGCTGTTGTTGTTGTTGTTGTTGTTGTTGCTGTTGTTGTTGTTGTTGTGGTAGTGGTGGTGCTGGTGGCGGCGGGGTTGGTCATGCCGGTGGCAGTTGTTGCTACTGTTTTTTTTGTTTGTTTTTTGTTTTGTTATTGTCGTGGTCGTCGTCGTCGTCGTCGCCGCCGCCGCCGCCGTCGTCGTCATCGTTGTTGATATTGATATTGATGAGGAGGATGATGTTCTTCTTCTTGTTTGCTTACTTGTTGTTGTTCTTCTTCTTCTTTTGATATCATTGTTATTGCTGCAGTTGTCGTCGTCGTCATAGTTATTGTTGCTTACCACAGGTATGTTTGGGAAATGTTTTCGAATTCATGTTTGACTGGTCAAGGGAAGTATTGCGGATTTGTAGTTATGGAATTACCTTCAAACGCGTCTTTACTTTTTGAATGAATGGATGACTAGTGCACGTATAATTACATCTAAGCATCACATTTTCCATTCTACTATGTTGAAAATTGCCATTGCCATGCCTAACACCTCTAATAACTGCTCTTTATTGCTGCTTACTTATGTATATAAATGTCAACCTCGGATTAGGCCAATACTATTATCTCCTTATAACGTTGATCGTGGTATTTCACTATTATATCACTTCAGAGTGGGCATAATGTATGTTTTCAGGATTCGTGATTTGAATTTCACCAAGATTTTAATCTACCAGTACCTCATATATCGTGTCAGATTCTATACAATTCTCGCCATTTCACCAAAAATATACAGTAGTGGTAGCTGTGTTAATTTGTTAAGACGTAAAAATTACAAACCCGAATATCAAGACTTTTAAAACCTAGATTATTGTGTCGAATATTTAATATGTTCACTGCTAGCTGTTTAGCCGTTACCAGTCCGATGCCATGATTCTACATTTCACTGTGCCAATGGCAGAGACACCGGCGTGCATTGTTCACCAATTTTGGTGGACGATGTTGCTGTTTAATGAGCCAGTTCATCTTTTATTTGATTTTAAAATGTACGATTTTGACATTAGTGTTAAAAAGATCCAAAATATTCAACAGTTTTCCTGTATAGATGTTGTGAAACAGAAGGACGATATGTTCAAAAGCGGCTGGGTTAATGAAACTAACTGGTGTCCCGGTGTTACCTTTCAAAATCAAAGATGCCACCTTCGATATACTTTCCCACATAATGGATGTTTCATGGCGTTGCCATAACACCATGAATACCGTGCATTCAAATACTGTATGGTAGTGCCACCAGTTCGTCGAGTCCATCTCAAAATGCGACCGTATTGTATGGCCCACAATCACAGAAGAAAGATTAAAACAACATTGTTTAAATCGTATACTTTTGGGAGATTAAAAGAAATTAAATATTAACATAAATTATGATTATTTCACTCCGTTTAAATTAATATAATTTTGTATAAATTTCGAAATTGATTGTGAGACATGTATGACTAATTCAACTTAGAAAGTTAAAACTCTAGTAATTTATATGGAAGGAATCCATCATATGCTAACATTTATTTCGTTTCCTTGTTCTCACTAGAGACTTAACCGGCGTAGCGCTATACTTAGGTATGGCGTTATTCCCGATTAACTCTCCAGTGAAGACACGGCTTTAGGCACACAAATTAATCCTCTAAAAGTAATAAAATGTTAACAATATTATGTTCAAGATTCTTTAATGATTTTTGTAAAATACAAACATGTATAATTCAAACGAATTGTCCATGGACTATTGCCACTTTAGACTTGCGTTATGTTTATTGCAACACCATATAATCAGACAATTGAGCAACATAGATCTCGAATCCAACACATTTGCATAACCATTGAAAGATTATATTTAGTTTTGCATTGTGTGTCATTGGCCGTCGTTCGCTTGAATATATGCTTCGTAACCAGATATATAGTGCATGTTCATAATACCACACCTTATACGTTGATACGTTCCTTTCATTCCTTGTTTGTTTTGAAACAATAACACTAAAGATGGCCTGCCAATAAGTGTATGTTGTATATTTACACACATGATTAAAGAGTTTCTCCATTGTCAAAATGCTTCCTGATAAGCAAACCTGTTTTATTTTAAAAACCCATCCATTTCATAGATGTGTTCATGACAGGGTCGTGGCAAGAAATATTACTACAGAATGGTCCATGGAAAGTGAAAATATCTAATTGTATTCCCAAGTTGAAATTCATAAAAAATGCATTCCATTTAAATGTCCGTGTTCATACCAAAATTCTTGAAAATAAAATTGTTAAATTTCTATAGTTTTATGGACTTAAATTGTGTGTCCAGATGTACTGAAACGATATTAACCTTAGCATATGATGATTTCATTACGTATAAATTAATCGAATTGTTTGCAGTTGTCACATTGAATTAGAGGCACCAGTTGCTAATTCAAATTCCCAACTAAACCTATGAAATGTATTTATATGGAATGAAATCATCATTATGTTAAATTTATTCCGTTTCCTTACATCTAGTCAAACAGTTCGAGCATCTAAAGGCATACAATGTTAACAACGTTATTTTCAGGAATTCTGCTGTGAATCTGCACCTTTAAATAATAATAATAATAATAATAATAATAATAAAATTAAATGAAATAATAATAATAAGAATAATAATAATAATAATAGTAATAATAATAATAATAATAATAATAATAATAAGTATTATAATAAAATTAAATGAAATAATAATAATAATAATAATAATAATAATAATAATAAATAATAATAATAATAATAATAATAATAATAATAATAATAATAATAATAATAATTATTATTATTATTATTATTATTATTATTATTAATTTTTTTTCATTTAATTTAATTTTAATTTTTGGCAAAGCACGATTGTGTAATAAAGATGTATATTCACAGCAAAATGCTTCAAAAACAAATTTGTACAATAATTGTTGTATATTTTTAGGTGCTTGAATTGTGTACCTATCTGTAATGAACAGAAATACATCTTAACATGTGATGATTTAATTCCGTACAAATTAATATAATTTGTGTTGGCGTGAAGTTGAATTAGGTTCGATTTCAATTTCACAACTTAACAAAATATTTTAATTTATGCAGAATGAAATCATCATCTGTACTTCCTGGCCTTACATCTGGACTCACAATGTACGCCTATAAATATATTTAGTTTTGACAATTTTATTTTGAAACAATTTGGTGTGAATATACACCTTTAACAATTTAATTTTAACCCGGGATAGAGAATACCCATAATACATATTATTTTGTGATTAATTTGGGTGAAAACTGCTGGTGTCTTGGAAGCTCATCTAGGCATATATTACAATTTAAGAAGTATTTTAATGTATTCAGTTTAAATAAGTTAACAGTAGGACATGCACCACAGACCAATGTCTGCTCTGCCTGACAGTCGCATGCGGTCCCACACATGCGCGTTTACGACCAAATCGGCGAGTATAGATGGCATTTTACACGACAGTTTTATTGCAAATGGTGACGCTTTTAAATTTTCCACTTCATAAAATTCGTTTTATTGCACAAACATTTACACATACGAATTGGCCAGGAGATGCCGATTCCTATCACAAATACCTATTTTCAGATGATCACCAATGCTGTTAAAATGTCACTATCAGTTATAAACGATGGCATTTTATGTCCAAGTCATCAGCATAATTAGGATTTCATCTGAGTATATACGCTATTCGGTGAATTTTATGAGATATTTAAATAGTTATTCGTAGTTCTAAAATTAGTAGTTATTTATTGCTTTAGCAACAACAATAATAATAATAATAATAATAATAATAATAATAATAATAATAATAATAATAATAATTATTATTATTATTATTATTATTATTATTATTATTATTATTAGTATTATTATGAAAGATTCACCACCGTCGCCATCATCATCATCCGCACCGCCAGAAACGGGGTGCAACCGCCACTACCGTCGCTGCCACCACCACCAAAACTTCCACCAACACCACCGCTACAACTACCATCACCACACTCACGGCAACCCCACCACTACCATCACCACCCACCACAATCTTAACCATAACCCTAACCCTTATTATTATTATTATTATTATTATTATTATTATTATTATTATTATTATTATTATTGTTAGTATTAATAGTATTACCTCCTGTGAGTGGGCGCATCCATTGGTACATACTGATGTGGGGTGGCTGTACCCCGTTGAACATGTTCGCTCCACTGTAGGGGTGGTGCGGATGGTGGGGCGGTGGCGCATGCGGGTACCCGGACATTCCACCCGTATGATGATGTGCCGGTGACATAACGTTAAACTGATCCTGCAACTTACATGCCGCTGCGGCAGCGGCCGAGGCGCTCCCGTAACCATCTTCATACGAAATTGAATTAGGAGAGTGTCCTGTGGGTGCGTATCCTGAAGGTAACCCTGGTGGTGCGCCCTGCGGATGGTTTGACGGGATGTGATGGTGGTGATGGTGGTGGTGGAAATACGAAGGATTGTTTAAGTTCACACTGGTGGCACTGTACAACGCGGGTAATGAGTCAGTATGTTTAGTAGTACGATGAGGAGATCCTGGCCGGGACAGGTTTACAAAGTTACTTGATGCCGACTGGTTCTGGGGAGACCCAGAAACCGCAGTTAGTTCTCCAATCCGATCCGGAATGGGTGGTACTCGTGTGTTATTGTAGTGATAATTCGCTGCTGCGGCTACAGCGGCTGCACTCGAAAACGGGTTATTGGCGGATCCACCACCACCGGCTCCAATACCAACTGCTCCACCATGCCCTGTCCCTGGTGGACTCACGCCTCCGTCATACGGAGATAGGTTGTGTCCTCCTCCTCCGCCGCCGTGTGACAGACTCAGTCCGTTTTCATGCGGGGAGGATGATGGTTTAATGTCAGCGCCGTAGTAAAATTCAGGTACGGCAACGCTACACGGGTTCGTAACCGGTACCGAACCCATCCCACACGTTATCGGTAAAATATTACCGAAATACGTGCTCATCTTGTTCACTGAACCTAACGTGTCTGCAGCTTAAACGACACGGCTAAACAACAACCCTGAGACGAGAGTAACGTGACCTAAAATCTACACGAGCTACACTACCGAACACTTTAAACCTCGTTATAAACTCACACATTCATATTTACATGTAATTAATATGCCTAATATACAGTAGTTATAGCTCAGAATTAACAATAGCGCCCGTAACGTGTCTACTTGTTGTCTTATGGTGTTTAGCGTCCGGGTTATTATTAAAACTATCCGCCACAGTCTTTCTATGGTGATAGCTCTGCACGTTTCAAGGCAAAGTTAAGAAAGTCATATCTGCAATAAACCTGCCCACTGTTCGTTTGTTCATTCCCGCAGTGGTCTAACTCACCGTGATATGATCGCGCGAGCGGATACCATGTCCGAATTAAGTCAACCTTGACCAGTTTTAATCGAACCTTTTCTAAACACCGACTGCTCTCATAGATGATCACGTGAGCTCGCTGACCAACAGGAAACGCCGACACGCGCACTCACGTGACCGGAGAAATTATGAGCGGTCACTGAGGTGCGATTAACTGACTTCACTAGCTGACCGATGTCCAGTATATTAGTCGCAAAATGTGCTCTTTGTGTTTACGGATGCGCATACTCTCAGTACCACGATGCTGTTGTGAGTGCGGTTGATAAAATAGATAGTATAATTAAGCGGGGATGTCCCCCATATAAGCGTATTTAAAGGCAACATCTGCCACGACTTTACGCGCAATAGCGTGGGGGGTCATCAAAAATACTACTACTACTACTACTAATAATAATAATGTATGCACGCTCACTAAATATTAAATTCTTGATAATTATCCCCGCCCCTTTACTTTAACTAGCAAACCTCAAACCTGCACAGGCGACCACCTACAGTTACCATCCATGGCAGTGTGGTTCTTTAAGATGTGGTTGCTGTTACACCATTCATTAATGAACCACAACGCCATACTCCTTAAAGGCATATGGGAATCTAATCTGTTAGTCAATTCACTTTTCCAGAGTACCCACCCATCACATGACGTCAAAATCAACTATGTGATGTGTCGAATGACATCACAATGAATGACGCTATGAATTACGTCGATACGTACGTCACGAGCGCATATTTGAAGACGGGCTATGCTTTGGTGTACAAATTGTATGTCTTTACTAGTTAATAAATATTATGTTGAATATTTTGAAACTAATTTGACTGGGCGCTTTTGCTGCCATATGCAGCAACAGCTCCCAGTCAAATTAGTCATAACATATTCAACAACTTCCCTGTATAATTTTCAGGAAATTGATAGCTAGAGCATTCGGGGATCGATCAATCCCAAAACGGCGAGGCGCGGGTGGAGCTTAGCTAGAGATGGGCGGGGCATAGCTAAAACCGGAGAGGTCAATTGTTAATTGTGAGCTAAAATTACTACGTCATAATGAATTATGTAACGGGTAAACTGACGTCACAATCAGAATACGCCATGAATAGCGTATCTAATGAACTCTTATCAGTCTATCATGTGTACGAATTGTATGCCTTTACTATACGTAATAACCATCTTGTTGAATACTTTGCCATAGGCAGCAACAGCGCCCAGTCAAATTAGTTTCAAAATAGTCAACCGCTTACCCGTATCGTTTTATGGAAATTAAGATTCAGAGATTTCAGTGTTGGCTTGATCCCAATACGAACATAGCGAGGGCGAAGCTAAGCTAGGAATGGACGTGGCATAGATAAAACTGGGTTCCTCAATTTTGCACCGTCTAGTTGCTTCAACTCTTTAACTCCTGTTTTAGACGATTTACCAGTGGAATGCCTAGCCCCGTCATCGAACCGGTCATGCTGGTGGTAGGCTATAGTTTTTTTCAAAATAGTCTTCTCTTATAGTCTGCAAACGAACACTTCTCAAGACCACGACAGAGTCCGTTTTTGTTCAGCTTAGCGTTGAAAGGAGCAATGTGATTCCTGTTCTCTCAATGTGGCGATGTGTATTGTGTTAGTGTACGTACATCGCGGTTAAGAAATTAATTAAAATGATTCTAAAGCAAAATAAGACGTACTGTTGAATAGGTTTGATGTAATGTGTTTGGAACAGATTAAGTCCATTTAGTTTTGGGAACATTTTAATCTATTTATGAGCCGTACTGTAAGTCTTCTAGTCACCCGCCCGATCAATCAACATCCACAGAATCTCAGTCCTCATACCGTGCTTAATTTTGAACACGTCTTCTTGCTATTTTATTATTATTATGATTATTATTTTTTTGGATTACACGTTTAGGAGTGCGATAGCATCAATTTGTATTATCTTCGCTGGCAATGGCACAAGCGTCACAACAAACAACGGCTAAATGTGTTTGCCCGGTCAATTACTCGCCTACTTAATGACTTACAGGAGTCCAAATATCGCGATGAACTCGTAAAACACGTATTGAAAGGGAGCCAACGTTGGTGTCATTAACTTACTATCATACCCCCCAACCTTTTCCCCGACCCACCTACAATCAATCCAGCACCGATTTATATAATTTCCTTACACGCACACGAATACAGCAAACCTTCGCCACCACAAATACTGATATACTTGATCGTTTGGCTACGTTTTGTTACCTATAGACTTAATGACATATTTGATGGGCACCGCTTTCGGGTCTTAATGACATTTTCGGCGATGGTACTACCATACCCCCTTGCCACCAACGACCAGACAGTAGGTGCGAAGACGCGCTCTCACGCACACGTGTTATTCCGGGCGTTTAGCCGTTGCATAAACTTACATAGACCATCTTTTCACCACTTATATCATTACCATAAAACCTGTCTATTGCGTCCACCGCATGGGTCTAACATAATGTGGCTGAAAGGCAGGTTGGACATTACTTCATCTAACCTATGGCATATAAGTTAGGGGGAGGGGCAAATGCGTGCACCCCTTTAAGACGTGTGGTCTTACGACCACCCGTCTTAAGGGCTACACTCATTTGGTCTCAAAAGACAGTTGCCCTCTATAGATCGATTCTTACTGTATCTATTTTCTTATGACATTATCTCGATTTCCGCACGTGCTCAGCGCTAATAGAGTCTGTGGTATTGTGCTGTCAAGAGAAATCAAACTTAACTGAAGAATTACCGTAGTACATTTACCACTGGATTTTCTGTTAGTTGGTTTTAGTACGCAATAATAGTCCTCACAACAGAAGGATATCGGTTGATATGTTTTAGAAAATACACCCCGAAAAGTGCGCTAAGTCGTTGCTATTAACAGCAGCCACATCATAGGTTAACGCACTTTCAAGATCGGAACAATTATTCAAATCCAAAATGCCCTTATTTATGAAAATAGTAACGGCTATTTCCCTGAAATAATGGCGAAAATAGATTCCTTATTTAAATCTACAGAAGATAGGATTGGTTGCCTTTATTTTAACTTGCAGGATTGTTTTCAAAGACGGCATTGATTACTGAGTCAACATTTGCAAAATATGCAGTTAGCGAGAGTTATATTAATGTGAAAATCCCAAGTCAATATTGTGATCATTAGCATTGTCACGGCCAAGGGGAGAGCACTATCGATCATACTTGACCATCATTTGTAATTATCAATAAATCATGCCTGATTCTGGCATGTGCAATCTAAGCTTCTCTGAGCAGAAATTTTACAAGATCTCTGCTACCTTTAAAAAAGCTGCCAGCAAAATAGCCAGACGGAAATGGCACCGAAGACGATGACGACTATGAAGACTGAATTATCTACAGAAACAGTGACAACAACCGTTAAGAGCAACATAAGCAACAAGAATAATAAGGACGCTGAATGAACAGTAAAAATATCATTGGACAACGACAACGCCGTCGACGGCGGTGACGACGACAACGACGACGGTCATTATCATAACGACAACTTGTTGTTGTTGTTGTTGTTGTTGTTGTTGTTGTTGTTGTTGTTGTTGTCCGTGTACTCATATGTAAAAGGTGCAGGGACCAATATTGAATGTATCAACGTTGCGGTGTATCAATATCAGATTCTATGTTGGCGCACTCTGTGGTGCAGGAAACCAATATGAAATTCGTTATCGCCGCCATGGGTGCAGGGCACTAATAATACTTGTTATATTTGCGCCGATATGAAACAAGCAGGTGTTACATAACGTTGTATCAGCTCCATAGTTGTTAGATATCAAAGAGTGAAATAGATAGAGACTGTGGATGGAACAAATACATAAGACACGAAAATTCATAAAACTGCAATTAGTTAACCCTTCCCATGTCAACTTAACCCGTTACAGATCGAGCCGGCCAAAAATAGCATCTGCAGTGGTCTTGAGGAAAATCCATTGAAGACCAAGATGCGATACTATACGATTTTATTACACCAGACCATCTGCACAATGATATATGGGGGAGGATATATAACAAAAGGGGACTATCCTTGAAAGATTACCAATGGAATGGCTGTCTCGAAAACCGAGCCAGTCATTCCAGTGGTGAATCTTCAAAAATAGTATTATCCTGGCCTGCAGATGGACCAAATAGTATGTCTTTTTTACCAATAATCCCTACTCGTCAAGCCGACCAAAAAACACCTCTTAAAACGTAGTTTGCTATATTCCAGATGCAAAATGGCAAATCCTGTTTTGCTTTGGCCAGCAAAGTGTCATTCACTGGGCACAATTTCAATTTTCTTGAAGAATCTTGACAAATTACGGCTTACTTGATGCAACTCACATTTTGAGAGCGTTTGGAGCGCTGTGGCCACAACATGAATCAGTATCATAATTAACTAACCCCTACAATCTACCATCACACTACCACACATAGATATACTACTGAAGAGATTAGACTCCTCTAATAATGGGCCGTTCTAGTATTAGCTATGCCCCGTCCATCTCTAGCTAAGCCCCACCCACGCCTAGCCCATGTCGGGATTGATCGATCTCTGAACACCTTGTCTATCAATTTCCAAAAAACTACACAGGTAAGCTGTTGGATATTTTGAAACTAATTTTACTGGGATATGTTGCTGCCTAAGGCAGCAACAGCGCCCAGTCAAATTAGTTTTACAATAGTCAACATCATGTTTATTAAATAGCAAAGAATTACACAGACATACAATTCATACAACGTGTCATTGTCCTATAGCGTGATCCTCCCCCTCCTACTACGTTGCCGTGTCGCGTAGCTATGTGAGTGGGCGTATGTTAGTACGATGGCAACGTGACGGACTATTTGAGATTTGATGACGTTCCATATGGAACCCTTTGTGACGTAATGATTGTGCCGTCATCATACACTCGCTGAGCTGATTATGACGTCATGCGAGGTCAGATGATGGATGGATACTCTGGAAAGGTGAATTACGCAATGCAGCACGGCGATATAAACCAGGATCTGACTCTCCGAAGTGGTACAAATAATTGTATCGCAACATCAAGTATTGAGCCGAGACACCGTTGTATAGAACCTGCGTAAACACATGTAGTCCTACTAGCATGAGATGAGAAGTGTGCGTAACTCGATATTGTTTCATATCGCCGCAAATGAAACAATTGATATTGGTTCCGTGCGCCGTTGACACACTCGCTTCCCAATATCGACTATGATATTGGTCCCATTAGCTGTTGAGCAAAGCGTCAGCCGATATCGAATTCTATTCCGCAGCGGTCTCCTGCCCCGTTAACCAACCGGAGAGCCGATTTTCAATTTGATATTGGACCTGAATCATTTGCCAACGATCACGCCAATATCGAATTCAATATTGGTTCCGGGGCATTGGGTATTGACGCCAATTCGGCATTGGCGCGATACTAAAGTATTTCTTAGCCATATATACCATTGTTATATATAATGACAGTCGCCTGCAGCAAAGCAATTCTTAATGTATTTTACTGACACGCATACCATTAGAGTAATGAGTAAATTACTATATGAAGAAACGATGCATCGCGCACCACCCTAACCAGGCACGAGGCCAATCCAGAAACATATAAATTGCATATATATGTCAAGAAAATATGTCATTCAGTAACATATAATTCATGCACTGTCTTATCTAACCACCTTATGAACCACCCACTATTGGCTACATTAGCCAGATGCGCACTTCATGTAGGAAGTATATTCTGGAGCTAACGTGTTAACGCATTCAGACATATTAACGTATTCATGTAACCTCTGTTCCGCCTGCTAAGCAAAGTCTTATCACGGCCAGCTAAAACATTACACAACAGTACAGAACATATATAACTGTACAAGATTCTACCCCGAGTAATAATTGCGTGGCTTCGACGTCACATACATACAAATAACTTCGTAGCGTGGTGCATGAGCAAGCTAGTGACATCTGGTTGCACATCCGGTCCAAGCATGTCCTCAACACACAGGTTATTTGCCTCGGTGAATAGGAAAGGTACGTGTGTGATAAGACGTGAGTGAGATGGCTCTTCAAACATTACCATCAGTGATGGTTGCGTTGTCCGTCTGTGTTACCCGATATATGTACTGATGCAAGTTTCAAAGCCATCAAATACACACCACCATATCCAATTATGCTGTTTCGCATAGTTATCCTAATTATTTGGAACATCGTCACATCTACATGTATTGGGGCATGGCACGCAGTATCTAAGGTGACACCATCAAGAACATAAGCACGCTGATCGCATAGCTTACTGAGCCCGTGCTTTTGAAACGTGCTGACCTACCGGAATAACATAACAAGGTTGCACATTATGCAACATATAAATACTAGCATGATAGCCAATGTTAAAAAAGTGCCCGCAAATATGTATATATGATTCTGAGTAAAAGGATGAATCGTACAGTTAAGATACTAGAATTTAAACTTCTATCTGCTTCTGATACGTGTCAAAAGAGGCGATATTCGGCCATCGGAACGGCCATACACGGCGACTACGATGCCGATGACCGTTGTGTGTAGTTGTGGCGGTTGTGGTCAGGAATAGCAATTTTATAATGATGATCGCGGTGGTCATGTAGATGGGGAATGTAATGCTATTGTGCAAGCTGCATTGACATGGATGATGGGCACGACTCTGATGGCGATGCCAAATGCAATTGTGATGATGATGGCGATGGCGACGGCGACGGCGACGACGAAGACTCCGCCGACGCCGACCGCAGTGGATGCGGCGGCGGAGGCGGCGGCTGCGATCATGACGGCGATGACGGCGACGATGATAACAGTGGTGTTGCTACTGATGGTGCTCGTGGTGATGAGCATTTCTCTATACTGTTAATGATGGCGGTGATGGGGATGTGATGTCCTATTGTACCAGCTCTAGTTACCGCGAGTGTGGCAGTAACACTGATGGTGATATCACATGCGATTGGGATCGTGATAATGATAATGTAGTGGTGGTGCTGGTGGAGGAGGTGGTGAAGGGGTGGGGTTGGTAGTGGCGGTAGTCGTGATGGTGTTGGTGGAGGTGATGGTGGTGGTGGCGGTGAAGGTGGTGGGTGGTGGTGGTGGTGGTGGTGGTGGTGGTGGTGGTGGTGGTGGTGGTGGTGGTGGTGGTGGTGGTGGTGGTGGTGGTGGTGGTGGTGGTGCTGGTGATGGTGGAGGTGGTGGTGGTGGTGGTGGTGGTGGTGGTGATGCTGGTCGTAGGGGTGGTAAAGGAGGTGGTGCTGGAAGTGGTGTTGTTCGTGTTGGTAGTGGTAGTTGTGGTTGCGGTTGTGGTGGGGATTACTCATATTGGCATGTTAGACGCGGATTATAGTAATAAGTTGATTTTAACTAAATGAATATAGTGCTTGCATCAATAATAATTCAGCAAAGATCACTCTGACGAATCTGTCATACGTCATAATATTCGCGAGAGCACGTGAATCCGAAGACGATGGGTTCGGGTACAAGGGAATACACAATACTGTTTGCAGTATTAAGAGGGATAGTTGAAAAAGAAGGATCTGAGTAATGCATCTAAAATAAACCGCCTGACATTTTTAAAATCATGTATGCACAACGAATGATAGGCTGAGCTCGGATATGTTATCGAGGTACTCCGAGCGTAAGTATCGCGCGGTGCTGTACCTATCCACGCATGCGCACACTGTTGCTCTCGCTTGAAGCATAAGTAATCGGGTAGAATTTGTACCAAAGTGATACCGTTAGCGGATAGTACTCTTGGTCGTTCTGATATGTATATGTATATATATAACAGGTCTGAACATTGGCTTTTATTTTTATTACTCTTACCATGGCGGCATCCCCGCATACCTTCGCCACATCAATGCACGCAATGAGGGTATTCCTGGTTCACAGTCAACATAATGAACTACATAATGTGTAGGATGTCGTCATACTCATGTACATCATGAACGGCGTAGCTAAGTTCGCCAGGAGCGGTTAATCGATGACTGATTACGTGTCCACTATTTCCTAAACATATTTTTGAGAATTTTGAAAGCAATTTATTTGGGCGCTGTTGCTGCTATAGATTCAGAGACTGCAATGATACCAAAACGGGCAAAGCGCGGATGGAGCTTAGCTAGAGATTGGCGCCGCATAGTTAAAACCTGTTTCCTCCAATATGCGCACCATATGCCATCCACATCTTACCACAGTCCGCAGCGTGGGTATTTGCTAGTGTCACGTGTTGGTACCGCTTATAAACGAGTGCCCCGATTACCAGTTGGCAATAGTTCATATACTGTTAACGAATGGTGCGATCTGGTTGAGCAATGGACCGCACGTAAAATGGGCACCGCATTTACAGTATACGTTGAACAAACAGAGCGGCACCCGTATTCGTATTGTGCACCACTATTTGTCATGTCTATGGTCTTCTGCATTGACATTGCCATTGTCATTTATATCTTCTCTCCTTACCCGCTCTCAATATCCAGTACAGCTCTGAAAAGTGTTTACATCTTTCCAAAGCCAACACATAAACATGTTACTTAATACGAAATGTCCTTAAGTCAACAAGATCTTAGAATCCAAGTGTGTTCAAAATATTCAAAGGTACGTGTTAGTGTTTTTTTCTAAACTGTACTGAGCTCCCTGACTATCAATTTCCAGAAATAATATCCAGGTAAACTGTTGCATATTTTGAACCAAATTTTACTGGGTGCTGTTCTTGCCCATGGCAGCAAACAACGCAGAGTCAAATTAGTTTCAAAATATTCAACAGGATGTTTATTAATTAGTAAA
This sequence comes from Chaetoderma sp. LZ-2023a, assembly GCA_034401795.1. Taxonomy (NCBI): domain Eukaryota; kingdom Metazoa; phylum Mollusca; class Caudofoveata; order Chaetodermatida; family Chaetodermatidae; genus Chaetoderma; species Chaetoderma sp. LZ-2023a. The sequence goes on along the minus strand of CM067364.1, from coordinate 52,152,284 downwards.
TACATATACATGTTGTGCATCCACGTTTAGTCCGTCATCAATTGTGCATTTGTGACGAACATAGCTACGTCATTCATGTAATTGATTATGACGTCTTCCTACATGTGCCGCACTTGATTATGACGCCATATGAGTGATGGATAGAATCCTCCATCGAGTGAACTATATCCACCATATAGTTATGCCCAAGGGGTTTGCCAGTGCAATATAATGGAACAGTGCGGGCAAATATTATTGGAGACAATTCAAGATTTAGTGTTAGGTTCACGTTCTCATCGTACAAGGCGACCTATTGTCACCGCTGTAAGATCAAACGCTAGCAGGTGTTTTGACGAATTTGACAGGGTTTCGTCACTTACGTTACCAACGCGCTGTAGTAATCTAACTATGCGTCATTCATGTGCGTCATTCGTGTGCGCCTTGATTGATGCCGGACTGACATTTTGAAAGCGAGGTTGCTGAACAATCTTCTTTTCGCAACCGTAGCATATTTCGGCAAATCTGTTTTCAACATATAGACAACTATACGTTGTGAACAGGGGCGACGCAATATGTGAGTGCGCTCAGCATGGACATAGGTTAATTGGTAAGTAAATAGCAATTTCAAACTTTAATGTCTGTGCTAGGAGCGCTAATCGGGTTAACGTCTTTAATACCGTGTCGGTGATATCTACCACCGTTACATTACGAATCATTGTACCTGCGGCTCGTAACACTATCGGTAATCCAGCAATTATAACACACTTAAACAGATTGAGAAATGCCTAATTAGCTTGGCAAACAGATCTACCGCTATTCCTTAAAGTAAACAAGTAATTGCTTGTCAAATTCTAAATTAGATCACAGAGCACAGAGCGGCGATTGATTGGGCCTGATTGAATAGCATGTTGGTCCATACATCACAGTGCGTCGGCAGAGCAGTGCGCGCGCGTGTGTAGTTGCGTGTGCGTATGCGTGTTCATTTGCCCGCATTTATGTTTATTAGCGTCTGCTATATAATTGACTTCTATATCAATATTTAAACTTGAAATCTCGGCATCCAGATCGTTGAGAAACCGTTCTTTTGTGAAATGTCTCAGCCAAACATTATATGTAGCTCTATACCTATGCCACCGTGACCTTTCAGCGCCTGAATTTCATGACAGCTCTATGGAAAATGGTGTGAATACGTTGATGTTTTGAAACCTGCAACGACTCCAAGTAAAAATATTCAACCACATACTCTACATGTCACGGATAATTGTGCCCTCAATATAATGAAACGAAATAAATCTTAACATATAATGATTTCATTCCGTGTTGTTAGGTGTGAACTGTGAAGTTGAATTAGGGGCTAGTGTCTAATTTAATTTCACTACGTAAAATGTTATATTAATTTATATGGAATGAAATCCCCATATGTATTCCATATAAATTAATATAACATTTTACGTAGTGAAATTAAATTAGAGACTAGCCCCTAACTCAACTTCACAGTTCACACCTAACAATCCATATAAATTAATATAGCATTATATATACACACAAGTGCACAATTGCTGAGTGACGGGCTAGAAAATGTTACCAAATTCACAAAGATGTCACATGAGAGCGTGTTTTCTCGCTAGCCGCGTTAGCCAAAACCGCGTAATACATGAGAAAATGAAAGCATGTTAGCCCAATTCACTTTTTCAGAGTATACATCTATCGCCTGTCGTCACATGACGTCATAATCGGCTAAGCGGCGTGTAGGATGAAGTCATAATCATTACGTCATAAATGAGTCTATATGGCCGACGCAATACGTCTTTAACTCTTAAAAGTCCGACACGTTGTAAGAATTATATGTTTCTACTATTTAATAAACATGCGGATAGGCAGCAACAGCGCCGTGTCAAATTAGTTTCAAAATATTCAACAGCTTACCTGGTCCATTTTCTGGAAATTGATAGTTAGCAAGTTCAGAGATCCATAAATCCCAACACGCGCGAAGTGTGGATGGAGATTAGCTAGAGATGGGCAGGGCCTGGATAAAATGGGAAGGCGCATTATACGATTGTTCGCTAACGTAGCTACGGAGCAGGAACTCGATATTATGTTATCGCGTTAATCATATGTTAGGTAACCTGCTTCCTACATTGCATCTGTGCCACGCCATGTGCCTTTTTAAACTGGCAAATGTGGGTGTTAGCTCATAGGTATGGGTGGGCCTTTTTTCCAACATGCAATTGACTCCCATGAAATCTGACATTGGTGGCAAAGCATAGGCTTAGATACTGGCATCTGCAGAGACTGCAGTTAAATAACAACCACTCCCGCAATCGGTGACTCCTAAGTTGTCAATAAATAATAATAATAATAATAATAATAATAATAATAATAATAATAATAATAATAATAATAATAATAATAATAATAATAATAATAATAATAATAATAATAATAATAATAACTAGAGAACATTTACTGAAGTAACTAGTATACGCCTTCTTTTACGGCCATTGGACACGTCTGGTGATGCTTGAATAAAACCGGGAGGTGTAGTCACAGATCAGTGATACATGCTTGAAACTCCCATGGGTTTACAATAAAAGGTCACCTTGACCCGCAGGTTGAAATAAGGCGTGTTTTCTAACTTGCTCTTTGAAGTTACGTGATGAAAGACAGGTAACTTATGGCAAACATTGCAATGGCAACTGGCACTGGCACTGCCGCTGTCACAGGCACTGCCACTGGTATGGACACTGGAACTGACATTGGCACTGGCACATGGGAAGGCACAGGTACTAGCAAGGCCACTGACATTGGCACTAAATTTGGCACAGGCAGAAGCACTGGCGCTGGCCTTGACACTGGCACTGGCACTGGCATTGGCGCTGGCCTTGGCGCTGGCCTTCGCACTGGCACTGGCTGTGCCACTGGCACTGACACTGGCACTGACGTGTGCACTGCCACTGGCATGGGCACTGGCATTTTCACTGGCATTGGCACTGCCGTTGACACTGGCACTGGCACTGACACTGGTAGTGACACTGACACTGGCACTGGCAACGACACCGGCACTAAAACTGACACCGACACTGCCACTGTCACTGACACTGGAACTGGCACTGGTACTGGCACTGCCACTGGCAGTGCCACTGGCACGTATATCGACCCTGACTTTGGCTGAGGCAGTGACACTGGCACTGAAACTGGCATTGTCACTGGCACTTATATCGGCACTGACTTTAGCGGAGGCAATGACACTGACACTGGCACGGGTACGGGCACGGGCACGGGCACGGGCACGGGCACGGACACGGACACGGGCACGGGAACTGACACTGACACTGACACTGACGCTGACACTGGCACTGGCACTGGCACTGGCACTGGCGCTGGCGCTGGCACTGGCGCTGGTACTGACACTGGCAATGACACTGGTACGGGCGTGGGCACTGGCACTGGCACTGGCACTTGCATTGGCACTGGCACTGGTACTGACACTGGAACTGACGCTGGCACTGGCACTGGCACTGGCACTGGCACTGGCACTGGCACTTGCGCTGGCATTGACATTGGTACTGGCATTGACATAGGCACAGGCACTAGCGATGACACTGCACCTGACACTGGCACTGCCGCTGAAATTGGCACTGCCTTTTAGCACAGGCAGTGGCACTAGCACTGGCTTTGTCACTGACATTGACAATGACTTGGACTTTGACACTGGCACTGGCACTGGCTCTGGCAATGGCACTGACACTGGTACTGCCATTGGCACTAGCACTGACACTGACATGGGCAAGGCACTGGCAATGGCATTGGCATTCGCACTGCCATTTGCACAGGTACATACACAGGCGCTGGCACTGACACTGGCACTGGCACTGGCAATTGCACTTGCACGGACACTGGCACCAACACCGATGCTGTCTCCAAAATTAACACCAACACCGACATCGAAACAGACACAAGCAGAAACACAAGCACATACACACACACACACACACACACACACACACACACACACACACACACACACACACACACACACACACACACACACACACGCACACACATCTCCGACTCCGACTCCGACTCCGACTCCGACTCCGACTCCGACTCCGACTCCGACTCCGGCTCCGACTCCGACTCCGACTCCGACTCCGACTCCGACTCCGACTCCGACTCCGACTCCGACTCCGACGCCGACTCCGACTCCGAGTCCGAGTCCAACTCAAGCACAAGCACCGATACCAATATGAACAGCAGCAATAGGACAAGAACCAGTACCACATGGCAGCCACAACCACCGTTCGCACACCTGGCTTGAGCGGCGCCTCATCTCTCGTATTAATATTGTAGTGAAATACAAGACGGAGAAGGTGTCTCCCTTAAAACATAGGCATAGTAAAATATATAAAATTGTTAAAGTTGTAAATCTGCGATGCAATATTATTAAAAGAGATTATGACTCCAGTGTCCGTGTTTAGAGATCATGACTCCAGTGTCCATGTTTAGAGATTATGACTCCAGTGTCCGTGTTTAGACAGTATGGCTCCAGTGTCCGTGTTTAGAGATTGTGACTCCAGTGTCCGTCTTTAGCGATTATGACTTCAGTGTCCGCTGTTTAGAGATTATGAATCCAGTGTTCGGGTGCAGTTTGCACCAAGATTATTGGAGGTCGCATAGCACTCACGGAATTACCATCATCGTATGCTATAGGACCAGGTTCGCACCAGGAGTCCAGAGTTAGCATATCTTTAATAAGCTAGAAGTGCCCGTTTGTCACAACCCTTGCCTTGGCATCCATGCCATAAAATTAAATAACTCGAATCCCCAATACACATCAGATGCTTCTATCCAACGACAAGACAATATCAACGAACGTTGCCCAAAGCCTCAACAACCCGTGACTGTTGTCTTAAAGTCTGGTACTCTGCTCTCGCAGTAAGGACACTGACAACGTGACTTACTGGTCCAGCACCGAGGCAATACTGTGCAGTTTTGGCCGAGTATTGGCATAATACCGGCCCAAGAACAGGCGTGACTTGCTGGGTGCGCTCTTAGTGTGGACCATAAGCATGTACATATTTCTCTCGGCATGGAATCATCCCAAATGCAGTATAATAGTCTCACGAATCGCCGTGGGAAATAATACAAAACAGCTCAGTATGAGCGTACATGTTTCCAAAGCAACATTAAACATACTGTTGACTGTTTTGGACAAAGTTTGATTTGAAACTATTTCTTCACAATGGCTTCCAATCAAAATAAATTGCAAAATATTATGCAGAGCATTCCTTACATCGTGTTCAAAATTCTACTAACTAGTAAGTTTCTACTTTTCCTTTGCCAACATGTTAGCTTATTTGTAAGCTGTGCCTTAGTTCATAAGAAGGGCTACAGAATGTCTCATTGCTTACTTTCTTTAACAATTTAAATTTAATTTATTAAGCACAGAATACTATATTTCATTATATCTGTTATCCAGACCCGTTTTCACAGCCCATTAAGTCCGCGACAAAATAGTTTATTGGTAGTGGCATTTGATGGGTCTTTTGTCGCACACATCGTAGTTACTGATTTAAGGCATACATAGTCAGAGGCTCGTAGACACGTAGTAAAAAGTGCTTATATGTTTCTGAGAAAGGTCTTTGATTGGTCTTTCCCAAGGCCATGTGACAGGAATTCCGGATGTGGCCGGCTCACATGGCCGTGCATCCGGAATATACAATTAGACGTTCCGTGAAGTAATCCCGTGCGTTATAAGTATACGATCAGGGTTGAGTACATCACATAGGTAGACAGGCACAGAGCCGGGTGATTGGACAGGAAGGCAAGAGTGCGAGTGGGCGGGTAGGCAGGCCGACTGGCACGCCGGCGGGCGGATCAGCGGTCAGGTGGATGGACCGATGAGTAATTTATAGACACTGATTTTAATATTAGTATTAATACAATGATGGATACAATTACTGTAATACTAATAATAGATGAGACATTAGTAAGTTTGGTAATAATAGAACTAGTATTAACATCGCTAGTATTAATAATATTATTTCTACTAATTTTAATAATATTATTTCTGATATTAATCGTATTATTCTTATGATTAAAGGCCATGTTTACAGAGTGCTTGAAAATATATGGCCAAAAACGTATATTTTAGATGCTGCAAAGTATATACCCCGATGTAATGACATGAAATACGGCTTAACTTGTTATGATTTCCTACAGTACAAAGTAATACAATTCTTAAAATTAAATGTGAATAGGCAAGCGTATCCCTAATTCAACGTAAGTTATAATGGAATGAAACCATCATATCCGAGTGTGTCTTTCGTTTCAGTACAGCGACGTGTACAATTTAATTATATACTTCTAACACGTTTATATTCAAGCATTTTTGGTGCTAATATGGGCCTTGAAAAATGCGTTTAATATTCTTAAAGGCGCATATTCACAGTAGAATTCCTGAAATAAAACGGTTAAGATTGTATACCTTTAGAGGCTTTTTTGTGTGCCTAGATGTAATGAAACGAAATAAATCTTAACATGATTTTATTTTGTATAAATTAATAACATTTTATTTTTAGATTTGAAGTTGAATTATGGGCTCGTGTGTCTATTTCAATTTCCCAAATTTATAAAATTACTTAATTTATAAGCAAAACAATCATCATATGTTAAGAGTGTCTTCGTTGACCAAAGGGAGCGCCAATATTAAATTCTATATTGATCCTTGCGCCGTTTGCCACCGGCGCAAATTCGATATTGGCGCGAGAGAGCACCGCCGTCCAGACCAGAACTGTTCCCGCAGTGTGAATGCAAACCGATTTTATAGGCTAATTATTAACCTACTTATTATAACACGAAATAGTTAAGGTAATGAGAAAGCCTGTTAGCCTCTAAAAATATACAATTTTAATACAAAATTTAATTTCAAGCATTCTAGTGTGAATGTGCACCTTTAATAGACCATATACTTAATTTCATTAATGTTTGTAGTACGGAGTATTGTTGTGGGTTAATTAGAATTAATATTATTAATACTTATATTATTAGTATTAGTAAAACATTTGACAATAATTTCCACATTTTAGCCTTTCAATCTCTCAAATTATAAAATAAACATAGGAGGCCGAAGGTCGACATATTGGCTAATTTTGTATTTATATACAAGGATAGTCTTAGTTTAAAAACGCTATTTATTTACGATTATCTTTGGTTGTTTTGACAGGAAAATTTATGATTTTTGGCTATAAATAATTATGCACTTTCCTCACGGCGTAGCCGACGCCAATTGCAATATCGAATCAGAATTCATGTTCAATGCGTGTTCGGAGTCTTCCCTTTAGGCTATTTTTGAATAAGTAATCTTCATATTCAATACATTCATTACCTCGCGAACGTATACCCATCACATATACAATGAAATGTCAGAATTTATTACCGCCATACCGGGATATGTGACCCCGCTAGAGTTTCCCAAAAAACGCTCCCTGTTAGCGTTTTACGATTGATTTACCGACTTCACTCTTATGCAAATCGAGAACTCAGCCCTCATAAATCCGATCTTATCCTACTGGATCTAACAGCTACCGAGGGCGCACGGAATGAACGGTTTAACGATTGGAAAACCATGGGTAAATCATTCTAGGTTCCAGAGAGTATACACTAAGAAACTTATGTCGGTGGTTATTTTGAAACTAACCCGATGTACGCTGTTGATATCGTACCTATCAGCATCTAACACACAGATAAATTGTAATATATTAGACGCTATTTTCTTACAAATAAAGAATACGTATTCATTGGTTTCACACTAATAGACGGCTAATTGCATAATATGGAAGTTCGTCCAGAAGGCCCACCTGGGATGAATGGTACACCGAATGGTCACTACATGCATGTTTGTGGTTAAAAAATATACCTTACATAAGTGTAAAGGTGCATACTCACAGCAGAATGGTTCAAAATAAAAGTGTTACTTTTAGAGGCTTAAATTGTGTGCCTAAGTGTAATGAAACGAAATAAATCTGAGCATACTATGATGCCATTACGTATCAATTAGTATACGCGTTTAAGTCGTCAAATTGAATTAGAGGCACGAGTCCCTAATTAAAATTCAGAACTAAACCTACGAATATTATTTAGATGGAATGGAATCAACATATGTTAAGATTTTTTTTTGTTTCATTACATTGAGTTACACAAATTAAGCCTCTAAAAGTATATAATTTCAACAATTTTATTTTCAAGCGTTTTGGTGTGAATAATGCGTCTTTAACGGTCATATCTGTGGACACATCCCTGTTTTCTACAGTTCTACGGAACTCTATATGGGGCATATGAGGCGTGTGCACAATATTGTTTCTAGATTAATAAATATTATTTTGTGCGAGCGAAATAATCTAGAAAAATAACCCATTATACATGTTCGTTACGGGCCGTACACTTCAACGAGGCTTCTCAAAATACGTGTCTATAGATACAACTTGGATGAGAGTCAATGTTGACTTATTCGTTTGCCATTATTTAACATCTACAGTCTTATTAAAATACTGACATTATCAGGTCCCCGACCAAATGGCCATTTCGAAAATAGTAAAACTGTTCATGGTGTATTTTCCCTGGCAAGTGGTGCATGTTCTTGCATATGCCCATCCACCCTAGATGTATCTCAACGCAAACACGTTTTCACCTCCTTACTGCCACTGGCTGTATTTCCGTACAACTTCATGATTTAGCAGCCTGTTGGGATTTAGTACAATGGAGTAATCCCGTGTGCGTTATGGAATCGCCCTCACTTCGACCGCGTTGGGATCTATCGATCTATGAACTCACTGACTATTAATTTCCAGAAAAATATACAGGTAAGCTGTTAATTATTTTGAAACTGATTTGAATGGGAGTTGATGCTGCCTATGACTGCAACAACGCCCAGTCAAATGTGTTTCAAAATATTCAACATAATTTTAATTAAATAGTAAAGACATACAATGTGTACAACAACGCTTAGTCCGGCTTCAATGAACATTTTCAGTTGCATCTTGCCCCGACCATCCCTAGTTAAGCTCCATCCACGCTTCGCCCGACTTGGGATTGTTCGATCCACGAACATACGGACTATCAATTTCCAGAAAACCATGCAGGTACGCGTTATAGTATTTTGAAACGAATTTGACTGGGCGCTGTTGCTGCCTATAGCATCATCAGCGTCCAGTAAAATTGGTTCAAAATATTCAACAGAGTGTTATTAAATGGCACAGACATACACTTCGTACATCAACTCCTAGTCCTTCTTCAATTACGCATTCCTGATGGCCTTATCTACGCCATCCATGCCGCCATTGATTATTGCGTCATCATTCACGACACGCGGTTGACACGTTATATGATGGAGGTAGAAACCGGACATGTCCATTAAGCGAGCATGACGAACTTAGTTACGTCATTAATGATGTAATTGGTTATGACGTCATCATACACGTCACGCAGTTGATTACGACGTCATGTGATTGACCGAGAAACCGTGTTCTTGAATTCTAGTTTTTGATCATCTATTTATTTGTAAAATATCATTTATGTTGTTTTACTTACTTACACATGCAATCTCATTCATGAAACTATCATCTGTTTAATTTTTAAGAAAATCTTCCATGAAAGGCGTGTTGGACGAATGGTGAAGTGGTTTGTGCGCCTTCTCTGGGATATGCTTCATGGGCGATCTGGGTGTGATGGCTACAGTATGTGCAAGAGTGCGGACGAGTGACTGTTTCTGGCATCGCGTCATGTGCAAGGTAGCTGTAACTGTGAAGAAAACGAATTCTTGGCGATGTGAGGAAATACAATGCTGGCGCATGTAGATGAGAATCGGCCTTTCCAGTTTAGCTAAGCTCCGCCCATCTATATGTAAGCTCCACCCACCTCGCTCGTGTTGGGATCGATCGCTTGCTAAACTCCCCGGCTATCGATTTCCAGAAAACTATACAGGTACGTTGTTGAATATTTTGAAACTCAACTGACTTCTAATGTTGCTGCCTATAGAAGATCATACGTCGACCCAGACTCTTGTCGGGCATTACGTAAGCTAATTGTGCGTGGTTTCATTGCTCACTTATCAAACAAGCTCTCATCCGATACATACCACATCTCATTACAAACATCATCCATATATCCACCCGACCTATCAGTGTGTACCTATGTACAGCACGGGCATCCATTCATTCTTGATTTCGTCATGCACATTGATGCTTGAGACATTGTACCTTTACTTCATCCATATCAGAAATAAGCCCGTGTCATACATAGCATGTAGGATTCTTTGAAAACAAATTATTTTGAAGTATTACTCTAGCAGGATCGCAGACTGCAATGTTAATAATAGCGAAGAAACAACGGGCTACACTTAGGACAACATTTAATCTACACATGACACGCATGCTTATATTAACGCGTCGAGGCTTCACGGATCGCTACACAAGTATAATACGACTACAAATCGGTGAGTTAGTGCCTCCAAAGTCAAATCGTGTTCTCTGAAAGCGACAACTAAATATATGCTGATAGAGCATGTCAGATTAGTTGTGCATAGCTATCGTGCTTCTACCACCAGACACAATATCTTCCAGGAAATTTTGACTCACAATTTCCTGGAAGATATTCTGTCTGGCATGGTCTAGTATGAACGGAGCCCAGTGCGCTTGCAATGTGAAGAACGATGACTGCTTGGCCAAATAGACCTTTCCAGTTTTAGCTATGCCCAGCCCATCTGTATCTAAGCTCCACCCGCACCCCGCTCATGTTGAAATCGATCGATCTCAGAACTCCCTGACTATCACTTTCAAGAAAACTATACAGTTAAGTTGTTGAATAATTTGAAACTAACGTAACTGGGCCATAGGCTGCAACAGCGCCCAGCCAAATTAGTTTCAAACTATTCAACAGAATGTTTATTAACTGGTGAAGACATACGTGGTACAACGTGTCGGAGTATTAAGCGTTAAAGCCGGACTATATCGGGTCATTCATGACGTCATGATTATGACGCCATCTTACAGTCACATAGTTGATTATGACGTCATGTAAGGTCATATGATAGATGGATACGCTTGGAAAGGGCGATTGGTGAGCGTGCAGGCCTAACTCGCCGAGCTTTCGCCAAGTAGCGTGTTCGCTTTACTGATCTCTGTATTAATACTTCCTTCCAATCTCACGCTGGGATAGTCCTGCGTCCACTCGCTAAAGTTTGGATCTTCATCGACGTTTATCAAGATCCAAAGGTGTCTTCAGTAGGCCTATGTCGCTTACGTATTACTAGTATGCATACAAACTTACTTCCAGACATTCTGGCTAATTAAGTGACTAATTATTAAAAACCTCGGCTGTGAAAAGCCGTTAGTTGCGTTGCACGTGCGAAGTGCCGTATGCAATTAATCCAAAACTTGCTGCAATACGAAAGATCTACTTCAATTTGCAAAGTAATATTTCGAAATGCTTCTTGTACAATTGCTATGATTATACTAGCTTTCACGAGACCTCTTTTCATCTCGCTACTCTGTTTAGCCTCTGCCTGCTATTCCAGTACTCAAAATCCTAGAACTTAGCTTTTCATTCTCGGCTGGCAACTGCAGTCCAGACGCAGGCACATACTTCCACTGCTTCTTTAGATCGGCCAATGGCTAAGTAACCCAGTCTGCTTGTTTAATAACCAATATTGACGCATACTTTGAAGCTTTTGCTAAACCGAGAGTCCTTGTTGAGGGAAGCACTGACTTAGAGATTGAACTGATCAAGAATCTGGATGAGTGGTCTGTGGATGTGTTATGGATGGGCACGCGTATCTAGGAGGCATGCACTGTTTGTAATTACCAGCACTGTGTGATAAATATGATAACAAGGACATTATAAAATGGCAATACTGATGACAGTGGACCTTTTCCAGTGTTAGCTATGTCCCAGCCCACCCTTGTTAAGCTCGACCAACGCTTCGTCCGTTTTGGGATCAAATGATCCCCACACGTCCGATCTACTTCCAGAAGATTATACAGGTAAACTGTTGAATGTTTTGAAACTAATTTGACTGGGTGCTGTTGCTGTAAAATTACTTCAACATAATGCTTAGTACATAGTAACGACATTCAAGCCGTACAACAAGGCTTAGCCCGTCACCAATTATGCGTTTGTGTCATACTTATCTACATCATACATGGCGTCGTCGAGTGTGACGTCATCCTGTATGTCACGTAGTTAATTATGACATCATACGGTGAATGGATACACTGGAAAGGTCCATTGCATATTGATAATAATACATTACTTCATATCATAATATAAAAATAATAATAATAATAATAATAATAATAATAATAATAATAATAATAATAATAATAATAATGATGGTGACGACGATGGGGATGATGATATGTTGGTGCAATACAGATGAGGGTAGAGATGATGCCACGCTATTAATCGGATGTGACATAAGTCGTATGTTATTATATAGCCTTTATAATATATAAAGACAACATGAACTTTCACCGTGCCAGTTTCGTTGCTATTGTGACGTCCAAAGATTCTGTTCAAGACCAGTATACCATACCCAATTCATTGATCTGAAAATACATAAATCAACATTCAGCGTGCCATGCGATTCTGGTTATGGAGAGGAGCGGTTGGGAAGACGATGGAGAGGAGGGGTGTGTCTGGGTGTGGTGGTGTTGGTGGGTGTTGGGATTGAGAGCAGATTATGTGGTCGGGCAGCGTAACAATGAGGTCAGGACGGTAATGATGTCAAACACGATTGGGGGAAATGGGTGGAAGGCTCTATAGCTGAATGAAAAATAGTAAAATACTTAGGGCGGCAATTGCAATAGGTGGACAACAGCAACAACAACAAAAATAACAACAACAACAACAACAACAACAACAGCAAGACAAATCAAAACCAAGATATTGCGGCAATAGATATATGATTTACCGGGATACTTTCACAGTGACAAAACACATTGATGAAAGAATACCACTTGAACAATCTGAACAAGGTGTCCTTTTAATTAATTATTTACCTACAATCACTACTAAGACACAGCATCACACAGTCATATCAGCTATGTGTCAATTCTAATTAGCTGCTAATGCCGTTGTAACGCTGCCTAATGCACAGGTACACCATTTTGTCTCTGCTATGGCATCTCCTGGATATAATTTGTTCAACGTGGAGTATACTATGTCTCTACTGGCCATGATGGTGAAAAGAACCTAGGGCTATTCACCTGGTGAATGTAACAACTCAGGGATTGTATTAGGCAATATAGTCATTCATGGCCGGAGAATACCGGAGATGTTTTAACCGGACTAATGTTATTCACAGATGGATGTTGGCTCTTTGGTGCCTCTGGGCACAGTTTATTTTTGGAATTAAACATATGGTCTACAACAGACAAACTATACCTGGTACCTGAGTCTACGTCCATGTGACGACGAGTCCTTGAAACAGGTAGTCGTACGACCCGTCTCCTGTAGCTCGTGGGGGTATGCGCTGGTCCGCCATGACGTTCCTATCCATCACGTCGCAAATGCACGATGGACGAGAGGGCTGGTTAGCTGCGGATCTCGGGGTTGCGGATCCCGTATCGCCTCTCTCTGGAAGGCAAAAAAAACCCAACTGGCTCTAGAGCCGGTGGAACAATAATGTTCCAGTGGGGCCGTACGACCATTGCCGCCGAGATTTAACCACACAGTGTCGTCCCAACTATTTGTGTCACCGGTATGGCTATCCATACTAATTTAGAGATATGGAATAATAAATAATTAAACAATGAGCAATTTAATATAATATACAAACAGGTTTATGCGTTTGACGGTAAATGAGCACAGTAATACACAACATAGAGCCATCCGGTGCTCTTTCCACGTGGTGTTGCCGGAGGTACCACACATATCCTTGAATCCGCAGAGGTATCTCCGCAAATGAGAGTCTCCGCAATGAATTCACTAGCTGGATTAATATAAACTAGTATACCCCCAACACACACACAAAGAATTGTTGTTCCGAGAGGAAAGTGCCTCGCACGGGCCTCCGTTACAGGAAAATGCCTTCAACGCCGAAGCGGAGGAAAAGAGCTGGCAAAAAGGGCCACTCTTTTGTTCAACAGAAATACTAAGTGCTGCAAATCCTCGAGAAGCTACTGTTCAGGTGTTGCACGCTGTTTTACGTGAAGACGGGACGAACGATTTCCGAAGAATTCCCAGGTCACCGTCTTATATAGGTCCAAAATGATTGCATTAGTAGTAGCCGCTGTATTAATGCCGGGCTTCTGCTACATTCTAACCTACCAATTGGATGTCAGTAATGGAAACAAGCTTTGGCCTCGAGTGGCATGGTTTACTACCTAACTTTTTAGATACGTTTATCCGTTGGGCGCAGATGCCCGGATTCCCTAAGGTTTTGCATCATAGCATCTACCTCCAAGGATAGCGTGTGTACATGTCACAGAACAAAGCTGCGAATCAAATAACGATCTTGCTACCTGGCTCTGCAACCACATATAACATCACTAGACGAGATTCACAGTTTACACAAGCACATTTAAATACTGACATGTCATTATGGTGGGGATGAAGAGACGGATATCCATCGTGAGCGCCCTTCTCGTGAGGGCGTGGTGGGCTCTAAGGCCTCACCCAGACACTAAAACGAGTTGGATGGAGATCCGCATCTCGTCCGTCACAGAGTGCTACAGGACTAACATTTGACCTGTCGTTAGTGTTCTTTTCCATGATGCCCAGAGATGCACTGCAGGCCGGTATCACAACATACAAATTAATAGTATTATCATTTCGCAGTGCTTCCTACTTTGGCAGGGGAATCTACCTAATAAGTATCCGAAGACAAGAGGGGGCATGTATGTAAATCGGCGCTTTAACTAGCACCGCTCAGAGACCTCCGATAGTTTCCCAGGGTCGGATCCAGTCAACGTATCGATTGGGAATCCAGACAATAAATAAGCCATATGGCTGGTGGATCGTGGAAAGAGACAATCCCTCAAAAAATATACGAGGCCCTATAGGTAACTGGCCAATTTTACAAAACCTTGCTGGTGTGTGGGGCTACATGTCAGGCCCAAACAGTTAGAACATGATCAGCAACCTCAGTGTGAAATTGATGCTGGCGGGAATCGTGATGCGGATATAATGTTGCTGTATAGTATTTCCTAGCATACTACGGTCTAGAGATTTTATAAATAAACAAAATATATTAACTAGCTGGTGACGTGCCATATACACACCTAACCAATACACAATTTAACAGATATAACGATTATAGTAGTATATGTCATTGGACCCTTTGGTGTGGCTAGTTGAAAGCAGCCACAGTAAACAAGGATAATATTCACAATAACAAAAATTTTAAAGATGCAGTCCTAGGACCGGTAAGGTACCTATTAGTCATCAGTACCATTATGCGGAAATAATAATTAAAGGTTCAATAGCATAGCTACTTGAGTACCTAATAGGCACCGGCATGGAACAAGTCCACAAGTTGCTGAAATTGAGGCGATAACCCATGAGTAGTGCGAGATGGCACAATCTCTGAAGCTGGAAAGATTTCCACAGGAAAACATCTGCAGACAGGTATCCGCAGCCAGGTATCCGCAAGCAGGTCTCCAGAAGCTGACTTCTCCAGACAGATAACGGAACAGTCCAAGAGATGCCCATTAGATAGTCGTTTCACTCATACAGGATAGAAACGGTATGTTGCAAAGTTTCCGTCCGGCGACAGTAATATGAAAGTTGAGAGCATCCCATTAACAGGGAGGGATGCGTATATAATTTATGCATGTAGAATAACTAGCACATGGTGCGGGTACATCGCATAGCTCTTGCGGCGCACCGGGAAAAGTTCATCCAGATTGGTCGAAAAGTTAATTATTACACGCACAACATGCAGTGCAAGAAGTTGAAGTCCAGCGAGTCATCCATCAAGAATCACCATCAACTCTACATTGCATAGAATTACATCTGGGCCCGCACCCGATGGAAAAGACTCCCTTATAAAGGTCTGGATGCAGGAGTTATTCCATTAAGCTAGTTTATTAACCCCCGGATGGCCGTCCAAGAGTGTACAAAAACTGTGGAAGCCGAGGAATCCTTACCACAGTGGATCAGCTGAAATCAGATTGGCACCGGATGATGTAGGTATCACCGTAGGTAAGCCGTTACACACGTCTATCCCGATGGTCCAGCAGTCCGGCGTGGACCTGCTTCCACGCCGGTGATGCTCCTGATTCTCGATTTTTCATCCCTTTTACACTACTCGTGACATCAGAGCTGGAGACCTCAGCCAATCAGCTGCCGAGCAGCAGCCACTCAGCGTGCAGACAGAAGTGGTGACGTGGCTGTTACGTACACAGCACATTCTTTATTTATTTATACATATACGTGATTAAGACGTCAAGATAATTATTTTGAAGATAATTTAATGGGGTTTCCGATGATAACTCAGCCATTTCTGGGCCGATTTCAATAATTCAAACGGTTCTAAGATCGTAGCTCTATTCTGGTCTTGATGATTACCAAGAACAACGTGGATGATACAAGTAAAGTTATTTACGGGTACCTACTCGGTACACTATAAGAATGCACTTGCTTCCAATTCCGAGAAGCGTTGTCAGGGAAGCTCTGACGCGCGCGCATGCTCACCCCGCAGTCTAACGGACTTATCCAGTGTTAACGAATACCTCTCTCATTGCGCTTATATATGCAAACAATCCTAACCAGGGGACGTGCTTGGAGTGCATCCGGAATGGCTGTTCCATACCCAGCTTAGCGCGGCCGGCCGGTACCCATCCGGTCGATCCATGCTACACCACCCTCTCCTAGTTTTACACCGGTGACAAACGATCAACGCATCTCAGATCGAATGCACGGGAGCACACGAGGCAGGAATTATAGACTTCCAGAGTAGGCATGTAGCTGTTAGGAGAGTGACGTGATAGGAGCGTGTTCATAAGAATGAGCACATAGGGTGCGAAAGAGTTTGGGAGGGAGGCATAGTTTTATTTTTGATTTTTGACCTGGAATTATTTTTCCAGGTCTTTTCTTTTTTATTGTTTTTGTTTAATATCAAGGTGCGTGCATACTTTTATTCGGTCCATGATCAACCTAAACAATAGCTCGCATGGGTGTTCACTTGGATGTGGATACTTAAATGTCCGCAGAGAACACCCAAGCTCCAACGTACCATAATTACACAATTAAAAGATAATATTTTATATATACCTATCACAGTATATCACAGATACTTACATGTGCAACCACGGGTAAATAAAGGGATGCACATACAGATATGTATATTGATTAATAATAAAGCGGCCCATTATTGCGGATCCGCATGGGTAGCTTCCACTAATCCACAATCTGTCCCGTCGTTCTGACGCGGGAAGAAATTTAATAAGAAAAATAGTAATGATAATAAATGAAAAAGGCTTGTTTATCAGGCAGCCCCAGCATAGCTGAGATTGCATGCCGGACATATTGGCTATGGTGTGTTGTGTACTTGCGCTGCACAAGACATGTTTATTTTAGGTGAGACACAGCTATGCAAGAATGTTGCGCAGCTGTGTAGGATGACCGTAGTCAGCCTAGGGACGAGGGTTTCGATTTTAAAAACATATATAATTGTAAGAAAAGTATTTAAAAAATAAATATAATAACACATTCCACTTTCCGCACACCTATTTATAAATCCTGCTGCAACCTCGGCAATGGTGTCCACACACACCCGCTGTAAAGTTTCCCCAGCGAGTCTGGGTACTATACCCCCGACTCGTACAGGACGGACGCAGCGGATGGTCCTCCGCTGCCGAAGTACCATTACTAATTATGCCCAGGTCGGGTATACTGATGCTGGAGGACTGTACGGAAATGTCCATCGAAACACTGTTGGTGGCGGAGATTATGATGGGCGAAGTGCGGCTCGGTGGTGGCGAGGAAACTGCTGACATCACGGTTATCGTGGCGGTGCTGGTTGTCGTGCAGGACGCTGGTGGGCTGAGTGCAGTGAAGGTGGTGGGTGGTCGATGCGTGGTGGCAAATGATGATGCAGTGCTGGCAGATAGCTTGCGGATCTTAGTTGCTTTCAGTAACATGCTGACGGTCGTCCTCGGAAGTGCACGGATGTCAGGATGGGCAATCATCTTCTTTCTGTCATAGGGACGATCTGGCATAGTCACCTTGGGAACTGCGGGATCTGTGGGAATACTGCTACGCGGACGTATGGATGTGCTGGTCTGTGTTGCGGTGATGCTGGTGACTGCTTCCATAAGGCAGATCTCCTCAGTTATTATTAAACTGCACGGAGATATGGATCTATCTGAAATGTCTTGTAACCCCTGTTTAGATACGGTCCCTGGTGCAGAAATCACAACTGATATTGGCCGGCTGATTATGGATGCTGATGTTGCGGTGGTGCGTGATGCGGATGGTGGCGTTACTGCAGGTGTTGCCGGAGTGGAAGTTGTAGATGATGTAGGTATCAGTCCTACAGGTGCTGCCTGTGTCATTCATTCTCGTGCTGCCGTCGTGGTGGTGGCTGGTGCAACATGACGACTGTGTGACGGCTGTGTCATGGATGCTGGTGCTGTTGGTCTGATGTAATGCAGAAAGTCCAGTTGTCGCCACTTGGTACGTTTGGTCCTAACCATCTTCCCCTGTAGGAAGTACATTACTTGGAAGTCTGGTTTCAAAATGGCTAGCTAGAACTTCTATGTCCTCATTTTGTTCACCAGGCTTTAGGATTACTACTAACACACAATGCTTTTCTGTTAACATGTGTGTCACTCCGTAACGAGTAGTTGTATATAAATACGTGCAGTCCCAGCAGAATGCGCGTTGAAAAACATGATTAACACGAAGCATCAAGTCCAAATTACAGGAGAACGCATGCTTACACGCATGCTTACACGGCTGTCCGTTATGCTGTAAAGCTGTACACGGATACTTCTTCCCGGAATGAGCTGGGGCTGACTCCTCCGAGCTGTCGGACAAGGCGAGGTCTTCCGCAAATGATATCTTATTTTCCACATGATGATGAATGCGTGTAGCCGCTTAATTTACCATAATTGTCCTACCTCTTCATAATTTTCCTGGCCAAATATAATAGTAACGAAAATAATAATTAAAACAGCAGAATTTGGTTTGCGACACAAAAGTAGCCTAATGCTTGTTCTTCCCTTGTGTCGAGTTTGACGGAAAGATGAAGTTTCAGTGCGCGATCTCCTCCTTTTACACTTTCTGGTGACGTCACAGGATGGCGGATGGCCACACCCGAAAGTTTTAGGTTGAGTCGGTTACACCCTATATGGAAAGTTTTAATTTTAATGTTCCTGGAGTCCGATGTTAAGAGGGCAATATACCTGCATGAAATATTCCTCCCGTGTAAAGGAAGCAAATATAAATATAACAAGGAAGGATTGTCGTATTCGTCTCCACTCAAAGGAATAACAAGTCTCCGATCAAAGTGAAAATCCGGAACTACTTATTCCCACGGAAGGTCACCTTTTAATTAGCGTGAAGCGGTTTTTTAGATTGGATGCTTATAAGCTCGCCTGCTTGAATTTCAGGCTGGAGAGCGAAATGGGGTGTGGGAGGGCGCGGTGACGTCAGCGCCAATTGCCAACACTCACCCCTCTCACCTCCTCCATCACGCAGTGGTAGATGGGCGTTTGGGCGGTTCTTTTGTCTACAGCCTTTTGATCCAATTTACTGGAAATAGAAATGATGGTTTCTTGTTGTGAAAGCATGTGGTTGATCAGAAACTTAGGCAATATGTATGTAATGGCGGAGTATTGATGCTGCTGATTATTTATAGTGAGTGTGAAAAACAGAAATATATGTTTTCAAATCTGTTCCTCGGAACAGCGTCCCTGTATTCACATGATCTTTTACATACGTCACTTGTCGTCTGTAATAGGTGTATCCCAGCCCATGTTGCTCTGGGGACTGGAATATGTAGGTAAGAGAATATTTGAAATTCTTCATGAGATTATACTGTCGAAGAGTTGATGCCACTTTACCAACGCGTGTATTAATGATTCGTATACACGGTAGAACGATGGTGTTCGTAATCGAAATTAGAACAATATAGCTGTCTGTAAATATTGTTTGGTTTAAACAGCTTCATCTCTTGAGGGAATTAAGTGTACTAAGTCCGCAAAGGTGGACTGTGTTTTCCGGATGGGTGGACTGCCAAGCATCCTCCTCTGTGGGTAGGACTAGTCCCATCCCTACCTAGACCAAACTTAATTACAATTACTATATTACAATACAGCTTGGAAAATGTGTGCCTCAGATTTACAATTACAATTCCGTCATATGGAGATTGTGAATACAGTCAACCTGCGTGTCTGTGTTTTTGTTGTGTTGATGATTTTGATTAATACGCGTGGCTGTTTATCTGCGGATGACTCTTGCGCTGTCGTGACGTGTGACGTTTTATTACCACCAGGGGTGGGAGTGGTGGTTGAAGTGCGGTGTCAGCTTTATCGGACTTGAAGTATATCCCTCGCCCGCGGGTGGGACAGAGTTACTTTAGAGTGCGGATGACCAAGAAGGGTACTGTCGTACCTTGAATCAATCCATTATCGAACTTCTTTTCGGTAGCAAAATCCTACTCAGATGGACGACAGACTGCAGGTATCTTGCTCTCTTAACAATATTGACTGTTATTACGTGTGAATGACGTGTACTATCTTAGCTGTTTCGGTACAACGATTCCGGGGGTGGGGGTGGGGTGTGGCAGGATCCCCCATACCGTGTACTGTAGATGGTTGCAGTGTTATTCCTCCTTCCCATATGATAAGTTTTTCGTAAACCGGAAAAGAAGGTGGTTGTGGAAAATGTTGACTCATGTTGATGGTGGTAGTGATCTGTTGGTGGTGGTGGGGGGTGTGGGTGCGGGTCAGGGCTACTGTGTGATGCTGGCGTAATGCGCTTTGGGCATAGCCAGGTTTCCATGCTGGTGAATGCCGAGTCTGTTGCGGTTGCGGGAAAGTCGGGTCTATGGAAAAGGATGAGCTTTCCATATTTATGCGGGAGGGATTGTTGCGTAAATAATGTCTCTAACTTTTTCAATTAAAAACGCTAGGTGAATGCTACACTTGGTGTTGCTGATGTTGAATGCCCGAGTTACCTATTATATAACCGAGTATGTGTGATGTTCACGCAATGGTGAATTGACATATCCCGCCTTGCTGGCAAGTGTGGTCTGTATGCTTCTGGATTTCTGTGTCCAGTGTGATGTTCTGACTGCTCACAGGGGTCGGATGGGGCGGGTGTGTGGGGTGGCTGAAGGTCGGTGGGCTTGGTCGGCCGTTTGGATGGAGAATATGGTAATCTCCCACTACACGATGGTTGGTACTCTGCCATAATTTTTAAGCTCCAGGAATATTCGAGCTGAGAGTCTGCTGAACAGGCTGCTTCCTCGCCCACCACCTGCGGGTGGCGGGGGGGGGGTAGGGGTGGGGGGAGTTTGGTTGCTGCGGTGCGGGATCCCATCTCCTCTGTAACAGCGGACTTCCTCATATCTGAAGACTGACAGTCATCAGACGACGAGTGGAGTGTGAAATGGACAGGATCGGTGATGTCCGAAGTTGGTGCATAGACTAGGGACGCGAGTTGGATTGGAGGCATTGGTGAAGCTGCGGACTGGGTTGCCTCATGGAAAGGAATTGGGCTCGCGGTTTTGTGAGTTGGAAGGGTACACCAAGTTGTGTGGGTTTGCTGTTCTTCAAAACAAGCCAAGGCCTCATCCGGCCTCTTCACTTCCAGGCTATTTATTATATGTTCCACCGACAAGAAGCATGGCCTGCGGCAGCCGCAGCTTCCACTTGTGACAACTCTATAATAGCATGCAGTGGGTGGGAATGGGAAGAGTTCAGTGGAACAACTTTTCCATCATTCCCCTTGGGCAACACAAACAAGAAAGTCTTCAGATACTACTTCACGGATCGAGTAGACCCGCACCGAGGAGGGAGAGGGCGAGTACGTATCTCGTCATCGTCGCAGTGTTAGTTGATGGTTCAACGGACTCCTGGTTTGGTAGGAGAGAGCTCGAACTGGCACCATGGGACTCTAGACTAACATTGGGAATGCTTGTTTCCATAGAGACATCTGTCCGGGTACCGGTGTCACATAGAAAGCCCAGTCCAAGCTCTGGTACTGGGCGCCATCACTGACACAAGGTTTAAGTTGATCGAAGTGGATGACTGAGGTCAGGCCATCCGAAGCGCGTATACGGTAGGTCACATCAGACCTCTTACCTATTACAACATATGGGCCTGTCCACGGGTACCTCAGTTTACTCAGCATGTTTGCAGCACGTCACGAATCGTGGACCAAAACCAGTTTTCCCCCTTCATACGGATCTCCATGCACCCTCCGGTCATGTCATGTTTTCTGACGCCGGTGTGCAGTGGATAATGTAGCTCTCACTAGCTCATGGGACTGTTCTATCCGCTGCCGCATGAGCTCTACGTAGAGAGATGGTGATTTTTTCTCTCTCAGAATCCTGAGCATGGCCAGATCCAGGGGTAAGGCTAATTGATGGCCTAATATTAACCGCACAGTGGTATAACCCATGCTGGAATGTACTGAAGTGCGGTATGCCATGAGCACGTATGGGAGTCACAGATCCCAGTCTCGACAATCAACGCGTGTTTCCTTGGTCAACATCTCTGCGAGAGCACGATTAAATCTCTTCACCATTCCGTCACTTCTCGAATGATATGGAGTGGTGCGGGTTTTGACAATATGAAACAATTTGCAGAGCTTGCAGATCAGCCAGCTCTCAACATTACTTCCTTGATCGGAGTGCAGCTCATAGGGCATTCCAAACCGCTTCGCTTGCCAAGACGTCCATTACTGTGGATGCCTCTTGGTCCGGCAAAGCAAACGCTTCTACCCACCTCGTAAAATATTCTTGCAATACGAGGACGTACTAATTTGCTTCATCCATCGTATTCAATGGTCCGAGCTCATCAATAGCCACTCGCTCCAATGGTGCACTAACAATCTTAATTTGAAGTTGTGCGGAATGGTGCTGGCCATCAGTGCGTCTTTGGCATGGGACGCATTTGCCGACCCATGCTGTCACACTATCATGAAACCCGATCCAGTGGAATCTCTGTTTTATTGTGGTTAATGTCCGTTCAACAGCTAAATGTTCTACGTTATCGTGGAGTTGTTGGAGAATACTGTTTCAATAACACTCCGGTTTCACTATGCAGATGTTGATGAAGAGAACACCATCCTGCATGTGGCATTCTTGGAAACGCTGGTAGTAGTAGTTTGCAGTTGTGGATAATGGTGTAAGAGATTCCTTGGGAGGACGTATCCGTATCCCTCCTGGATCCACGCATATATATTTCGTGCTTGCGCATCCGTTGCTTGTTCGTGAGGGACTGTCTCCACCTTCCACACTGCGCATCGCAATTCAGGGAACTCAGAAGATGGCTGTGTAGTATGTGTCATGGTGGTGGCCACTTCCCATTCATCCTCGAGCCCGGTTCTGCTCAAGGCATCGGCATTTCCATGCAGTTTGATGGGTCTATGAACGATGTTTAAGTTGAAGGCATGCAGGGATTCCTGCCACCTCACTACCTGGCCCTTCGGATGGTTGATGTTTCTGAGCCAGCGTAGTGAGGCGTGGTCTGTACAGAGAGTAAATGGGCGCCCGTACAGAAAGTATTTATAATACTTGATGAAGTGTACCACTGCAAGTAATTCTCGTTTAGGAGTCGCATAACGTTTCTCCATTTTATTAAGAGTACATGAGCCATACCCCAGTATCTGCTCCATTCCACCTTCCATGACCTGAGATAGAACTGCGCCGATGGCATAGCCGACGCATCAGTGTCTAAGATGAAATCGATGTTAGAGTTGGGATGAGCAAGAATCGGGGCGGTCGTCAAGGGTTTATTCAGTGCGCTGAAGGAACCTTCACACTCACTCGTCCACTCGAATAGTCAATCTTTATCGCTGATCCTAAATAGGGGTGATGCAATCTCGCTGAAATTATGGATGTAACGGCGATAGTACTGGCAGAGTCCAAGGAAACTCTGGGTGTCAGTGACAGATGTCGGTGTCTGCCACTCCACCACTGCTTTTGTATTCGATGGTTGAGTAGCCGCTCCATCGCCGGATATGACGTGTCCCAGGAACTCGACGCTCTGAAGGGATGACATTTCTTGGGTTTCAGCTTTAAGTTGGCCGTGCGTAATCTTGAAATCATGGTGTCTAAATTGGATTTTACAAATAAATTTCTCAAACAAGGGGCCAAAGACGAGTAGGTCGTCAATGTAACACAGACATATTTCCCATTGCAGGGTAGTAAATACCTGCTCAATGAGACGTTCGAATGTTCCAGGAGCGTTGCACAAGCCATAGGGCATTTTGCGGAACTGAAAAAGACCATATCTGAGGACGAATGTGGTCTGCTTCATGTCAGCCTCATCCATGGCTACCTGCCAGTATCCACTAGCCAAATCAAGGGTACAAAACCACTTGGCTCTGGACAAGGAATCTAAGGCAAGAGCTATCCTAGGTAACGGATAAGCATCCCTGCTACTTTGATCATTAAGGCGGCGGTAGCATATACAAAACTGCGAAGATCCATCCTTTGTGCCTGCTAGTACAATGGGACTGGCCCAGGCTGATGCGGATGGCGCTATTATGACCATCCGCAACGTGTCGTTCACCTGTTGGTGTGCCTCCGGCTCCTTGTGTATGGGAAGACGTCGTACCAGCTGTCAAACGGGTCTGTTGCTTCCGGTGTTGATGGAGTGCCATACAAGATGAGTTTCAGCCAGATCCATGTCTCCGGCTGAGAAACCATCGCAGTACTTGCAGAGTAATTTCTGTATTTGGTGTTTTTGAGATTGGATCAATGCAACTGTGGCACGCTAATATAAGTCATGTAAGTGTTCTGCCAAATCATCAGAAGTTGCTGCTGGTGTGGGTGTGGTGGTGCTGTTTCCAGTGAGATCACATCCACCAAATGGCTGCAACGGACTCCCGGTTCAAGGGTTATTGGGTCCGCAGTGCCATTGAATACCCGAAAGGGTATATGATCCTTGTTGGTGGTGTGCACGATCATATGGAGACTGGCACATTGTGAGGGAAGCATGTATTCAGAGTCGGTTTCCAGCATGGCTGTGTGAGTGCTGTCTCCTAACTGTGGTGCAGTGGCCCATACACTTTTTCCCCGATCCTGGCTCAACTGTGGTGTTTGATGCCACAATCACCACGCATGTATCGTACAATGATGATTCCGGGCCAAGGGGTATTCGTCGGTCGTGTATGTCTAATTCCTGTTGTCTGCAATGTATGACAGCTTCGCTGGCACTGAGGGAATCCGAGCCAAGCAGGACATCGCTTTGAATAGAGGCGATACCAACCTGCTGTATGAATTGCATCCCCTCTATTTGTATCACGAGGTTTACTATACCAGCCATGGGAACATCAGCTCCCGTAGCCGTTTGCAAAAATATGTTTGTAGGCTTAGGGGTGGCTTCTTATGAGGTGGGATGCTCTCATACAAGCGCTTGTTAAAACAGTGATGGAAGCTCCAGTGTCGACAGTGGCGCTATTGGAAATACCACTAAACAGGCAGGCACAACTATATATTACTTTACGGTAGACCTGCGGAAGTGTTTCCAATGATACCAATTGCGGAAGTAAAGGTGGTGTGGTATCATTCTGTATATAGTCAGCTTGTTTCTGGATGGCTTCTGTGAGTGCAGTTGATGGCTGAGTATGGAAAGGGCCAACCCATCGTCGCCGCTGCTGCGATTGCTTAGGCGATGACGGAGTTGGGGTAGCAATGGTGGTAGTGTTGTTGCTGGTTTCGTGTATGGTGAATTGGTGTAAAAGGATTTTCGCACTCACGGCTGAGGGCTACCTGCACGAGCCACTTTTGACAGTGCATCCTGGGATGTTTAGGCAACACGCAGAAAAAACATTGACGGCATGCTGTTTTTTCGTTCTTGATATGATGCTTCTTCTTGCGAACCCAGCAAGCTGAATCATTGGTCCTTTCGGAATCACTGCTGCTGCTGCTGCTGGTAGACATTGTAGATGATGCTATAAGGGGCCGTGAGTTGCATACCACCAAGTGACACCGGGTGTTAAATGCCTTGGTGGGAGGGGATGGGGTGGTTGGGGTTGCGTGGTGTTTGAAAAAAACCGTTTGTTTCAGTGAAGGTGCTGCAACCTACAACTGCCGTTTTACATAGAAAGAAGGTTGAGTAGAAGCGGAATTTGTGGGGTCACATTTTCCGGAGAGGGAAGATGTCAGTGCTGCGGATGCGCTGTGCAGCGTGGGCACCGGCATAGAGGAAGTCGGATGCTGGTGCATGCATGTTGTAGTAGTCGAGTGATTTTTAGTAATGGCCACCTGACGTTGTTGAGAGGCTGCAGTTGAGACGGGTTGTATGAATGGGCACTGAAGCCGCGACTATGTAATCGGTGCCCTTGCTAGTTAGACAGATTCTCAGGCTGCGGAGTGCATTGGTCAGTGGTCAGAGTTGTTGATGGAGGTCGGTTAGATCATCGATCATTCCAGTGGCCCGGCTGGCCACATCCAAAACACATGTTTGGTGGCGGTGCTGAAGCTGTAGTGATTGGTGGTCTGGTGGTGGAGTGTGTTGCCACCGTCGTGCTGAGTGTAGTAACTAGATTAGTAAGTGTGGCAATCCGTTTAGTAATCTCTTCTAACCTATCATGCATGTTTTGATGGTTGTTGTTGTTGTGCTGGTTGCCGCATCCTCGGGCGTTGTTGTGGCCCCCGCGATGGGATTGACCACCCCTCTTCCTCTAGCTGCGTGATTCTGACTGTTGCTTTGTTCGTGTTGTGC
>CM067364.1:52032902-52115402 GCA_034401795.1 Chaetoderma sp. LZ-2023a | reverse complement strand
AGATCACGTCGTCATAAAATGACTCAACCAGGAGAGGGCCTTCCTTGGCTTTTATCAGCGGGCCAAGCCATATCCATGAACGGTGCAACACGAAGTGGCCCTGGCATTTGCCAATTGCATGGCCAGATTAATACGGGCAACACGATCGTCGATGCGTACACAAGGCAGTACGTGGTTCAAGAGCTTTCGTCCAATTGCAATGCCTAACACGTAGTGCATAACACGTGTCTGCTTCATAAGGTAAATTCTGGCCGAAAAGGGACGCGATATATTATGTTCTGTTGTCTTCGGAGGCTCCGTTTAGTACGATCAGCACATTAGAAGATGACAGCTCCATTAAAGTGGCCCTCCAAATTAGAGGAGTTAGAATGTTTTTGCATACATTTACCTCTTTGAATCAAAACCTTCCAGAATCTCAATTTGAAGGTAATGGACGATTACAGTTTATCCATCAATCGTATGAGGTCATACTCAACTACGTGACGGTTAGCATGACAGCATAATCAATTGCATTATAACTGACGCGGTCAAGTTCGTCGCAAGCGCGGAATTGATGGCGGACTACGCGTTGTTGTACAAATGGTATGGCTTTACACATTACAAAACATGCTGCTGAATATTTTGAAACTAATTTGACTGAGCGCTGATGCTGACATTGGCAGGTGACACGGTTAGTACCCATGGCGATATAACTTGATATGTGTATGAAACAAGCACATTGTGCGAGTAGCAGCAACAACAACGACGTCGACGACGACGACGACGACGACAACAATAATAGCAACAACAACAGCGGCACCACTACCAACAACAACAACAACAACAACAACAAAAACAACAACGACAACAGAAATAACAAAAACAAAAACAACACCAACAACGGCAGTAGCAGCAACAGCAACATTAGCAACAACAACAACGACAACAACAACAGCATCAACAGTTACTACTACTACTACTACTACTACTACTACTACTACTACTACTACTGCTACTGCTACTGCTACTACTACTACTACTAATACTACTACTACTACTACTACTACTACTACTACTACTACTACTTTTACTACTGCTACTACTACTACTACTACCACTACTACTACTACTACTACAACTACGACCACTACTACCACTGCTACTAGTACTACTACTACTACTACTACTACTACTACTACTACTACTACTACTACTACTACTACTACTACTACTACTACTACTACTACTATGACAACAACACAAACTAAATTCTCAGCAACGACAACAACAGTGACAATGACAATAACAATGAAACGACAATGGCATCGACAACAAACCATCATAAAAGTAAGAACTACTAGAAGTACTGCAATAATAAGATAAAGAACAAAAACAACATAAATAATAATAATAATAATAATAACAACAACAACAACAACAACTACAACAACAACAACAGAAGAGACAACAGCGACAACACCAACACCACCACCAACGACAATATCAGCGGCAACAACAACAACAGCGACGACAACGATGACGACGACGACGACGACGACGACGACGACGACGACGACGACAACAACAACAACAACAATAATAATAACAACAACAATAATAATAAACATATTGTACTGATACTGGACTGAAGGAAATTAAATAAGACTAGTATTTTAGCACGAGCATAGAACAACAACATCAACAATAGCAGCAACAACTACTACTACTCACTAATACTACTACTACTACTACTACTACTACTACTACTACTACTACTACTACTACTACTACTACTACAACAACAACAACAACAACAACAACAACAACAAAAATGAAATCAATTTCACCCATGACAATGACAATGACAACGACACCGCCAATAGCAACCACAAATACAACTACATCGACAAGGATAATGGCATTGACAAAGACAAGGACAACAGGCATAACAACGGCAATGACAACGACAACAATAATTGAAACGATGACGACGACGACGATGACGATGATAACTACGACAATGACGACAATAAAACAACTACATAACATCATCTAAGAAACTAACTTCGGCAATGACAACGACAACAACAGCAACAGCAGCAACAACAACAGTAACATCAACAAAAACAACAACAACAACAACAACAATAACAACACCAGCAGCAACAACAACAACATCGACGACGAGGGCGGCGACGATGAAGACGACGACGGCGACAACAACAGCAGCAGCAACACCAACATCACCGATGACAACAATAACAGCAGCAAAACAGCAGCAGTAGCAAGAGCAGCAACAACAATGAAATCACCAATTTCAACCGTGACAACGACAACTACAACTGCAACATCAACAATGACAATAGCAAAGACAACGACAAAGAGAACAGGAAGAACAGCGACAATGACAACGACAAAGACACAGACAATGGAAACGATGGCGACGACGACGACGATGACGACAACAAAATAACGAAAATAACATCATCTGGGACAGCAAGTGCGGCAACAGCAAAAACAACAAGAACAACAACAACGACAACAACAGCAATGACAATGACAACGACAATGACACCGACAACTGCAAAGACACCATGAATGGTGAAGATGACAACGATGACGACGATGACGACGATGACGACGACAACTACCACGTAAACTAAGCAACAACAATAATAGTATCGATGACAACAACACCAGCGACAACAACAACAACATCAACAACAGAGATGACAATGATAACGATGACGACGTCGACACCGACGACGACAACCCAACAGCAGCACTGCCACTAACAAGAACACCACGACCAACAACAACACCACCACACACAACAACACAAAAAACATCCGCAACAACAACAACAACTACAACATCACCACCTTCACCACCATCACCTCCACCAACAACAACACCAACAATAACAACATCATCAGGCGCAACAACAACAATAACAACAACAGCAACAACACCACTATCAACAACAATATCAGCAACAACGATGACAGTTATGCCATTGATAACTATGATGACGCCGACGACAACAAAACAACTACATAACATCATCTAGGACACCAAATTCGGCAACAACAACAACAACAGCAGCAACATCAACACCAACAGCAACCACCACACCATCAACAACAAAACCAACAACGGTAATGACGACGGCAATGATGAAGACGACTACGGCAATAATAACAGCAGCAACACCAACAGCATCGATGACACCAACACCAGCAGCAAAAAACAGCATCAGTAGCAACAGCAGCAACAATAACGAAATGAACAATTTCAACCATGACCACGACAATGGCAATGATAACGACAATGACAATAACAACTACAACTACAACCACAACAACATCGGCAACGCTAATGGCAATGATAACGACATAGACAACAGTGATGACAACGCCAATGACTACGACAAAGACAATGGACACGATGACGACGATGACGACGACAACATCGAGGATAACAACACCAGCGACAACAACAACAACAACAACAACAGCAACATCAACAACAGCTAGGGTAATGATAACGATGATGACGATGACGACGACGATGACGACGACGACAACACCAATAGCAGGATCGCCACCAACATCAACATCACGACCTACAACAACAACAGCAACACCAACAACAGCATAAACAACAACAACAACACACCAAAAACCCAACAGCAACATCAACACCCGCATCAATAACAACACCCACCACCACAACAACAACAACAGCAACAACTACTACTTCAACAACATCTACTATAACACCAACACTAATAACAATAACAATATCAACAACAACAACAATGATGACAATGATAACAATGATGACGACAACGACGACACCAACGGCAACAACAACCACAACGACAACAGCAGCAGCATCGCCACCAACAACTACACCAACGCCATCACCAACGACAGGAGCTGCAGCAAAATTACCAACAACAACAGCATCAACGGCATCAAC
Organism: Chaetoderma sp. LZ-2023a; assembly: GCA_034401795.1. NCBI lineage: Eukaryota > Metazoa > Mollusca > Caudofoveata > Chaetodermatida > Chaetodermatidae > Chaetoderma > Chaetoderma sp. LZ-2023a. Next base: position 52,111,439 of record CM067364.1, on the reverse strand, counting down.
GACAACAACGAGAAGAAGAACAACAACAACAACAGCAACAACAACAACGACAACAACAACAGCAACGACGACAACGACGACAACGACAACGACGACGACGACGACGACGACGACGACGACGACGACGACGACGACAATAATAACAACAACAATAATAAACATATTGTACTGATACTGGTCTGAAGGAACTTAAATAAAACTAGTATTTTAGCACGAACATAGATTTGTATACATGAGAATAGGCTTCGATGCTCTTGCGTCAAATTAAATTAAATCAAATTTATGGTGAACCCGGCCAAAATAGCCTCTGCCGTTTTCTTGTGGAAGTCCATTTGTAGGTCAGCAGGATATTTTTGAAACTTTACCACTGAAATGGCTGGTTCGGCTACCAAGTCAATCATTCCACAGGTACATTTTATAATGATTTTGTTTGTCTGCAATATGGGCACAGTTTAAGCACAAATTTGAATTTTCTCGACCACTACTACTTTCGTGGCTAAAACGGCCACAGCTGATCATGGCAGCAGCCTCAAGGAAGGCCCATTTGCAGGCATGCTGTCTCGTGAATTGTCAAGTGTAGACTTCTCCTAGCGTGCACATGGACATTCACTGAGCAAAAATGTAAACTTTCGTTAAAAACTTCGACCATTAGAGTAATTTATATAAGTAGCGCACTGACCGCTTTGAGGCAGGGCGGGAGGGGGAGGGGGCGGGGGTCAGGGGGGGGGCAGGGGGGTAGTAGCACGCACTTTTGACTCCCACGTAGCGAATATGACGTCATGCATGGTTCCTTGCGCTAGTCTGCTGTCAGGAATATAGGTAGCAGAAGACTGAGCATTAGTCTTGCTGTCTAAAGTATGGTGCATAAATGGAAAACAACAACAACAACAACAACAACAACAACAACAACAACAACATCTAACACATCAACAGTAACAGTAGCAGCGGCGGTGGCGACGATGACGACGACGACGACGACAGTGACGGTGGCGGCGGTGGCGACGCCGTCGATGATGACGGCGAGAACGCCACCGAAACCACCACCACCAACAACAACAACAGCAGCAGCGGCAGCAACAACAACAACAACAACAACAACAACAACAACCACCTGCTGATGCTGCTGCTAGTACAGCTGTTCATAACCTATACTGTACCTCTGCCACTCTGTTCTATTTGTTCGTATTCTTTCTATGGGTTAGTCATAATAATCATCATCCATCTCGACATATCTCAATACAGTACACGATGCTCCTACAACAACTACAACACCAGCAACATCAAGAACAACAACAACAACAACAACAGCAACAACAACAACAACAACAACAACAACACCAACAGCAACAACATCAACAAACGCAAAAAACATAACAATCACACACACCCCGTCTCTTTCTCTCTCTTTCTCTCTCTCTCTCTCTCGCTCTCTCTCGTCTACGATTTGCGAATCACCATTTTCTAAGCGACTTCAACACATTTCTTTAGTCCTTGCATGAATATTGACATTGCCAAGAGCTGCCTGCGAAAATCCTTCGAACGGTTAAAGGGAGAAAATTCCTCCAGGCGTATTCTGCCTTTCCACGGTGACATTTTGGACTGGTTTGTTCTACTATATCTCGGCTGATCGCGGTGTGGTTAGCTAGATGTATTGTCTCGCCGCATATTATTGTCTAAATAGTAATTTACCAGCATGCGTATTATTCACATATGGTGAGGAATATCGTTGCAATTTGTTCTAACCTCTGTCATATCAGTCAGACATTCCAGGCAGTGGCACTCGGCAACACCTCTATATATGCCGGTTTTATTCGACATCGCCATGAAAGGGTTAAAATACGTATAATTCCCAGATGGCCAGAACAAGTGAAGTTGCAAGCTCTTGAGGGGAAACATACGCAGGTGAGAAACATGGCGGTCGTGTATCCACATTTTCTAGACAACCTACCCATTACGAACACGAGTTGGTCGTTGCCTCTCGTGATTACGTCGGACGATGGCTGGATTGAATAATGGGCAGGCGGAAGACAGGTGATAGACTGGTTTTGGATTGATCTTAAGAGAATGACAACTGTCGTGTAGAAAGCGCGAGTGTTTCTCGCATTAATCATCGTTGCGCGATTTCAGTATGCCTATCGACTTTTAGATGTACCAATCTCGCAGTCCACTCACGCGAGAAGCAGCTGGGCTGATTGTTAAAGAGGATAGAAGTAATTTATTTCCATTTTTATTAAGGAGTTCCGCTACCCTGGTACTGCTTCGCTTTCCTGCAATGAGTTATGGAATTCTGTCCCAAGTGAAGGATGTGTATACATGTTCGCCGCCGAATGAGTGCCTACATATGCTAAGCGAGTGCGTAGGCGATTCACTAGCCTATACGTACGCACGTGAGAGTACGTGCGTGTATGTATGTATGTATGTTTGCAACCGGATCGTATGCAGTATGAAGCCAATGCGTGACTGCGTGAGTACGTACGTGCGTGTGCGTGCGTGCGTACATAGGTATGTCCATACGTGAGTGCGTGCGCGCGTACATCAGCAGCAGTAGAGACGACGATGACGACGACGATGACGAAGACGACGACAGCAAGACAAGTAACACGATGGAAGTTAATACAACCCTGGTTTTTAGCTAAAGTAACCTACTATTTTCGAGAGTTTTAGCCAATCCTAAAACAGACTCAGGATGTCTATATCGTCTATATAACGCAAGGGAGACAACTCCGCGTGCATTATTCTGAGTGTCGCTGTGGGCGTTTGCCTTTAATAAATATCCTTTTTAAGTAAAGAGGTTATCAGTAAATTATAATATTGTTTAAAACGAATAATGGCAAACACCTTTCGATAATAATAATAATAATAATAATAATAATAATAATGATGATGAAATTATATGCGGTTCTGTACATTAAAATGATAATACAGCGTGTAAAATACAATATAAATTATAATATTTACCGAAATGCGTTACCGGATTTAAACGCCCGAACCAAAATCTTTGCAAGTAAAATTGTTCACATTATCTACGTTTAGAGGCTTAAAATATGCGCCTAGATGTACCGGGAACTGAAACGAAATACCGCTTAATATACAGCATACAGTGACATCAGTCATTACAATTTAATATAATTCTTATAAAGTTGTGAAATTAAATTAGCGACATAACATTTATTTCGTGTCATTTAAATTTAGTCCGTAGCCTACTCACACCAGAGAGTTAGTCGGGAGTTATGGCGTTACGTCGGGTGCGTCTCCAATGAGAACACGGCCTCAATCAGGAATAACGCCATGCTAAATTGTGGCGTTATTCCTGATTAACTCTCTAGTGAGATCACCGCCTTAAATTATGTGCCTAGATGTAAGGGAACGAAATGCATCTTAACATGAGTCCATTATGTATTAATTAATACATTTTTGAAGTTGTGAGATTGAATTAGAGACACGAGTACCTAATTCAACTTGACAACTAAAAACATATATTAGTTTATACGAAATGAAAGCATCATATGCTACGATTTATTTCGTTTCATTCCATTTAGATACACGATTTACGCCTCTAAAATGTAACACGTGTATTTAGAAGCATTTATGTGTGAATACGCACCTTTGCGGAGTGACAACACGACCATAATAATAATAATAATAATAATAATAATAATAATAATAATAACAATAATAATTTTAATAATAATAATAATAATAATAATAATAATAATTATTATTATTATTATTATTATTATTATTATTAAAATTATCACAATTATTATTTTTATTATTATTAGTAGTAGTAGTAGTAGTAGTTGTTGTTATATAGTCAAGCATTAGTTCTATGAGCCCTTTCTTTGACGACGCACTGACACTAGGATGTACCTCATTCATCTGGAATGTAATTTTACCTTTTTCAATTTTCGACCCGACCGGGGTTCGAACCTGACAATTCCATGGCAACTTTCGCCTATTACTTGGGAGGCGAGTGCTCTACCACCAGACCACCATATAGAGGACAACACTCATCTTTCACCGGACTGGCTTTCAACCACCCGTCTCACAACCACACGAATTACATGGAATTTTGATGATGTACGCAGCAGATATCTAACTTTTACATTTTTCTGAGATCCCTCCTGCTAGATCACTAGGCACTCGCAAGTATGCAGTTTGTATTATTGTCAAGCATTAGTTCTGTGATCCATTTCTTTGACAACGCACTGGCACTAGGATCTAGCTCATTCATCATCTGGAATGTAATTTTACTTTTTTCAATTTTTGTTGTTGCTGTTGTTGTTGTTGTTGTTGTTGTTGTTGTTCTTCTTCTTCTTCTTCTTCTTCTTCTTCTTCTTCTTCTTCTTCTTCTGCTTTTACAAATACTTATTAAGCTCATGGTTTTTCTTTAAAGTCACAAAAGTAACACAGCCTGTTTGTAGAGCAGATGTTTTAAATGAGCCACTCTTTTTTAATAAACTCATACGAAATATTATAACTAGGCTCACGCTTTTCTATGAAGATTGTATTAAAGCAAGAGTGACAGTTATAGGTGATATTGTACATAATCATAAGAAAATTTCAATTGACATCTTGGCTCTTAAATTCCGAAATTGGTCTGAACGGTTAGTGCACAATAAATTAGACATGTTGTGGAATAGTATTCCAAGTGAGTGAGTTGATATGCTAAAACGGCCCAACCACATTCCTCAATCATTGTATGAGATTGAGCTATCGTCTACATTTAACGATAGTGTATTCGCCGTATCTCTCTCTCTCTCTCTCTCTCTCTCTCTCTCTCTATATATATATATATATATATATATATATGAACTGCATAAAAGATTTCTATAAATTATCATTAATAAAGTATTATGGAGTCAGTTTGAGCAATTGTGCCAATAACATTTAGTTTGATATCCTATCATTAAATACTTCATCAGTAGACTATTGTAGATGTTTTTGTGAATATCCTTGTACCAATTATGATGGAGATCTATCCTGGAGAATTTTGCACGGAGCATTAAATACAGGCATATTTCTTTAGTGAGATGGGTACCGGTCTAATAACGATGGTGTAGAATGTGGTGAGCAAGAAGACCTCGCGCATATGTTCGTTACACGCTCACGTCTCATACCGTTGCTTCTAGCTATCAGACGGACTGCTTTACTTTTGGTTGACGTTGATGCTTTTCACCTCATTGATTACATACAAGGTGCTAAGTGTCCTCAACTTTCCAGTAAATCTGAACGCAAAATCCGACATCGTTTATTTAACTGGGTTATTGCGAACGCAAAAATGGCAGCATACGTCACGCGTCAACGACTAATGGATGGACGTGAATAGACGGATCCTCTTAGGGAGTGTCTGTCGAGAATAAGATCACGAAGTCATATCGAATTTCAATATCAAATATATGAAGGATCTTTAGATCAATTCCAACGTTGTTTGGGCCTTTGGCAATCTGATATGTAGCGTAGAAAATGGCGAGCTTAATTTTAATGGGTTTTTTGTGAAAAACTACTGAAAAGAGAGTTAGTCTCGTGACGCGCTGGTAGTGATTTGAGACGGGAGCATTTTTCTAGCATTGTACCGGATCATTGTGCTGATACATTTGTGATCGTTATTGGTCCAGTGTTTCCTGTTCGGTTGGGAAATGCATTGTTTTTAACATGAAGCTAAGTCATGCGTGATTGATATGTTTTAATGTGTAATGCAATTTGTTATTTTAAAACTGTAAATAAAGTACCATGAAAAGTCTTCTTCTTCTTCTTTCTCTTCTTCTTCTTCTTCTTATTATTATTATTATTTTTATTATTATTATTATTATTATTATTACTTCATTAATACATTTTATCATTACATTGGATATTCGTGTCTAAATATTCTCACACAATATTGAACTGTATGTGTGCGTGGGTGCCTGCGCGTCTGAGACTCGGCGCGGTTGCGTGCGTGCGTGCGTCCACGGGTGTATCTATGAAACTGGATGTTATGTCAGCTCTAATCTGAATACAATACCGATTGATTTCATACCCGGATAAATGTCTAGATCAATGAATATATTTGAAAATCTTATCCGCCTTGCCTTAAATTTGAAAATACTGCAAAATAATGCAAATTCTTATATTATGATGGGCAATCATTTAGTCCCAAATCCAAACACGAACGCATAGACCTATATTCAGATCAAATTCCGGGTCTGTGTATCTCTCGACTACTCCTACTCCAATTTGATTTAGATGAAACTTGATCAAAATGTGTCTTCTCTTGGTTCGCAGGACTATACCCTTAGGTCAATCAGCGAGAGGGTCTCTCCTGTCCTTCGCGGCGGCCGTGCCATTTGGTCTACAACGCCGTCGCTATATATCAGATGCATGTGCACAGAGTGCTGGTAATGAAGATGCCATGGTGTACAAGGCGCTGTCTGCAGGTCTGCATTTACATCAGTGAAGGGAAGACATCACCAATCCAGCTTGCTTTCCAGTCAATCTGCTGTGACCAGTACGAGTAGTAAAGATGCCTGATAGACGCGCTTTTTCTTTGGCACTCCCATGGCATGTGGTTACAATGGGTCGTGGTATAATTGACCATAAACCGAGTGCCCAAAAGGATGTGTTCTAGTGGACGCCCTTTTACAAACACACCCACCATAACATGCCCTTGTGGGCACTCCATATATGGTTAATTAGGGCATGTCCTTTGTAAACTTGTGACGTGTGAGAGCCAATCACAACGTTGGTATATTTCAAACATAGTATTGGTTATTGATGGAGAAGACCTTAGGTAATTGTAAAATAGTAACAATCTTGAATTACTCATTTCCATCCATGTAATTAAAAATGGCGGTTACGACCCTCCTATGCTACTTTTATGCGCACGATATTAGAAACATGTTCAATATACCTATTTTCTTTGTTTCCTTCTGCGAATCTGGTAAATTCAATGGAATGTCCGTATAAAGTGCACCCCTTGGCACACTGAGAGCCTGACACTACTACTAGTAAGCCTAGTTTAAGTACAATTACACATCCATTACTATTAGTAAAGCGAGACGTTCAGTCTAGCTCACTATGTGTCATAATGAGCAGAGCTTCTAGTTTTATGGGATCAGCTGTCAATCAAAATGGCAAGCAAGTATCTGCATGCGCAGTCGATCAACTATAGGGATGCGTGAACTGAGTGGATGAATCTATAGATCAACATAAATTCTAGCCAATATTGAACATTGAATATTGATCTGATTGGCTCAAGTGATAGATGTGCATGAATTAAGCCAGATGTTACTTACAGCCCCGGAGGGCAGTGTGCGCATTGCGGTTGGTGCCATATGTTTGTTTCTTTGCTTGCCTGTCTGCCTGTCCGCCTTCCCACCTGCCCACCAGCTCACCCATTGCTCGCCCACCAGCCATCGCCAACTGCCCGCCCACCCACCTGCCCGCCGCCGGCCCATCCGTTTGCCCGTTTGTCATAACACTGAAAAAAACACATTGGCACAGGAATTTAATTAAGACCAAGTACTATGTCCCTCATTGAGATTAGTTGGGTTAAAGTGTAGTAACAGCAGGTCGCTTCAACAGGCATGTACGCACACACGCAAGCACACGCACACTCACGCACGCACGTACGTATGCTCGCACGCGCGCACACACGTGCACACGCACGCACACACGCACGCACGCACGAACACACATACAGACACATAACACTTCTGTAGACAAAACATTAAAAGATGTCCTACGGATATGATTTCAATTTGCTCCACCATTGATTTTTGTTTGGATTTAATTTATTTAAGAATATGTAGGGAGGGATGAGAACTGGGCACTGTTATCAGAAACAATGAAGGCTAACTTTGATCTCAATAGCAACTTTTTCAGGTTTGGATTTCTATTGTACACGAGTACTGGCTATGCTTTGATCGACTCCTTTAATTAAGATTGCAACGTGAATATTTTTCTTCCAGAGTTTTTGCTAATTCAAAAATGTGTCTATTTTATATGAGCTGAAATAGGATACTGTTGTACTTTTGGGATATTCCTGAATTTACATTTATCCCAACTAGTGCGTTTATTTGGATCGTTCTAATCCAATAGTCTTCTCGTATTTTGCGAACCGAACTCGTTTCTTCTAATCCTGAGTCGGAATATGTTCTATTGGCAGCTGCTCAACTGAATGAAATGCTGAGCAATTGGTGTATCTGCTGAGATGTTAATATCAGAAACGTGGCGTCTATCACGCACTCTACGTGCATATTTTGTTTCCCCGACATATTGTTTCAGGCAAAGGGTACACTTGATCAAGCAGACTACATTCTCAGAATCACAATGCATATTTGTCCGGATATGACATTACTGTTTAGTTTGAAAACTCAGGAATGCTTGTTGGTTTACAATATAGTTACTTACTTTGCATCTATTTTGTCGCATTTAAAAAGCTGACCAGCACACATCATTGGTGTGTTGTGTTTAATTTGGACATGTTCAAACTCGGTTCCACTATGTGATTTTAGACTTTTATGCTCATTAATGATATTTAATTTTTCGAAGAGAACGGCCGAATAGCCTCGTGCCTTCATAGCAGCAAACGATGTAGAGCATGCAGCATTCAGAGTGGGCCTGTTGCTAGAGTTACGGAAGAATCGTATGATTTGCGATTTTATCAGACTTGTCAATGAGTTTGAATGAAATGACCTTTTTGAGAAGCAGCTGATGTGAGTATGTTGGCTTAAAAAGTGTATATTCTAATTTTCCAGATGAATCAAATTGACGACCCTCATAGATCGTGGCATCTAAGAAGTCAACTGATGTTTCACTAATAGTAGCTATGTAGCTGAAGGTTTGAATTATTTAAAATACAAAAGAATTTCCAAAAGTCTTCAGCTGAGTGTTGCTAGATTATAAAGATGACATCTAGATATCTGAGGTAAAGATGATGCGTTTTGGTTGATTTGTACAGTTCGTTCTTTGCCCACTCTGCAACATAAATCGTGGCAAAATGTGTGCTGACTCATTTACCCATTGGACATTGGAGATTTGAAGGTAATTTTCGCCATAAAGTGAAACTCGTTTCCTTTAAGACTTAGCTCTAATAATGTTAGTTGATGTTGTTGTTGATGCTGCTGTTGTTGTTGTTGCTGTTGCACATACATTAATAAGATGAGTGACTAGAAAGGAATTTCATTTAGTGCATACCAGAATACAGTTTTCGTCGATAACTCTGCAATGCAAGAAGGTAGAATTAGCATAGCGTTAACATACATTCATTTTGGATCGAGCTAACATTTTGTCCAGTTTAAATATCTAGGTCATAGACTTACCAAATGCATCCCAGCCACGTTTGTATCCATAAATCGGGAACGCAAGTAGATAACAAGACCACGTTTTAGACATACATTCATAGAATGTTTAGAATTAATTTGTTTGGTCAAATGGCTAAGCATCGATGTCTCGGAGTCACTTAGTGTATAACCGTATACGTCTTCTTGTGGATACCTCTGCAATGCAAGAAATTAAAATCCCCAACCAGGTAACCTACATTATTATTGTATTTGGCTAGAAAGATAATTTACTTTCAGTTCAATAGTTCAAGTATCTAGGTCACAACGTCTCTAAGTGCATCACGAAATACACATTTCTGGGCATAAATCAGGAACACAAGGAGGTAGAATCACCAAATTTAGCACACGCATGTATAGCTAGGACTTTCATGAGTTTCAGGGCAAAGAATAAAATATCTACATCATGTGGTCACGAAGTTCATACCGGAATACATACCTGGCCATAACACTGGAATGCAAAGCAATAGCCAGATTTAGAACACTTCATCATTCTATGACAGATTATGATTTATTTGAGTTTGAGGCTAATGGATCAACAATACAGGTCATGTTGGGGGCGGGGGGGGGGGTCAGTAACTGCATTGGCTGGACAGAGTGCAAACGCGTTTGTCAGCATCTCCATCTAGTGCAATCTGATTGGCTCCAGCGATATACGCACAATCTAATTGGCCGAAGCGATACGCGTGCATAACGTATAGCCAGCTGTTACACAATATTGATTATTGGTTACAGCAATAGAGTTACAATATGATTTTCTGAAACGATCTATGTTGACCAATATAAAGATGGAATCGCACATTGTAGTATTCTATCTCTTTCTAACATGTACATTGCCCTGGAAGACATGCTGGTGGTAAGGGCCCTAGATACACCTTACACATTGTGTTTAGCTGTGAACATAAATATTAGACTTATAGCCGAAGATATGTAATGCTTAGTCATGGTCAGGCTCAATAAATCGATTTTTGAACACTACAACAGCTCGGCCAACGCGTTGGACTTGTCATGCCTGTTCTTATTACTTTTGGGTAGGAACCGCACATTCGCGAAACCTGAAGGCTCTTTATAGAAGTTTTGAATAACAGCTGTACTTTAGGTCAAGTCCTGGTTTGCTATTTTAAAGATATCATTCATTTCGCTGTATTCCTGTGTGCTCAGATATAATTGTAGACGAAAATGCACACTTTTTGCTTAAAACATTTAGAAATTCTATATTCACTGATGTAATAAGTATTAGATGTCACCTGCAAAATCTATTACCTGTAACAAGCGTATAAAAATGCAATACCAATTAAAAAGCCAATAACCTGTACTCTCTTCTTGCTTTTCGGTGATAAATAATACGACAAAGCAATACAGTATTTGTCTTCTTCATAAACAACAGTGCACAGACAGTACTCATGTGGAAGGCTACACCAAATCTACGTCTCCATATATAACTCTATAGTCATCGGGTGCTGGGCCACACTTCAGCAGTCACCACCCACCTCTAGACGTCATTGTTCATTGATGCGTGACCACATACTACAGTGTGTGCTTTTTCAACACCCCTTTGAACCACATGAGACTTGTGTCTGGGCCCACCACTTGGAGCACAATGCCACCAGAGTGAGCCATGTATGCAATTGGGTTGGCAGCTCTTTGCAAAGAGAACTCTATGTCGGCTCCAACCAAGAAGCCCACTGCATCACCACGCAGGAAACCAACACAGGCTACTGGAAAGCCGACTCTGATGCATGTGAAGTCTAATATCAGTCAATGCAGGATGCCCATGCATGCTCCTGAGAAGCCTACCCTGGTGCCTTGGAAGTCCAGCCGAAGAATGGCCTTTGGGAAGACGGAGTATACCATTCAGAAGTATGTGTGGTGTGGGCTAGGACGTATATGGGGAAAGAGGTACAGTATCCTTCCTTATCAACAGGCAACTCAAGATCGAGAGAAAGCTTTTTTGGTGAATATCATCGACTTGAAGGCAATGCAGTTCTGTCTGTCTCTAAAGGTGAGCATATACAAGGAGAGGAACGATGGCACAGAAGTCATCATAGACCGACTGTTGTGACGTACACCGCAGGCGCAGCTATAGGTTATTGCCAATGATATGGTTGTGAAGACTACCGGAACCAATACGATGCAAGGTCTCCGGAAATGCGGGCATGTGGGATCAGGCCGTGCAGTCGATCAGGTTGAGGGCCTCTATCATAATGTTACTAGCATGTGTGCGGCCGCTGGTACATAGACAGTCTTACCTCCATCAAATGGAAGCATGCAGTGCTTAACATTTAGAACAAAGATGGCTATTACCTACACTTGTCCTTTCTATCAATGCGATTCCTAACAGATAGCAATTCACACAGCCCATCAGCATGTAAGACACCGTGGGACAGTCTTTCCTTCCCAGGTGTAGAATCAGCGCTACATCTCTTAACTAGATAAAGTGTATCGATCAGCAGAATGCCATGGCCATTAATATCTTTGTAAATGACGAATATATACACTTCAGCTGGGTGAGGTTGCTTTAGACATTGCAGACACCAAACGCCTGGCCATTGAGATGTTGATAAGCAGCATTGCACATGGATCAAGAGCATGACTAGATTGCCTCATGACCAGCGTGAGTATGATGGGATAAGACTTTTAAAACACTTCTGTAAGCGTTAGCTCCACTGTTATTTCATGGAGGACATGCTCGTTCAGAACAAGCTGGCGTGCAGAGGGGTCAGCGACAGGCAACTGTGAATAGGAGTACCTCCAATTCGGAAGAAGATGTCGCCATTCACTGATTATCACTAGCCACTCAAGAGGATAGTCATGGTATATGCTGATGTCAGAGTTATGGTACCCATGATCGAGGGCCAAGTTCGAGACAGAGCTCACTTGTATTCCTAGAACATGCAGGGCCGCTCGATATGTAGCGTCGGTGAAGCACATGTACTGTACCGAGGGTAGATGCAGCGAAGCAGGTTATGGACAATAGAGGCACTAATCGCCATCACGGGCCAATGGAGATGATATGACATGGCAGCCTTGTCACACACCCTAGAAGGCTACAGCGTCCTGGGTCAGTTCAACACCACTGCCCTCTCCAGTGGTGACGTGGGGGGGCGTGGTGTTGTATAACACACAAAGCATGTAACCTCAACCTGTGCATCAGCCAGTAAGGATCAAGAAAAAACTGCCATGCAGATATGTTCTACAATTAAGACCTTCTCCCAGACAAAGGAGCCAATCAACTGCATGCCCAATAATACCGATACGTACAGCTGTTTCAGTCTCAGCAGGAAGTGGCTCATAGATCCAGCTAAGCCCCTTCTGTCTCTGATTAACAAGATGCTGGCCAAAGGCACCTCCATCCCACTCACCCGTAACTACGAGCCTGAGAGAAGTGATCTCCCGCTACACACAGTTTGTACATGTATGCACATTTAAGAGCCTTTCAGTGATACCTGGTTGCCACCGCGGGAATCTGACTATAACAAGTTTTCCAATTGGCACATGTCTGATGATAACTCGGCTGTTATTCACCTCTATCTTTTAGTCCGTGGACTGGAGGGCCCACCTGGTTACCCGCCACCAATTGACGAAACCCACTATGACGCAGACCAAATTTAGCGGATAGGCATATCTTTTGACAGAATCATTGTAGATTGGTTATCAACAACTCAAAATAGTCCTTTTAGTATCGTTGACGATTGCATATGAGCTACATGCAAATCAGGTTCACAACTAGGTCGGCAGTGGTCAAAAGGTTATAAATCCTCACCACAGCTTAAAATCTAGTAACTATATGTTGCTATCACTGGCCAAGCACCGGTAAAGGAACATTCTCGTTTTAACAGCTTAAGAGTGATTAAAAGGCACCATTTGACTAATATAATGACTAAAAGTCTACTCATTTAATATCATATTGTTACTATGACAACTGACAGCATAGCCAATTTTTGAGAATCGATGAGAAATGCAATCATTGTAAACTAATTACGTTGATTTTGGTAGACTCGTTGTAGATTGGTGATCGACCACTCACAATGTTGCTTATAGTATCGGCAAGGATTGCATATGATTTACATGCAACTTAGTTTCATAATGAGGTCGGCAGAGGTCAAAAGGTCAGACATCTTCGCCACAGCTTAAAATCTAGCAAATATATGTTGCTATCACTGACCAAGCACCGGTAAAGGAACATTCTAGGTTTAACAGCTTAAGATTGATTAACATACACCATTTGACAAATATAATAAGTAAAAGTGTACTAATTTAATAGAATCTTGTTACTATGACAACTGAAAAAAATTGCCAATTTTTGAGAATCGATGAAAAATGCAATCATTGTACACTAAGTTTGAGATGAGCATATCATCTAATCGAGATTGTGTGTAGCAATAAAAGAGCATTCCAAATGTTTTTATTACTGCTTGTTTTACCCACCGACTATAAATCCACTAATTATATTTGAACTCCTCTTAATTAGTCACAAACACTAACATCTGCCGAGTCTTTTTCAGTGTCGCTATCTTCGTCAGTGGAACTGTATTCCTGCCCATTCTCTTCCTTTTCACATTCCTTCTCTAGAATATCAGCCAACATAGATGGTAGTATCTCACCATCACGCCACTTGGGCTCCAGTCTCTGTTCACTCCCTATAGTCCAGAGTCTAGCCATTATTGTCACTGGCGTTGGTATATGGAATCGCTTCCAAATATCTACCTGATAGTTAACCCTCTTCATGTGCTAGCGGAGGCAAGCTCTCTGGTGAAGTAAAGTGAATAAGTCAACATTTTTCTTGGGATTGATCTGTTTCTCTGCATCACCACACTTTGCCATTACCATTGAGAAACGAAGTGTGTCAACGTTTGTTATGGGAGTACTCGTGTACATTCGGCATGTAAAATCCTTTACTTGAAGAAAGAGATCCTCTGTAATGTTCCATGACTCTAATTGTCTGAAAAAACCTCCTGCTATAGTGGAAGCTTCTGCATGAGTCTGATGGCTTTTACTTTGCCAATTCCTCCGAATGCACTTGCTGTATCACATTTGGTGAAGGCATGAAGACCCAAACGGGCAGAACAGTACAGTGGCGTAAACTGCTTAGCCAATTTAAAAAAAGGTTCAACGCCTTTCTATTGTTTCCAAAACCAGTATCAACTAATATGTGTGTCTTTATGATTTTGGCATAGTACAGGAGAATGAAAACTGCATCGCTATGTGGACTTCTGATACGCACAATGTCATAGCTTTCTTTTGTTGCATAAGCACAATAGAGAATAACCCTTGCATATGTTTCTTCTAGGTCAGATTCCAAGGCATGTATCTCTGATATCAACACTGTGTTGCCATCAGTAGATGTTAATTTGTAAGCCTTGCCCTCACACCTAGCACTTCACCAGCCTGTAAGCATCTGTTGCACTAGTTGATGTTTGTTTTCGGTATTACTGAGGAATTCCTTCCAATTTTCAGGTCTCTTTGTATTTTCACACTTGATTATACTTTTCGCTCCGGAACCTATGCGTGTTCTTTCCATTGATTTGATAGCATTTTCCTTCTAGATGCCCGTACTGAATATTACATTGGATGCCCCTACTAAATCAATATCGACCAAGTTCCGGCGTATCTGTTTGCACGTTCCTGGCACCTCTTTCATACAATAGAAAGTGGCCTTTCCATCTTTAATGTTCAGTGTTTTCTGATCAGATGGTGCGTTTGTCTCTTGCTGATTCTGTGATAGCACCAACAACTGGAAGGCAATATTTCCTTGTTGTTTGTATTCTATTTCATGATTTACTGCAGTTTTCACAAGAACACTCTTCGTCATGTCAGAAAACGTGTACACCTTTTGCTTTTGTATTGGTTCAAATAAATCAAATAAATAAAAAATAAAATAAGTCTCTCTGTTATAAAGGTCTCTTTGGCCAGTTTCCTAATTCACTCAGCAGCCATGGTATTAGTTCGGATATGGGTAGGTGCAGGAGCACCAGACCCAATGCAGAACAGCGTATCATTATAATCGAGACTGAAAGGATTCATGAAGCTGTCTACGGACTCCATTATATTTACAGTGGCTGCATCACTTTTGTGTACCTGTGAAGGACGGACATCGCAATGTCTATTGTTCCTGTCTGTCTCGTCTGGCATATCTGCAATTTTGAGTATTGTTTCCACATATCTTGCTCGTTCATGTGCCGTCTTTGCCCAGCCTCGATGTGCATTATCGTTATTCAAGATACCAGATACACAATCTGCGCTTCCTCCGGCTTCTGCATGCGGTTCTGCGTGCTTCAATAAATGTCTCCTCTATTGTTTTCTATATTGTGCACACATTTCCAAGCACGAAGGATCTTGCAAAACTTATATCACCTAGCATAATCAGCTCCGCTGCTTCAGGATGTAATTCTTCTATGTTTGCCAAGAAAACAGAAAAGTAGGTAAGCTACCTTGCATAATTCTGCCCATCAAAACTAAAGGACAGGTCAGCCATTCGATTGAGACATGTTCCATACAGATAGTAATTGTTTTGTCTTAACTACATTTAGGAGAGCCAACAGCAACGATACATGGTCCATGTAAGATGACTAAAACTGGGCAGTCTTAGCTAATTCGCCGTTGCTAACTCGCAGTCAAACGTCTGAGTAGTCATTTAGATATGAATGGAATGCTGTATCATTCGACAATAGTTCGAAATTCTTTTTGGTTCATGCTTCCAATAATGTGGTCACTTTTACCAATGAATTTGGTGGCAAATTTTCTAATAACCCATCGTTCCCTTTCATAGAATGGTATTTGTAGAGCTATCAGCAACTACCGAGGAAGAAAAATGGGTATGTAACTTGATGGACAAGGACTGGCACCTAGCTGTCATGTACATGCACATTAAACGCCTCCTGCTGCTCTGCGCTTTCCATGTAGCTATGTCTACCCCATACTTCTCGAGACAACGCACGTATGACTTCTACTACAACAAGCTGGGGCTGCAGTATGGTGCACAGATCCAACCCCTCTACACTTACATTGAAACTCGTATACTGGAGGTTCAGACATAATATCTATACTAACATTGCTGCGAGCGTGTGGCATCTATGACATAAATCACTGCTTGGTAAGACACGCTCTACACAACAATGACAGTGCGACGGCAATATGTACAATGAAGAATGAGTGCGCATCAGTCTTCATGCATGATCAGAAGATCAAAATGTGTTGGGAATGCCGAAGAATGTCATCAAGAAAGAGTCTCACCAGAATCAGAACTGGGAGTATCGCTTAGACCAACAGTCTTCCATCGGGGTATTGCAATGCTAAGAAGTGAGAGGCACCACATATACAGGATCCATAAAAAAGACAAACATATAAGTCCTCTGGATACAAAGCTGTGGATTGTTCCAGATGGGCTAACATCCTAGCCTATGGATGAAACATTCACCCCAATGGATCTGCTCATGGATGGGTTGTTTCTTGAGCTCAGGCTGTAAGGACTCCAGAACCTGACAACTGTGTGTATGCAGACACCAGCTGAAGCTCATCGCACATAAATGGTCAAGTGGGAGCACCTACGCAAGTAGTACAGTAAGGACTGTATTGCCATGTTCACATGCTTTTGGAGTTTGTGCACACATATTGATCAACCCGTGTCTATATCATGACTGTGCCTGCAGGCAAGATTACATGGCTTACATAGGGGGTGAACTAGGATATCGGTTGAAAGGCTGGCTTCATTACCTGTGTGTTCTGGTGGGGCAGAAGAGAGTTGCGATGACAGTATAGTTTCACATGGACAGGAGGGTTGGCCATCACACCACCAACAAAACCGTCAGATAACCTATGCATTGGATCTGGCCAACATAATGGGCAATGCAATGCTCTCACATAAATTCTTGAATGATCACTGCCCCCACCCACCCCTACAACTTACCATCACCTGAGCATGTTGGTGTGGGAACACCGTATTTGGCAGTGTCCTGTTCTCTCGGTGACTGATTGAGTGGGCATAGTGATGCCCGACCTCACCACTGACACAGCTTTTGTCGACTCTCATAGTAATGCTGGAATCCAGCCAGCGACTGCCCTGCATACTTACACTAGTCTGATGAAGGAACAGCACGCCCATCTGGCGCACTCTATTCAAGACAGAAATGCAATTCGAAATGAAGTGAAATGACATAAAATGAAATGAAATTTATTTCTATTGAACGAAATTACATATTTTGACCATACAGAGATCTACAATGTTACATAGACAATTGCCATATTATAACAGTTTAGCTGCACCTTTTAAACAAGATCAAAAGCATAATTCAAACGAGCAAATACCCAATATGCGCCATCAACCCTGCGCGAGAAACAATGCGACTGTTGGAGTACAAGGATGGCGTGTCTCCAACATGGGTGGTCAGAATATTAGAATATCACCTGTCTCAAAACACGCCATACCGTTGCACCAGGAGATTAGACGGATTGCCAGTCTACATGGTTATGTTGTGGCCCTTGCAGTGTGTGGTCTCGAGTAGCTGTTGCAGCTCAGCATATTGACCAACGGGCCAGTAACAGAGACCTTCAAGACTGGTGGTTGATGAATATTTAGATGATTTCACCAACGCCAACACCGGCCATATCATTGCACGCATTCAAAAGCTGATTACCACCACTGAGCCAGTAGCTGAAATAATCACAGAACGCTTCTCACATCGATGGGGCGCGTTTAGAGCAACACTAAAAGCCGACTCGTCTGCCTTTTGTATGAACAGACTGATCAAAGGCCCGACTGCAACCAAGACCCTGATTGACAGGCAAACAACACCGGGCCGAGCCTACACAACAGATTGGATAAGTTGACGATACTCTCTATGAGCGGTTCCACTGGTTAGAAGACAACTGTGGCAATAGTGGACATGGGGCTGCTGGCGGGAACCAATTCATCATGAATCATGCACTAATCTGCTCACTGAGCAGCGATCTGAATGCTGCCACATGGAAAGACGACTTTGGAATAACCAAAGTACAGCACGTTCACACACCAGATTCCAGCTCTCTGGTCTCCAACACAGAACGTTGGCTAGTTGTTTTGACGAGGTTGGGTGTCGATACCACCTGGCACTGATCCTTGAGATCGTTGTATCAACTGGTCAGCCATAAAAGCCCATACACATTAGTTTTCTGGTGGTAGAGACAGGCATCGGTCTAGTCATGATGTTCAGTGAAAATGTTGGCAACGGCCACTACAAGCTTGAGCTCAGCAACCTCATTCACGTTCTTGCCTGCTACCCCCCCCCCCCCCTTCTGAACCAAGCCTTTCACAGAAATACTCTCTGCGAACCTAGGAGAAATTCCAACTGTAGTCGTCAACTGACTGTGGGCTGGACGTACTGGCGCTCATGCTCCACATGCAATTCATGTTGTCTAGAGTCTGCTCGTTTAAGCCCCTGAGCATTCACACTATGTCAGATGTGATGTTGAGGACCGATAATCATCTCCCTGTCAAAATAATCAGTGTACACTGTGCGGAATAACTTGCTCTATGCCATGGCCGACTTTACATGCGAGTTCTCGAGCACGTAGAAGAGTGGTGGACACTGCAGGCTAGATTATGTAAAGCCTTCATTGCAGAGTACCATGTTCTACCCGTTTGTAATCGTAGCCAGTGGAGCCACGACCGTCTAATCATCGCTCAGGTTGGTGTCTTCCCTGGATATATCCTGCATGATTTTGCAGCTGGAGACAATATGTGGGCGTTCTACATCCTGTGCTGCTGTACTCGGGAATGAGAACTTTGACATCATTTATCTGATCTCCTATATATGTCCTGAGGTCCCGAAGTATAGACTTACCAAATGGCATACAGACAATTAGCATAATGTATACCGGGATAAATACCTACCAGGCAGACCTTCTGGGAATCTATGTAGTGTCACTCGCGAGCTAAACGACTCTGTCTCGATGTTGCAAATACTGTGGAATGTATACTATCACACTGTGGAAGAAGGATTAGGGGGTCTGCAGGTTTAGAAAAGTCCTCCCATGAATTACCTTCATTCAGTATACGCCAGCTATCAGGCACATCATCGTACCAATTGCACAGGTTACCCATATTGTCTTGTTGTGACATCAACAATATGTATTCCCCGATCTTCCAGGGAGATATGTCTTCACCAAATGAGGAGCATGTGTCATGGTTGGTCACTCAGATACTGACCTTATTTCAGTACAAGAGGTTCAAACGTCCTCATATTATGGAGCTGGCTCTCCTCCCCCAATTGCTGTGTATGGTATCATGGCTCTTCATAGCGCTTTACAGTGGATGCATGGTTGAGTGTGTGCGACGCTCACACAGACGAGGAGTGCCAACTATGGGATAGCACACAGTCTATGGCAACATACTCCTTCCGACAGGAAGCCAGAGATAGAGTAGCCAATTACCACAATACTGGTCATGCGGCAGTCAGAAAGGCAGATCACCCCGCTGCCATCAGGGACGTCGTTGAGCACATATTCGATGAGAGAGAGAGAAAGAGAGAGAGAGAGAGAGAGAGAGAGAGAGAGAGAGAGATAGAGGGGTGGGGAGAGAGATAGGAGAAGAATGGTGCAGAATTATAAGGTCATTCATATTTTCCCTAACAACTGCCACCACTGCCTCATCAAATATGCTCGCCACTCAGATTCTTGTAAACCAAGTTTGAAGTGGAGCTTCCAGCAGTTCCAGAATAAGAATGCATTGGTGTCTGATCAAGAATTAATCTACTGCCAACTTCCTGAGCAAGTTACTGACGAAGTTCCTGCCGAAGATTTTCAAGATCCTGCCGCGTTTCATTAAGTAACTACGGAGGAATCATAAGCCAACAGGGCTTCATGGTGTATTACACTTGAGCTTCGGCCTAGGTTTCAACTTATAGTTGAAGCTTTTCGCAAGCAGGGCGTGCAGTGTGTGATTGCCCCATCTCCTTGTTACTAACGATGGATCGATATAGATCAGTCACCTTCTACACATATGCGGCACTGCCCTGCTTGCTATTTTTAGGGTTAGGCCGTCATAAATGGCCTCTAGAAGGGCACGTCCACACTTCGAGCTGGAGCATAGAAGTTTGAAATTATGGCCGATGTACAATTAAATCGTATAGGTGTTCTTCTAAAAGAGGTTGAAACAGTGACCTGTGTGTGTTTGGTACATTGTGTGCTCCGGTAACCATTCTAGGATGCACGGTACGGATATGTTCACAAGGAATGAACAGCAGCACGTCGGTTTCTGGCAGAAGGCAATTGAATCAACTTGAACCACATACGGATCGTGTTGGTCTCCCAAAGCTTTGCGAATTTTTGGTGAGATTTTCTTTGCATGATTTCTTTTCTTTTCTAGCTAATACCATACAATGATGCCTAGGGTTAACAGTAATGTATAGCTGCAAACTTGTAGTTTAAAGGTGCATATTCATACCAAAATGCCTGGAAATACAATTGTTAAGATTATAGAGGTGTAGATGTTTTAATCGTGTAACTAGATGTAATGAAACGAAATACAGTTTAACTTATGATGATTCCAGCACGCATACATGTATCTCTAATTCAATTACATAACTAAAAAAGTTAAATTAATGTATATGGAATGAAATACTTTTATTACAGCCAAGTACAGAATATACGCCTCTAACTGTATACAATTTGAACAATTTTATTTTCGAGCATTTTGATGTGAATATTCACCTTTAAATGTATGAATTAGCATAACAATGCGTTCAATAATTATTGCAGTTACACTGAAAGTATAGGCGTTAATATAAATATTGTTATTTCCAAGGCATCAGTGTCATTGTTTTGCATCATCGTCCTAAAACTGCACGGCATTGTCATCTGTAGTACGGCCTCATTGTAGGGGTTCCTGCTGGATAACTATGAGAGTCTATGGCCGTGGTCTCACAAGAGAGTTAATCATGAGTAACACCATACTTCAATAAGGCGCTATTCCTGATGAAGTCTTTAGTGAGAACGTGGCCTTAACCATACTTCAATAAGGCGCTATTCCTGATGAAGTCTTTAGTAAGAACGTGGCCTTAACATTGAGTAACGCCATACTGAATTATGGCGTTATTCGCGATTAACTCCCTAGTTAGAACACTGTCTAGATGGCTGATACACGAGTGACAGTATACTGGTTACTGACCAGTCCAGACCATGTGGTGTACCAATGTGAGTATGCATGTGTCCAGACAAATGTGGTGAGAGCAACCACGCATATACAATTGCTTGATGGAATCAATTTGAAACTTTGAAACCTGAATTTCCAGAATTTAATTTCCAAGGTAATTATAGCGGTAACCGTTGCAATATTTTGAAATTAATTTGCCTTGTCTCGGAATTGGAACCCAGATGAAAGTGTCCCTTGTGTTAGTTCTGGTGGAAGAGGCTTGGTGGAATTAACAAGCAATCTGTCCTACAATGTACTCGCGCATTTCGCAGCACTAACTATAGTATGAATCGTGCATGTTACATGCCAGCGATCTATCTGGAGGCCTGTATAGCAGCTCATAGCACGGGACACATAAAAGAAATTTGACACGTACGTGATTCCTATATATATTAACAATTTAATCCTGAAATTGAGTGCACACTGTAGAAAACATCAATTCGTGGAGCGTGGATTCTTCTTTTAAAGGGATCACTGGATTTCCCGGTTTCCTTCTTGGGCCAATAATACCAGTGGTTTATTTTCAAAACCGGCCTTCTCTTTGTCTGTGAATGGACATTTATCCAGGCCTATGCCGAAGTAGTATTTAGCAGGTCTGTGCGTTAAATGGTTCAGAGACAACCTATAATATCGCATATGCCCCCCATAAGGGGGTGGGGGTTCAATAGAGAGATGCATTTCTAGCCATGTCACGCCTAATTCTAGCTATGCCTCGCCTATGATTTGCCCGTATTTGGGATCCCGAAAACCATATCAAGGTAATTTGATACACATGCAAACTGTAGAATACGTTGAAACCGATGTCAGCAACAGCGCTCTGTTGAATTTGCACCAAAATATTCAACAGTCTATTTATTAAACTATAAAGACATACAACTCTTACATTTTGATGGTCTATTCCATTTCCATGCGTAGCTAGATACGCCATTCATTAAGCATTTTGATTGTGACGTCAGCCTAAACGCGACGGAAGTAATTATGACGCCATACACTTGAGCCACAGATCGGATCTATTCATGACCACAGGATATGCATTAAGCGCCCAGGGGAAAGGTACCAGAATCAGTGCACAGAAGGTCCAATATACCTGCGTGCTAACTGGCTTATTGGCAGGGAAAATACATGGAAAATCGTTCAAATAGCTATATTTTTACGGAAACTGTGGCAAAAGGTCGCGTGGTGTTTACGCGAACAGAATCTCAGCTGCGTAGATGTTCAAATAATATAACTCATTGTAATTAATGTGTTTATGTGATTGACGTGGTTTGTCTCTTCTCGAGCTTATCGTCATTCCACGCAAGCTTCTCAGGGAAAGATGAATGCGTATCCCGCCTCTGCAACTTCCGTGACAGGGGGATATTATCTGGGTCTCCAAGGAACAGAGACGACGGGAACTATGCTTTAAGTGAAGCGTGTTTCTACGTAGTTGAGTGGGAGATGGTAGGTATGAAAGGCAAATGGATATTAAATGCGAGGAAAATGTGGCGCAAGGATGGATGTGACGATATTATAAAAGTGAAAACATGAAATAGTGAGGAGGAGGAGGATGAGGAGGAGGAGGAGGAGGAGGAGGAGGAGGAGGAGGAGGAGGAGGAGGAGTAGGAAGAGGAAGAGGAGGAGGAGGAGGAGGACGACGACGACACCGAGGCCAACGAAGACGACGACGATGATGATCAAGCTGCTGCCGCTGCCGACAACTACGAAACTAATGACGCCAATTCCGACGCCGACAACAACGACGCCGACCCAAACGTTATTGCCCCACCCCACCCCACCCGCCGACGACGACCACGTAGTAGTAGTAGTAGTAGTAGTAGTAGTAGAAGAAGATGATGTGTTTTTTCTTTGTTGTTGTTGTTGTTGCTGTTGATATTGTTGGTGTTATTGTTGTTGCTGTTGTCGTCGTCGTCGTCGTTGTTGTTGCTGCTATTGTTGTTGTTGTTGTTGTTGTTATTAGCGCCGTTATCATCGTCGTCAGCGGCGGCATTGGCATCGGCGTCGATGATGATGGTGTTGTTGTAGTAGTTGTAGTAGTAGTTGTTGTTGTTTAGTTGTTATTGTTGTTGTTGTTGTTGTTGTTGTTGTTGTTGCTGATGCTGATGATGATGATGATGATGCTGTTGATGATGCTGTTGTACTAGTTGTAGTAGTAGTAGTAGTAGTTGTTGTTGTTGTTGTTGTTGTTGTTTAGTTGTAGTAATTGTTGTTTTTGTTGTTGTTGTTGTTGATGATGATGCTGTTGTTGTTGGTGTTGTTGTTGTTGTTGTTGTGGTTGATGCTGATGATGTTGTTGTTGTTGTTGATATTGATAGCGAGGTGGCGATGCTGGCGATCTGGTGATGGTTGTAGTGGCAGTGCTCGCAATAATGTGGGCCGAAGTTAATTAGATAACACAATGATACAACACACCTTGTGTATATTTTCGTGTATTTTATTCATCTGGTGTGTGCGTCGCTAAAGCCAACATTTACAAGCAAGCGGCTACAGTTTGTTTTCATATTATAAGTAGAGCGCATTATACTATTGGTACATCTGCAAAGGAATTGATTTACCAAAATAGGCTGTGACGCATGAAACAACAACGTCTCCTTTACGTATGCTACTTTCTAAGGCCGTGTTCTCACTATGAGATGTAACCGGCTTAGCGCCGTACTGTGGTTATAGCGTTATTCCCGATTAACTCCCCAGTGAGAACACACCAGCCGTGTTCTCACTGGAGAGGTAATCGGGAATAACGCCATACCTCAGTATTGAGCTACGCCGGTTAAGTCTCTAGTGAGAGCACGGACTTAGGCTGTGTTCACACTGGGGAGTTAATCCGGAGTATGGAGTGTATCCTGGTTAACTCTCTAGCGTGAACAAGGCTGGATTAACCCTTCACCGCTCATAGAGCAGAAACATTACATTCAATACGATGAATCGAATATTGTGTCACAAAGGCGCATCGGAATACTTGAAAATAAAATGGCTACACTTTTATACTTTTAGCAGGTTCGCTCATGTACCGCAGTTCAATAAAAGGAGATTAATATAAGTTTAGTAAATTGTTGTTAAATTTAATAAGAGACACGCATCCATAATGCAACTTCACAACTAAAAATGTTAAGATATTAAAGGCGCATTTTTACACCAGAATGCTTGAAAAGAAAATGTTTTAAATTATATACATTTAGAGTCTCAAATTGTGTGGCTAGATGTAATGCAACGAAAAAACTTAACATATGATGATTTCATTCAAGATAAATAAATATAATGTATTACTTTGTGAAAGTGAATTAGAGACACGGGTCCCTAGTTCAACATCACTACTAAATCAATTATATTATTTAATATGGAAGGCAATCATCATATGCTATCATTTATTTTGTTTCCCCATATCTAGGCACGCAAGTTAAGCCTCTAAAAGTGAACAATCTTTTTTCAAACATGCTGGTGTGCTGTGGCCCATTTAATGTTTACAAAGTCAGCGCATCATACATATGATCAGATTCATTTTGTTTGACTAGATTGAGGTATACCGTTGTTATTTTTAAGAATTCCGGTGCGAGTGTGGGACTTTAAATATTTTGAGTCTAAGCAGCAGTAAGCACATTTCAGGGTTAAAAGGTTACGTCTCCAATGAGAACACGGCCTTATATCGCGTACCTCATTCGATGTGGTGAATCAAATTAAATATTAATGTATGATGATTTCATTCCGTATACTTTAATAACATGTTTTAAGTTGTGAATTTGAAAATGGCATGTATCCTAATTAAACTTCGCACCTAAAATATTATATTAATCAGTGCATCGTGAAATCATCATATGAAAAAGGCCGCCTTCTCACTTGAGAGTTAATCAGGAATAAAGCCATACGTCAGTATTGCGTTTCGCCAGTTAAGTCTCTAGTGAGAACACAGCCTACACCTCTAAACTATACGAGCGTATCAATTTTATTTTCAAGCATGCCGGTGGGAACGTGAATAATTATGACGTCATCTTAAGCGGATGATGGGTATTGCCAAAGAAACTGAGTGATAAGAGGGTCAAGCTGACCTTAATAGTCAGTCAATAAGACGTAAATATACTAAACTCGCGAATGAATTATCAATAATTATAATAAGTTAATAATTAGCTGGCAATAATAATCAGATTAAGAGCGAATAAATTAACAAATATATCCATACGACGCTCGCGCTTGCAATATGTAAGCGTAAATAGAACTTATGTTCATAATACTGATGATCTAACACTGAACCTGAGTGCACTAACACGAGTGACCGGTATTAATTAGAATTACGATTTATACAGAAAAATACAAAAGAATACCGATAAAAAACATAATATGCGTAATTAAATGATTACAACTTCGGCGAGGTGGCGTATATTTGATGCGCGCTATTCACAAAGCCACATGGAAAGCGGTTTCTGATGAAAATGTGACGAACATGTAAGCATTGGTAGATTTGTGTTCTGTTCGACAAAGCCGACTTTAGTAATTCCATAGAATAGTCAGGCCCTGTTCTCACTGGAGAGTTAATCGGGAATAACGCCATACTTAAGTATGGCGTTATTCCAGATTAAGACCACGTTCTCACTAGAGACTTAAAGGCGTAACGTAATACTGAGGTATGGTGTTATTCCTGATTAACTATCCAGTGAGAATACGGCCTAAGTTACTTTCTGAGAAGCTGTGTGGCCTATGGAATCACCCTTATGAAATGGTCGATGAATAAAAACTATGAGAACAATTATAAACCAAATAAAATAAACAGATCTGTGATAACTTATGTAAATATTTAATTTGCCTTAATATCCGTGCATTTTGTAAGATGTCACATGATATGTATATTTTACATTGATGTACCCAGACCGAGTGCCGATTAATTACGGAAGTTAGTAAGCTATAAATGAAGCGGCCATGAATATAACATGGCAATACTGATACAGTAAGTAACATGTAAATTAATGAGTCTCTAAATGTACTCTCACTAGCGAGTTAATCAGGAATAACGCCATACCTCAGCGTGACGTTATTCCGGATTAAGTCTCTAGTGAGTACACGGCCTAAGGAAGCAATATCCAAATTCCGTCGAACCAATATACATTTGGTCAATGACGCAAGACCAATATAACCAATCTCATATTTGACCAACTAGCGCGCCAATTTCCAAATATATATTAGTGCTGAACTGTTTGGTAAATGGCGCAGGGTCAATGGCCAACGGCGTAATATGTATATTGGGTCGCTACAACTACACTGTAGGTCTGATATATATATATATATATATATATATATATATATATATATATATATATATATATATATATATATATATATATATATATATATATATATATATATATATATATATAATTATTTGTAAATTAATTAATATATAGGCATATTTAAAAAGAAATTGCTCTTGATCGAAATTTGTTTTCAGTCCTCACCAACAACTATAGAAATGACATGATCTATCTTAATTAATATAGATTCCTCTGCTTAATTAAACGCCTAGTGACCAGATATCAATCATTATTTCTGGTTGAAGAAATTCCAGCTGCTGTATAATTTGAAACTAATTTGTACTGAGAGCTGCTGCTGCTGCCTATTGCAACCCAGGTTTCAGTCAAGTTAGTTTCAAAATATTCAACAGCGTTACTGTATAGTTGTCGAGAAAATGAGAAACTGTAGGCCTATTTATAGCGAAGACAAAATATAAACTATATAGTCGTCGAAGACGATAGTAGAAATATAGAAAATAGTAGCAGCGATATTGACAAATTTTGAATAATTGTTAAAAAATATAAAACAGTCCAATTAATAAAAGACATACTAGTTTAATAATTATACTAATTAGTATTACTTCTATTATTATAATAATAATTATTATTATTGTACTATTATGCTTTCCAATTACCCTTTGGAATACCGAGTCAGTCACGATCGTAAATAAGAATATAGTAAGGAATTCAATGTAATTAATTATCTTAAACATAAATGAATTAGTTATAGATTTACCCTTTTAGCCGTTATTCTTCAATATTTGATTTTGGCTTTAATACAATTTCTAGTATGTGACGTATCTTTAGCATAGCCCTAATTTAAACCATAGCTTAAATCCAATGGCGAAGATCACTCAGTAGGGCTTACGCCGTGCTCACTCCCACAAACGCGGCGCGAAAAACACGCATACGTACGCGCACTACGCACACGTGTTACAGCACGAACGATACCACACACATGAGCGGCCGACCGCGTACGCTATACTTCGCGAACTCTATTATGTGCGCACCCGCACGCGCACGCACGCGTACACGAATACGCGTACGCATACGCACACGTAATTGCTTGAAAATAAATTACAATTTTTTTTT
Source organism: Chaetoderma sp. LZ-2023a (assembly GCA_034401795.1). NCBI lineage: Eukaryota > Metazoa > Mollusca > Caudofoveata > Chaetodermatida > Chaetodermatidae > Chaetoderma > Chaetoderma sp. LZ-2023a. Next base: position 52,083,591 of record CM067364.1, on the reverse strand, counting down.
TATATATTTGAGGCCTCGGCTGTTTTCACACTAGACGGTTAATCCGGAGTACCTTTCTAGTGTGGATGTTGCGACCCAATAACCAATCTGGCCCATTTGTAAACGGCGTAAGACCGTTTGTAAACGGCGCAACACCGTTTGCAAACGGTACAGACACATATGGCAATTTGTTATCGGTGCGTCCGTTTGCAAACGGCGCAGGTCCATATGCAAATTGGTTATCCGCGCGCCCATTTGTAAACGGCACAGGTCCATATGCAAATTGGTTATCCGCGCGCCCATTTGTAAACGGCGCAGGTCCACGTGCAAATTGGTTATCCGCCCGCCCATTTGTAAACGGCGCAGGTCCACATGCAAATTGGTTACCCGCGCGCCCATTTGTAAACGGCACAGGTCCATATGCAAATTGGTTATCCGCGCGCCCATTTGTAAACGGCGCAGGTCCACGTGCAAATTGGTTATCCGCGCGCCCACTTGTAAACGGCGCAGGTCCACGTGCAAATTGGTTATCCGCGCGCCCATTTGTAAACGGCGCAGGTCCATATGCATAGTGGCTATAGGCGCGCCTGTTTGTAAGCGGGGCACGGCCCATATGTTAATATAAAACTTGCGCCAATAAGAATTGTTCATAATGGCCCTTTCCAGAGTACCCACCCATTATATGACGTCATAATGAACTGCGTGATGTGTGCAATGGTATCATAATGAATGACGTCATGAATGATGTCGATAAATACGTCACGAACGCATATTTGAAGACGGTCTATGGGCTGTTGTACAAATTGTTTGCTTTTACTATTTAATAAATATTATGTTGAATATTTTAAAACTAATTTGACTGGGCGCTGTTGCTGCCTATGGCAGCAACAGCACCCAGTCTAATTAGTTACAAAATAGTCAACAGCTTCCCTGTATAATTTTCAGGAAATTGATAGCTAGGGAATTCGGGGATCACTCAATCCAAACACGGCGAAGTGTGGGTGGGGCTTAGCTAGTGATGGTCGGGGCATAGCTAAAAATGGCAAGGTCCATTGGAAACGAAGTGTGATTTCTACCCCTACCTACGTAGATCAATGATTCTTTTTCTGTCACTTGGATAGGTTTTTTTACTCGCCTTACTTAAAGAAACACCGTCTATCAAGCAATGTGGTGGTGGTTCACAGAATCTTGCGTTAATGCATGTGAGCATTTTGTATCGTGATTATGAATGCATTCCAAAAACGCGCGAATTCTACTCAATGTTTGTCACTTCATTTGATCCCTGCATTTTAAAACTTGTGATAAATTACGTTGATCCTTTAGTATAGGGCATACAGACTTTACGTGTAATCGCAACACAAGGGTTTAATTAATCAGCAGTTTGAATCAATTGTATTGTTCAGCATTTACTAATATATGCACAAGCATACACGCTCTCATTCTACATGTAATGCATGTGCAATTATTCACTAACCGTCTGAAGAAATGAGTGAATGAACGAATAGACCGATGGGTGGATAGACATAAATAGAATAGACCAATGGGTGGATAGACACACAATAAGCACCAACACACATGTATGTATGAATACACGTGTGCATATGAACAGACGCGTCTGAATAACTGAATGGGTCGTTTAAAGAACCAGCAAGACGGAATTAATGAATTATGCATTGCTTATTGGCGCAAGTTTGATATCGGCATATGGGGAGTGCGCCGTTTACAAACGCGCACACCGGTAACAAATTGGTATATGGGGTTGCGCCGTTTACAAGCTGGCCACATTGGTTAATGGCGCGCTACAGGAGCACGGATTTAATTTGTGTACCATACATCAAGATACTGAAATTAAATACTTCTTAGTATATGGTGATTTCCGTCTGTAAATCTTTAATATATTTTAGCCGTGAAGTGATGACCTTTCATTATGGATGCGTATCTATATGGATGAATCAGGTTTTAGTTATGCCCCGCCAATCTCTAGTTAAGCTCCACCCACACATTGCCCATGTCGTGATCAATCGATCCCTGTATTTTCTGAATCTCAATTTTCAGAAAACTATACAGGTTAGCTATTAAATATTTTTGTAAAGTATTTTAACTGTGAACTGTTGCTGCCTATGGCAACAACAGGGCCCAGTCAAATTAGTTTCAAAATACCCAGCATAATGTTTATTAAATGGTAAAGACATACAAGTCGCACAATTTGACCGACTGTTAAGCGTTTTTGACGGACTATGATACGTTATGTATGGTGTAATGTATTATGACGCCAGCCCACCTGTCGCGCAGTTACTCATGACGTCGTATGGTTAAGAGAGAAACTAGATTACTCCATTCACCTGCACTTCCAAAACATTATACAATTGTAACCATAGTGTTGTTTGAACGTAGGCCTTTATAAGAAAAGCCAGCGTGTTAACAGTACTACAATATATAGATAGGGCCTATAGAAATGTATATTAAATATTAATCAAATGTATACTGTATTTCTCATGTTTATTAAATAACAGATAGGAGGTTTTGCATCTGAGAAGAAGTATCATATAAATTAGATGACAGTTATGTAGGAGATGACTAGTAGGGCTGCAGCGTACACCCGGGGGTGGTTTGAATAGAGGGGTAATAATAATATATTTTTTTTTAATGTAATAAAAATACTACTACTACTACTACTACTACTACTACTACTACTACTACTACTACTACTACTACTACTACTACCACTACTACTACTACTACTACTAAAAATAATATTAATAATTAATAATAATAATAATAATAATAATAATAATAAAAATAATAATAATAATAATTAATAATAATAATAATAATAATAATAATAATAATAATAATAATAATAATAATAATAATAATAATAATAATAATAATAATAATAATAATAATTTATAAATTGCGCAATAACAGTTTAAAACAAAACCAAGTAACAGCGTGTAGCAGCAGTATCGGTAGCAACACTAGTAGTAGTAGTAGTAGTAGTAGTAGTAGTAGTAGTAGTAGTGGTAGTAGTAGTAGTAGTAGTAGTAGTAGTAGTAGTAGTAGTAGTAGTAGTAGTAGTAGTAGTAGTAGTAGTAGTAGTAGTAGTAGTAGTAGTAGTAGTAGTACGTAGTAGTAGTAGTAGTAGTAGTAGTAGTAGTAGTAGTAGTAGTAGTAGTAGTAGCAGCAACAGCAAAAGCAGCAGCAGCAGAAGCAGAAGCAGTAAGAATAGAAGTCGCAGTAGCAGTAGCATGAGCAGAAGCAGTAGCAGTAGCAGTAGCAGTAACAGTGACAATAGAAGTAGTAGTAGTAGTAGTAGTAGTAGTAGTAGTAGTAGTAGTAGTAGTAGTAGTAGTAGCAGTAGTAGCAGCAGTAGTAGTAGTAGTAGTAGTAGTAGTAGTAGCAGCAACAGCAAAAGCAGCAGCAGCAGAAGCAGAAGCAGTAAGAATAGAAGTCGCAGTAGCAGTAGCATGAGCAGTAGCAGTAGCAGTAGCAGTAGCAGTAGCAGTAGTAGCGGTAGCGGTAGCGGTAGCGGTAGCGGTGGCGGTGGCTGTGGCGGTGGCGGTGACGGCGATGGTAGTAAATAGGTTATATATATATTTGTCAAGCATAATTACGTTCATCTGGCTTATCCCAGAGAAGGGGAGAAAACTCTTATATATCCAAACATTTCTGTGAAAGGGTATTTAGGTCTATTTTGTTCCCCGCTATAATATATACATGTAAAGCGCCATTATCGAATTTGCACCGTTGACCAAAGGCATGGGAACAATAACTAATTGACTTATTCAGCAATGGCTTCTAACCAAGTATGTGGAACGCAGTCAACAGTATGTATTAAATTACGTATTCGCTTACTGCGGGCCTACACGTGCGGAAAGTTGGTAAAAAGTCTGATGTCAGTCCCGTGACTGCACTTATTATTAATTAAATGAAATACGTCTTAATATATAATGATGTCATTTAATGTGTATTAACGTTGTATATTCACAACAAGAATGCTTGAAAATAAAATTGTTAAAAGTGTATACTGTTTGAGGCTTACATCGCGTGCCTATGTGTAATGAAACGAAATAAAGCTTAACATATGATGATTTCAACACGTATATTTTTTTTATTGTGAATTTTAATTAGGGAGTCGTGTCTCTAATTCTTAAAAAAATATTAAATATACGTGCTGAAATCCGGATATTTTAAGATTAATTTCGTCGTAGTAGTAGTGTAAGGCAGTGTTCTCTCTAGAGACTTACTCAGGAATAACGCCATACTGACGTAGGGGGCCTATGGCGTTATTCGTGATTAACTCTATAGTGAGAGCACGGCCTAAGCATATAACAGTATACAACGTTTAGAATTTAGTTTTCTTGCATTCTTATGTGACTGTGCACCTTTAAGCCACACAAATATAACAAGAAAATGTATAATCTAGCCATGGCACAGTGAGTTTTCTTTTATTAATTATATAAACAACGTGTTATTACGCAACAAAATCAACAACAAAAATCATTACCCTTTTCCACAGAGGCGTATAAACAGACACACAACTATACTTAGCACTAATAACATTTGGCACGATAGATAGGCATGAACAAATATGAGGCTAATTAATTAATGATAATTTGTACAATTAGAGGATAATATCAATCTAATATGTAAAAACCTAATGCGAATATAACTCCGGGATTTATAACGTTTAAAGGACGATATTTCAATTTACCTTTATTAGTAGGCCGCAAATTAAGTGTTGTGATGCAGTGAACAGTTAGATAATAATAATAATAATAATAATAATAATAATACTAATAATAATAATAATAATAATAATAATAATAATAATAATAATAATCACCATCGTCGTCGTCGTTATGGTCGTGGATATCGCCATCGCTATTATTATTATTATTATTATTATTATTATTATTATTATTTGTTGTTGTTGTTGTTGTTTCTAAAAGAATATTTCAAATTAAAGGTCCATATTTACACCAAAATGTTTGAATGCAACTAAGTAACTCTTAGCATATGACGATTTCATTACGTACTTGTTTAAGTTGTGAACATGAAATAAAGACCTGAGTCCCTAATTAAACTGTGCATCAAAAGACGTTATTTTAATTAAATAAATGTAATGAAATCAAGATTAATTTTATTTCAGTTCATCGGGGCACATAATTTTAGCCTCTACATTTATACGATTTTAAACATTTTAATGTCAAGAATTCTGGTGTGATGTGCACCTGTAAGGCTGTATATTCACACCAGAATGCCTGAGAATAAAATGTTTAAAAGTGTATACTTGTATAGGGTTAAATTATTTGATTAGATTTAATAACACGAAATTAATATTAACATATGATGATTTCATTATACACGGACTGGCATCTTCAATTGTTTAGATGTATCTCGTTTCATTACAGTGAGGTATACAATTTAAGCATCTAAATATTTATAATTTAAATAATTTTATGTTAAAGCATTCTGGTGTGAATATATATATATATGCAACCTTAAATTAACGAAGAAATGTCAACACCGGCTCTCCTATGAGTAGGCTGACGTGATCAATTAATTTACCAGCCTACTAAGAATGGATGAATGTATTAAAGATGAGTATTCACACCAGAATGCTTGAAAATAAACTGGTTACACTTGTATACTTTTATGGGCTTAAATTGTGTGCCTATGTGTGATGAAACGAAATAAATCTTAACATATGATGATTTCATTACGTATAAATTAATATAATGTTTTAAGTTGCGAATTTGAAATAGAGGCACGGCCTCTATTTCAATTTCGCAACTTAAAAAATTATATTAATTTATACGCAATGCAATCATCATATGTTGAGATTTTTGTCGAGTCATTACATATAGGCTTACAGTTGAAGCTTCTAAACGTGTTCAATATAAACAATTTTATTTTCAGTAATTTTGCTGTGAATATGCACATTTAATGACTGTAAATAAAGCATTCAGTTAATATTATCACTTCCCACCATAGTGTACTAAATATCATTTTCAACGAGCTTTAACAATCTTACAATACGATCTACCAAACGGAACGACGTGGTGATTTGTGTTAGTCAATGAGAACATACATATCAGTTTGAGCTATGTGTGATCCCCGCTATACTTGTCATACCATACACTGTTTAAGCACACTGACGACGCACAATTCAAATGACGCACAAATAAAGCAGATATTTATATGGCATACAACTTATATACAAATAACTATGTTACAATAATTAATTAATTTAAGAATAATTACCCTCTATTTATAATCTCAGTAGTACAGTAAATATCGTCATGTTAGAATATTACAGCATATATCGTCTTTACCCTTTTAATGGATAAACGTGTTTAGGAAAATTAAAAAAAATTGCTCATTAAAATGTCCATTTGCATGCCAAGAGAAGAATTTTTTTTTTAAATGTACCACCTAAGTGACTGGCTTTGTTACTGGACCAGTTATCCCAGTGGTAAGCTGTCTAAAATCGTCTTCTCTTGGTCTGCACGTGTGTATTCCTCAAGACCTCTGCAGATACCGGTCTTTACGGGGTTTCCCATGAAGAGTTCAATATACGTATTTCATGAGTTGTGACGTCATCGATGACGTAGCGAAAAAATTAAAATATACGTTATTAATTAAACAGTCAACGTTGACGAGAATAAAGTGTAACGCCCTAACCTAAATATTTGATCAAAGTATGATAAGTAATGCTCATGTGCTAAGTTTACGATGTCAAAGAGTTCGCGGAGGCGTCATAAATAAATTAACATAGACCCTACATTGTTTCATAAACAATGGTGAAGCTACCGATTTAAAAGATGAAATTGATTTGGGAACACCGTTGTCGAAGTAACCAGACGGCATAAGTTTGCTGTATAACGTGTCAGGCATTTGAACCTTACCCAGCAGGCACATGACGTTGTTTCAACGTTGAATCCACGTTGAAATCACGTCATGACGTGATTTCAACGTGGATTCGACGTTGAAACAACTCCATGTGCCTGCTGGGTAGGCCGTGTTCTCACTAGAGACGTAATCCAGAATAACGCCATACTGAGTTAGGTCGTTATTCCCGATTAACGCTATAGTGAGAACACGGCCTTAACGTAGCAAGAATAATCACACATTTTCATACGTCATATCAGTTCCAATCAGTCTACTGCTGATACTGCTTGTATAGTTACTGTTGGCTAAAAGCTGACTTGGCAGCTTGGATGGCCACGAGTACTCATTCAATCGCAACCATCACGCTAGTGACGCGTATAAAATACGAGCGACTCTTCATAGCTCTAACACAGACTAAATACCCGTAGAATGCACAAGTGCAATAACTGATGCTAGAGAGACCCGATCCGTCACGCAAGTACCTGACGTCATAATCTAATACGCCGGGTGTTAGATGACGACATAATAAAAATGGCGTAGCGCTCCGTCAAGGCAATTTGAACAGTTCGGCACTAAAGTGTCTTTGTTGAATTCACAACTTAACACACATTCTGTTGACTATTTTGAAATTAATTTGACTGAGACCCGGTGCTGTCATTGCTAGCAACAGGTCACAGTGCAATGTGTTTCAGAATATCCAATTAATGGCGTTTCTGAATAGCTACGTTGAACTGTAGGTCATTTGGATTTAGATTCCACTCTTTTCCAATCGATTCGAATACCCATAAAATGTGGGATGCACTCGGTTATAAATTGGCTCGGCATTGGTTCCTAATGCAGGTGGACACTTAGAACAGCCTACATACAATGGCTGTGCTGATTATGACCTGACGCGCATACGTCACAGCAGTATGTCCCATTGCCACGATCTAGTATCAAGCACGGTTGTATCCAGAAATTTGTCGCACAGAATTTCAACTAATACATCAAACGACATCAGATATAGCTTTAGCCATTTTGTCCTTAAATAATATATGTTAATTTTGAGCAGCGACACCATCATTACCCTCTCTTGTGCCAACATAACCCTTTAACCAGTTTAGCCTCGAATTTGTTCAGGAACATTTAAATTTCCTCATATAAAATGTCCATTTGCAAACCAAAAAAGACTCTTCTTGAGGTTTTACCACTGGAATGACTAGTTCTAGTGGTAAAATTTCAAAAGTAGCCTTCTTTTTGTCTGCAAATGGACACATTGTCAAGACCACTACAGAAGCAGTTCTGAGCTGATATGATTGTTAGAGGGTTACTGGTTAAAATGACCAAAAACCCAACTTTGCAGTGGTCTTCAGACATGGCTATTTGAAAGACCTATAGAAGAGCATTTTAGAATATTTACCACTGGAATGACTGGCTCGATATTCAGGTGTAAATTTTTTTAAATACTCTTTTCTCGGCCTGTAGATAGACATTGGTTATTTAAAAATGTAATTTTCTTTACAATTACCCCTTTAATGGTCAGGCCCGCGAAAAAAGTAGTAAATTAAAAAAATAGTCTTCTTAAAGAATATTGACCATCACCATGTGTAATTGAGTTATCAGGTAGTATTTTGAGCGACTTGAAGCGCTGGTGGCATACGTGGGGTTAAACCTGTGTTCACAACGGTCAGCACGACATGTATCCTATGTTCCACATTAGGTAGTACATACTCCTTAGCACATGTAACTCAGTATTGAGAAAATCATGAACATGACATTTAATCTCTTGGCCTCTGACCTTAAAATAATACATGGAGAGCATGACGCCATATGTAACATCACCAAAACCAGGTGCATGGAAAATGGATTCGTACTATAATCAGCATCTAGTTAAAAGAAACGGCGTATCACTACGCCAGTGTATACACTTTCACATAACCAATAATAATAATAATAAAATCACCAAACTTCATGCTTTTAAAGTTAAATTTATACAACTTATTTGATGAGTATTAGTTTCATAATGTAAGTCTGAGAGTGTGCGCACTGATGCTTTACAAACATCTAACGCATATAGACATTATATAATTACCTGCCGTCGCTTTTCTCGTTAACATCGTTCAGCGAGATAATGCTATACAGCAATCCATATATCGAAATATCGGCGATGAACAAACACAACGTATTCTCATTTCGTCCAGTATCCATACGCTGAGAGACACCGAATGCTCTTGTCATCGTTGCTGTTGCTTGTGAGGTGTTATTGCTGTTGTAAAAGGTGATTCAACATTATGGTATTTATGCGACGTATAGCGTGCGCTTTGCGTGTTTGAATGGTGAGTTGGTTGGGTGATTGGTTGCTTGGTTGGGTGAATGTGTGGGTGGGTGGCTGTGTTGTTGTGAGGTTGGGTGAGTACATAAGTGGTTGGATGATGGGATTGTTAATTGGTTGTGGCTTATTGGCGGTTGGAACTTTTGTTGGTTGGTTGTCCTGGCGATAGGTAGGTTAGCTTATTGCCCGAGTCCTTGCTTGGTTGGGTGATAGGCGGTTTAAGTGGGCAGATGGGTGTTTGTTTATTTATTTGCTTATTTGAAGGCTCGGTTGTTCGGTCTGTTAATCAGCCGGTTGTTATGTCGGGTGTTTAGTTGTTATGCTGTTTGGTTGCGTGTTCGGTTCCACATACGGCCATTGAGTTGTTAGATTGTGCTGGTCACTGTTTGGTTGTTCATTCATTCGTTCATTCAGTTTTTAATTTGCTCCTTTGTTCCGTTGTTCATTGGGCCGGTTGATTGCTCGGTCCTTTGTTCGGTCGGTCAGGCTTTAGTTCATTCGGTTAGTCCGTCAGGTTATCTGTCGGTTATTCGGTTGATCAGTCGATTGCGCGGTCGGATGCTCAGCCGAAAGTTTGGTTGATTGTTCGGTTGGTCGGCCGGACAGTTGCTTGGCCGGATATGCAGTTGTTATATTGTTCAGTCATTCATTTAGTTGCTCAAACGTGTGTTCGTTGCTCGGGTTTTCGTTCCGTTGTGCATTCGGTTATTCATTTAGTTTTTGGTTGGTCAGTTGTTCTGGTTGTTGTTCGTAGGTGTGTGCATTTGTATGTTCATTCGTTTGTTCATTAGATTGTTCATTCGGCTGTGCATTCGTTCAGTCATTTGATCGGTTGTTGTTTGTTTTGTTGTGTGCTCCTCTGCTCAGCCGGTCTGTCACGTGAACAGGCGGGCTGGCGGATAGACAGGTAGGTGGACCAGCGCGGATTCGTGGGTTTGTGGGTAGGCAGAAAGTCGGACTCGGGCCATTCGACTAGTTGGGCAGGCGGACAGTGGATTTATTTTTTGATTGATTAATTGATTGGTTTGTGTAATCACTCGGCTAGTTGGTTGATTGATTTATTGCTTATTTCGGTAGTTGGTTGGGTTGCGGGGTATGAGCGGATTGGTGGATGGGTGGATTTGCTCGGCTGGTTTATGGGTTGGCTAGATGGTGCGTTGGTGGGTTGGTTACTTGATGTATCTTCCTATGTGGTGGTCTTAGCCCGTGTTCTCACTAGAGACTCAATCAGGAATAACGCCACACTCACGTACATATGTAGTGAGAACACGGCCCTATTGATAGTGTGCATGATTAGCTCGTTAATTCCTTGAATGCCTAAGCATATCGTCATGTGGGGTTCATGTGTCTGAGGAGTGTTGGTGGGTGTGCGTGCGTGTGCATGTGTCTGGATGGCTGCTCGGCTGGGTGACCGGGTGGTTCGATGACTGCTCACGTGTGGCTGCTTGGGAGGATGCTCTCTTTGATTGGTGATCTGTAGGTAGTGTGGGGGTGTGGCGTGTTGTTTGCCTGATAGCTACTGGTATGTGTATGGTTGGTTGGGCAGATGGAAGAATTGCTAGTTGAGTGCGTGTCTAGATTTCGACTGTTTATATATTTGATTATCCTTTGTTGTTTATATGTTATCGCGTATTTCACAGCTCGTCGAACTTTTTCGAAACTTCACTGTTCCCTATGGTTATGTAACACCGGTAATCCATTGTTTTTTGATTAATTATAATTACATATTTAAGGTGTTTATTTATGTTAAACACGTACACATAACACAATATGTCCTTTGTCAATCCGCGCCTTGCCTTCATCTCTCAACATTCCTGGAATACCCATATATGCAATCCTCACTCGCGCGCTGGTGTTGTCATGGTTACCATTACCATCTCAGTCACGGTGAACTGATTAAGACAATAATGGCCCGTTACATAACATATAGCTAACAGTCATGTCTGCATATCCATTCGCTCCTCCTTCTAAACCTCAAGCTGCAGCCGATAATTACATCAGTGCGGTGGGTTTCAAGCTCAGGGCTAACACTTATTTGCTAAATTCAGTTTCTCAGGCAATCATGCGATGCCATAATGAGCTACGTCACATGTATGGTGACGTCATAACCAATTATGCCATGATTGCGGCGATATAGTCCATCACAAACGCGTACTCTATTCGACTTGTATGTCTACTACTTAATGAACAGGGTGTTGCCTATTTTGAAGCTAATTTGACATGGCGCTGTTGCAGCCATATATAGCAACCGCACCCAGTTAAATTAGTTTAAAGATATTCAACAGCTTACTTCTGTAGATTTGTGTAAATTGAGATTCAGAGAGTGCATTGATCGATTGGTCCTAACACAGGGTAAGCGTGGGTGGAGCGCACCTAGAGATGGGCGGCGCATAGCTAAAACTGCATTCATTCATTGCCACTGTATGATGCAAAACCGAACACAATACTGCAATAAGTTTGAAGTGTTAAATTCTCTAAATAACCCATCAGACATTGTGCAACTCATATTGACTCTTCACATGCTACGCACGACTTTTCATAGATAAGTATCTAGATCGGCAAAGATGTGTCAGCGAATATGTCTTTGAATCGATTATCAGGAACTGGATAATCAACCATCGGTAAGCTCTTGTACATATTCCATCAGCATTCACAAAACTCAAAGACTGTGCCATTTATCACGAATAGTATTGTCTTATCAGGATGAGTACAGGCCATGATCACAAATGCTACCGCCACGCATTGAATACTGGTGCCATTATTAATGGTCTAACTTGGAGGCAGCAACTTTTAGCGTAGGCCTTGTTAACTGCCAAACTGCGACAACCCACGAACACAACACTGCCAATGGGCTGTTGGCCCTGTTGAACACGTTGAAAACAATTTGACTGAAAGTTGTTGGTGGTTTAGAATCAACAACTTTCAGTCAAATTGTTATCAAAATGCTCAGCATATCCAGAGTAAAAAATCCCATGGAACACGTAGTCTGCAGAAATTCAGCAGCGGGCAGACCGCCAGCGAACTTAAGAACGGCACACGTAAAGAAATACACTGTTTCTGGTATAAGATTCTCCTCGGGATAAATATGAGCTGACTTCCCATTACGCATGGCCGCATCCAGCTGTAGATATAATAGTCAATATAGCCAAATACGTATATGCCAAATGATCCACCGTGGATATGTGTTACTGGTAGTAATTTCCATCCGATCCTAGTCATTTGTCGTCGTGTAAGTCAAACGCGCAATAATCAGAGGCAGTGCCCTGTAAAATCTTATTTTCCTTCTTCCATTTCATTCGACGATTTTGAAACCAAATTTTAATTTGTCTCTCAGTCAAGCACAGCGCATGGGCGATTTCTATTCTCCGTCTTCTTGTAAGGTATTTGTTGTAATGGAATTCTTTCTCAAGCTCCAGTGTCTGATAACGGGTGTACGTCTGTCGGCCTCTTTTCCTATCTGGGCCTACAGTGTAAGAGTAAATAAGACACAATTTATGAATACATCTATGTAAATATCCCTCTAAATTAAGTACGTTAAAGACAGCAGCAGCAGCACCAGCGCAGCCACCACCACCACCACCCCAACAACCAACAAAACAACCATCCCCACCACCGCGGCCACCACCACCACAACAACAACCAAAACAACCATCTCCCACCACCCCTATCACCACCACCACCAGAACCACCATCACCACAACCACCACCACCACCACCACCACCACCACCACCACAACAACAACCAAAACAACCATCCACACCACCGCCATCACCACCACCACCACCACCACCACCACCACCACCACCACCACCACCAACAACAACAACAACAACTACTACTACTGCTGCTGCTGCTGCTGCTGCTGCTGCTATTTTTGCTGTTATTGTTATTGTTGTTGTTGTTGTTGTTGTTGTTGTTGTTGCTGTTGCTGGTGGTGGTGGTGATGGTGGTGGTGGCGCTGGCGGTGGCGGGGGGGGGGGGGGGGGGCTTGGTATTGGTGGTGCACCTGCTGTTACCGCTACTGCTACAGCTTCCGCTGCGACTGCTGCTGTTGCATCTACAACTAATGTGCGCATGCCATACTAGCAGACAGCTTTGAGATCTGCATTGTGTAACTATATCGACTAAGCAAACATGACATTAAGGTTAGTACCGTGATATACACAGGCAAATATGTCTAAAGTTGATGGTTCATGTTTGAGTCACAATCTCTGCCTCTTTAACAGTGGCAGTCGTGAACAAAAACATTCTTTAGAATTGAGGAATCCTGTTTATCGGCCAGTCAATTGACGTCACACTCAATAACGTCACGTGTAGCTTGACGTCATAAACAATTACGTCATGCATGGCGAGATGTACTCCCTCATAAACGCTTAAAGGTGCATATATACACCGGAATGCTCTAAAATAAAATAATTTAAATTGTATACATTTAGAATTTTAAATTGTATATATCTGAATGTAATTTCGCGAAATGAATCTTAACAAATGATGATTTCATTCCGTATAAATACATTTAATTTTTTAATTATGAAGTTGAAAGAGGGTCACGTGTCTCTAATTCAATTCCACACCTTTAATTTATACTTAATGAAGTCATCAAATTTTAAGATGTATTTCGTTGCATTACATCTAGCTTCATAATTTAAGCCTCTAGAAGTATGCATTTTAACAATTTTATTTTCAAGCATTCTGCGGTAAATATGCACCTTTAATAGTCCGTCAAGTTATACGAATTGTAGGTCGTTACTATTTAATAAACCTTCTGTTGAATATATTGAAACTAATTTGCCCGATCGCTGTTGTTGCCACAGGCAGCAACAACACTCACTCATATTGGTTTCAAAATGTTCGACAGCTTACCTGTATAGTTTTCTGGACATTGAGATTCAGGGAGCGTAGTGATCGCTCGATCCAAACACGGGCCACGCATGGGTGGAGCTTAGTTAAAGATGGGTGGGGCAACGCTAAAACTGGAGTCACCCATTGATAATGTGCTCGAACAATTTTGACACAAAGTACAGCTCGGAAAAACTTAGGATGATTCCAAAACAAAGGACAACCGTATGCTAGTAGAAAATGTTCTTTTGAATATTTTGAATATAATTGGATTGGAAGGTATTGGCGTCTTAGGCCGCAATGTATATCGCTGCAATTATTTTCAAAATATTCAACAATATGTTTTATTCTGTTTTGCAAACATTCTACGGTTGTGTTCTCACTAGAGTCTTAGGCCGTGTTCTCACTAGAGAGTTAATCTGGAATAACGCCATGCTTCAGTACGATGTTATTCCCGATTAAGTCTCTATTGATAACGCGATCTTAATCAGGAATAACGCCATACTGACGTATGCCGTTATTCCTGAATAAAGGTATATATTCACAGCAAACGCTTAAAAATTAAATTATCTAAATTGTATGCTTTTAGAGGCGTACACTTTGGGCCTAGATATAAAGAAACGAAATAAATGTTAACATATGATGATTTAATTCCATATAAATTAATATAATTTTTTGAGTCGTGAAATTGAATTAGAGGCTCGTGCCTCTAATTCAATTTCAAAAACTAAAAAAAGTATATTAGTTTATACGGAATAACATCATCACATGTTAACATTTATTTCGGTTCAATGCATCTAGCCACATAATTTAAGCCTCTAAATGTATTCAAGTTTAACAATTTTATTTTCAAACATTTAGTGTGAATATGTACCTTTAACTCGCTTATGAGAACAGAAGGTTATTTCTGAAGTGGACTGTATAAGCATACCATATTGACTCTTCATCCAGGGGTAGAACGGCACCGCATTCTGAGTCGATCCTGCAGAATCTTTATCCTTCTCTTCATCGTTATTGTTCTTTATTTCATCATCTTTGACATCTTCATCATCGGTGTCGTTCTCTTTTACGCCGTTCATACTTCCTTTGCCATTGTCGCTGTATTTTCCGATATCGGTACTCGTATTGATACAGTTTAATGATGACGACACTGGCGACGACTGTGGCGACGACGACTTTGGCGAAGTCGGACTCGGCGTGCCTGATTGTGGTGTGCGCTTCATTGCAGTCTGGTGCTGCTGGTGCTGTGTCTGTTTCAATTGTTGACTATGCTGCCCTTGTGGCGAAGGTGTCTTCGCGTTATTTGCAGCTACGACATTTTTAGACGACGACGTGGATGACGATATTGGCGATGTAGACGACAACGATAATCCCTGTGGAGTGGTTGATGTATGCACATGCGCCGGAGGAGGTGATGACGGTAAGGTTGGCGGGCCATTGGACCTTACTGTAGACGATAAAGATTGACTATGATGCTGATGAGTATGATGATTGCTTGAAGGTAAGGTTGCTGAATAACCAGAAGCGGGTGATGGGTGATTACCAGAACCGGAAGTGGACCCTCCAGATACAGAATGTGACCGGTATGCAGATTGTAGTGATTGTTGTACGCTTCTGGCAGACTGTGAGCTCGGTTGTAAATCGTGGAAGGTCAGCGGACTTCGATTGGTTCGCTGGGAACAGTTGGAATATGAAGATGAAGATGAGAGTGGCGATGCGGTTGCGATCCCGGCTGAATAACTAGATACACTTCTCCCCGAACTGCCGAGTCCAACTGCAGCGCCTCCACCTCCAGATACCGCTGAGGACGTGAAGGGATTTAGTACAGCAGTGCAATCGGATAAGGAATGAATAGCAGGTTTGATTTCATGTTGCTGGTGATCCGTGTAATATGCTGCAGCGTTTGCTGTATGTGCTGAGAGTGTCTGTTCGTGTTGTGCGGCCGCAATTTGTCGTATGTCTAGTCGATCATAAGGTGGGAAGCGGGGGTAGTACGGCGATGTTTGATCTGTAAGTCCAGCCACTGCCACCCCGCTGTGCCCTACGTGGTAATGATGGCCCATGTGACGCGCGTTCTCGTAAGTGGCGACTGCTGCAGCTGAGGACAACGGGTCCACGGGTCCGGCCGATTGATACGCGTTCGCGTGCACAACGCCCGTGTATGTATTCGGTAAATACGAACTCATGGCCTCGCGCGCTTTCGCCACGTAATAATTGAGTAATCACGTCACGAATTTAATTTATTTCGTTTATTTTCTTTCCACAATCGAGCCTGTCAACGCCTGTCCAAGCTCTCACTATATATTTCCCAAGAATATTCCCTCGTGTGAAACAGCCCATAAATAAAAGAAATGTCCGTTTAGGCGGCGAGATCAATAAGTTCCATGTGTGGTCAGGGCAAACTGACCAGTCCTCGTAACCATATGTCCATCCTACGGCATGACCCCTGCAACGAAACAAAACGCGATGAAAACATGTTAATTATTATCAATTTCTACTCAATGCAATAGAAAAGGGGTTTTAAAAAAAATGTGCGTGTTAATCGAAATGTCAATATTATTAGGTACACATACGTTTAAGAATTCCGACAAAACACATATTCGTATAAATCACAACCGCACAATTATCCGCATTAACCCTAACCCGAGCGCGTTTAATTGTATTATCTTCTTGCGTCATATTGAATCTTAAAAATAAATACATATAAAATAATTTACGTTCAGAACGCGTTCAAATTGTGTGTTAGACTTAGCGTATTTTATAAAATATAACTAGCCCATAAATTATTGCTAGTCTACTGTTATTAATACACGACCATGCGACAACCTTTTCACCATGGCGGGCTGCGCGCTGATATAACCACCTCCGTCCCAGTGGCCATCTAGCCTGCACTGGATAACCCCAGATCAATTGATTAATTGGTATGTGTCGCCCTAAATACGAATCGAAGGAAACGCAGCCAACTCTTTATCTGCGTAGTGACATCAGTCATTGAGTTGCTACAAAGAAATCAATTTGTTCGCTCAATCTAAATCCATTCGACATATGTATATAGATGTATTTTAACATCACGAATTGTATGTATTAAATGTCTTTAATTATCAAAATATTTTACTAGAAGACGTTGCTGTCCGTAAGAGCACTCTCGTACTTCGATATCCTGTTGAGAATTCTAGATGTCGCTTCACATAAATTTGTAACGTGTTTTGAATTTTCAAAAAGCAGTAACGCTGTTAAACGGATAGGTCTATAATCTATACACGCGTTTTTTGGTCGAGCCTAGGTCATATATTTCTTTCTACAAAATACATCCAAGACACAGTATCTAACTCTTCAACCATGAGTTCCCAGAATCTTAATTTCTAAACAACTATACTGGTACTCTGTTGGCTATTTTGAATTTAATTTGATAGGAACATGTTGTAAGGTAGCAACTATTCCAAGTAAAACTAGCTTCAAAATCCTCAACAGAAAACTTCTTGCAAATGTAAATGCTTCCTTTTGGTATTTTCCCTCTTGGGTTCAAACGTTGAAGTTTTAGTCATTGATTAATTGAAATGCCGCACACATCTTTGAAAGTCGCGTAAAATCTAAACAGCTATTAGCAAGTCTAAATGGCTTGTACAAACATCAGCAATCTCTGAAATATGAACCACAAAGTAGCCATATTTTAGTATTTGTAATTAATGCCAAAAATGCAAGAATCTAAACAGCAAATTTATGTCCATTAAATTCGAGAGCAATTATGGAATCTTATACAGTATAGCTCAGAAATAACTTAATTTGTTTGCACAAAAAAGACAAAAATAAGCCAGACCCATGTTAGCTTGTACAGATTTAAAGACGACGTAAGCAATGGTCCGTTGGATGTTTTGGACTTGCTTGCATTGGAAGCCATAGGCAGCAATGGTTTCCAGTCAAATTAAGTCAAAAATATTAAACAGTACGGTTTATTTTGCTTTGGAAACACGTTAAGTTATGTTTACCTGTACTGTTTGTAAACTCGATATGTCAGGAATGGACCACAACTTTAGTTAAGTCATATTTTCAGAACGATGTATTAACTACATGCACAAAATCTACGTACGCCAGACAAGACACCGGCGTCTTTATAGCTATTGTAGTCTAGCCCAGTATAGTCTGTACAAAACTAATCTCTTTGGACAATTTAGTATCGTGAAAGTACCAAGCCATTTGTTGCTAGCAAGAAAGGGGCGGCGGTATACGGAATTTGGATTACATGCCCCGAAGGACGTGCGCCAGTTATTAGCCTAAACAGCTAAAAGTGGTTGTGAAAAAATGAATATATTGCGCCATTTACCAATTTAATGCTGTGTATGACAATTCTGTGGATGATAAGTTATACAGTCCATCGGTAAATTGTGTCAAATATATATTTAAAGTCACGTGAATGCCAGTCAAGTAGTTTTAAAATAGTATACTTGTTTGTTTTTTTAAGTCTTGTAAAAAGCAAAATACTCTTTGTTGCACTTGATTTTTCATTCGCGATTAAAATGGTTAACATATTCATTTTTTCCAAGATTCCTGCGCCGCGTGCTTGTCCGTTCCGTCATTAGACACACGTTAATCATTGCAACTGCAAAAGACGTACAGCATACGAGGGGGGAGAGATGAAGAAATATACTGTACATTGCGACATCCACTAGCAGAGCCAACTTATATAGCATTACACATAGGTGGTCTCTTAGTTCATATACAATTCCACACGAAATGCCCGATCAGACTGAAATATGATAGTTCCTTAAAACAGGTAGTAATAGGACCACCTTTCATTGAAAACCACACAATTGTGGTCCAGAGAAGTAGGTGGTCGGTTTAAGCAGGTTTCGCGCAATGTTTCTTATTGCTTATCCTAACACTCGCATAACCATATCTCATCGGTTTTAGTAAAACGGAACAACCAGAGACTGAGTTTCTTAGTCCCGTACGGGCCATAAATCGCCAAACGCGTCCATCAGCGTTGACATATGGATCAAAGCGATTTTAAAGATCAAAAGGACCGCTTTTTGCATATCTCCCTCCCGCACAGGTGTGGTACGGACACGCGATAATATATAATTCCTGTAGTATGCTGTTCGCTGGCTTGACTTTACTTGGCAGAGATTCGTGTTATCATATCGCATGGCATAGGCCTAAATACATGTTTTGCACACCTACAGCCTACCCGAGCGTGGTATAAGTATCTGTAGAGCATTCACTTATTATCTAGATTGTTCAAGAAAATAGTCGGTATTAATGAAGGCGCGAAATACTCGATATACAATGGATATTTAGTATTGTTCTGTATGTCAGGTATGGACTTTTCATATCGTTATCGTTATGACAACAATGGATGAAGACGATCTGTCGATCAAGTATATGACGTCACACTCGTTTACGCCACATGTAGGCTGCCGCCACAGCCATAATTGCCAGAGAATACTCCGTTAAAATGCTGGAATAGTCAGCTAAGTGTACGAATTCTATGTCTATGATGGGTTTACTATTTAATAAACATTATCTTGAATATTTTGAAACTGATTTGACTGGGTGTTGTTTCTGCCATATGCTTACCTGCAGATCGTACCTGTATTGTTAGCTTGATGTTGAGATTCTGTGAATTCATGGTTTGCTCGATCCCAATACGGGAAAGCGTGTTACCTTGATATTGGGATTCTAAGGATTTAGGTTTCAATCGATCCCAACATGGGCACGGCATGAGCCAAGCTTAGCCAACACTAGACGGGGTGTAGCTATAAATCAATACCTCTATTATTGTAACGTCACACACCAACATCACCCCGCACAAGAAAGATATTTTGTCGCCAGAATCGCTTTCACCTTCGCCATCTTTTGCCTCTCCTCCAGACGGCACCCACACTCAACCCGCACGGCCACTCCACACACTCCACATCATCATCCTCGACGTGCTACTCAGCGTCGTCGGGATCATTTGAGTCATGACCTTCAACGGTGACTTACCTGAATAGTAATGGCAAGGTAGCTGTGTAGGTAATCATGGTCTAGATAATGTTTATTAACGTGTAAATTCACAAAGTGTACGAATGTGCATCACCTTTCCGGAGTGTCCATCTATTATCTGTCGTTATATAACGTCATACTAAGATAAACGGCGTGCATGATGACGTCATAATCATTACGTCATAAATAATTCTATTTTGCACGTCATTAGCTCTTAATAGTCCGACATGTTGTACGAATTGTATGTCTCCACTATGTAATAAACATGCTGTTAAATATTTTGAAACTAATTTGACTGGACACCGTTGCTGCCTATGGCAGCAACGGCGCCCAGCCAAATTTGTTCCAAAATATTCAATAGCGTACCTGTATAGTTTTCTGGAAATTGATAGTCAGGAAGTTCAGAAGATCGATGGATCCCAGCACGAGTGAGGTGTGGGTGGAGCTTAGCTAGGGATGGGCGGGGCATAGCTACAAATGGAAAGGTCCGTACAAACGACTGCAATCAGACACTTGCCGATTCAGTGCCGAGCAGGGTGTATATCACGGCAGAATTCATAACAAAAAGTATTATTATGAAAATTGTATACATTTAGACGCCTAAAGGTGAATATTCACACCAGACTGCTTAAAAATAAAATTATTAAAATAGTATACACGTGGATGCTTAGATGCAATGAACCCAAATACACATTATCATGTGTTCGTTTCATTACGCGTAAATTAATATACATTGTTTTAAGTTGTGAAATTAAATTAAAGAAAGGTGTCCCAATTCAAATTCACAACCAAAAATATAATAATTTACCCTGAATGTAATTCAGTGGTTAAGATGTATTTCGCTTCATTATATTGAGGTACACAAATTACGGTATGCCTCTAAAACTAAACAATTTAAACAAATTTTTTTTCAAATATTTTGATGTGAATATGCATTTTTAACAGTTTACGTTTCAGTTTCAGTTTCAGTTTTCGTTATTCATCCAGGCAATTTACACAGCATGTGTGTGTGGGTGGGGGTGGGGGTGGGGGGGGGGGGGGGGCTGGTGATATTATTATTTTATTTTTATATTATGGCGGTAGTTGTTATTATTATTATTATTATTATTATTATTATTATTATTATTATTATTATTATTACCATTATTATTATTATTATTATTATTATTATTATTATTATTATTATTATTATTATTATTATTATTATTATTTATAACAAACTTGAAAGTGAGCTATTTCGAGAAGGACACCATATACACCAGAGTACATTTGATCAAAGGTGCACATTAGCAGCACGATTATAAACATATTAAAACTGCACAGTTTTAGATGCTTAGATCACGCACCTCTACATAATACAACGGAATTCACATATGATGATGTCATTCCGTATAATTTTCTGTTTCTGAATTTGAATTAGGGACAGGTATCGCTAATTTAAATTTAAAACATGGACTTAATGTGTTGAATACCTCATTTATATGAAACACATTTTGACATTGTGTTTCTTTGCCGTATTCTCATGTCGGTTTAATTCAGGACCCAAGAGAAATTATAGTTCGCAGGCCCACGCCGTCACAATGTTTGTATCACGTTGTACTATTTGTGTTGTCATGTTCTGACTCTGGTCGGCGTATAGCTCAGGTGCCTGTTTAACAGGATTCATTCACGATGTTTTGGGGTCATCGGCCAGGTTCTCACTAGAGAGTTCATCTGGAATAACGCCATACATCAGTATGGCGTTATTCCAGATACGTCTTTAGCCAGAACACGGCCTTCGTTGTTTTCTGATTTCCGGAATGTTTTTCGTCTGGTCTGGAGTTTTTGAATCATGAACAAAGTCTGTTCATGACAAAAGTACATACAAAAGTATTCCCGAAATGCAGACACTAGGGACGTGTACTCACTACAGGCATAACCGGTACCCGCCAGAGTGAGGTATGGCGTTATTCCAGATTAACCCTCCAGCGAGAGCACGGCCTTAATCTTATCATAACATAATTATGATGATTCCATATCGTATACGTTATTATAATCTGTTCAGTTGTGAAATGTAATGAGGGACTCGTGGCGGGAATTGCATGAGTTTCGCACCTTACACCATTAAATTAATTAATTATTACGGAATGAATTCATAATATGTTAAGACTTAAGAATTACTTCGTTTCATTGCATTAATTTAAGCATCTGTTCTCATTATAGACTTAATCAGGAATAACGCCATACTGATGTATGGCGTTATTCCTGATTAGCTCTCAAGCGAGCCCACGGCCTTAGACATATTATGTAAGCCTCGAAAAGCATACAATTTTAATAATTTTCTTTTTATTTTGTCTGACAATAAAAGTGTTAAAATGGTATACATTTAGAGGCTTAAATTGCTTAGAAAGATGTGATGAAACGGAATACATCTTAACATAGTATGTGGATTTAACTACGCGTGAATTAATATAACCGTGAAATTCAACTTTGCAATTAAAACATTATAATTTTCACGGAATGAAATCATCATATGTTAAGGTTTATTTCGCTTCGTCACAATGAGCCTCTAAAAGTAAACAATTTAAAAAATGTGATTTTGAAACATTTTGCTGTGATTATGCACCTTTAATAGAATTCCTTAGATGGAAACTTGAAGTTTCACAACTTAATACAATGTATATTAATTTATATGCAATGCACACATAAAACATTCCATTATTTCTTGTCATTACATCAAGACACACCATTTAAGCCTCTAAAAGTATACAATTTTTACACTTTTATTTTAAATACTAGTTTTGGTGAGAATATTCACCGTTAAGATGTATTTCGCTTTATTTCATTGATGCGCACACAATAAGCCTCTGAAAGTACACAATTAAAACATTTTTTCAAGCACTCTAGTGTGAATACATACACACCTTTATTATTTGAGACAACTAGGATCAGTAGCTACAGACATATCCATGAATCCAACAGTTGATGTGACCAGCTCCAGACATATTATTCGCTTTCTGA
This sequence comes from Chaetoderma sp. LZ-2023a, assembly GCA_034401795.1. Taxonomy (NCBI): domain Eukaryota; kingdom Metazoa; phylum Mollusca; class Caudofoveata; order Chaetodermatida; family Chaetodermatidae; genus Chaetoderma; species Chaetoderma sp. LZ-2023a. Next base: position 52,060,585 of record CM067364.1, on the reverse strand, counting down.
GATAATATTATTTATGCTGTTGGAATATGCGCTAAATTGGATCAGTAGATGTGGTGTTACAGATCCGGACTGAGGGACCGACCCACCGACCGACTAATCCACCAACCCACACATGCACACACGCGCGCACGCACATATCTACCAACCGATCGACCGACCACAGATATACAGACGGTGAGAGAGGCAGAGATGGGAAGAGAGACGGAGAGACAGAGATGCATAGCGGCAGCGGGACAGAGAAGTAAAGAGGCAGAGCGACAGACAGACAGACAGACAGCATGACAGACAGACAGACATACAGACAGACAGACAGACAGACAGACAGACAGACAGGCAGGCAGGCAGGCAGGCAGGCATGCAGGCAGGCAGGCAGGCAGGCATGCAGGCAGACAGACAGACAGACAGACAGACAGACAGACAGACAGACAGACAGACAGACAGACAGACAGACAGACAGACAGACAGACAGACAGACAGACAGACAGACAGACAGACAGACAGACAGACAGACAGACAGACAGACAGACAGACAGACAGACAGACAGACAGACAGACAGACAGACAGACAGACAGACAGACAGACAGACAGACAGACAGACAGACAGACAGACAGACAGACAGACAGACAGACAGACAGACAGACAGACAGACAGACAGACAGACAGACAGACAGACAGACAGACAGACAGACAGACAGACAGACAGACAGACAGACAGACAGACAGACAGACAGACAGACAGACAGACAGACAGACAGACAGACAGACAGACAGACAGAGAGGCATACAGTGAGATAGATTGAGACACTGAGAGGCATACAGTGAGAGAGGCAGCGGGACAGATTAGATTTGCTTTTAGACACAGGTCTTATTGAAGTAGCTAATTTTGGTCATTCAGTAAAAATAGCCCATCATTTTCGAAATTTAAATGGAGAGTCAAAACCATTCACTGGAAAATCCGGTTGGGACCCTCCAGATAGGCTAGTTGATGACAATGTTAAAGCAACCATAAAAACGGTTGCTGGTATAGCCAGATCATTGCCAGTTACAAACAATAAGCAAAACCTTTCATTTCTCGAACGACAGGCTATCAACAAATTACGTAGAAATCAAAATATTATTATAAAACCAGCCGATAAAGGTTCAGCAACTGTGATTATGTCTAGAGAAAACTACATCCGCGAGGCCGAAAGGCAGTTAACTAACACCAGGCATTACAGAAAACTTGATAATTTAATTTGGCCTCAAAACCGACAAAATTTCATTGAAATACTTAATTCATTGCATACAGATAAGTACATCGATAAGAAACAGCTAAAGTATCTGCTAGGTGAGAATAATCCACAAAATCGGACATTTTATATCTTGCCTAAAATCCATAAACCTATCAGCACCTGGTTAGATCCATTGACACCTCCCGGACGACCCATCATTTCAGACTGTGGCAGTGAGTCTTATGGCATTTCAGAATATATTGATTACTATTTAAAGCCCATTGCTAATAGACACAAGAGCTTTCTCAAGAACACTGAACACTTTCTTTCAAAGTTATCCAAATTGTCAGTTCCGAAAGATGCATATTTAGTCACATTAGATATAGATGCTATGTATACCAATATAGATATTGATGCTGGAGTCAATGCTATTAAGAATTCTTTTGTCAAATTTCCTGATCCAGATCGACCAGACACGGAAATTCTAAAATTATTAGAGCTAAGTCTTAAAGGAAACGATTTCCAATTTAATGGTGAAAATTACCTTCAAATCTGTGGATGCGCAATGGGTAAACGATTCAGCCCAAATTTTGCCACGATTTATGTTGCGGAGTGGGAAGAGGAGGCACTGAACAAATCAACCAAAAAGCCTCTTCTTTACCTCAGATATCTAGATGACATCTTCATAGTTTGGCCACATTCAGAAGAAGACTTTTGGGAATTTTTTCGCATTTTAAATAACCAAGATTCAAACATCAAGCTAAAAGCTACTATTAGTGGAACATCGGTTGACTTTTTAGATGTCACGATCTATAAGGGTCCTCAATTTGATTCCTCTGGAAAATTAGAATATAAAGTATTCTTTAAGCCAACAGACTCACATCAGCTGCTTCACAAAAACTCATTTCATCCTCCACACACATTTAAAGGTTTGATCAAATCGCAACTCATAAGATTTTTTCGAAACTCTAGCAACAGGCAAAATCTGAATAGTGCATGCTCTACTCTGTTTGATGCTTTGAAAGCACGAGGCTATTCAGCCCGTTTTCTTCGAAAAATTAAAGCAGACACCATCAATGAGCTTGAAAATCTAAAACCTCATAGGCAGAGAGGCAGAGAGGCAGAGAGGCAGAGAGGCAGAGCGTGGATAATGATAGAGATACAGAGATATATAGAGGCAGAGAGACGGATAGTGAGAGAGACAGAGAGACAAAGAGGCAGAGAGGCGGATAGTGAGAGAGAGACAGAGAGGCAGAGATGTGGAGAGTCAGATAGGGAGGGAGACAGAGAGCAAAGATATATAGAGACAGAGAGAAAGACAATGTGAGACACTGAGAATAAGAGAGAGAGAGAGAGCAACAGATGCGCAGAGAGGCGGAAACAGACAGTGAGAGGGACAGAGTGGCAGAATGACATACAGTGAGAGAGACAGTGAGAGAGGTAGAGAGACAGAGATAAATGCAATGAGAGAGGCGGAGAGACAGACAATGAAAGAGACAGGTGCGGAGAGGCAGAGAGGCAGGTAGTGAGAAAGACAGAGAGACAGAGAAACATACAGTGAGAGAGACATATATACAGAGCGGCAGCGAGGCAGAGAGACAGATAGGCCGAGACAGTGAGAGAAGCCAGGGCAGAGAGACAAGGATGTTGAGAGACAGAAAGGCAGACATAACGAGGACAGTGAGGCAGACAATGAGAGAGGCAGAGAAAAAGAGGGACAGACAGTGCGAGAGGCAGAGAGAGAGAGAGAGAGAGAGAGAGAGAGAGAGAGAGAGAGAGAGAGAGAGAGGCATAGACAGAGAGACAGATAGACAGATAGAGAGACAGATAGAGAGACAGATAGAGAGATGGACATACATTGAGAGAGGCGGAGAGGTAGAAATTCAGAGAGGCAGAGAGACACAACTACATACAGTGAGAGCGGAAGAGCGGTAGATAGGCAGAGAGACAGCGCGGCAGAGAGGTAGAGAGGCAAAGAGGCAAATAGGCAAATAGGCAGAGACACAGAGAGGCAGCGTGACAGACAGTAAGAGGGGCAGGGAGCCAACGAGGCAGAGAGGCAGGGAGACAGACAGTGAGAGAGGCCGAGGGGCAGGCAGGCAGACAGTGAGAGAGGAGGGCAGAGAGGCAGATAGACAGACATTGAGAGAGACAGAGTGGCAGAGAGTAAGCCAGTGAGAGAGGCAGAGAGGCAGAGAGCACAGAGGCCTCATGTGTCAGAGCCTCCACGCGCTTTATTTTTTGCAAATATACCACTGCATGTTTTTGACCGGCTTGACCATCAAAGGGATATTGGTAAAGGAGATGTACGTTTTTGCTTAGCCAGTGTCTATCTGTAGACGGAGAGAAGACTATTGTTGAAAATGTACAACTGGAATGGCTGGCCGAGCCAGTCATTCCAGTGGTAAAAATTAAAAAACGCTCTTCTCTTGGCCTTGACAAATAATCATGTCCCAAGACCACTGGAGAGTTGTTGTGTTTGTGCTTAGTTTGACCAATAAATGGTCCAAGTGACACAAGGGAGGTTAATATCGGCTGTCACGTGGTCATTCCAGCACTGATCTGCGATAGTTGTTATAGTCAACGATTTGAGGGCAGCTAAAGTTACATTCTTTCCAGAACTGTGTCTTGTTTGCGTATGCCATGCAACGATTGCATCCGACCGATCCATTCAAATATACGACCTCATAATCAATAGGCGTTTCCACGTTATCTATCAACCATATAACGTCATCATTAACTACGTGACGTGTATTATGGCATCAGAATCAACGGCGTCGTTATGACGTTATGAATGACGTATAGGTAACTACGCCACGGCCGCATATTTGAAGACGGACTATGCGGTTGAACGAATTGTATGTCTTTACTATTTAATAAATATTCTGGTGAATATTTTGAAACTAATTTGACTGGGCGCTCTTGCTGCCATAGGCAACAGCAGCGCCAAGCCAAGTTAGTTACACATTACTCAATAACTTACCTGTATAGTTTTCAGGAAATTCATAATCAGGGCATTCGGGGGTCGATCTACCCCAGCACGGCGTAGTGATTGTAGAGCTTAGCTAGCGTTGGGCGGGGCATGGCTAAACTGGAAAGCGCCATTACGGAACATCTAGGCTGGTGGTACAATCATAATTGACAGAAATACCACAATGACAATGACGCTGCAGTCCGTCAAGTGTACGAACTGTATCTCTTTGGTGAGTTTACTATTTAATAAATATTCGGTTCAAATTTGTAAACCTAATTTGACTGGGTGCTGTTTGCTGTCAGAGGCAGCACACGCACCCAACCAAAGTAGTGTCAAAGTTGGCAACGGCCTACCTGTATAGTTACCTTGATATTAGGATTCTGGTAATCCAGGGTTCGATCGACCCCGACATGGACACAGCGCTCGCGGAGCTTAGCTAGACATAGGCGGGGCATGGTTAGGCATGGGTGCCACTGTCGACAAACGTTTGTTGTGAACAACCGAGAAATACGAAATGACGGTGTCTCGTCTGATTTGTTCTATGTTGTCTCGCGTACTCAAATTGTATTGATTGTCCATAATCCGGACACGGCACTGGACTAACATCACGCCTAAATTAACTGTCCATTGTAGTTCTAATTAAACAATGGCAGAACACTCAATTACACTCGTATGCACCATCCCGCTTAAATTCATGTCACGGCGCTTGGATACGTGGGGGCTTGACAATTGTCCTCTTATCCGTCACGCACCTGGCTTGCGTATATGTGCATATGCCCCACATTGCGTACCCCTAATTCCATCTATCATAACTCAGCCCAGATTCACTTGCAAATCCAGCTTTTATCGGAATAATATATTAAATCAAAGCAAATCACGACCACGTTGGCCGCCGAAGGCACAACCTATAGTTCTCGCGCACACCGTACATATACAGACAGAGCAGTAACAATACAGACAGCAGAGACAGTTAGATATCAAGATATGTATAGCACACATGGGGAGGGATCGGAGATGGGTGTGTGTGTAGGCAAGCTATGGCGGTGTTATATTCACCAGCTCATCCAGTAGTTTTGATATACAATTCAGTAGCGGTATTGATAGTGGTAATAGCAATTGGGTTCATCCAGCAGCAGCAGCAGCAGTAGTAGTAGTAGTAGTAGTAGTAGTAGTAGTAGTAGTAGTAGTAGTAGTAGTAGTAGTAGTAGTAGAAGTAGCAGTCGTCGTCGTCATAGTAGTAGTAGTAGTAGCAGTCGTCGTTGTCGTAGTAGTAGTAGTATAGTAGTAGTAGTAGTAGTAGTAGTAGTAGTAGTAGTAGTAGTAGTAGTAGTAGTGGCGGTGGTGGTGGTGGTGGTGGTGGTTGGTGATGGTGATGGTAGTAGTTTCCGTGGCAGTAGCACTGTTGGTTGTGGCTATTGTTTGTGGTGTTGTTAATGTTATTTATGCGGTTCCTTGTATGTGTCGATTATGTAATTTGTATTGTTTTCTTGAATGACTTTGCTGTTACATTTGTGTCTCGTGTTACCTGTTGTGTCATGTTCCGTAGTGGCTGCAATAGATATGCGCATGCTCGAGTGTAGGATTAATGAAACTGTATATTATGCTGCCAAATCCAAGAAAAGATATCCAGTGTAGGTTTCCCCGTAACCATTATGCCACAATGTGAAATACTGCCACCTATATTAACTGTAATGACGAAAATAAGTTATCTCTCAGTTGCTCAGAATGTGGATGGGTGTAGCTTTCTGGACCACCTATGTCGAGCCATGAAGAAGTGGCACACAAGTGACCCAGATTGCCACGAAAGCGCCACTCAAGTTCTACGTCCAAGAGAGGTAACTAATTGCCCTTATTATTAATAAACCAACTGTTTTGGAAATAGATATTAGGTGGTTTTCGATTTTTCTGAGAAGTATTATACATGAAATACCTTTTTCGCCGTTTAACAATTATACATTTGCAATTGTAAAATTGCAAAACCTCGAGACCACGTAGTTGGAGTACACTTGTATCATGATTTCCTTGGCACAAGTATATTTCCAAGCTTCTGCATGCCTCCGAAATGGTCTTCCAAAAGCAACACCTGTGAATCTGATATCTTACTAGTTGATAGAATCTGCTCGCACGCCTGTATCCTGGTTGTTCACATATTACATATTGTGTGCGCTGGAATATACCTAAGTTATAATTCTTTCCCATTCCAAATTATCCCCACCCAAGTTCCTTTCGCGCAATATTTCACAAGGATGGCGGCAACATCTGCATCTACACTATCAATCTGAACAGTGCTTGTAACATGGTCGAATACATGTACAACATAACCACAAGATCGATGCTAGCGTGCTCGTGGTTACAATTTGGCATTGGGCCGTTTAGAATAGGGGAAATAACAGTGTATATGTGATGTGAATATATGTTCATGTTTGGCATGTGGTCTATGCTAGGTTTGAACGCAGGAATGCAAATAGTGTCATTATGATTTGTGAAGCGCGATAGACGTCCATCCACTTACCAGCAAACCATGTCTCGGCGTGCATATGCCACTACAACTCATTCACTCACTTGCAAAAAATGTATGTATTAATCCAACTTCCATACAGATCCGTCCATTCAGGCATTGATTTCTCATTTCATAGTCATGTGATAAAAGAAGGCAATGTTTTATGTGCTGCAAGCCAATGTTCATGAGATTTGAAGTTCTGTGAGTGTTCTTGAAAGGACTCATTGACATTACATATATGCTGGTTAGTACAACATTCATGTTTCTAATCACTCTAATCTGAGCATACACCAGTCCGGGGAAAGGCACGCGGTCCATGGCAGGGAATACTGAAATCAATTCGTATAGAATGATCCAAACATAATGATAATTGCCATTCTCTCTGTACTTGCATACTGATTAGGCCTGCGTGTTTCATATGTCATTTTGCGGTTCCAATAGACGAACATATGTGCATCTCAAACTTTGCATCCTCCAAATCATTGCAGGTGCATCGCTATATAAACTCTCTGGTCACTGGAAAGCTTCCCCTTGAAGAATGTGAAACGTTATTTGAATTGCATACACTAAGTGCGAGGAAAGTCAGCCGATATCAACATAAACTCTGCAATGCCAGTGGAAGTATATTCTCCTGCAGTGTTAGTCTAGACAGAGCCTTCCAGCAAACGTACACATGCCGTCCAGAATTCTCTACCAGTGTGCACACCACCTATCTTAACCACACGCACGCACGCACGCTCGCACGCACACGCACATACAGACACACGGACGCACACAGAGTTCGATGTGTAGGTGGTGGATGAGTGGGTAGATGCTTGGGCCGGTAGGTTGGTGAGTAGGTGGGTGGGTTGGTGGGTGAATGGATGTATAGATGGCTGGATGTGCTGATGGATGGATTGATGGATTGATGGATGTATGGATGGATGGACGGAGGGACGGACGGACGGACGGACGGACGGACGGACGGACGGACGCCTGCCTGCCTGCCTGCCTGCCTGCCTGCCTGCCTGCCTGCCTGCCTGCCTGCCTGCCTGCCTGCCTGCCGGCCGGCCGGCCTGCCTGCCTGCCTGCCTGCCTGCCTGCCTGCCTGCCGGCCGGCCTGCCTGCCTGCCTGCCTGCCTGCCTGCCTGCCTGCCTGCCTGCCTGCCTGCCTGCCTGCCTGCCTGCCTGCCTGCCTGCCTGCCTGCCTGCCTGCCTGCCTGCCTGCCTTCCTGCCTGCCTGCCTGTCGGCCTGCCTACCCGCCCGCCCGCCCGCCCGCCTGCCCGCCCGCCCGCCCGCCCGCCCGCCCACCCGCCTGCAAGTCTGCCTTCTCTCATGCCTGCCGGCCTTCCTTCCTTCCTGCCCGTCGGCTTGTTTGCATGCATGCCTGTCGGCCTGCCTGGATGGATGGATGGATGGATGGATGGGTAGGTTGGTGGGTGGGTAGGTGGTTAGGTGCATGGGCACGTGGGTGGATGGGTGAGTGGTGTATGTTTTGGGCGTGTATGGATTGTTGATTGGACTACCGGATGGGTGAATTGATGATCTACCGGATGGGTGGATACCTGAGCATATGTGTTGGTTGTGGGTTTGCATATGGGTGTGTGGGCGGGTTGACGAGCGCGTGAGTAGATGGGCAAGTGTATGTGTGTGTATGTACCTGTGCGCGCGTGTGTCTGCGTGCGTGTGTGTGTGTGCGCGCGCGCGCGCGTGTGTGCGTGCGTGCGTGCGTGCGTGCGTGCGTGCGTGCGTGCGTGCGTGCGTGCGTGCGTGCGTGCGTGCGTGCGTGCGTGCGCGCGTGCGTGTATGTGGGAGGTGGGGGGGGGGAGTTAGGGCAGGAGTGGGTTGGGGTGAGTGTGGGTGGGTGTGTAGAATTGACGGACGTGCAGGCAATAGCGACATTGGTAGCGTGCATCTTAATTTGTTTCCGTTATCGCGTTGCATTGGCCACATATGGACACTAATGCGGATGTCCTCAAATATTCCCTATAGGCGTGTGTGTGAGAATCAATGTAATTCAAATTTATTGCATGCGATTTCACGAAAAAAAACCCAGATATATTAGGTCCAAATATGTGTTGCACACAGGCTATATGCGGCTTGTGTCCCCACCTGCACGCGCATCCTGTTACATATTAAATGGTGAAGAACTGTTCTGATAATAGTGAACGGTAGTATAATGTATATATGCACACATTATATATATAACACCGGGAACATGGGCTGTGCAGAGGAGCTTTATGTGCCTGTGGGGAAAACAACAGCATGATCAACATGGCTTTTGTTTTTACGATGTAGTACTATAATGGCGAGGAGGTGGGGCGGGGTGGTTATTCGTGGTTATGATGGCGTGACGGCAGCGATGATAAAGGCCGCGATAAGGACGGCATCGACGACGACTACAGCTACGACTACACCTACAACAACGACTACGATGACGACAACCACCACCACAACGACGATGCCGACGACCGACGACCGACAAAGACAAAAAGACCAAGGGCCGCATACCACATCCACGTAAACGATGGTAGGTATGCCTATGCCAGTGCACTTGCTGTAATTTAATAAACGCACAGCGAAGATGACGGAAACAATGGATGGATCTGATCTGTCACTCAAGTATATGACGTCATACGCAAATTCGTCATTCGTTATGAACATTAGATAGTGTGTCAAGTGTAAGAATTGTACGTCTTTGATGGATTTACTATTTTAAAACTGATTTGCCTGGGTGTAGATGTTGCCAAGGGTAGCAACAGTACTAGATCAAAACAGTTTCAATATATTCAACAGCGTATCTGTATAGTTACAGTAGCGCGGGCGGTTATCACGAGGTACGAAACGGCCTGTGCTGGGATGCTCCAAATTCACCCCTCACGATCCTGTAGCCCGCCGTACATGTCCAAATAAGAGCAGAGTCGTAAAAGGTTCGTAAGAACGGGCACCGCGCATGCGCGTCGTTCGAGATAGCCTACTGGTACTACATAGACAGCGTGGTGTATGCCAGCTTTTATGTATATCGTCGCCTGTATTCTCAAATTGTTAATACAAGGCTCATCATCTTCATCTAAAGGATTAGCTGGGAAACACGACTCCGTTAACCAAATTAAAATCGGACAAGGAATGGCTGAGATATCATGAATTTAATATATAGTGAAAAATACGTTATAAGAAGGTTAAGCCTGTATCGCGCATGCTCCAGCATCCAACCAGAACAAAAGTCGGGTGATGTTACGAACACGTGTCTCTAGTCGATCTAAGGTGTTTGTTGATTGGTGGAGAATGGCCTTGGTGACTTCCGATTGGTCACCATAAAATATAAAGGGTCCATATCGACTACAATTCTTCAGGCTTGTGAAACCAGCGACCCCGGGATCGTGTCTCTGTTCGGCCAACTGACGATCGCTGGAACATAGGGAAATTCTTTCACTCCTCGGTGACTTTCTCCACCCAGAGGTATAAATGGGTACCAGTGAAAACTGGGGAAGTTACCAATAATAGACTGAAATATTAAATATGAATCAGCATAAATATGGCGTGAACGTGACCGGGAATGAGAGATTCGATAGACGCCAATCAAACCAAGAACTTCACAGTTCTTCAATACGGGACGGCGGTCTGGTGTAGTGGCTAGCACTCAGGACTACTTAGCCAGAAAACCCGGTTCACACCTGAGATGTACACTGTCTCACCATCGTTGGAAACATGGGCAATCTTCTTCACGCATTGCCTCTCTCCACCCAGGAGTATAAATGGGTACCAGTGAAAACTGGGGACGTTACCAATAATAGACTGAAATAAAACCCACCTTGAATGGCGTGAATGGGACCTGTGATCGGGGACTCGATAGACCCCGACCAAACCAATAACTTCTACAATTCTTCGGTAGGACGGGGAGGTAGTCCGATACGGGTTTCGTTACCATAAGGCTCTCACAAGCACCAGCGTGCACAAGGACGAGACACAAAGTACACCACAACTGACTTGACACCGTGGTCTGAGACGAAAACCGTAGTACAGCGTCAATTAAGTTCTCTGTCTCATTTGGGGGCCAACCCACCAAATATAGAGAATGATCGTTGGTTACCTCGAATTGAGTAGAGATGCACCACGGCCACCACGTCTACACGACGACCTGAAAAGGGATTCTTTTGAACTATACCCATCTGAAATTGACTGTGTGCAAACTGCTCGTGATATCTCGCCAAACCTGTCTGAGCCACGCCAACAAGTAGCATATATCAGCATAATATTAAAACATAGCATTAACATTAACATTAAAACGTAGCGTATATCTAGCGCTAAAAACCATAATAGTTTAGGCCATCATATCTTAATCCGATTTCACTGTGTAATCGAGCGGAGACACCCCACCTCCATGGAGACCACGCCTTCTACACATCTTCAGCATAGAATCATATTTTTGCGCTCATAACTAACAGGCGGTTTTTTTCTTAAATAGTATTAAGCCATGTTTGCGCTGCTGTCTAAGACGCACCGTTTTGCAATTAATCTTCTTATTTTTGCGCTGATGACTAACAGGCGCCCTTTATCTTAGTTGTATTATACCATTCTCTTGTCCTGATTACAAGTAGGCGCACATGTCAGTCAGCCATCATTGCACCACTGTATACATTGCACCACAGACAGCGAGTGCTGCTCTTCGAACTGATACTCCTTTGATATGAAATCGCTTGCTAATACTATAGACGCACAATAGTCATCACACGATTTTCTAAAACAGCAACAATTTTACACTAAGGACCACTTCACTTGCCTGCACCAATAGACACGAAACGTGGTACCAAACTCCTAGCAAATTAAGCTTCACTGCTTCACACCAACCTACATAGCGCGCCGTCTTTCTATAATTGGCCAACCACATTAATGGCCTACTAACCACTTCGAGCAGCTGTCTCTTTTGGCGCCACTCCGACCATCTGGCCAATAATTGTCCGGTAACTCCCTCCATTGGTTTGGTTGGAACCGACCCCTGAAATCGTAGAGGTTTCTTAACGGCTAGAATCAAAACATCCACGACTCTGTGCAAACATAATTATAGTAGGAACCGGCCCATCAGTGAATCTTGGGGGCATTTACATAACCCTAAACGCAGCAGACGGTTAGCCCCCAGGCAATGCATCTCATATGGCTCGTTCTCTACACTCTAGACAATGGCAAAAAGACGCACTCACGGACTAACTCTCTGGTAACTAGAGTGGGTTCCCCGCGCATTCAAGGAAAGTTGCCATAGTCTTCTAGCTGCTTCTTCGCCCCTGTGATAACTAGATCTTGTGCTTATCCAACGCCTTTGCGCTGACCTGTCGTTGTTTTGTGATATGTGGTTGTGTTGACATACAGTCATGAGTTACTTTTTGGCTCCGCGACTCATCGTCCAGACAACAGTTATGCGTCGTCGGCTTGAGGGGTCTGCTCAATGGGTACGTCCCGTGCTGGCCTGAGGGAGCTACGCAAGAATACAAACTTTGTCAAAGTTAAGTAGGAATCGGCCATTGGCGGCATAAAACCTTCTGTGCCAGGAATCACAACTTAACTGTTTGATTAGTACCTTAAGAAGGCCCGCCAACATAAAGCATGGTCTACCAATTCAGCTACAATGTTAAAGAGTTTACTGAACCGATTTTTGTTGAAATCTGTGCACACCCTCCACGTAACTCAACACACATCACAAAAACACATATAATACATATATAATCAGTACCTTTGCATCCTTTCTGAATAAGAGACAGGTATCACACCGATTCTCTTCCTCCGCTTCAGCGTAGTAGGAATTTTCCTCTGACGGAGGCCCAAGTAAAGGCGTGCGCGAGGAACTTTCCTCTCGCAAACCAATTTATTGGCCCACCTGAGGCATTAGTTTATATTAAACTAGTTAGCTCATGCTAGGCGTCATCCCTCACGGTGGTATATATAACGATACGTTAGATATCTTTGGCGAAATGCCAATTAAGCCGTGCAGTAGTGTCACATATATAATAGGGTACGCCATTAATAGCAGAGACTAGTCTCTAAACCAGTGAAGCCAGCTTGTACTCGCTGTGCATAGTTTTAAATATAATTAAGTACATACCATCATGATGCAACGACATACCGGTTACACCAATAACTGGGACGAGACGGTGGTATTTCGTCCAGGGGAGTATCTTCACTGGAACAGGATCGTTTGGCCAACCCTAGACGCCGGTTTCTGTACACCCCAGTCGCCCGCAGTCTCCCTCCGCATTCCCCGAGCGTAGCTAACTAGGAGGATGTAGCATTTGGACAACGAGGTGCCGGAGGTACATTACCTTGAAAATTTGATTCTGAGAAGTTATGGTTCAAAGTATATAAATCAATCTCAACACGCGCAACATGTGGGTGGAGCATACCTTAAAATGGGCGGTCATAGCTAGAAATGTGTCGGTATATTAATATGTGCTGAACGAAGCATAGACTCAGAGCTGCTCCTGGATTGCTAATACGTATGATAATAGCAGGGCCAACACGCTTTCACCATATAAGCCACAGTACAGATATACACATTTAATATGCAGGGTTTAAAAACACCCTCCAGAATCGCCGTGAAAACAATACATCCTAGACTCGCACACGTGTTGATCTTTCACAACAAATGTAACACACTATATAGCTCAGGTAGGTGCAATTTTGAACCAGCTACACCTCGTGTGGTAAATTTAATGGAAAATAGTCCAGTTAACATGACACAAATTTGACAAAACTCACAACTAATTGCCACAGAGAAGAAACCGCCTAGAACCTACCTCTTCAGTAGGGCCCTCTATGTGATAAATAAAATATGTGATAAGATCTTTTGAGTGGAAACTGTTAAATTCAAGATGGCTGCCAAGACGGTTGCTAATCGAGTATAATATGGCATATATCTCCAGAACGGTTTACATTAGACCACAGAAATGTATTCCGAGTAGATAGAAACGTGCCACTAATCTACGGAATAAAACGATGTCTTCTGCACCCCATCAACACTCTATGACGTCCCAATCCAACAGTTGGCACGAAAGTTCGAGGTTTTTCATGTCTACATCTACTGGTAGTGTTTAATTATAATTATCATTCAAGTTAACAACGAAAATAAAAGAGATACTGGTTTATGCCATGGGCTCGTCACCAGTGATTAGTGGGATATCCCAGTGTTGTGGCCTGTTCTGTTCATGTCCATTTTATTAACGACATTTCACAGAATTTTCACACAAGTTAGTCAAGATGTTCGCCCATGATAATAAGTTACTTTCACGAATCATTGCAAAAGAATACAACGTCCGTTTCCAATCACACATCAACAGCCTAAAAGAACGGGCAGATACATAGCGAATGAGATTTAATTCGTCCAAATGCAAGGTAGTGAACTTGTGTATATCAAATATGAAGTCGATGTATATGATGTCAGTGAGGAGTTCGGGGATTACCTTAGAAGACAACACCTGTGAAAAGGACCTGGGCGTTTGCTTTGACAATAGGCTAAAATTCAAACACAATGTGAAAACAGCAGTCAACAAAGCCAACACAATCCTTGGTACAATATGAAGACCATTTGTCCTACTGGAGGTCATCGAGGTTATGCGGCTGTAATAAGCCGAGTGGGACCGCATCTACAATGCGGGAATGCTGTATGGTCCACCTTGTACAAGAAAGATATCGTCCTAATAGAAAATATCTAGCAGCACGCAACAAACCTGGCAGCAAGTTTGGCAGACAGCCTATATGGAACCGCATGAAGGCGCTAACGTGGCCATGTTTGATATACATGCGCGTGCACGGCGAGCTAATGGAGACATACAAGTACGTTCATGACATCTATTCATTCGTGAACAGAGAGGTTGTCACAACTCCTATGCTTAACACCTTAAAGGGAAGATGCGACAAGTTCTACAAAAAACAAATTAAAAGAACCATTGACTTTCCCATCGAGGTTGTCCGCAGCCACCCACATGCACTGCAGGTACAAGAAGAACCGACTGAAGACATTGAAGAGACAATGGAGCTTTTCTACATGCTGTCTAGCCTAATTAACAGTAAGTCGTCATTTGACATGTGTTGACAAATGGATCTTTCATCTTTTAGCTATAACCGCCCATCTCAATCTAAGCTCCACCCACAGCACGTCCTTGTCAAGATCGATTGATCGCGCTCTGAACTCTCTGACTATCACTTTCCAGAAAACTATACATGCAAGCTGTTGAATGTTTTCAAACTCATTTTACTGGGTGCTGTTGCTCCCTATAAGCAACAGCGTCCAGTCAAATTACTTACAACATATTTAACAGCATGTTTATTAAATAGCAAACACATACAATTCGTACAATGTGTTTGACTCTTAAGCGTTTAAGACTGGCTATGTTGAGTCATTCATGACGTCATGATTATGAAGTAAGCATACACGTCACTTAGTTAATTATAAGCATGTACTCGATGGATGGATTGGAAAGAATCACAGAACTATGTATACTGACGACCCTCTAGTAGTAAAACTGTCAGTAGAGCAGAAAGCGTTACGGGTGCACATCTACCAAAGTTGCCGAAGTGAAGACTGCATCAAACTACGGTAGAAACGCAATAACATTCTGGGCCACATTTGCCAATGCTTAAAACATCTTGCTGTTCAACAAGAAGACACCCTAGCAGATGAAATCACTGCAACGGATTCAGGCAGCCCGAGCGCTGAGAGTTGCTGACTAAACGCCACCACTCACTATACACAACTCTGAAGGACACTTTATAAGGACTGACTAGTGCAAAGCCGAGGCGATTCGAGAATGGTTCAAGGAACAGTTCACTGACCTGGATGACACGCCCTTACACCCGTTCTTAGGAGACTCCAGGCCATTAATAACACCAATTAACACAGCAGCGGTTGTGAAGGCAGTGAAAAATGGGCATGTTTTGGACCTGATAAATTAGGACTTTTAAAAAATGCAAGTGATATTATCGCAAAACCGATCATGCACCTAATCAATTCAGCTTTTATGCACCGCCATTCCTATCGACGCTGTAGGCCAAACCATCCCTATCACGCTACCTAAGCCCAAGAAGCCACCTGGTCGCCAGCCAATCTGCAACCCATTGTGCTCCTCAACAGCACACGGCAAATCATATCCAATGTTATACTATGCGGCATCAGAGACAAGATCGATGACTTCACCAGCTCATGGTGAAGTGGCTTCAAACGTGGACGCAGCTTCGCAGTCATTGTATGGGCTCAAGACATGCCTGTCTCGGTAGTCAGGTACACACACTAGGATTTCGACAAAATGGGCAATGGCATGTCACGGGTGTTCGACATGAGTACACGCTCAAGGACCCTGGATGTACTACGCCAGGCCAGCTGCAATGAAGATGATCAACGACCAGTGAGACTACTGCTTGTAGACAGCAAGTTGAGAGTACAAGTCAAGTCAGTGAAGGTTGTAGAGTTTGAGAAATCAATTGGCTCCCCACAAGGAGACGGTCTACCCGCTTTGCTTTTCTGCACGAAAATTCCACTGGACCAACCCCCCTACCCCACCCACAACCCTGTCTCAATACTGGGTATACCGCTAGATATGGAATAGGCCGACGATCTGGTGAAGAACCCCTTGACGAACTTCTCCCAAAAGCTGCATGCAAACTAAACATTGAGAATCTATTTATGAATGAGTCGAAAACAGAGTTCACCCACATACCTATCTACAAAGCATGAAACAAAAGAAACTGATGACCTAATTCGTCACGCTGACCCACAGAGGAAAAGTAAAATTCCGGACTCATTGTTTTGCAGTACTGCTGACATTGATGCGTAATGCGTCATCGGGAACATAGCTTTCCAGTCCTCCTGGGAGATATGGATTCGTAGATCAAATATGCCCTTGATAAAAGACTACGTTTATACAATGCAACCTGTGTATGCTTTATGAAGTATAACTATAACATGTTGGGAGCTCCAAAGGCAGCTCTAGAAAAGCCCGATGTCTGCCACCGCAAACACCTAAGCATCGTCAGTTGACACTGATGACCCGTCAGCATAATTTCGAATGATGCACTATGCAAGATGTGTAATACGTAGTAGCTGTCTGTAAATGTCGCCCAGCAAGGATTTGCCATGTTTGGCCATGCGCTAAGAATGCCAGAATACACACCAGCACAGAGAGCCTTGGAATTGTCCCTACTCTGAGCCAGCAAATGCAAAGCCAGCCGGGGACGCCATTGCATGCATCTGCTAAGCGTGCTACGATGTGATCTCACAAAAGCAGAACTCGGTACACTCAGATCAATAATGGACCTGAGGAAGCTAAGGATTTCGGCTGAGAAAAAGACTCGTTGGTAAAAAGTGAAGAAGGACTGATTGTAGCTCTAGGATGTGTCTACTACGACAGCCGCAGAATACAATAATCGTACATACCACGTTCCTGGAATCTCGAATGCCTTGTCGTGTCAAGACGGTATTTCTGAGTTTCTTCATGCGAATTGAGCATATCTTTCACACCAGCCGCTGTGACCTCATCGTTTTTGGCTGTGCACTTCCGAATACTTTGGCCTGAACACGAAATAACCTGTTGCCACTAATGCGCCTCATTCAGATATGTGTGCATATTCCACATATCCTGGATGTTGTATCACACCCGAGAAAAGCATGTAAAAAGACTATTCTTGTAGATGTTCCTCCCTTGAACTGACATATTTGAGAACGGCTCCTTTGTTTAATTTAATGCGGAAATAGATACGGTAGCAAGAATTCGCTATATTTTGACCTGCTTGACCATCAACTCAATCACAGATACGTTACCAATGATAGAAACACGCTACACTATACGCTATTAATAGACCTCAGATATCCAAGTAATCACTTCGATTCGTAAGCCGACTATGGGCAACAATGCAGATTAGCGGACTGGGGTAATAACTTTAATTACGGTACGGCGAGTTAATTTAAGGGCCATTAGAAAGCTAATTTATATGCAGTGATTACGTTAAACGGGGGCATAAATTCGGATATCCAGGTATACAAGTTAAAGTAATCCTGCTTCAAAACGAAGCAGTATTAGACATAAACGCCCCCCCCCCCCACCCCACGATCAACAGTTTATATGAAAATGGCGCATTGTTTTGTAAATATCAAGCATATGCTAGTTCAGACTCGCTACGCCAAACTATGGACTCGGTTCTGTGGTTAGAAGCGGGCCCAGATTTGACGCTGTAGTGCACGTGCAACTAATTCCAGCCGATGAACAAATAGAAAAATGGTATACCACAGACTAACCCACATGCGCAATGTAACCCATGACGATACCAGGCCGGTATAAGGAGTCGCAGCCATAAAAATCATCAATTCGTTCATACAGCTCACCCTGAGCACACGACTCCCATCATGCTCACCATACCGGTGGGAATAGGCCTCGTAGTGCGCCAAGAACACCCTATAGGTCAAGTACCGAATTGTATGGGTAGTACGTTCTTGCGCGATGGTCGCTCGGACTCGGACTATTTCTGTGACGCCAGGCATTCCTGACGCCAGCTATCAGACTTGGTTAGTATCCTACAGCGGGTTCTACCAGTTCTTTACACATCCATGCGGACACAGTCTACTTTCCAAACGCCTGCAACAAGCCTGTGAAACTACGTGTTTGTGTACTGATGCCAACCACCCACACTACGGCGACGGTGGCATCAATGCGTACGCAGTATGCACACACTCTGAAGTTCACAGTGATTGAGCGTGGGTATCAATAGCAGTGCTCTTAGACGAAGTTTCAACACTACGCCAGCAACGTCAATGTAGTGGTATATCTAAGGCCGTGTTTTTACTGGAGACTTAACCTACGTAGCTCAATACCGAAGAATGGCGTTATTCCATATTAACTCTCCAGTGAGAGCAAGGCCTAAGTTCGCACCTGCGTTTCCTTATAATTTGCAAAGCTAGTTTCAGTACCAAACATCTCTAAATTCGACAAATTAGCCAGTAACGCCGCCATTGCGCCAAACTTCCCGTGATGTGCCTTCCCAACAAGGTAGTGAGTAATCCCTAAGTTTCCAAACATATTATTATGCGCTTCTTATGCGATGCCCGTCAAGACTCTGCCTAGATTTCAGACATTCTCATTTTTAAACATAATTTATTGTAACATATGTACACTGGGATTGGACACACGTTCTGGCAACTTAGTTGTGCCCACTCCGTACATACTTGTTAGACGACAGCATATAATTAAACTTATATATACAATTTATTATTTTATTTACATAGATCAGAATGAGAGAAAGTGACTCAGAGAGAGAGAGAGAAGAGAGACAGAGAGAAAGAGAGAAAGAGAGAGAGAGAGAGAGAGAGAGAGAGAGAGAGAGAAAGAGAGAGAGATTCTCATCAAATTAGTAAAGTCCACACCGCCTAATAACGCCAAATCAACCCTCGTTATGTTATTGTTTTCTGTCTGTTTAGTTGTTTGAGATTGTACAAGTTATTCGACAATTTCAGACCATTTATTGTATATCTCTTGTCTTACGGTGCTATTAGTCTAAAAGATGGCAAGCAGTACGCCGGTGACGCCAACTAATTCCAGTGCGTCACCAGTCCCAGAAACTATGCCAACACCAGCGCCGCCAACATTGGTCAGTCCGAGACCTGGGCGATACCGTAGAGCGCACCGTGCAGTTCAATGGTACGCCAACGCACATTTCACCACCACTAGATGTGGGAAGTGTGGATAAGACCGATAGTGAGGCAGACGCAAATCATGCGTTCGACATCATACACCACCATGTTCCTTTTGACAATTTACAAGATTCTTTACGGCGTCCGATGCACGCCAATGAGCATATCCTTGCGGCGTTTGCCCTACGCAATAACGGCAGTAATGATGCAGAAATTAAAGAGGCCTGTGTAGAGTCTTCATATTCTCGTACAGGTTATCTAATCCTTCCAGCACCCCGAATAGCAAGTACGGACGTGCGCACGACCCACTACAATACGAATCCGCATAGTCTAGAAGCCAGAGAATAACGCTACCTACGTCTGGGTAACGTACAGATCAAATACGGTCCTGATGCCTCGCCAGTGGCGACCGACGAAGACGGGCTCGAGTCTCAGCTGTAGAGGCAGGTCAAGGGGCCGGCCAAGCAGAAGCGGCAGCTTGAGGGAGCTTATGGCGCAGCTGCATGTGCATCACACCTCCCTGAGCGAGCGTCCGCTCGACACCGAGGCGCACGCCGGCTCACTGACCAGTGCCTCGGCGACGTCGTCTGCGGCCGACGACGAGAGTCGGCGGCCAGCTGAGTCTTCATAGTGTGCGTTCGCTATAACACCATGCTTGTTTCCTCCCGCAAGATGTCTGTCAAATGATAACCCCGATGAAATTAAGAACCAAACAGTGCAACTGTATGTCGACACAGTTTGCAATTAATGCCAAAGTTAACTGTTGGCTTGCGACGACATAGGATGGTCCAGGGTGCAGAAGACTTAATTTTTCAGTGGATTGGGGAATTATTTCTAGCTACTCGTAATACATTCATGCGGTTTAAAGTGAACTGTTCTCGAGATATATGCCATATTATATCCGGTTGCCGGCCATCTTGACAACTGTCTTGAATTCAACAGGTTGCACTCAAAAGATGTTATTGGGTTTGTTTATACCTTATTTCTGAGACCTAAATACACAAAATAAAATTGGTTTCATTAATGTTGAAATTCGTGGCGCAGCAGACCTTAGATTGACTGGACTAAACTAAGAATATCTTGAGATCCTCTCTATCTATAGCACGGTACATTTTTAATCATATTATTTTTGCCAGGTGTGGAGCTTAACATTGCGGTTGATGTGATGTATAGTGCCTAGTGTTGGCGGACCAGACAGTACTCGACGATACTCATAATCGAGGATCGCCCGCAATACTGTTACTATTATGATATATCAGATTGCTCAGACTATCTTCCTCGTCAAATACAGGAAACACTAAACATGCTCAGCAACGAACTCACTACTAGCCCATTTCTCATTGATTGCGAGACCAACTATTTTAAGACCCCAGTTGACATGTGACGTGTGAATAACAAATTGTATGTTAAGTATGCCCAATATGCATGCGTAAGTATACGACAATACAACATACCCTCTCATAATTTCAATTCTACCTACACTGGCCGGGACAATGCTGACGGCGATAGAATTAGTAATTGTACATTTATTCACAGCTAACTGGCAGACACACTTTTCTTAGAATACCTCCATCGCCCCGCCATTTGCGCCGAACTAGTACCTAGCCTACAGCTAGAAACATGCATAATGGATTCCGTTATTGTAATAATGATATATAGATGATGAAGGGACTAATTGGATTCAAAATTAGATTTTCCCACAGTTAGCATAAAGTTCTACAATATGCATCAGCTGACAAACACGAGCACCAACTAATCTAGTAATGGCTATCCATCAAACAAAACAATACACCAATGAGAACATATGTTTGCAACTATGGCAATACACACACACACACACACACACACACACACACACACACACACACACACACACACACACACACACACACACACACACACACACACACACACACACACACACACACACACACACACACACACACACACACACACACACACACACACACACACACACACACACACACACACACACACACACACACACACACACACACACACACTAATACCACATTGTATGGGTCGGTGCTGGACCAAAACCGAACCCATACATCTCAGTGTTGGCCCAGTAGTGATGTTGGCCCAGTAGCGGTATTGGCCCAGTAGCGGCGTTGGCCCGGTAACGGCGTTGGTCCAGTAGCGACCCAGTAACCCGCGTCATCAGGGAAGTTGTTATTGCAACGTTCACCGCGATGACGTATTCAGTTTTTAATGGATGGCGTATCAATCAATGTGAACTGCTTGAAATAATGCCAATATATGTACTTGCTGCTAATTTGGTTAAAGATGCCATGTGTATTCATGTACGTCATGGGTAATCAGAACATCAGAGAATAACAGTCAACCTCAAGATTAGAAGTGTAACCCCTCGTGTGTCAATCGCGCCTCAAACCGCTCAAAGGACGACTTTTATCATAGTAATTTGTCAAGAGTCTTCAAGCACAAAGAAAGTTTTGCTCAGTGAATGAGCAGATGCTGGCCAAGAGAGCACTGTGTTTTTGTAAGTTTATAACTCGAATTTATGAAACTCGTTTTAAGAGCTGTTTTTAAACAGGTTTGACGATTAACCCTTTAATGACTAAATTTGTTTACAAAAATCAAATATTTACTTATTGAATGCCCATTTGCAGGCCAAGAGAAAACTATTTTTGAAAATTTACCACTGGATTGACTGGCTCGGTTATCGAGCTTGTCATTCCAGTGGTACATTTTCTAAAACAGTCTTCTCTTTGCCTGCAAATGGACATTCCTCAAGACCACTACAGAGGCCGGTATTACCCGCCTTTGTCTTGAAAGGGTTAAATGGTTAATGGTCAAGAAAATCTAAATTTGTGTTTAGTCAGTGTCCATTTGCAGGCCACGAAAATACTATTTTCAACAGTCATTCCAGTGGTACATTTTCAAAAAAAGTTCTTTTAGCCTGCAAATAGACAGTCCTCGAGACAACTGCTGAGGAAGAGAGTATTGGCGGGTTTTACCTCTATAAACACGTTGACATAAAAGGGGTTAAATAAAGCACTTGTTCACGATTTTAGTCTATATCATGGTACGAACTTAACAAAGCTTGTGTTTCAGATTCGTTGCATTTCCATTAAAGGTTCACACAAAAATGCTTTAAAATAAAATTGTTAAAATTATATACATTTAGGCCGTGTTCTCACTAGAGACTTAAGTGGCGCAACGCAATGCTGAGGTATGGCGTTATTCCCGATTAACTCTCCAGTGAGAACACGGCTTTAGACGCTTAAATGTGCATATTCACACGAAAAGGCTTGAAAATAGAAGTGTTAACATTTTTTAAATGTTAGAGGCTTAAATTGTGTATAACAATATGACGAAACGAAAGAAATCGTAACACATGATGGTTTCATTTCTTAGAAATTAATATATTTTTTTAGTTGTGACATCGAATTAGGGACTCGTATCTCTAATTCAATTTCACCGCTTTAAACATTATGTTAATTTATACGTAATCCAATTTTCATATGTTAAGATTTATTTAGTTTCATTACATTTAGATACAGAATTCAATCTTAAAAGTATTTAATTTTAACAACACTATTGTAAAGCAATTTTTGTGTGAATTTACACCTTTAAGTGATGTACATCAATGTAATGAAACGAAATAAATATTAACATGTTTTATTCCATATGAATTAACATATGTGTCAACCCTTCTTGTTTCAACAGCGCCTCAAAACGTTAAAAATATAACTTCATATGGCAATTAAATATTTTGATGGTCAATATTTCTCAGAATATTTTTATTTTAGAAGGCTATTTTTGTAAATTTACCACCAACGATTACTTCGCAGGCGTGCCCATTAAAGTCGCAATGGTCAAGAAAATTACAGTTTTTACTAAGCCAGCGTCTATCTGCATGCCGAGAGAAGAGGATTTGGAAAATGTACCACTATAATGACTGCCATTCATTCTAGTGGTAAATATTTAAAAATAGTCTTTTCTAGGCCTTTCAAATAGCAACGCTGTTTTTCCCAGTTTGACCATTACAGAGTTAAGTTGACACACGGGGGGGGGGAAGGGGTTAAGTTGCTAAATTGAATTAGATACAGAGCCCCTAATTCGTATCCACAAATACAAAGAATTATATTGATTTATATGGAATAAAATCATCATATGTTGAAACCAATGGTGGGGCGAAGTATCTCTTGATGCTACCGACCACAATTTGTTTAAGGGAGGCAGTGCTTTCTTGGCCACATCCGTCCAGTTACCATATGCAACTACGTGGATGCGTGGCATAGGGAGGACGCATAGTTATTTTCAAATCAACTTATTTTTTGACAATGGGTCATTCTAGTTCAATGAGACTTTAGAGAAGTGTTCTATATATATATATACTATACCGTGATGAAATCGGCATGACCACCGAGTTCATGGTGGGACACTGTTATAATTTTTTGACGGTTTATACATGTTCATATATATTCTGTATTTGTACATTTGGTTACGGTTTTTAAATCAACTAATGTTCTAACAAGAGGCCAATGGCCTTACCAGCCAGCGGCCTAACACTGAAACTGTATGCTCTATAATTTGCTTAAGATAAAGCGATGCTAATCTTGTCTCGAATGTTGTATTGTACGGATAGAGTATGGTTTATGGATTCCATGTCAGTTATAGCCTGCCACATTCCCGTATCTGTATCGCAAGTATCTGCTTTGTAATATCGTGTACATTTTGAACAGTGATCGCCGCGATTCTGTCTCCTCAAGTGGGCGATGCCATGTACGTGCCAATGCATTACAGTATTCATTATATAATACTCAGCTGCTTGAATATGTTGGAACTAATTTGACTGGAAATTGTTGCTGCCAAAGGCAACAACAACTTCCATTCAAATTAGTTTCAAAATAGTCAACAACTTACCCGTGTGGTGGCTTTTACACTGCATTGTCAAACTATAGATCTATATAACTGAGCGTATATACCGAGGTAAACACATTAGAATGTTTCTGATTGGTTGAAAGCAAATTATGGCAGCCATCATAGGGTATAGAAACGTACCGACAGTTAGCTACTAAAGCGTGAATACCTTTCTTTAGCTGCATGGGGAAAAGCTTAACATTACCGGCATAGTTTATGACTGATATATTAGACCACCTGAACAGCTATCGTGCCTCTAATTAAATTTCACAACTAAAACTAATATTAATTTATATGGAATGAAATCAGCATATGTGAACATTTATTTCGTTTCACTACATCTAGTCACATAATTTAAGCTTCCAAAAGTATTCGATTTTAACAATTTTATTTTCCAGCATTTAGTGTGAATATGCACCTTTAATTACCAAATCTGTTGAAAAAGTAAAGTATTTACTTATTAAATGTTCATTTGCAATCCAAGAGAAGACTATTTTGGAAATATTATAATTGGACTTCGTGGTATATTTTCAAAAATAGTCATCTCTTGGCCTACAAATGGGCATTCTCTACGACCAGTACAGAGGCTGGTTTTGGATCGCGTCGTCGTAAAAGTATTGTGAAAATCATACCGGTAATTTGCTGCATATTTTAGAGCTTTAACTCGTGTGCATATGGATATGTTTCTGCCAGTCAAATCGGTTTCAAAATACTAAAAAAAATTTGTATTTAAAACTAAATAATTTTTAGTTTGTGTTCTTCGGTTTCAAAGCGTTAATGCGTATTACTAGTTAGTAAATACACGTGGATGAGATGAGTGTGCACTGGCAATGCGATTGAATAGTACTGCTCTTGACATTTGAAATACAATATTTTATCAGACAATGCTGCCGTCTAAGCATTGTGATACATTCGAAAGTCTAAGAATTAAGCTATTTATAAATATACGTTATAGGAAAATCACGTTAGTCAAGATGCGGATTATAGAGTATGTCTCTTAGCCCCGTGCACTCAGTCGATTTCATCTTGCAATCTGACATTCCGTACTGATTAACCGGACCGATTTGAATGGGCAAAGATCAACGTAACAGCTCCATTATCCCGAAAACACAAAACAATGCGACACCAAGCAGATTGATGGTAATCTGAAAACTGTATGGAATTGTTCAAGAACCAATGAATGATACGTATAATAATTGATATGTCTTTGCCGAGCATAGCTCGCTTACCTGGTAAAATGAATTCATCTCCCCTCCGTCAAAACTTACACCATAATAGTTCACACTCCACTGATATTCACAGAAATGTTCACATGCTTGAGTCATAGCAATAGAATTGAAACTGCTGGAGGTTCAAATTATCACAAAATCAATCAGTTCGGTCTGTTTTTAATATAAAGTGAATGTTATCTTGAGAATAAATAATGGTATTTCTCTCGAAGGGTGGCGAGAAAATGAGATTTCTGTTGACTAATACACACACATGCATGGACCATCGCAGATCGATAAGACTTTCTTCAAAGCGGTCTGTGAATAAATTATTAAACGAACGAGAAAAATGATGCGTTCTGTCGTGTTTGCGGGTAAGTTATGTGAAAAATATATTCGGATGAGATCTAGGACTAGGACTCGGAAGATGGAAATAAAAAATTCTGCACGCAGCCAACAGGAACGAAATGCAATTTTCTTTAAATTTATGAACAAGACATGTAACACTTCAAGATCACGACACAACGACTGCAATTTAGGGTACGACCTGTAGGTTGCTCGTTTTAGAAATGGGATACGCAAGAAGGAGTCTATTGATTTTCTGAACATCTCTCAACGTCTGGAATTAAACGAGATAGTATTTCGTATCAGAATTAGATCAAACTAATTGTAAGTCTGCTCACTCTTTGATGACAATACTGGTGGGTGGCAATAATTGATGGCAATGGGGAATTGCGGTTTATCCATCAATCATGTGGCATTATAAACAACAACGTGTAGTGTAGGCTGACATCATCATTAATTACGTCATGCACGAGGTAGCTAAGTTCGTCACGAACACTTAATTGATGACGGACTAAGCGGGATTGCACGAATTGCATGCCTTTACTATTTAGGCCTAATAAACAGTCTGCCATTTATTTTTTGAAAATAATTTGACTGGGCGCTGTACCCAGTCAAATTAGTTTTAAAATGGTTAACGGCTTAGCTCTATAGTTTCCTGGACAGTGAGAGTCAGAGATTTCAGGAATCGATTTATCCCAACACAGGAACAGCGGGGGTGGGGCTTAGATAGCGATGGGCGTGGTATAGCTAAACTGGATTCCCCATTGCATGCCGACATATAGGAAGCGTATGTGAGAAACTGGCTATTCTCTGACCCATTTCGGAATTCGTACTCGCAAATATTGCAGAATGCTATCTGTACTGTATTTGGGGAAAACACAACATTGCCACCGATGGCATGTACACAGACTGCTATCAATATGGTCGTTGTTAAGAAAGGGGTTGTGAATTCCAAAGGCGCGATGGTAGTTAAAGCTGATATAACAAAAATAAAACCACGTAACATATGACAATTACAATAGCATATGGTAGACGTCTTTGACTGGCAACCACATTGCACTTGTAATATCGTCGGATTCACGAGATTTCTATCACCTGCCTTAATCTATTGCATGCATGCGTGCATCTGAGCATGGCACATCTCAGCTCATGTTCACTCTAAAGACCTGGTCAGGAATAACGCCATACGTCGGTGAACACAACCTTAGTCGAGTTATCAACTCAAAGCGACCGAGTTTCCAGTCTACCCCTACATGGCCGATGTGTTAGAGTATTATGAAGACATAGTGGCACTTATTTCCATTTAATCAAATGCACATATTCGCACCAAAATACTTAGAAATAGCATTATTACAATTATATACTTGCATATGTTTAAATTGTGTGCCTAGGGCCGTGTTCTCACTAGAGAGTTAACCAGGAATAACGCCATAAGTCAGTATATGCCGCTATTCCTGATGGGTCTCATTTCTCGTTTCTGTTTCGTTTTTCGTGTAAGAAACGAGAAGAGAAGACCTGGTGAAAGCATGGTGGGAGTTGAGAGGAAGGGTTGGGGTTGGTAAACGGGGGTAAATGACGACGGTCTGGAATAACCATGAATATGGTCTGTTAATTCAATTATTCGTATTGTGTAATCTATTATTTTAATGGCTAACTGCTATCCGACAATGACAGTGTTTGAAGGAGCTGTTCTTTTCTTTCCTATTCTTTTTTAATCTGTTTACATCGTTTTTCTCCCCTACATCTCTCTCTCTCTCTATCTATCTCTCCCTCTCTCTCTCTCTCTCCCCTTAATTTATTGTTTCTCTCTCACCTCGGTTTAGTGTTCTCAATCATTGGCTGCTTATAATAATTCTGTAGGGAGAGGGCAAATCTAAGTTGTAAGAACTTG
>CM067364.1:52010402-52027902 GCA_034401795.1 Chaetoderma sp. LZ-2023a | reverse complement strand
AAATGGGCGGATCCAACGTGAATATTAGACCGTGTTCCCGCTAGAGTCTTAGGCCGTGTTCTCACTAGAAACTTCATAGCAGAAGTATGGTGTTATTCCCGATTAACTCTCCAGTCAGAGCACGGCCTTAATCCTACATAGCGCCATACCCATGTATGGCGTTAGTCCTGATTAACTCTCTAGTTAGAACACGGCGCTAGAAGCCTATGCTCAGAAAAGTGCAATAGATTTGTATTTAGAAACTGAAGCTCTGGTTGAGTAGCTTAACATTACTGGCTAAAATTAAAATTTGTGCCAACATAGCGATGGGTTCCGTGTCTCCGGCTCTCTGTGTGATTGCTGTTTGCCACCATCTATTCACGGTTAGGTTATTGGTTGATCTCATGGAACATATTATTGGATATCTCCGCATGGTGTCATCCTATTGGGACTCAGCTTGATCACCCGCTTCCATATACCAACATGATTACGAACAATGATATCGATGCCATGATGTCAATGTTCAAGGTCATCGTGGCCTTGGTATGAAACTGTATCTGTTCGATAAGATTGTGGTTTATCTCAACATATCGTCTTATATATTGGCAGGGTTTCACCCTATTGATACTAAACTTGTGCATATGCTTTAATCTATGAACAATGCGGATCAGAACGATATTGGGGCCACGAGATCAAAGTTCAAGGTCATTGTGACCTTAGTATAATACTATTTATGGGTAAGTTTTTTTATTTAGATCGACATATCGTCGGATATCCCTGCATAGATTCACTCTATTGGGACGAGACCGGGATACCAGCTTTTTATATCAATATGATTGAGGAGGACAATTATAGTATTACGGTCATGAGGTTAAAGTTCAAGGTCATTGTGTACTTGGTACACAGCCTTTCATGGTTAAGGTTTTGGTTTAGCCGAACATTATTCGTCTTATATATCGGCATGGTTTCAGCCTGTTGCGACTAAGCTTTCACACACGCTTCCTCATTTCAAGCGGATTATGCACCCTGATATTGCGGCAATGCGGACACAGTTCAAGCTCACACTGTCGCGGTGGACTTGGTATAAAACTCTATCTTTACTGTTAGGTTTTTGGTTTAAATCAGCATATCGCTTAATATCCCGGCAGGACCTCACATTATTGTGACTAAACTTGGGCACACGTGTCCTTGCTTCAAGGGGATGATGTGCAATGATCTCGCCGTCAAAGGTCAAGGTCATTGTAGCATCTGACCTGTATAAATTGCAGACTTTAACAGGTAACGGTATCTCATTTTGCCTTTATTTCAGAATTGGCTAAATTATTGTAAATATGCATTGCCATACAAACACCTGAGCCAAAAGGGGCATAACTACGTTTGAGGTCAAGGTCATTGTAAACTTGATGCAAATCTGGATTGCATTTAGACATGCATAAGTCCAAGATGTTCGCCAATATCCGGTCAGTGTGACACTGATGGCTTGCTGTTATATAGTTGAGAGATCCTAGAAGAAAATAACATTCTCACAAGACAATGCGTTGTGGAATATGGAACGATCCGGAGAGCCAATCCCGTATCCTATACCATAATACAATCATAGGCAGCAACACCACCCATTCAACTTAGTTTCGAACTATTCAACAGCTTGCCTGTATAGTTTTCTCGAAAAATGCTAGTCAGGAAGTTAGGATCTCGATTGATCCATACACGAGCTAGGTGTGTGTGGAGCTTAGCTAGAGATGGGCGGGGCAAAGCTAAACATGAAAGGTTCATTATTGATACATGAGATACCTTTAAGTGTTGATACATCCCTACATCAGGCTTGCTGATTTTTATGTAAAAAATACCTTGAAGCAATCCTGCAATGGCCTGGCGAAATTCATCTATAGTTTTCAGAGAACCAAGTAAAGTAGGCCACACAGTTCCAAATTTGATATACGACACATCGCTACGTTGCAATGCACTCATGCACTAAATGTAGTTGAAACATTTCTGAAACTACATCCTGATCTATAATTGTATAGGATGTTCATTGAACCCTGGACAGTAGCTCTTGATGGCCTAATTCTGATATCCGAAGCAAACCCTCATGTGTGCATATACCATGTATCTGTATGCTAACTATATCACACACCGATCTCTGGAAAATGTACTATTGCTTTCAATAAGAACATTGGTAGTTGACGCGTATTACCAGAAAGTGCACCCAACAGGCGTAGTTTATATATGACTGACGGCCTTTGCCTAAAGTCACGCACTAACAGTCAGAAATCAAAAGGTGTAAATATGACGCCACAATAGAAATAGTTTTCTGCATGTATTTGGCTCACTATTTCAAAGGCAACTAATGATGACGTATAAGGGTGAATGAGCTTCATATTCGCAACACCGATAGTAGACGATGATATGAATATTTGGAAGAGGGTTGGGTTTCAATTCATTCAGGAATAATATAAGGTACCGCCATTGCCTTTATCTGACTGACATACATGCACGCATGCAGAGAGGCAGACAGTCATGTAGGCAGGCAGACATGCATGCATGAGTGCGGGAAGGTAGACGTGCGGGTAGACAGGAAGGCAGGCATGCATACAGACAGACAGACAGACAGACAGACAGACAGACAGACAGACAGACAGACAGACAGACAGACAGACAGACAGACAGACAGACAGACAGACAGACAGACAGACAGACAGACAGACAGACAGACAGACAGACAGACAGACAGACAGACAGACAGACAGACAGACAGACAGACAGACAGACAGACAGACAGACAGACAGACAGACAGACAGACAGACAGACAGACAGACAGACAGACAGACAGACAGACAGACAGACAGACAGACAGACAGACAGACAGACAGACAGACAGACAGACAGACAGACAGACAGACAGACAGACAGACAGACAGACAGACAGACAGACAGACAGACAGACAGACATACAGACAGACAGACAGACAGACAGACAGACAGACAGACAGACAGACAGACAGACAGACAGACAGACAGACAGACAGACAGACAGACAGACAGACAGACAGACAGACAGACAGACAGACAGACAGACAGACAGACAGACAGACAGACAGACAGACAGACAGACAGACAGACAGACATGAGTGTGCGTATGCATGCAGCCAAACAGTTATCAAAGTGATACGCATGGATGGAGCAGCGGCCGTCTATTACCTGCCACCAGAAAAGCGCAAATCACTTGCTGACAATGTATGATTACTATATCCTGCGGGTGTAGTAGCAGAAACATCCTACGGCTGCAATCAGTCCTTCTTCGCTTTTGTTCACTGTGACTTGTCCTCAACCGAAATCCTTAGCTTCCTTGGGTCCATTCTTGGCCAGAGTGTACCGAGTCCTGCTTCCTTGAGGTCACCTCCTACCACGCTTAGTAGATCTATGCAACGACGCCACCCCTGGCGTATTATGTGCCGGCTCCGAGTATGGTGAGTTCCAAGGCTCTCTGTGCTGGCTTGTCTTCTGGCATCCTTAGCACATGGTCATCATTGACCATCTTTGCTGGGAGAATTTTACCAACAGCGGCGACCTATTATACATCTTGTATAGTGCATAATGGGAAAGTATACTGTCTGGTCATCAGTGTCCAATGGTGGTGCGTAGGTGTTTGCGGTGGCAGGCATCGAGTTTATAGCTGCCTTTGGAGCTGCCCAGTCATTACAGCTATACAGCATCAAGGCTACACCTTGTATAAAGGTAGTCTTTTTAGCACGGGCATCTTTGATCTACGAACCCATAGCGTCCAGAAGGACTAAGACGCCATGTTCCCCATGATGCAGCGTGCAGCAATGGCAGCAGTACTGCGAAGCAGTGAGCCCAGGATTTGACATCTCCGCCATGGTTCGTCGCCACGAAGTGGCTCGGTGTTTGCTTTAGTTTCATGTTTTATAGATAGGTATATATGGGTGAACTCTGTTTTGGATTCATTCATAAAAAGATTCCCAATGTTTAGTTTGCTTGCAGTTAGTGGGAGCAGTTCGGAAGGTGCCATCCTTTTCTCGGCTATAAAGTCCACATCGTCGATATGGCATATTCCATCTCTAGCGGCATACCCTGTATTGTCTCGGGGAATTTTCCCACCCGGAGTCCAATGCAGCAGCAAGGTAGCAGGTGAAAAGCACTGGAGATAGACCATCTCCCTGTGGGTAGCCTATTGATGCTTAACACTCTACAGACCGCACTGACATTACTCCTACACTCGGCTTGGTGTCTGCAAGCAATAGTCTCACTAGTCGTAGACCATTTTCTGTGCTGGCTACCTGTATGCCAAATTCCTTCCTTACATCTGCCGGGTGCTTGATTACCACGTGTGCGAATATAGTCTTCAATGGTAATACAGAATATAGCTTGAAAGAAGGGACACTGACGGACCACAGGAAATGTGTACGCATCCCTCAATTGTCCTTTACCAAAACAAGCATGCCTCTTCCCCGATGATGCAGACAACAACTCTGAGTTTTGCAGCCTTCTTGCTGAGGAGCACTGTCTGTCCCTGTTAACAAGTAGTTGATCCCGAGGTCAGGAGATGGATTTGTATGTTCCCCACAGCGTAAGGATAAAAGTCGGCACTCTCCATGCAACCCCGAAGAGACGGATTCGACACTGATGGTGCATTGTGCCGATACAGTATATGTTGCTTACACGTTCATGATTAGAACTACTGACTCAGATGTAGTGGCCATAGCTATGGCCGCAGTGCCCACACTAAATCCGACAGCGGATTGTGTCGGTATCATATGGCACTGGGAAGGAGCATTGCCACCTACCCCTACATTATGTATTCACTGCAATCTGCACACATGCGTCTCACGATATGTCACTGTTTCATGCATATACCAGATGTGATACCGTATCGGCGTTTCATTCTAGATGGATTTGGGCACCTGAGACGCATTCGTTGAGGTGGCGTATGCGTTCTGTTCGCTCGCTGGTGGACCATCTGAAATCACAGCCCATTAACATTTTACAGTTCTAATGTATGACCGCACGAGTGAATCAAACAGTGTAAATGAAGTTCAAAAGCACATATTTACTAGGGAGCAGGCATCCCATTCCAGCACTACTGCGAGGTTACATCTGTGGACATGATCATGGCCCTTAAGTGCTTGTGGTCTCTCGTGCCGATTGGGGTGGACGAAAGAGTCTGGAAACTGGCATCCAGTATTGTCTTACCTACATGTTGCTAGTGAACCATGCAGTGGTCTCATCCGATGCGGTTGCCTATACCCATGTACTTGGCAGTGCATGGGTGTTAACGCAGGCTTGCCCTGTATTTCTCCATTCGTCGGGTGTAAAGGGGTCTGTCAAAACACTGACACGCAATGATATGTCAATAGGCCCAACTATTATACCCACAGATTACATTTTCTGCCATTTGATATGTATGTACTGGACTTGTATGTAATGTGTAACCTTGAATATGTATTATATTATTAAATAACATAGAATTAGAACTGCATATTATAAACCGATGCTCCAAGAAATCGGGCATCGGTAAGTGATGAATCTTTTCCTGTCCTGAGGAAACATTACACTTCTATTCCAATTATGTCTCCGATCATTCAATTCAAAGCAAGGTATTCATGTAATCATTTTATTAGGGAATTATGGCGCGCACATGCGTAGTTTAGATTGCATTCACGTCTGCCCAGCTGAGGCACAGACACACGCATATTTGGACTTTATTTTCTCATTTATTTTTGTATTTTTCATTCAAAATATGCAAGGTGTGATTAGTTTAGAATTGTTTCTTTGAGACAAGTCTAAAATGGCTGCCAGTGCTGATGTTTTACAGATACATACGGAAGGTTGTCAACATATAATGTATGTAGTGTGTGTACCAGCCAAGCGATATGTATTGAATAAAGACATGTTATCCAGTTGACCTTCGCCTTGATCTTGACACCTGATCAATGAAAGTAAAGAAATCAATTCCAGTTCACGGATCACATAAGAACACATAAGTTACAAATTGTATTTTTCCAGATAGAAGCTGAGATGTGCAAAAACATGCCAAAATGGTTTAAAAAGTGTGATTTTTAGCATTTTACCTTGACCTTTATCCCGTAATTGACCTCTGAAGGCCAAGGACCTAATCCCCACTGGTTTGCCCACCAGAATAGCTACCATCATAGACTCCAAGTTTGCCGTAATCAGCCATGTACAAGCAGAAATAAGCGATAAATATGTCGAAATTGGACAACAATTGTTAATTTATATTATTGACCTTGACCTTGATCCACGCATTTGACCTCTGAAGTTCATAAAACCAATTCCATTGCATTGGTCATCCGAAGATCTATCACGATGAATCGCAAGTGTTATCGCATGTTATCCAGTTGACTTTCGCCTTGATCTTGAGACCTGATCCATGAAAGTAAAGAAAGCAGTTCCAGTTTACGGATCACTCAAGAACACATAAGTCACACATAGTATTTTTCCAGATAGAAGCTGAGATGTGCAAAAACATGTCACAATGATAAAAAAGGTGTGATTTTTAGCATTTGACCTTGACATTTACCCCGTACTTGACCTCTGAAGGTCAAATACCTAATCCCCATGGTTTGGCCACCAGAATAGCTACCATCATAGACTCCAAGTTTGCCTTAAAGGACAATTCCAGGATGATAGAAAGTGTGCTTTATTTGAAAGTGTATTACATGTTTAATGAAATTGTGCCAGAATAATAACCAGATAGAAATAGCGTAACCAACTATCGCTTGATAAATTCGCAAAAATTGACAATTTTTCGCACATCGGGGCGCTGCCATTTTATCACGCCTAGCAACGTCAGCCCCGCACCACCGCTATTGCTATGACTGGAGGAGGGAGGCCAATAGATGCGGATATTTATTTTTAAGAAGTATACGTAAATGATAATAGCAAATTAACCGTTGAAGCGAGTCCAATGATTCTAGGATCTCTAAATAGCTGCCGACCTCGGGATTCATATGATATAATGGATGTTAATATCGGACAAGAGAGTCAAAAGACTGGAATATATCAAAAAGATAATTCATCTAAGATACGATCTGAGAATATGTTATCCTTTTTTTTGGTAAAATTCAGCATGAGATAGTTTTTGTCTCGCAGACTCTATCTGTGCGTATTGTCATTAAATTGGGGTGTGCTTACAGCAGAAAGAAATGGCTATTTGCCTGACCAATTATAATTTTCCCCATGTGAATATTGCCAGAGATATCACCAAATAAATTAACATTTTGACCAAAAATCTGGGAAATTTTATCGCCGATCAATATTTCCCGGCAAGCTGTAGTAATTTCAATAATTAAAATAGTTTGATGGAATTTTTCCAGTTATGTGATGACATTATAAAGCTTCGGCACAGCAAATTCTGTCATTGTAATACTCATTCTTATATGGGATGATGGATAGAGCGCATCCTGCAATTTGTGTTTGAAATTGTGCTGGCTGAGTTTTTCCCACAGAGTGTATATTTTGAACCACTAGGCCGATTCTAACATCCCTAATATTGGATAAATCTTCGATTTTGCAGCTACAGGTAGGTATCAGTATTATTACAATCGGTTCTGTGGTTCCGGCAATATTATCATATCATATTTTTTTCTTGGAATATATATTTACACTACCTGGGACGAGTCGGATGAGTAATTTGACAATAAGCACGTGCCAAGTGTGCCACTTCATTTAACCCTTATCGCATGGTGTAAAATGCGTAATAGCCTAATTACAAAGATAGTGCCGAGGTACATTTTGAAAGAAAAAATGTTGCTGAAATGTGTTGCTGTCGTGCACAGCAATGACTTACAGCAGCATTGTTACCAAAATGAACACATTCTGATTGGATAGAGAAAATGGAATTTATGCTTCAGCGGTGTAGGTGGTTAACGATTCCTCACCGACATCAGATACTAGAATTACTTGAAAAACTTACTAGCTTAACTCGACAATGTCCTAACGATTACAAATTAGCACACATTAGGCCTCCACGCGTATACATATTTACGGTACAGCCTTCGTGCTCGGCAAAGATAGCGTTGGTGCGGGGATGACGTCAGGATCTCGTGAAATCTCGCTCTCGTTGCAAGAAAATAGCGCCGCTCGGGAGATAAAATAATAACATGTTTATGATGGTATGATTACTTGTATTATTTGTCTATTGTTTTTATTTAGGAGCCAATATGTTAGTCATATAATAGTCTTTCAAATAAAGTACACTTTAACCAATCCCGGAATTGTCCTTTAATCAGCCATGCGCACGCCGATATAGGCGCTAAATATGTCGAAATTGGACAACAGTTGTTAATTTACATTAATGTCCATGACCTTGATCCACGCATTTGTCGTCTGAAGTTCATAAAACCAATTCCATTGCATTGGTCATCCGAAGAACGATCAAGACGGATCGCAAATTTATCTTAATCGGGAAAATAGATGCAAGGATATGCACATTTCAGCCGGCTGTTTTTATATATATATATATATATACACCTGTGCAAAAGTTAAGCACCAGCAAAAACAATAGAACGTAGAAACATGATGGTACAACTAGGCTGCCATACTTTTTGTCCCCGCGTTAGCTGACATAATTCCAAGTACGAAATGCACATGCATGCATGACTTCACGCCGCTTGATGTCCGTGCGTGGCGGGAAACAGCACACGTGTTCAGTTATGTAAAAGTCCAGTTTGAGGTGTAGAACATTACATACAGATTTAGGCGACAAGATTAGGAATTTTGTGTTCATGACCGTGGTTTATTTGTACAGAGAGAATTAGCTCTTGATTGTGAACCGCTATGGCAAGACGAAGGTTAAGTGATCGTGTGAAATGGCAAATCATAGGCATGCATACCACTGGTATGTCATGCAGAGAGATTGGCAGACAGCTGAACATTAACCATACTGTAATCAGTCGTTTGATTGCAAAACATGGGCAAACTAACGAGGTGAAGGACAGGCCTAGATCTGTAAGACCGAAGAAGACTACTGCCCGTGATGATCGAGCCCTAGTACGCATTGTTAGGAGATCTCCATTCACCAACAGCAGAGTGCTCAGCCAGCAATGGGAAACGCGCAATAGAGTGTCAATGTCTACCGTCAAAAGGAGACTGTATGCTGCTGGCATGAAAGCTAGGAGACCTGTCAGACGTCCTCTCCTCACTGCACACCACAAAGAGGAGCGTCTGAGGTGGTGCAACGAAAGAAGACACTGGAACATGAGATCCTGGAGACGGGTACACTGGTCCGATGAAAGTCGGTTCCTGCTTCATGCCACAGATGGTCGAACTCGTGTATGGAGGTCCAGACGCACGGCGTACGACCAACGTAACATCATGGAAGAAGTTCCATTTGGTGGAGGTTCCGTTATGATATGGGGGTGCATCTCATTTGATTGTAAGCTGCATCTGTTGACTGTACCTGGAACACTAAATGGACAAAGATATCAAGATTCCATACTGGATAGAGTTGTGGTCCCTCATTTTGTAAATCATGCACCTGGAACCCACCCTATATTCATGGATGACAACGCCCGACCACATCGTGCTAGAACTGTGCATGAATACCTCCGCCAGAATGCCATCGAAACCCTACCATGGCCAGCAAGGAGCCCTGACATGAACCCTATTGAGCATATCTGGGACATTCTGGGAAACATGGTGAGAAGGAGGGATCCTCCTGTGCAGAACCTACAGGAATTAACAGACGCACTCCATCTTGAATGGCAACGAATACCACAATGGCGTATCAGTCGATTGGTGACCAGCATGAGACGTCGTGTCCAGGCCGTCATCCAGGCACAAGGTGGATATACCCGGTATTAATAATGACAGTCTCAAACTCGAGCACAGATGTTAAACTTTGTTTTCAGAAACCATTAATGACAATCTAGCCACGTGTGTCAACTGTAGGGCAATAGTTGTCAGTTGTGTCAACGTAACCATATTCAGGCCTCGTTTTCAAGTTCAAACAAAAACATACAGTGTTTCTCCACCATCATAATCCGCATTCCTCTAGTAGCATTATTATCTCTTGCACTAAGATGGATGGGTACATAAATGTTTATGCTATTGCTTTCTTCATAGCACATGAATATACCCTCGCGTGTGCGTAAAAATAGGGTGGTGCTTAACTTTTGCACAGGTGTATATATACATATATATATAAACGGCAACGGTTTCAGAAGAAAAAAATTGTTACCGTTATTCTTTCTTTAAAAAATAGCACAACATCCAAGATGGTCGTCGGCCAAATATACTAATAATCGCTATTTAAACAAACTTGAATCTCTAACTGCCTGCTTCCTGAAAAATCTACTTCAGATCAGCCATGCGGTTCCCGAGAATACGTCATCTGAAGCTTCACACTCTTGTCATTGTCGGAAACAAATTCATGTGATGAAATAATCCCAGATGATCGCCAATCAATTATTCTGCCAAAAATAAGTATACTCTTCGGCATCGTTATATACATAAACATATCTAAAGCAATTTTCCCCATCAAAATCCATCAAATAAAGAGTGCAATACTGCCGCCAAAAGCGGCATTTTGATTGGCCCAAAACAAGGTAATCCAAGATGGCCGTCATACAAATCGATCAAGCAGGTCGTTACGGACAAACCTGCTTCTCCACTTCTATAGATGAATGATCCTGAGTTTCGAATCAATTGGCCAAGTGGTTATGCGGATGTTTAAAGGCGCATATCCACAGCAAAATTAATGGAATTAAAAATGTGTAAATTATATACTTTTAGCGGCTTAAACTATGAGCCTATATGTAATGAAACGAAATACATCTTAAAATATGATGATTCCATTCCATATAAATTGATATAATTTTTTCAGTTGCGAAATTGAAACAGTTATTTCAATCTCGCAACTTAAACACTGATACCAATTTATATGGAATGGAATCATCATATGTTAAGATGTATTTCGTTTCATTACATATAGACACATCATTTAAGCCCATAAAAAACACAATTTTGGCAATTTTATTTTCAAGCATTCTGGTGTGAATATACACCTTTAACTGTGTGTATAACGATAGCGTAAACTCCAAGATGGTTGACGCCCAAATCAACCAATCAGATTCATTTTTACAGGTTGTCTTTCTCATGTCGAAGTTCACATTTTGCTTCACCCAGGCTTACAAAGGCATATGAGGCAATCTGTGAGCATCCTGTGTTTCCTGACAAATGTGGTTGATATTCGGCGAGTGGAATATGACAAGGCTTTTGACCATTCCCAATCCTCATTCTGTCGGAGTTTTAGCTGGGCTATTCTCCAAGTTGTTTAGGGTGAAATTGACCAATCGGTGTCCTTCTTACAAGCGCCTCTATACCCCAATGAGGCTTTCCCCAAAATCAGTGTAAAATCTATCTGGTGGTTCATGAGACGCAAAATATCCCAATATTTTCCAATAGGACTTTTGACGAGACATCCAACATGGCTGACAAACAGTTTCCCCAACACTCTCGAAAGAGAAAGATTTGACAACACCAAAACGATAAGCATATACAAAGCAAATTTCACCATCAAAATCCATTAAATACAAAATTGCAATATGACCGGTAAACGCTAGTTTTGGATTAGTCCACGGTAGCCATGTTTTTACGCATCAAGTGTCCTTGAACAAAATGTAATGACCCTCAGGCTCGAGTTATCTTTCCTAAATTCTGATCTGATCACTTAGCGGTTCCGCGGAAGAAATGATTTGTGCGAAAACAATGGCATTACGATGGCTGCCGAGCGAACCGACCAATCAGGTTCTCTCAAACACCTCAGTTCATGTGTTCCCTTAAAGGAAACTTGGTCAATGAACATTTCCAGAGTAATGCCGTCATATGACGTCATAATCACATACGAAGCGTTTAGGATGACGTCATAATCAATACGTCATACATGATTCTATTACGCCCGTCTTTAACTCATACTAGTTCGACACGTTGTAAGCAGTGTATGCCTCTACTATTTAATAAACATGCTATAGGCAGCAACAGCATCCAGTCAAATTAGTTTTAAAATATTCGACAGCTTGCCTGCATAGTGTTCGTGAAAGTGATAGTCGGGGAGGTCAGAGATCGATCTATCCCAACGCGAGCAGCGTGTGGGTGGAGCATAGTTAGCGATGGGCGGGACACAGCAAACAATGGGAAGGTGAATTGATTTGAAACTCAAGAATCTTCACCTAGCGGAACTCTTAAACCAATATGTTCGAGAGAACGTGATTCTTCGATTCGGGTGGCTGTGATCTTTCGCAATAACACAATTTCAATATAGCGTGATGTGAGGTTAGCACACCTGTACAATAGATACCTGGTCCAGCGGGCACATGCGCGTGCTAGTT
Source organism: Chaetoderma sp. LZ-2023a (assembly GCA_034401795.1). Taxonomy (NCBI): domain Eukaryota; kingdom Metazoa; phylum Mollusca; class Caudofoveata; order Chaetodermatida; family Chaetodermatidae; genus Chaetoderma; species Chaetoderma sp. LZ-2023a. The sequence goes on along the minus strand of CM067364.1, from coordinate 52,015,554 downwards.
AAAATGAACTGTAATAATATGAATGCCCACATAATCATAGCCCTATTCTGCCCAACATGAAACAGTTTTTAATTAATTAATTATCTAATGTTATTTAGAATTGCTACATGCAGAAAATAGATGTATTTATTGTATTTTATAAGTTTATTTTTCTACAAAAAATAGATTTGGCTAAACAAAGTAGACGCCCCGCATATGTGGACGCCAGAAACTGCAGCATTTTTTTTAGCTAAACGCTAAATCCAGCACTTGACGTCCAATTGATTTCGAAAGCGCCCAGAACATCGATCAAAGGGGACACAATATTACACCACGTAAATGATGTGTTCAAAATGGTTGCTTGTTGGTCATTTTGAATTTCGTGTTTGAACAAATGTGTATATGGAGCCGCCATAACTGCCACCCAATGACTTTACAACATTTTTGAAACACGTTGTTAAAGTTACATGGAGAGATTTCATGCATACGGATTTTCACGGCGCCGGAAGATGGCCATATTTCGACCAATTTCTATATAAATACACACCCTCCACCTTCATCCTCACGCACAACACCCCACCCCACCCCACCCCACCCCACCCCACCCCACCTCCTCCTACCTGGAGACTGTTGATGCAACGCGCCAATATCGCATTTGCTCCGTTAGCCAACGGCGTAGGGGCCAACATCAAATATAATATCAGCGCACCCGTTGGCCAATGGCGCAGGGACCAATATTCAAGTTGATATCGGCGCGAGGGGAGCAGTATCTAATTTGATATCGGCGCGTCCGTTGGCCAACGGCGCAGGGCGACCAATATCGAATTACACAAGTTTCTGATTTGCAAGTTCTGCCTAAAGGTGTTTAGTCAGGGGTTGCGCAATGTTGTATCGAAGTGGCGGTTGACGAAAGATACAGAAGGTTCCAAAGTTGTTTGAAGTAAATACGAACTTGGTTTCATTTTCAATAAACATGTGGAAACAAAAGAATACGTAGCGACGACATCGATGCCCACGTTGTATAATCTTTGAACGCCAGTGTTGCTCTTAGCTAAATCTACTCAGTACATTTTGACATGTACTCATGTCGGTTTGAAAAGCATATTAATTGTTCACATGGGCAATTTGTTCTAGATAAGTTCTAGATAAGTTCGCTACGGTGAAAACATCATTGATAACAATGTTATTTTCAAACATTTTGGTGTGAATATGCACCTTTAAATAGTATATAACATTGTGTGTTATTGTGCTATTTGATTTCATGGTTATACGGAATTGTGTTATTAAAGTATTCAAATTTAAGAATTGTGGCGTTTTATTTATTTTGTTAATTACGTATTGTGTTCGCCAGCCATTAATACGGTTCGATTAAAAATCGAAAATTATTTACTTTTATACTGTTCTATATCGTCCCAAGTACATGGATTTCGATTTTGTCCCCTGTGCCGTTGGCCAACGTCTGCGCCGATATCAAATTCGATATTGTTCCCTTGCGCCGGTGGCCAACTGGCGCGCCGATATGAACTTCGACATTGGTCTCCGGCACCGTTGGCCAACGGGCGCGTCGATGTCAAATTTGACATTGGTCCCCTGTACCGTTTGCTAACGGACGCGCCGATATCAAATTTTATATTGGTCCGAGCGTCATTAGCCAGCAGCGCAAATTCGATATTGGCGCGTTACATTTACATTTGGCTCTGCTCAGGGATGGGGGTGTATCCAATGGTCAAAGCCGGGAACGTGTCGATGTGCGATGACACGTCGTCGAATGGCCCGATTTATAAGTCGAACTTCTCGTGTGCCGTGCCAGCTAAATCTGCCTGAAAATGGCTGAGTCCACTATATAAATCAACCAGTCATCATTAGCGCGGCGCGACAGAAAGTTCGACTTATAAACCGAGCCCAAGCCACCTAGTTACATTTAAATTGCGATTTGGGGAATTCGTTGTTCAAAGTATATAACTCGATTATAACACCCTACAGAGTGGGCGGAGCTTGGCCAGAAATAGGCGTGGTATGTCAGCAATTGGGCATCGCTTAGTCACTTAACCCATCGTGTGTCAACGGCGCCTCAAAGCGCTCAACATAATACGTGATATATCAGTTAAACATGTTGATGGTCAATATTTTTCAAGATATATTGACCGCCGGCTTGACCATTAAATGGGTAATAGTACAGAGAATTACAGTTTTTACTTGCCCCGTGTCCATCCGCAGGCCGAGAAACGAGTATTCCTGGGCAGTATAACTAGAATGACTAGCTCGGAGATGAAGACTATCATTAAGTCCCTCTATAGAACACCTCAATCAGAAGATGCCTACCATCATCTCTCGAGGCCAGAGCAAGTGACCAGTTTTCGTCTCAGAACTGGACACAACAGACTAAACCAACACATGTACAGGCGGTTCCACCTTACGACATCGCCCGCTTGTCCTTGTGGAGAAGCAGAACAGACCACAGAGCACATACTTCAATGTTGCAGTACGTATCAGCTGCTGAGAGAAGAGATCTGCCCTTTGTCAACCTCTTTTCTTGAAAAGCTGTATGGCCTGTGGAAGAACTGCAGAAAACCACAGATTTCATCTTGAGAACGGCTCTCCAAGTGTGATACCAGCGATCGAAAAGAAGAAGAAGACTAGCTCGGTTACCGAGCCAGTCATTCTAGTGGTAATTATTCAATAATACTCTTCTCTAGATCTTTCAACTAGCCATGTTTGAAGACCACTGCAAAGTTATTTGATGTCAGTTTGACCATTAACGGGTTGACCATTAAGTCTCCTACCTGGAGACTGTTGATGCAACGCGCCAATATCGCATTTGCTCCGTTAGCCAACGGCGTAGGGGCCAACATCAAATATAATATCAGCGCACCCGTTGGCCAATGGCGCAGGGACCAATATTCAAGTTGATATCGGCGCGAGGGGAGCAGTATCTAATTTGATATCGGCGCGTCCGTTGGCCAACGGCGCAGGGCGACCAATATCGAATTACACAAGTTTCTGATTTGCAAGTTCTGCCTAAAGGTGTTTAGTCAGGGGTTGCGCAATGTTGTATCGAAGTGGCGGTTGACGAAAGATACAGAAGGTTCCAAAGTTGTTTGAAGTAAATACGAACTTGGTTTCATTTTCAATAAACATGTGGAAACAAAAGAATACGTAGCGACGACATCGATGCCCACGTTGTATAATCTTTGAACGCCAGTGTTGCTCTTAGCTAAATCTACTCAGTACATTTTGACATGTACTCATGTCGGTTTGAAAAGCATATTAATTGTTCACATGGAGCAATTTGTTCTAGATAAGTTCTAGATAAGTTCGCTACGGTGAAAACATCATTGATAACAATGTTATTTTCAAACATTTTGGTGTGAATATGCACCTTTAAATAGTATATAACATTGTGTGTTATTGTGCTATTTGATTTCATGGTTATACGGAATTGTGTTATTAAAGTATTCAAATTTAAGAATTGTGGCGTTTTATTTATTTTGTTAATTACGTATTGTGTTCGCCAGCCATTAATACGGTTCGATTAAAAATCGAAAATTATTTACTTTTATACTGTTCTATATCGTCCCAAGTACATGGATTTCGATTTTGTCCCCTGTGCCGTTGGCCAACGTCTGCGCCGATATCAAATTCGATATTGTTCCCTTGCGCCGGTGGCCAACTGGCGCGCCGATATGAACTTCGACATTGGTCTCCGGCACCGTTGGCCAACGGGCGCGTCGATGTCAAATTTGACATTGGTCCCCTGTACCGTTTGCTAACGGACGCGCCGATATCAAATTTTATATTGGTCCGAGCGTCATTAGCCAGCAGCGCAAATTCGATATTGGCGCGTTACATTTACATTTGGCTCTGCTCAGGGATGGGGGTGTATCCAATGGTCAAAGCCGGGAACGTGTCGATGTGCGATGACACGTCGTCGAATGGCCCGATTTATAAGTCGAACTTCTCGTGTGCCGTGCCAGCTAAATCTGCCTGAAAATGGCTGAGTCCACTATATAAATCAACCAGTCATCATTAGCGCGGCGCGACAGAAAGTTCGACTTATAAACCGAGCCCAAGCCACCTAGTTACATTTAAATTGCGATTTGGGGAATTCGTTGTTCAAAGTATATAACTCGATTATAACACCCTACAGAGTGGGCGGAGCTTGGCCAGAAATAGGCGTGGTATGTCAGCAATTGGGCATCGCTTAGTCACTTAACCCATCGTGTGTCAACGGCGCCTCAAAGCGCTCAACATAATACGTGATATATCAGTTAAACATGTTGATGGTCAATATTTTTCAAGATATATTGACCGCCGGCTTGACCATTAAATGGGTAATAGTACAGAGAATTACAGTTTTTACTTGCCCCGTGTCCATCCGCAGGCCGAGAAACGAGTATTCCTGGGCAGTATAACTAGAATGACTAGCTCGGAGATGAAGACTATCATTAAGTCCCTCTATAGAACACCTCAATCAGAAGATGCCTACCATCATCTCTCGAGGCCAGAGCAAGTGACCAGTTTTCGTCTCAGAACTGGACACAACAGACTAAACCAACACATGTACAGGCGGTTCCACCTTACGACATCGCCCGCTTGTCCTTGTGTAGAAGCAGAACAGACCACAGAGCACATACTTCAATGTTGCAGTACGTATCAGCTGCTGAGAGAAGAGATCTGCCCTTTGTCAACCTCTTTTCTTGAAAAGCTGTATGGCCTGTGGAAGAACTGCAGAAAACCACAGATTTCATCTTGAGAACGGCTCTCCAAGTGTGATACCAGCGATCGAAAAGAAGAAGAAGACTAGCTCGGTTACCGAGCCAGTCATTCTAGTGGTAATTATTCAATAATACTCTTCTCTAGATCTTTCAACTAGCCATGTTTGAAGACCACTGCAAAGTTATTTGATGTCAGTTTGACCATTAACGGGTTAAGTTGGCCCACGAGGGGTTATTTTCTCACATTCAACAGGCAGACGATATATGTATCAGCCTTGAGTAAGCTCACCCAGGTTAAGCGTTAACGAAAAGCTCATCTACACATATTTTATACTCCATTCGAGTGATACAACAGGTTACATATACACCGGAGTACAGCTCATAAATACGTTATCACGCTTCCAAAACACATACAAAAAACATGTTGGCTTTGGATAATTGTTAACGTAATATATGAC
>CM067364.1:51980402-52005402 GCA_034401795.1 Chaetoderma sp. LZ-2023a | reverse complement strand
TCTGGACGATGTTTCTGTCGTAGACAGAAACACCGTCAACCAAAGTTGTTGAAAAATGTAGGATACACCGGTTCCTGCACCTGTAAGATATAGAATATTGACATCAGAGGCGTATGGGTCGCATATTTTAGTGGTTTGATTAATGTAAATTACCAATTTTTAACCAATTCACGAGCTTTTGTAAAAGCGACCGTAGTCTTACGTTAACTCTGTAATGTGTGTCTGTTTAAAAAAGTGTAAAATACGTGCTCAAATATATTACTCTATCATCGTGCATTTTATTGAAGGTATGTTTTGAAAAAAAATACGTGCTTGTAACTGAAAGGAAATATCAAAGAGAATATAGGACAATCCCGTGCAATACAGTATTAACCTAACTGCGAATGATTTAGTGATTGCAAAAAAAAAAAATGAACTATAAAACACAATCGGCTTACACTATTCTAATGGATGGATCCGATCTGCCACTAAAGTATATGATATCATAATATGTTGACGTCACAAGCAAAATGCATACGGAATTGCATATTTAGCTCCGTCATGGACAGTGAAAGCCCGTTAATTTTACGAAGTATGTGTCTTTCCTAGGTATAGGTGCATATTCACACCAGAATGCTTGGAAATACAATTGTTATAATTGCATACGTTTAGAGCCTCAAAATGTGTGATTAGATCTAAAACTAAATTAATATAATTTCTTAAATTGTAAAATTTAAAAATAGACACGAGACCCTAATTCAAATTCACAAGTTAAACAATTGTATTAATTACAATTTATATTGTTTCATTACACTGAGGCACGCGATTTAAGTTTCTAAAATTGTACAATTAAAAACACAATTATTTTCAGGCATTTTGGTGTGAACATCCATCTTTAATAAACATTCTGTCGAATATTTTGAAACTAATTTGACTTGGTACTGTTGCTGCCATTCCACCCAGTCTAATTAGTTTCAAAATATACACCGGCTTACCTGTATACTTTTCGGGAAATGTATAGTCAAGGATTTCAGGGATCAATGGACCCCAACACGAACGATGAGTTGGTGGCGATTAAGTAGAGCTGAGCGGACAATAGCTAAAACTGAAAAGGTCCACTGGATTGGAAGTACACCTTTCTCGTGAACTAGCTTGTGGAGCTGTTTTGAACATGTTAACAGATGTATGAGCTATACTGTATATTCACGCATTGTCTTGACCCCTCGTGTGTCGAAGCGCCTCAAAGCGCTCACAATTCTATTTATATCAATTAACTCTTTAATAGTCAGGTTTTTTCAAGAAAATACAAATTTGTTCAATAAAATTTACAAAAATGTGTTGTCATGCAAATTGACATTACTCAGGGCCACTACAGGTGCTGTGTTTTTCTCAGGTAAATTCCAGTTTTTGCTTAGCTAGTGTCTATTTGCCGGCTGAGAGACTATTTTTGAAAATGTACCACTGGGATGACTGGCTCGGTAACCGATCCAGTCATTCCAGTAGTACATTTTCAAAAATCAATCTTTTCTTGGATAAAAATGGGCATTCCTGAAGACCACTACATAGTCCTTTTTTGCGGCCTTGTCCATTAAAGGGATACGTTGACCCAAAAGCGGGTAAAGTAGCAGCTGTGGTGCTAGCAAAATACATAATAAATATGCTACAGTAATAGGGCATATCCTAACCAGAAATCTATGATATCCATCAGAAAATCGCGTGGCACGGTGCTGGAATATATAATACCCACATGTCATCACGCACCGGATGGGGTATTATTGCTTAAAGGAATACTACCATGGATTATAATTGGCTTATAGCAAAGGATGTTCATCGCTGATTAATACTGCAGGGGGTACGTCGAGTGCACACAGGTGAGAAGACGGTGATTGTAAGTAGTAGTAGTAGTAGTAGTAGTAGTAGTAGTAGTAGTAGTAGTGGTAGTAGTAGTAGTAGTAGTAGTAGTAGTAGTAGTAGTAGTAGTAGTAGTAGTAGCAATAGCAGTAGTAGTAGTAGTAGTAGTAGTAGTAGTAGTAGTAGTAGTAGTAGTAGTAGTAGCATTAGTAGTAGTAGTAGTAGTAGTAGTAGTAGTAGTAGTAGTAGTAGTAGTAGTAGTAGTAGCAGTAGCAGCAGCAGCAGCAGCAGTATAGCTGTAGTAGCAGTAGCAGTAGCAATAGCAATAGCAATAACAATAGCAGCAGTACAGCAGTATAGCAGTAGTAGCAGCAGTAGTAGTAGCAATATTAGCAATAGCAGCGGCACCAGCAGCCGTAACGGTGTGGTGTCGGTATCAGTAGTGGTAGTAGTAGTAGTAGTAGTAGCAGCAGCAGCAGCAGTATAGCTGTAGTAGTAGTAGTAGTAGTAGTAGTAGTAGTAGTAGTAGTAGTAGTAGTAGTAGCATTAGTAGTAGTAGTAGTAGTAGTAGTAGTAGTAGTAGTAGTAGTAGTAGTAGTAGTAGTAGCAGTAGCAGCAGCAGCAGCAGCAGTATAGCTGTAGTAGCAGTAGCAGTAGCAATAGCAATATCAATAACAATAGCAGCAGTACAGCAGTATAGCAGTAGTAGCAGCAGTAGCAGTAGCAATAGTAGCAATAGCAGCGGCAACGGCAGCCGTAACGGTGTGGTGTCGGTATCAGTAGTAGTAGTAGTAGTAGTAGTAGTAGTAGTAGTAGTAGTAGTAGTAGTAGTAGTAGTAGTAGTAGCAATAGCAGTAGTAGTAGTAGTAGTAGTAGTAGTAGTAGTAGTAGTAGTAGTAGTAGTAGTAGCATTAGTAGTAGTAGTAGTAGTAGTAGTAGTAGTAGTAGTAGTAGTAGTAGTAGTAGTAGTAGCAGTAGCAGCAGCAGCAGCAGCAGTATAGCTGTAGTAGCAGTAGCAGTAGCAATAGCAATATCAATAACAATAGCAGCAGTACAGCAGTATAGCAGTAGTAGCAGCAGTAGCAGTAGCAATAGTAGCAATAGCAGCGGCAACGGCAGCCGTAACGGTGTGGTGTCGGTATCAGTAGTAGTAGTAGTAGTAGTAGTAGTAGTAGTAGTAGTAGTAGTAGTAGTAGTAGTAGTAGTAGTAGTGGTAGTAGTAATATGTCGTCGTTGTCGTCTCAATTGCGTTAGAATCATTATTTAACATAAAGGTTCAATGCGAGACAAACGATGCACACGGATGAATTTGAATTCAGTCTGCCAATACGAATGTAAAACGTCAAGCATAGACTGCGATGACGCACAACCTAATTAATCTGGGATGCAATCGCGGATTATTAAAACCACTCAGAATCTTTCTTCTTTCTTTCTTCTGTTTTATTCTTCGTTAAGAACATTTGCATCGCATCTCCTGCTACAGCTTCCATATGATCAACTTAAAACTTGTTTAACCTCTGCTACCCGGTCTGGAATCCTGTGCTATTCAACAGCATTTGAGCTACGCACTATTGCTGGTGCAAACAGTCCCATAGGAAATGTAGGGGGATTTTCAATAGTGATCTTTGAAGTGTGAATACACCTATACTTCCGATCAAATCACTACATGTACCATATTTGGACAGGATATTACCATTGTTGTCCTACATGCAATTGCCGATATGGTAGGCACATGTCCAAATGGAGGGGACCCATCGGGCTTCAAAATTACCAGTTTTTGTTTTAGGCGGAAATGAAATTTCCCATTATCATCCAAGGCCAATGGATGTATTAGACGACACCCTGTGAGATCCGTTCATGTTTCCGCCACCCTTCGGCCATATTTCCAGATGGAAGGGCACTCATTGGGACTACAGATAATCCGTTTTAGTTTTTGTCAGACATGAACTCCCGATTATCAGAGAAGTTCGATGGAATATTAGACAATACTTTATGACATCCTTTCGTGTTTCCATCATGTCGACATCATCGGCCCGTTTGGAAGGTCAATTGCTGTGCCTCAAAGTTGCTAATTTCCATATTTGTCAGAAATTAAAAAAAATTGTCTACCACATCTCCTTCAACAATTTTCATGCAACAACACCAAACATGGTCAACTTCTGCTACGAAGTCTTATGGTAAATATATTTCGTTTCGTTACGTCGACGTTTACCGTTCCAGTTTATCTAACCATCACCCTGCGTCATACGACGTCATACTCAACTAAGCTACGTGTAGGATGACTTCATAATTAATCATGGCATGAATGGTTCGCGTTAGTCTGTCTTTAACGCGTAATAGTCCGACATGTTGTACGAATTGTGTGTATTTACCATTTTATACACATTATGTTAAATAATGTGAAAGTAATTTGACTGGGCGCTGTTGGTTCCAACATATTTTAACATCTTACTGTATAGAAAGTGATAGTCAGAGAGCTCAGGGATCGATCGATCACAACACGAGCGGTGGTGGAGCCTAGCTAGAGATTAGCGGGCATAGCTAAAACTGGAAAGGATACTTATTTTGCATTATCTTAATGCGCTAATTATAATTACATCATGTGTAATGTATGGCCGGCCCTTCTCATTTACATGCATCATTTGACTGGTGTAACTAAGCACACAATGAATGAACCAGGCAATCAACAATGCGACATAGCCTTTAGCTACCATAGAATTCTCATCATAGCCTGTAGCTCCCATAGAATTCTCATTTCTCTGGTAGCTCCACTCGCTATAAAACATAGCTCCCATTGGCTAGACTAGTTTATTACGACTGCTTGTAATTTCTGGATAATACGTTTTTCTTGCATGCCCGCTGGCGAACGTTCTCTTCAATGTCATGGGAAAATTAGGATTCCTGGTTATTACACGATATGGTATGATGGATAATTCGCACTGTGCGAGTGTAAACTCCGATATCGTGTCATCCGTTCTTGGCCAGCTCATCTGACATGCCTAATGCGCAAGGTCATCAAAGTAAGTCTAAAGAGGACAATACCTGACAAACTGACCGCAAACCGACCTTGCAGTCATCTTCAGACATGGTTATTTGAAAGGCCTAGAGAACGGTATGTTTTACTAGTTACCACTAGAATGACTAGCTCGGTAACCGAACCAATCGTTCTAGTGCTATATTTTCAAAAACGCTGTTCTCTCTACCCGGAGATAGACACTGACTAAGTTAAAATTTTAATTTTCTTTGCCACTTCAAGCCGGGGAAAAATAATTCAGTGGTAAGTTTACAAAAAATAGTCTTCTAAAATTAAAATATCTTGAAATGTATTGACCATCAAAATTTGTAATTAATATATTAAGTAGTATTGTGAAAGCCAACGCAAGGGGGGTTACGTGATGGCAATAACCTGCGTTTAATACGAGGGTGTAACCATCCCAGATGTGCCGTACTAAAACTTAAGATGACGGTGGTGGACCATATTGTTTGTCTTAAAGGCACCACAAAAGAATGCTTGAATTAAATAGTTTTTTAAATTATATAAATTGAAAGATAAAATTGTGTACGTGTATGTAGATACACGTTCATTATTTCCATCCAAATAGTTTAAATGTGCATATTCACAGTACAATTTCGGAAAATAAAATTGTTTAGATTATACACTGTTAAAGGCTTAAGCTGTGAGCCTATATGTAATGAAACGAAATACATCTTAAAATATGATAATTGCATTTTGTATAAATTAATAAAAACATTTTAAAGGTGCATATTCACACACAAAATGCATGAAAATACAATGCTTGAAACTATATACTTTTAGGGGCTTAAATTGTGTACCTCGATGTAATGAAACGAAATACATCTTAACATATGATGATGTCATTCCATATAAATAAGTTTCGAAGGGTTAGTTGAGAATTTGAATTAGGGGCTCGTGCCTCTAATTCAATTTGACATCTTAAAAAAATTATTAAATTATACGTAATGAAATCACCATATGCTAAAATGTATTTCGTTTCATTACATCTGGGCACACAATTTAAGCCTCTGAAAGTGTATACTTTTAACAATATTATTTTGAACCAGTCTGCTGTGAATATGCACCTTTAAGTTGTGAAATTGAATTAGATACACGTGCCCCTATGCCAACAAATAAAAAATGTATTAATTTAAACGGAGGGAAATCATCATTTGCTAAGATTCTTTTCGTTTCATTCCGTTGAGGTATACAATTTAAGCTTTTAAATGTATACAATTTAAGGTATTCTATTTTAGAGCATTCTGGTGTGAATACGCACCTTTGATACACTTTTTGTTTGGTGTATAGGTGTTTTTATATAGCGGAATCGTGATTCGACTCCAATGCTAAACCTGTACCCCGTGAAACCATTATGTATTAATGCTGATTTCACGTCATCACATTGAAGCACACAGTTTGCACTTCTAAAGGTATGCAATTTTTACAATTCCACAAGCATTCTTGTGTGATATTGGGCCTTTACTTTTTTTCTAAAGATATATACGTTCAAGGCTGGCATAGTTGAAAGTTAATCTGTATGCACAATTCTATATCCTGTTTCTCACGCAGAGCTCTTGTGTAGATGCATTGGTCGCTACTTAAGTTTTGATTCTACTCGTTTGAGCATCGTACAACGTATATGAAAAACTGCGCCTTGTTTAGCCACATTCCCTTTTTCAATTTTAACGTAATCCTGTAAAATAAAGCTCTAGAACGATGTCGCCATTCTATCAGTAATGCCGACGAGGCGTCGCAATTAATGTTTGTACTACTTCTATACTTCCAGTATTCCAATAATATAAACAAATTCTGATTTTGTTATTGAATGAATAAATATTTGTGACGAGTAGATAACAGAGTGTGTGTCTGCAAATAAGTTCTGTATATGCGGTAGAAATGTATGTGGATGCGATGTAAGTCCACACAGTAGCAGTTAATGGGTGGGGGTGGGGTGTGCGAAGTCTATTGAGGCTTAATCTCCAAAAGCATTATTTTGTGTTTTGGAAGGGAAATACACCCTGTTTTATTTCGATATTAGACAGGTAAATTGCCATTTTTGGTCAAAATATCAATGCCCATCCCCATCATGTTCTGATGGCAATATGTGATGCAACAGAGTGTATGTATGATGGGAGCTGATGCAACCTTGATCAACACTGGCATCAACTTGAACACAATTTATCTCAAGGTTACATCAGCTCCCATCATATCTGCTCTATTTTGAAGATCTCTATGTGCCTGCGCACACTATCTCATTGCCCCAGCCGAATGGCTATACCGTCCATAGATGTACACATAGTGTTGTTAACGTGATGCGCCAACATCGAATTTGCGCCGTTGAGCAACGGCGCTGGGATCAAGATATCGGCGCGCCCGTTGGTTGCCATTGGCATCTGCGCCGTTAACCAACGGGAGCGTCGATATAAAATTCGACATTGATCCCTATGCCCTTGACCAATGGTGCAAGACCACGGCGCAATTTCCATTTTGGAGCGTTACAGTAATATTGCATATGTGTGAATGTTGGTCAACACGCCTTTGCCAAAAGCAGTTGGTCTCGCAGAGAGCAATGTAATTCTGCTGTGTTCTTCAGAATGATGTCTATTTGCTATGCCAGTGCTGAAGGTTGTTGTTGTCTTGGCTGACCATAAAATACCCATAGATACTATGCATTAGCATGTACATAAATATACATATTGACACCACTTCGCTCGACATGCAAACGTGCACAGATATTAAGTTGCGTATGGCAATAAGATAAAAATACAAAGATTAGCTAAATGATATGAATTGACTAGCTGTTAATAAAATAATCATGTACGATATTGTTAGTGGATTTTGATATATACAGCGAGACTAGACCAACAACATATAGAAACTTCCCCCATTGAGTTCCTAATCAACTAAAACGCGTATCATGTAGCATTGATGTCAGAAGTACGTTGTAGTTTGCTAACAAGTGGCTGATGTGTGCACACTAGCAAGGAAACTACCTATCCATACTATACACATCGAATGCCAGCACATGTGGTCACCACACATTCTCTTCTTTGCAATCATGGTACACACTTGAAGAAGAAAACTGTAATCATATAATGAACGTAGTGATAATGAGATATGCAATTAACATAAATACGTACATTATGTATAGCTATGCTAGTGTAACCTCCCTTTAATGGCCACCCTAACCAACAAACAACTGTGTAGTGGTCTTCAGACGTGCCTATTTGAAACGCCTAGAGAAGTGTATTTTGGGATATTTACCACTAGAATGACGGGCTACGTAGCCGAGCCAGTCATTTTAGTGGTAACTTTTCGAAATACTGTTCTATCGGCCTGCAGATATACGCTGGGAAAGTTAAAACTGGATTCTCTTTACCATTACCTCTTTAATGGTCAAGCCAGCTAAACAAACAAGTGGTACATTTGCAAAAATAGTTTTATAAAATTAAAATATATACCATCAAATGTTTAATTGATATATCAAGCAGTATGTTGAGAGCGTTGAGGCGCTGTTGCCACAAAAAAGGCTTAGAAATCATATTCCTTTCAACCGAGGAGCAGTGTGTTGCTGTATCGCGCCAATATCGAATTCGCGCCGTGGGTCAACGGCGCAAGGGACCATAATCGAATTACATACGTTTCTGATTTTCTGTTCATCTGCCTAAAGGTGTCCGGTGTTACACAATGTTGTAGGGCAGCGGCGAAACAGTAACGAAAGCAGGTTCTAGAGTTGTTGGAAGTTTCTAAATCAATAGGATTTAAACAATAAAACAATAGACGAAGGTGTGGAAACAAAAGCGGTGACATCGATGTACACGTTGTACATGTCTACACCTTTGAAAGTCATTGCTGCCTTTAGAATTAAGCATGGCGCCGCTAAATCTAATCAGTAAATTCTGACATGTACTCATGTAGGTCTGAAAATCAGGCGCGCAGATATTAAATTCGAGTGTGGTCCCCTGTGCCGTTGTCCAACGGGTGCGCCGATATCAAATTCGTCATTGGGCGTTCACCGTTGACCAACGGCGCGCTGATATCAAATTCGATGTTGGTCCCCGCGCCGTTGGTCAACGGCGCAAGAGACGCACATTCGATATTGGCGCGTTACGCAGTTAAATCTATGTTCACGTTACAGTAGAATAGCAGTAAATAATGTTTAATGTTTTATTTATCTCACTAATTATAACCAATAATACAATGCCTTTCTCTTACTTGTATACTGATATGGTAAGCCATGTGATCCGACATATTAACCCTTCTTGTGTCAACAGCGCCTCAAAGTGCTCAAAATTCAATTCTATCAATTACCCTTTGAATGGTCAAGATTTTCAAGAAAATAATCATTTTTACAATAAAATTTACGAAAATAACTTTCTGTGGTTGTGCAAATAGACATTACTCAAAGACCACTACCCGTGTTGTTCGTGTCTATTTGCCGGCTGTGAGAAGAGTATTTTTGAAAATGTACCACCGGAGTGACTGGCTCGGGTACGGAGCCAGTCATTGCAGTGGTAAATTTTCAAAAAGGTTGTTCTCTTGGATGAAAAATTTCATTCCTTAAGACCACTACCTAGTCCATCTTTGGCTCTTGACAATTAAAGAGTTAACTCAAGAGTGGTTAAAGGTGCATGTTCACAGCAGAAAATGCTTGAAAATAAAAGTGTATACTTGTAGACTTAAATTGTGCAACTAAATGTAATGAATCAAAATACATCTTAACATATGGTTGTTTGATTCCATAGAAAGTGAAAAATTAATATATGTTAGCCGTGCAATTGAATTAGGGACTCGTGTCTCTAAATCAACTCCACAAATTAAAAAAAGTATATTAATTTATGCATAATGATGTCGTCATATGTTAAGATGTATTGCGTTCAGTACATTTAGATACACATTTTAAGTTTCTAAAAGTATAAAATTGTAATAAATTAATTCTGATACATTTTGGTGTGAATATGCAGCTCTCGGTTGTATATACATCTGGATAACAAGAACTTTTTCAAGGTAACTATGTTGAATATTTTGAAACATTTGAACGCACTAGCTTCGCTATGAGTTGCCAGTTACATTATTAAAATAAATATCAAAACTTTGATCACATTTATCATAATGACTGCTGTAATTATCGGAGAAACGAGTATATCGACATGAAAGTGTCATGCCGTTAATGCCGATGTTTCCTTCAATGAGTAATCTATTTCAACCCATGCCCTGCCCATTTCCTGGATAAGCTTTCTCCAAGTTTAAGCATCTTGGAATCAATCTGATTTTACAGAATCTAAATGTCAAGGTAAATAAATACACATGTAAGTTTTTTTTAAATGTGAAACCAATTAGACTAAGGCCGCGTTCTCGCTTGAGAGTTAAGTGGGTTTAACGCCATACCTCAAGTATTAAATTAGGCCGATTACGTCTATAGTGAGAACACGGCCTAAGACATGCTGGTGCCTCTTAAGTCAAATTATTTTCAAACGATTCAAAAGAATATTGACTCAGTTATAAATTCATCAACGGTATACAATGCGTACTCTTCCGTGACAGTATTTTCGATTTTCGCACGGAGCTACGTCATTTTCATTGTGACATCAGCTAGTATGTGACACGTTACGATACTCGAATAACAAATCGGGTTCCTGTATTACCCATCCCTCAGGGGCCCGGGGATGATACCGCTTGACCACAATGGGCAACAGCACAGTTTACCTTTCTTTGCAACGATTTTGTTCACAGAGTGTGCAGATCCCATTAATAATATGCTTATCATTACCATTGACCTGTTTACAATGCGTCAACTTTCTACGTCAATACCACATACATCACGTGTCTCTAGCGGCAGATTGGAATAATCGATCAAGGAGAGCAGCCTGCATCCAAAATCTGGCAAACATGTGGTGTATGTCTACCTTAGTTGGCATCTGGCTCTGCATATGCTGTGATACTATTATGGGGCATTGTGCACACGTTCGTTAACACAGCATAATGATATGGCGAATACTTTACTCTGTTGGTGCATTAACTGGCTCATTGCAACACGCCACCAAACAATAAGTTCAATGAGTAAAAACTCTTGACTTACTAGATATTTTGAAAACAATTTGATTGAAAGTTGTTGGTGGCTTAGCCACCAACATCTTTCAGTCACAGTATTTTCAAAATGGTTAACAGGTCCAGAGATATAACATTTGGGTTATGTTGTCTGCACAATCTCAATTGTCAGACAGTTACACGTATTATCTAGATTGGGAAGAAAGATAGACCGAAATATGTGATTTAGGCTGTGTTCGCGCTAGAAAGTTAATCGGGAATAACGCCATACATCACTATGGCGGTACGCCGGTAAGTCTCCAGTCAGAACGTGGGCTAAAGCCGTGTTCTCACTAGAGACTTAACCGGCATAACGCAACGCTGAGGTATGACGTTCTTCCCAATTACCTCTCCAGTGAGAACACGGCCTTAGACATGCATTTATTCTAGTCAAATTGCGGATTAGTATATAAACACTTTAGAAAAATGCCAATTCATGTTTCCTGAGGCACCGTAGTATGCCTTCAAATGCAACGAGGGGGTATCGACCAATCGCGGTGTACCACTTCAAATAAAGAAAAAAGAATAGCAATCTGAAATTGTAGACAATCGACATCCGATTTTCATGGCATTTTACACGTTCTCAAATTTGCCAAATTTTGTTCAGGATTATCAGAATTCCGACTGAAGTTGTCGCATCCTATAGTGTCTGTTCATGCCCTTCTTGTGCTAAGTTGTGAACCAAAATATACCAGTAGATTCCACGATATCCGTACAATTTACTCCTATCCGTATTATATCAAACCAGTGCTAAATGTAACTTGTTGTACCACAAACGGGGAATGCTGAGATTTGAATAAAGCCACGTCAATTTGGGGCTTAAAGGTGCATATTCACATCAGAGTGGTTCAAAATAAAATTGTTAAAATAATATACATTTAGAGGCTTAAATTGTGTGCCTAGATGTAATGAAACGATATAAATTTTAGCATATGATATTTTCATTACGCATAAATTAGTATAATTTTATAAGATGTCAAATTGAATTAGAGGCACGAGCCCCTAATTCAAATTCACAAATAAACCTACGAAATGTATTTATATGGAATGAAATCATCATATGTTAAGATTTATTTCGTTTCATTATATTGAGGTACACAATTTAAGCCTCTAAGAGTATATAGTTTCAAGAATTGTATTTTCAAGCATTTTGGTGTGAATATGCACCTTTACACTTACACATTGCTCTGAGTTAGTCTATCTCATGAAGGACCCCTGTTGTTTAGCTATGCCCCGCTTTGACCGGCGTTGTGCCCGATCGACTCCTGCACTCTTCTGAATCTCAATTTCCAGAAAGCTATACAGGTGAGTTGCTGACTCCTTTGAAGCCAATTTTACTGAGTCATGTTGCCCCCTATGGAAGTGTCCTGTCAAATTAGTTTCAAATTATTCACCAGCACGCTAATACAATTTTAAAGACATACGATTCGTACAACAGCACCTAGTTCGTCATCAATTAAAGGTACACATTCACAGTAACATTTCTGAAAATAAAGTTGTTTAAATTATACACTTTTTGAGGCTTAAACTGTTAGCCTATTTGTAATGAAACGAAATAAATCTTAACATATGATGATTCCGTTCAATATAAATTAATATAAGTTTTTAAGTTGCGAAATTGAAATAGAGGCACGGGCCTCTATTTCAATTTCGCAACTTAAAAAATTATATTAGTCTATACGGAATCGAATCATCATATGTTAAGATTTATTTCGTTTCATTACACATATGCACATAATTTTAAGCTTATAAAATTATGCAATTTTAACAATTTTATTTTCAAACTTTCTGGTGTGAATATGCACCTTTACGCGTTCGTGCCGCGCTTATATATCTCAATCGTAACCTGACCGATTATGAAGTCATCGTACATAGCATGCAGTTGAGTATCACGTCATGTGAGTGATGGATAAACTGGAATCTTTCATTGCCTAAATGTATTAAGCACATACACCAGGCAGTGTGTAATGGCATTACTAGCAGCCTAACACATAAACACATTTATTAAGGCCAATACCATGGCAGCAGAGATTACTAGCCCGCTAGTGGAACTATACCGGCCCAATGCGGACACATATTCACCCAATGCCGGCTCAGTAATGGTCTGCATCAGGGGGCATGCATATTTGCTCTGATTCTTTCTATATATCTCACGTCGCTACCGTCTGGCGCATCATCAGTACTGCGGACACGATTATGGCCGTCTTGGATACTATCTACGCGGTCAGCGACAACATCTTCCATCAGGAGCTGTCTTTTGTCTATTAAAAGCTGCATCAGCGGCCTCCCTATTGCACCGGCCATCGTAATCCATGCATCGTTTGCTGTTTTGTGTTCGCCTTTCTTAGGGTATAGGAATTATTTTTAGAATTGGCGAGTGCCATAATGTTGTCCTTAACATTTCGATTAGCCCAGTTCTGTCAACAAAAGTGTTTCATTATATTCACGCACTAGTAAATTTACTTACGGGGCGAGGGTCATTTCAAATGTAAGTAATTGCATTTGCAAACTATGACAATTGTAATTTGCATTTCTAATTTCCAATCACATTAACAACATGGGCGATGGTAGATTATACATCGTCGTCGCCTCCATTGCTGTCACATTAAAAAATTGCAAGCATTTAATCAATTTTCTATAGCTACACATCTGCGTATGAACGCGATATTAATTAGTTTTATTTTTTTTAATCTAAAACGGTGAAATCTGATTTGCTGTACTTTTGCATTTGGGGGAGGGGATAATAATCAGTAATATTACTGTTTAAATTTGAAATGGAGCAAGCAGTCGTATTGCTGAATGCTCATTTGGAAGACAACATACGTCTATTTTTTAAAATTGTATTACTGAACTGGTTGGCTCCGTAACAGTGGTCCATTTTCAACATAAATGGGTTCTCTTGGGCTGCAAACGGACACTGTCTGTAATAAGCTTTGATTTGTATTGCTCATTAAAGAAGGCGCATATTCGCACCAAATTGATTTAAAATAAACTTGTTACAATGTTATACTTTTTAGGCTTAGGCCGTGTTCTCACTAGAGAGTTATTCGGGAATAACGCCATACTTCAGCTATGGCGTTATTCCGGATTAACTCTCTAGTGAGAACACGGCCTAAAAGTGTGTGCCTTGGGTTATGTTCTCACTAGAGACTTAGACATTATATTAATTTATACATAACGAAATCATCACATGTTAATACTTATTTCGTGTCCTTACATTTAGGCCGTGCTCTCCCTAGAGAGGTAATCGGGAATAAAGCCATATCTAAGTATCGCGCTACGCCGGTTAAGTCTCCAGTGAGAACACGGCTTTAGAAGAGGTTCTTATCTGAACAAAACACATCTACCAGCCGGTGCTGTCGCCTCGATATTGCATATACAGTCAGGGCCACTGCACACAATTTACTGAATAGTATCCGACAGCGACTTGAAATAACATCTAAAACCGTATAAACGCAACAACTTATGCTTGAAAGATGAAAGAACACGCTCTGAACGTCGTCGGCTTTGCTCGAACGGATAGCACGCCTCAAGGGGAATAACTCGGATACGATTGTCTCGCCTGTGATATTGGTACTGGTACTGTCCCATTGCGCCGTATAGGTGTGTCTGTCCGTCATATTTTTGATATCTTCTATCTCGCGACAACAGTGCATACATTACAGACCAGAAATAACCTAGAATGTATCCAAAACAAAATAAAACGTACTGTCTAATCTAAATCTAATTATGGCATACTTAGGCCTTGTTCTCACTAGAGACGTAACCAGCGTAGCGCCATAGTGAGGTATGGCGTTATTCCGGATTAACTCTCTAGTGAGAACACGGCCTTAGTTTGATTTGAAGTAATTGACTTCAAATCTAATTACATACAGAATGCTGAACAACCATTCCTTACATAGTGCGAGAAATTGCACAAAACAACAACAGTAGCAACAACAACAACAACAACAACAACAACAAACTAACATCATTCTGCTTTTTGTTTTGGAAACAGAGTATCCATCCATCATCTGACCTCGCATGACCTCATCATCAGTTCAGCGCGTGTTTGATGACGTCACAATCAGTAGGTCGCAAAGGGTTCCATATACACCGTCTTCAAATCTCAATTATTCCGACAAGTTGTATGAATTGTATGTCTTTGTAATTCTTTAGGCCTTAGGCAGAAACAACACCCAGTCAAATTAGTTTCAAAATATTCAACAACTTACCCATGTATTTTTTTTTTTTAATTGATAGTCAGGGTGTTCAGATATCGATCGATCCCAACACTAGCGAGGTATGGGTGGAGCTTAGACAGAGATGGGTGGGGCATAGCTAAAACTGGAAAGGTCCATTGATTGTCCGTGTGTTAATGGTACAGCACCAGTGGGCATTTGCGTCTCGTTGACCAGCATGCTAAAACGCGTAATCGGACGCAACATAAGATAAAACGGTGAATTAAATTTACATTTTTATGTGCATTTTATCTGAAATTTATGTTGTCATAGACAAGAATGACATGCAGTAAAAATTAGTCTAGGACTAGTTTAGTTAAGATTTCTTGCGGTGAGAATAATCATGCGCGCCTAGCAGCTGCAGGTGAGGCAGTAGCAGTAGCAGCAGCAGCAGTAGCAGTAGCAGTAGCAGTAGCAGTAGCAGTAGCAGTAGTAGTGGTCGTAGTAGTAGTAGTAGTAGTAGTAGTAGTAGTAGTAGTAGTAGTAGTAGTAGTAGTAGTAGTAGTAGTAGTAGTAGTAGATTGTGTTGTTGTTGTTGTTGTTGTTGTTGTTGTTGTTGTTGTTATTATTATTGCGGGAATAGGAACGGTAGCAGCAGCAGCGGGGGTAGTAGTAGTAGTAGTAGTAGTAGTAGTAGTAGTAGCAGCAGCAGCAGCAGCAGAAAGCAACTTGAAATTATCTTAACAACGGTGCATGGGCGACAACTCATCCTGGCGTATATCGGCATATGGTGTGACGTGACAAGGATAAATCGTCGGAGGTCGGACTACTAATAGAAGTTTGGACATCTTTAGGGGGAAACTTTTTCGGTTAATCTAAGAAACAAATCACGCTAGCAAGCCGTCTAGAAATACAGCAGCCATCTGTACGCGCGAATTTATGGGAAATTGTAGATGAATGTTTAATTTGGACGGAAAACAATTTGGCGCTGGAATGGGAGAAATTCCACATGTACGTCATTTTGTCAACATGCCACGGTGTTGACGCGACCTCTAGAATTACGGAATCCTTCCTTAAAAATATATCATCTTGTTTCAAGTGTATTTAGATATTGTTTTTATTATCTCTTCCCCTGTATTGAATAACCAGCGGATGTATTCAACATTTGCGCTCTAGATTTGGCCTACGTGATTCCAGTGTTCGATCAGTACATATTACATTTAAAATAGACAACAACAGCTCCCAGTCAAATTTGTTTCAAAATATCCAATGGCTTACCTGTATGCGCATCAGGAATTGGGATTTTGCCGATATCGAATTCGATATTGGTCCACTGCGCCGTTGGCCAACGGGAGCGCCGATATAAAATTCGATATTGGTCCCCGCGCCGTTCGCCAACGGCGCAAATTCGGCGCGTTACAGTATTATTAGCGGCAGTAGATATCTAACGGATGGGTGGTGGTGGTATTTTGACGACATTACATGTGCGTTTGTCTTATACCTGTTAAGTCATCATAATGAATATTTTAACAATTGGATTTTTAAAAGTGCATATTCACACCAAAATGCTTGAAAATAAAATTGTTAAAATCGTATACTTTTAGATGCTTAAAGTGTGTGCCTCGATGGAACGAAACGAAATAAATCTTAACATATGATGATTTCAATCCGTCTAAATACATTTCGTATTTTTAGTTATGAAATTGAAATAGAGGCACGGCCTCCTAATTCAAATACACAACTTAAAAATGTATATTATTAAATGTTGAGTATATATTATTTAATTTAATGTTCGTTCGAATTATGCTTTTGTTTCTGTAAATTCTAGTTAAACTGCTATATTATGCCAACGTTATATGTTACATTGTAGACTCTATATGGTCAAAACGTGTAATTTCGTTCAGTACCAAATAAATTTCAATTTCAATTTCAATATATTAATTTATACGTAATGAAATCATCATATGTTAAGCTCTATTTCGTTTCATTACACATAGACACATAATTTAAGCCTATAAAAGAATACAATTTTGACAATTTTATTTTCAAGCATTGTGGTGTGAATATGCATGCGCCTTTACTAACGTTAACGATTATTCTAATGAATTCCCTGTCTAACAGGCGTACAGTATATACTGCGTCAAAGCGGACACGCTAGGTAACCGGGGCGAGGTACATATGTTGTCATTAAACAGGAACTCGTGTGTATTGCATTAGCTCTGCTTTGTGTTCCTGCGAATAGATACAGATTATTCGGCTGTGGTACTACTCCAGTGCGGATAGCGTTAGGCCGTGTTCTCACTGGAGAGTTAATCCGGAATAACACCATACGGCAGTATGGCGTTAACCCGGATTAAGCCACTAGTCAGAACGTGGCCGTTCGAAATTCACCTTTACAGAGAATTCATCCATCATCTGACCTCATATGACGTCACAATCTGTCCAGCGCATGTATTATGACGTCACAATCATTACGTCACAAAGGGTTCCATATCGAACGTCAGCAAATCTCAAATACTCCAACACGTTGTATGAAGTGTATGTCTTTGTAAATGTTTGCTATTTAATAAACATGATGTTGAATATTTTGAAACTAATTTGACTGGACGCTGTTGCTGCCTTGCTACCCAGACAAATTGGTTTCAAAATATTCAACAGCTTAAATGTGGGGTTGTTTTTTTGGAAATTGATAGTCAGGGTGTTCAGAGATCGGTCGATCCCAACACGAGCGAAGTGTGGGTGGAGCTTAGCTAGAGATGGGCGGGGCATAGCTAAAACCGGAAAGGTCCATTGTACTAACTACCATGATTCTGGGTTTCTTTTAATTCGGAAATATGTTATCTTATCTCTAACCCAGAGGTTCAGTGCGGGAGTTTGTAGCGGGTCAATAAAAAATAATTGTGTTTATTTTTTTCCATTAATTAATTCAATTCATTTGTGTAATTGTGAAGTTGAATTAGGCACCCCTGTCTCTAATTCAACATCACAACATAAAACCTGTATTGATTTACAATTTATATATAATTAAATCATCATACGTTAATATTTATTTCGTTTTAATAGATATAGACATGCAATATAAGCCTTTATAATTTTAGTATATATCTTAATTATATATATATATATATATATATATATATATATATATATATATATATATATATATATATATATATATATATACGACCCATATATTTAATTCTATGCTCTAAACAAAATCGCGGCATACATCTTCCAGCGTCTAACTGAGAGATAGCCGCATCAATCAAAACGTTATATACAGACAAACTCTGCCTTCCTTGATAGGTCCGTTAGATTTACGAGCAACAAATACGGGCTAGATGGCAGCACTAGTCTATAAATCACGTGAGATAAAAGGGCCAGATCCAGGGGTGAAAAAAATCCCGACTTACACCGAGGCAAACTTTAGCATTTGTTATATACAGGCGGAGAGGAGAAAATTGCAAAAATGATTATTTATGGGTTCCTGTTAAACGCGCCAGTCCTCTCGTGTTTTTATTGCATGTCCGGTACATGTGTATGATAGATGCGTTCTGGTTTGGAGACGTGCTGTGTCTGGATGCGTATATGTGGGTGGTGGCGCGTGGAGGCCACGGTGGGGGTGGTAGAGTGGCTGGATGAGGTGAAGGTATGGAACGTATCTCTCATATAGAACACGCGCAATACAGCGTGTACTGTGCACTGATATATCATTGTTTTCTAATTATACAACGTTAACCCCGCTCCACTATGATACACCGTATGTGGTGAATGTTCGTAAATTCACCCCTGCAATATGCAACCACTTGTTTGAGAGTCAGGATGTGGTTCGTTAAGAACAGGTGGTGTCTTACAAATTGATTGCATAACCTTATGTTCGGGACCAGAGGGTGATGGTAGGTTGATGCAGATTTCTATTATACATTCTAATATATAGCAGTCAAGGGTCCATAACTCGTCTCGGTTCTAGATGCTCAGCTGTTCATAACCGGCGTAAGGTTTCAGCCGCGTAGGGCGGCGCGCGATAACTCACGTTCAGCTGCCGAAATCTTTACCAAGCTTGCATGTTGAGCGGGGGCCGATGCGGTTGGTTGCTACCGTGGTAGTAGTTGTCCATGGAGCACCCCCATCACCCACCCCCTCCCCCCCCCACCCACCCCACCCCAGCCCCCTCCGAAGCACCTTTTTCATTTTTTGCGGGTGGGAGGAGGACGCATCAATATCGAGTCAGTTTCAAAATATTCAACAGCTTACCTGTATAGTTTTCTGGAAATTGATAGTTAGGGAGTGCAGCGATCGATCGAATCCAACACGGGCAAAGCGCGGAATGGGGCTCAGCTAAAGATGTGCACTCGCGGAATGGGGCTCAGCTAAAGATGTGCACTCGCGGAATGGGGCTCAGCTAAAGATGTGCACTCGCGGAATGGAGCTCTGCTAAAGATGTGCACTCGCGGAATGGGGCTCAGCTAAAGATGTGCACTCGCGGAATGGCGCTCAGCTAAAGATGTGCACTCGCGGAATGGGGCTCAGCTAAAGATGTGCACTCGCGGAATGGGGCTCAGCTAAAGATGTGCACTCGCGGAATGGGGCTCAGCTAAAGATGTGCACTATGATATAATGTTATGTTTCCAAAACTGAATAAAAATGTGCTGTTGAATACTTTGAACTTAATTATAATGGACGACAGTTCATGACATGTCTTCTAATCTAAGTATGTTCAAAATAATTAACTCATCAGAACAATTCTTGGTAATGGAAGCATCTAGATTTAGCTATGTCACGCAAAGCTTTAGCTGACCTCCATCCCGCGCTTTGCCCGTGTTGGGATCGATCGATCTCTGTACTCCCTAACTATCAATCTTTAGACAAAACTATACAGGTAAGCTTTTGCATATTTTGAAACTGACTCTATATTGATGTTTCCTATGCTGTTTATGGGCTGTACGCTAAGTTGGGTTATCATCTGGAAATGCAAGTTTAGTATTAAGTCAACATTTGACTCCCCCCCCCCCCTCCCCCTCCTCCCCCACCCCACCCCCAACCAATTTAGGACTGCTCAAGTTCTACTCGATGGCTATTTCGAAAAAAACTTGTTACGGTGTGGGTTTCTCGACTAAAGCCTTTTTTCAGCAGAGAGTTAATCGGGAATAACGCCATACTTCAGCTTAATTCGCTTCATTTTGGAGTAAACTTGGTGGGCGAGATTGGATACTCTGAAAGATCTGTTGTTACAGTACCGCTCACAAATACGTTTTTTGTTGGAGTGTTAAATTATTTCTGAGGTCTATTGTATAGTCCACGTCGTCATAGGTGTATTTGTCACGTCAGCTGTCGCAGTCTGAGTAGTTGTCATTAGTATCGTCGCCGCCGTTGTAAATATAATTAGGAATTAAAATTAAATATTTGACTTTATTATCGTTGGATTGCATGTGCGTTATTGAAGGTCCTTATCCACTCCAAAATGTTTACAAATTCATGTGTCAAACTTGGCTACGTGTATAGGGTTACATTGTGTACCAACATGTTATGAAACGAAATACATCTTAAAATTGTATGGCTTCATTCCGCATAAATTGTGTGTGTGTGTGTGTGTGTGTGTGAAATTGAATTAGGGGCTCGTGTCTCGAATTCAATTTCAAAATTAAATGCGCACAGAAGACTGCTTGAAAATACAATTTTCAAAATTGTATAGAGACTAAAGACGTGTTCTCACTGGAGAGTTAATCTGGAATAAAGCCATAGGTCAGTAGGCCTATAAGCCGGTTACGTTTCTAGTGAGAACGCGGCCGTAATCATGTATAACGTCATACTGCCGTATGGTGTTATTCGCACATTCAATATCTAGTGAAAACACGGCCTTAGCCTTTACAAGTAGGCCTATACAAAGTAACCAATTAATTTTGAAACATTTTGGTGTGAACACGCAGCTTTATTAGAAGAGTTAAGTTAGACCTCACTGCGTATCTTCGCTAGATTCACAAACTCGAAGCAAGGTTAACCAACATCTTTAAACCGACATCTATTTGACAACTTCTGTCGGAATCTGCCAGTTGTTCTTGTGGACACAATGATGACTCTACAAACCATTACCTCTTACATTGTGCCTTTTTTAACGAGCAAAGAGTCGTTTTCCAAAATCAGCTTTCCTTGAACGATATTTCTCTTGCTAATCTTACGGTCAACCAGCTTCTATACGGGACTTACACTGCCAACTTGGAGATGAACAAACTGATCTGTAATACGGTATGTCAATACATAATTAACACTAACCGTTTTCAGTAGCTTCCCGTTCGCGAACTTATAGTTTAAGGGGTAACATGACAGCAGCCCAACACGTACAGGTCGGGGCGAAGGCAGCATCTAGAGCTCACCTCTGCTATTCTTCCATTTGATCTTATTCCTCGCTCTCTCCATCTCTCACCCTCTCTCCCTTCCTTCTCCCCCCCCTCTCCATCTCGGTCTTTCTTCCTACTCTCCCCCACCTCACACTCAACATCCACACACTTATGCACACTAATAGACTACAATTAATTAAACTATTATGATTTGCCGCCATTTTGTTGTAAACAAGTTTTGTATAATCTGTATGTGTCTGGGAGACACGGGCATAAGACTCTAAGTCTTATCGTGCTTCCATCTGAACAAAATAAATCACGTTTAAACCAAATGATTGGGACACACTCCCATCCCATCCCCTCCACCCCACACCACCCGCCCCTATATCGCATTTTCTAGATTGTATCCAAGTGGCTAGCATAAGAGGTAGGGAATATGTTAGCTACAGGGGTGTCGTATGCCCTATTTATAGTGATTTATTTGAAAGAAGAAAGGCCGTGTTCTCACTAGCGAGTTAATCAGGAATCTATTCCAGAATAATGCAGTGTTCTCACCAAAGACTTAATCACCAAAACTCCATACCAACGTATGGTGTTATTCATGATTAAGTATCTAGTGAGAGCACGGACTTATTCTCTAGTGAGACCACGGCCTTGTCTGTGGCGTGAATACGGCCTAAGCTCCTTACGAAAACGCGGCTTACGGTCGTGAGTTAATCGGGAATAAGGCCATACCTCAGTATTGCGCTACGCCGGTTAAGCCGCTAGTGAGAACGTAGCCTAAGCACACAATTTAAGCCTCTAAAAGTATATGAGCTTAGCAATTTTATTTTGAACCATTCTGCTGTGAATATACACCTTTAATAAATACACAGTACAGCTCAGAGCTAACGTAGGATATTCAACAGTTTCAGTTTCAGTTTATTTACACCCAGATTACAAAGTGATGTATGGGGAACAATGATTTTATAGGATTTACACGTTATGGCGGCTAGACATTGTGCCAGTTTACATCGTCTTGGTCATAATTCATCAATTGCATTATTGGCATTTATATTAGCAGTATCATCACATTCATCCGCAATGTCACTGCCCCTAATTAACCCTTTTGTGACGAGGCTGGTCGTACCGGCCTCTGCAGCGGTATCGAGGAGTGCCCATTTGGTGGTCAGGAGAAGACGATCGCCAAAAATCTATCACCTAAATGACTCGCTCCGAGCCAGACATTCCAGTGGTAGATTTCTCAGCAATAGAGCTCGCCGGTCCGTAAACGGACACTCGATGTGCGCAGATGTTGCTTTTTTACCACACATTTAGACATTAAAAAGACTAGTGATTATATTTAACACGCCACGTCGTCGTCGTCATCGTCTTGATTTGTGTTCTCTTGCATGTGTGTACTTATGTGTATGCGTGATATGGTGTCGGTATTATGTATAGGGTTCGTCAACATTGGAACTGTTTATTAATTATACCAATCATGTGGCATAGTTTTATTAGCAGACGTCTGTTCTTGGTTGAGAATAGTTAAACAAATTTAAAGAAGTTTGGCCTATTACAGTAACATTTAGGTAGGATTTCTAGTCGTTTATCTTTAAAAAAAATCGCAAATAAATATGTAATGGAATTCGTCTCCCATTTCGTTATGATTGCAAAGAGGACACATTCTTTCTTCCCTGGCGATTCTTTCCCATCGTTCCTTTTCTATCGGAAGTCGATGATTACTTGTCCTAAACCTTGTAAATAAAATGATGTTGCGACCATTTAGCTGTATAAGATAGTCTTCCGGTCCCAATTTGGTTATATAATGTCGCCTTCCAGAAGTATTGTGTTTGCCATGTTTGGAGATATTGGTCTTCAAGGCTTTTAGTTATTCTTATTTTTATTTAATTGAAGTTATTTATCACTTAATACACCGGGTTAACTCTCTAGTGTGAATGCAAACTAAACTGTGTCTGGGTTTTTTTTGTTGAAAACATACTAGCTTATTTATGAGCTGTACTGTGCATAGATTTAATGCATTCAGAATATATTATAACTCATAATTTGTGTAGACCGCACGAATAATACTTAATATCCGCCGGATTTGAAACAGAACGCGATGTACGGTTATATTGCCGCATTAATCAAGTTCAAGTTCAAGTTCATGTTCGGGTTATTTATCCCAGGCTATTGCAATATCATATGGGTGACAGTTATTATATATACAATAGTTATCGTAATGGGGCTATTTATATAACGCGCATGTGTAGTATATAAGCGAGATATAGGAAAACTGTTCAGAATTATAAATTGATCGTATCTCACTTATACAACTACTATATGGATAGGGCTCCATCAATGGGGTGGCGGGATCCTAGCTTACGGTACATGACGTCATAACCAAATACGTCGCATGACGGCTGACCTCACAGTCGTAATAAGGTATCATATTCACTCCGTCAAGAAACTCGAAAGGCCTGTCACGTGTAGGGTAGTGTTTATCTTTGATATATGTACATTTAAAAGCATGCTATAGAATTAAATCAGCAACAGCCTCCAGTCAAATTAGTTTCAAAATATTCAACATCTTACATGTATAGTTATCTTGGATTTAGGAGCCTCGTAATTCATGATTCAAAGGATATACATCGATTCCATGATACGTGAAACAGTCGGCGGAGCTTAGATAGAAATAGGCGGGACATACCAAGAAAGGCGTTCCTCTATTGACGTATTTAAACCGTTTAAGCTTTGAATTTGTTCAAGAAAATTTCAATTTTCTTCAGAGAAAATGTCAATTTGAAGACCAAGAGACCGCTGTTTTTAAAAGTTTATCACTGGAATGACTGGCTCGGTTATCGAGCCAGTAATTTCCAGTGATAAATTGTCAAAGATAGTCTTCTCTTGGTCTGCAAATTGACATTTCTCAAGACCAATGTAGAAGCGTGTATGGCTGCTATAAGTGATAAAAGGTTAATTTAAAAATCTGATTGTGATGTCAGTTGATCCAATCTGTCGATCAAATATCTGACGTCATAATCAATTACGTCACATTAGCCTGACATCACAAGCAACTATCGTAATAAAAAACGTAGATAGATGTGTTAGGAACTTTTACAACTCCATAGCGTTTACGAATTGTACTATTTATTTAACATTATGTTGAATAGTTTGAAATTAATTTGACTAGGGGTGATGCTGTTGCCATAGGCACCAATTAATATTAGTTTCACAATATTCAACAGGTATAAGTTCTGAAAATTGAGATTCCTGGAGTTCAAGACCCGACCGATCGCAACACCAGCAGTGGGGGCGGAACTAAGCTAGAAATGGGCTGAGTATACCTATAGGTGGAGCCATCCATTACTGAGTACTGAACGGTGTATGCGTTGAACTTTAGGTTGTTGCGGTACCCTGGCAGATGACAGTTGCGTAGACAGAAACACACGGTATAACAATCTCGCGTTAGTGAACCCATTTATAGCAGGCCTGGGGATAACAAGTAAACTGTATTTGGGAACCAACCACGAATCATGACTACACATACAACACATCGTGTTGTTAGCGAATACTGAACGTGTAGTGTGTGT
>CM067364.1:51970402-51975402 GCA_034401795.1 Chaetoderma sp. LZ-2023a | reverse complement strand
TGAATTAGGGACTCGTGCTTTTAAATCAATTTCACAACTTAACACATATTTTAATACGGAATGAAATCATAATTTATTTCCTGTCGTCAAAATCTAAGTTTTTTACCCCACAATTTTAAATATAAAAAATCTGAAGAGGAGTTCTAGAGCCTACCTTCATATGATCGTTCTAGCCAGATTTGGTTGAAAAGTGCCAAGAAACTAAGGATGAGTAGCGTTTTAAAGCAATTTGACCATTTCCGGCAAATTTTAAATAGAATCCAAGTTTTTCACACAAAAAATTGAAATATAAAAAAATCTGAATATAAGTTCTAGAGCCTACTTCCGTATGAAAACTGCAAAGAAACTGAAGAGGAGATGAATTTTGACACTTTCCGGTAAATTTGCAACAAAATCCAAGTTTTTTACCCAAAAAATTGAAATATCAAAAATGTGAATAGAGGTTCTAGAGCCTATGTCGGTACGACCCTTCTAGCCAAATTTGGTTGAAATCTGTCAAGAAACTAAGGAGGAGATGCGTGTTGACACTTTTCGGTAAATTTTAAACAAAATCTAGTTTTTTACCCCGAAATTAAAAATATCAAAAACCTGAATAGATGTTCTAGAGCCTACATCCATAAGTTCATTTTAGCAAAATTTGGTTGAAATCCGGCAAGCCGTTAAGGAGGAGATACATTTTAAAGCAATAGTTGACGGACAGACAGACGGACGACGGACGGCCGGCATGGCATAAGCTCACTTGGAGATTCTGGCCAGGTGAGCTAATAAAGAGATATAATTATGACCTAAAATTGGGTGGATGGGCGGGGAGGGACAGCTGGTAATTGTATACTTAAACAATAAACGATGCCCTGGCCAGTTGTTTGATCGGGGGTTGCCGCCCGTACACGTTACCATTCCGTAATTTACGGATCTGATCTGGCCTTCAAATAGCTGATGTCATAATCGATTACATCAATACTTAGCTGGCGTCACATCCATAATAACACATCTACGTACCTTCGTCAGGAGCATTGGAACGTCGGTCAAATATTCGAATTATTGGCCCTTTTTAGATTTACCATTTAATATACGTCATATTTAACAGTTTGCCATATGAAGCAACATACCCTAGTCAAATTAGTTTCTGAATAGGCAAAAGGTTACCAAATACCTACAATAATCACACAATTTCGTGACGGACGTGTTATACTTTCGTGACGTACATGCCTCATTTTGATGGTGACGTCGGCTAACAAGTGGCCTGTGTGATGTCACATACGCGACTGGCAGATCGAGTCTTTCCAAATACGATGCACTAATGCACTATTTCTGATACTATAATGACAACAGACACCATATTGAGTTAGGCTCATCTAGATCCAATGATATACATTATGTTAGCAATATGCAAACGCAAACAACGCGGTGTTGTACACCCCGAGGACAACTCACAAATACACCACAATTATCCATCACCTACCTTGAAAATGTGTTAGGTACTACTTTGTGTCGCGCAAGTACATCCGCCGCGGTCAGCTACGTTACCATCCGAGGTACATAGTAGCGTGTAGATACAGTTTCTCGGCACACGCGATTCCGTGATTTAGACAGTATTTGTTGCGATAGTAACGATTACATAGCAATAGTGAGGTTCGTTCTACATTGTCGAATACAAATTTGACTCAACCGTGGTTTCCTCTGGATTATTCTAAAGAGACTGCCACTTGTTGGTTGGATTTTTTACCTATTAGCGTACCAGTTCCATCACTCCCACCACCGGTGCATGTAACATAAAGATCTGATCCGTAATGGCTGGATTTTAGCTGCACACTAACCACTTAAAAACTCAATACGATCAGTCATGACGAATTCACTCATTACTGACGAGTAGACAGAGGCAGTGGAAGTTGACTTGATTGATGCATGCGTGTGCTAGTTATGTTCTGTACGAAATTAATGCATTCTGTCCAGCAAAGTATAAATGCGTGGCTTGCTCGCTGATTATTATTATTATTATTATTATTATTATTATTATTATTATTATTATTAATATTATAATTATAATTATAATTATAATTATTATTATTATTATTGTTATTATTATTATTATTATTATTATTATTATTATTATTATTATTATTATTATTATTATTGAAAATACCCTCTGTGTTTTTTCGCTTTGAAAATTGATGTTGCTATAACCCGTTGCTGTCATAATCGTCGGGTTAAATCAAAATGTAGCAACTATTTGTAATCAAATTCTGTCTGCTTATAATCAGCTGAATTCTGACTCAATACTCCACGTAGTTGAACCAAAGAAAACATGGAACGATAAAGCATTTACACTATAAGAAATGTATCGTTGGAAATTTTGATACTAATTTGACTGTCAATGGCAACAGCATGTTCCTGCCGAATGTATTTCTCAATATTCAACAGATTTGACATACATGTGTGAATCGCTTTAACTAAATGTAGCGTTGTACATCAGGTGTCAAAACATGTACTACTTCACTCGAGGTCTACGATGGTGTACGTTTACAGTGGTATTTAACTCTGGATATACTAAATATTTCTAAACCAATTTGACTAAGCCGCCAACAACTTTCAGTAAAATTGCTTTCAAAATATTCAACCGGTCCAGAGTTATTAGTCATTTGAATTATTGTCTGGTGGCTTGAAGCAGCCATAGAGTTAATAGTTGAAGATGTCGCTCCAGCTTGTATTGATAAATAAACTAGACATAGGCCCAACGTGGTCCGCGCCTTAATCATTCACATTAAGGAATACATTTCCTACC
Organism: Chaetoderma sp. LZ-2023a; assembly: GCA_034401795.1. Classification (NCBI taxonomy): domain Eukaryota; kingdom Metazoa; phylum Mollusca; class Caudofoveata; order Chaetodermatida; family Chaetodermatidae; genus Chaetoderma; species Chaetoderma sp. LZ-2023a. Next base: position 51,972,620 of record CM067364.1, on the reverse strand, counting down.
TAATACATTCCAAGTAGGCTACGATTATGTTCCTAGTTAGGATTTATGTAGATGCGAATTCGCGCTTTTACATTCGATCCGGAAGGAGAGCCGTAATTTTTGCGCAATTTACCGCGATCCCACGAGATCGCTTTGCAATTAAATATGTACAACTCTCGCAGACTCAATGCTATTTTTTACCGGCGGAAAAACATCTATTATGTCGAAACATCTTATCTGTGGAGAAAATTGGTTCTGTGCCAAGGAATGCGGGCCAAGATTTATAGGTTCGAATTCGAAATTAATAAGAAACGCGACTGAAACCTCGCCATGTGCGAATTCTAAACAACGTTTCCAAATCCTTGTATTCCCCGTGGTTGGGCCAAAATAACTTTTCTTTCTCGGCGTTGAATTAATTTCAAATAATGTTCGCTTTCTCGACCGACGGCTGAATATCTTTCTAAGGTCACGTAGATGTAATGGAATTTTTTTCGCCCGGTTCCTGACAATCGGTATATCGATCCGTGCCGTATATTGAGCTCCTACAGTGCCCCTGTTCAGATGAGACGCTGTGATTGATTGGCCCATAAATATAAATCGACATCCAACTTTTAGTTCAGTCGAGCTATCAGCCAATCGCGTAGTTGCATTACGGTAAATGGTAAAAATGCGAAATTTGTTACCAGGACTGACCTTTATCGGATGACTTGGGGCAACTGAACGCGCGTCCGTTGAGGAAATTGTATCGGGGAAAAAACATCGTAAAGCTCTGGCTATTTGTTAGCGAGATTGCAACGTTGATATATTACCTGCAGTAACTCACACGAGTCTTTTAGCCAAGAAATACAATTAGGCGAACTCCCAGAAGAAATGTCTTCTAGAAGATTGCGTAACTGCGAGAGTAGCGCACTACCAGTAGGAATAACTATAGCTGTCGGGAAGCCGCGACGTGCTCGTGGGAATATGCATAATGTAAGCAGAGCGCGACATAATTGGCGGGGGTTACTCAACATAGATGATAATAGGAAAATGTACTTAAAAGCTACATCAGCAAGTCTTTACTTTTTGAATTTGGTCAAAAAAATAAAAAAATATATGCTTATTCAATGCCCATATACGGCCCACGCATGCTGAATGCTATTTTGAGAATTTAGTACTAGAATGACTGGCTCGACGATCGGGCCAGATTAGAGTGGCAGAATTTCAAAAAATTATATTATGTTTAACTACAAATGGGCACGCCTCGATACCACAACAGAGGACTGTTTTGGCCTACTTCGTAATGCAAGTGTTAACTAAACCTTTGGAACAAGAGCACACACTGTATTTGCGCGACAATTTGCAATTTTACCACTTGAAATACTGGCTTGATTATCGAGTCAGTCACTTATATGTGCACATTTATAGCAAAATGCTTGAAAATTAAAATTGTGAAAAATTGTACACTTTTAGAAGATTAAATTGCGGGCCTAGATGTAATTAATGAACCGAAATAAAGCTTAACAAAATTATAAAAATTGCATTACGCATACATTAATATATGTATTTTAATTTGTGAAATTAATTTAGGCCTTGTTCTCATAGCGGAGTTAATCGGAAATAACACCAAACCTCAGTATATGTAATAACGCTAGAACACGGCCTTCGAGACATGAGTCCCTAATTCAACTTTGTATTAACAGATGATAAGAAGTTTTACTGAATGAAAGTCATATGGTAAGATTTACTTCGCTTCATTACATTGATGCAGTACACGAACTAAGGCGGTGTTATCACTAATGTTACTCGGGAATAACGCCGTACTTACATATGGCGGTATTCCTGATTACGTCTCTAGTGAGAACGTGTACTAAGGCTGTAAAAGCACATAATTTAAAGCTAACATCTCTTTAAACAATTTTATTGTCAAGCATTTTGCTGTGAATATGCAGTTTTAAGTTGTAAATTCTGAGAAATAATCCTGTCTTGTTCAGCAGATGGGAACCTCTGCAGAAGCCCTTACCTACTAACTAAATGCAAAACGCCAGCTCTAAGGCCGTGTTCTCACTAGAGACCTAGGCCGTGTTCCCACTAGAGAGTTACTCGGGAATAACGCCATAACTCAGTAATGTTATTAATATTTATGTTAATTATAATCAGTCTTATGTCAACATAACCATTTAATGGTCAAGCCATATACAACGGCCTCCGCTGTGGTCTTGAACGCTGTCCATTTGCCGGACACGCGAGAACCATTTTT
>CM067364.1:51950402-51965402 GCA_034401795.1 Chaetoderma sp. LZ-2023a | reverse complement strand
GCGGTGCTTCTTTCTGCCAACACGATCCAGCTCGCGGAATCAAAATGGCATGCGGTACCTCCTGAGGGCGGGCCACGCCCAGATTATGTATATGCCCTGTATGGTGGTTCCATTCTCCAAGGAATCCCATGGCAGATTTGCAAGACGTATGCCGGTATCGCGAAATGCTACATCAGCGCCATAAAAACGAAGCATGGACAGTCTGCCATTATAGTATTCGATTGCTGTAATGACACACCATCAACCAGGGATGGGGCACCCTACAAAGAGAAAAAGAAGAGTAGGAAGGACGGCAATATTTACTCCTGGCATGGTCTTGGAGATGAAAAAGCACAATTTGCTTTCCAATTCTGACAATAAACAGTGCTTCATTAATCTCCTTGGGAAGAATTGGGGATATAGTTATATGGCTATTGATGCTGACTTATTGATAGTAATAGCTATCGTTGTTGCAGCTGAGATGTATATGACTATGTTGGTCGGAGATGATTCTTGTCTTACTTTGCTATCATGCAAATGGTTGTAAATAGTACCTCATACCAGAGCTAAAAACGTTTTCTTCCACATGTCGCAAGTATTTGACCCAGGTCAAACCAAGAGAGCACCCCATGTGGACGAGGTCTACAATAACATGTTTGTCAATGCGCTTCTAGGATGTGACACAACTTCACGGGTGCTTGGGATAGAAAAGGCTGTGCCACGCCGTTTGATTCAGGGGAATCCCTACTTCAGAGAACATGCAAGAGTATTTCTGAATTCAAAACGTAACGCAAGATGAAATTGTTGTGGCAGGAGAGAAAGCAATGGTCTGTGTACACACGTATCCAGGGGTTGGGGCCAATTAGAATGCAATGAAGTTTCAACGATTTCAGTTCCAAGTGGCATAAATCCTCGCAATCTGTCATCGACATCGGCTGCAGCAAAGTTCCATAACCATCGAGTTCACCACCAGGTTCAGGGATGAATTGGCAATTCATTAAATCCAGAAATGTACTAAATATCTAAAATCTACGAATGCAGGCTAATTCTTAATCAGACAGAAGAGGATCATTCACCAAAATCACTACTAGAGCTTGCTATGTGTCAATGCAAATCCGGTTGTAGTACCATGTAGTGTGCATACGTCCAGGGCTTGATTGTTTAATGGCATGTTCAGAATTCATAGGGGTATGTGCAAACATGCATGCACCAGGAAACGAGGACAGTGGCAATGATTTAGATGCTTGGTTTGATCATGTGCAAGGGTATTTAATTATGTTGAGTACATACACATATCTTCAATGACATGTGTTCAGGGATTCACCATGGACATTTAAAAAGTATTATTATTATTATTATTATTATTATTATTATTATTATTATTATCTTCTAATACCGTAGTCTATAGCTGTGTTGAATGTGCTTGTTCACTGTAAAGCCTGCAGCCACATTGATTGCAACCTTGAGTGATATATGCCAACTATTTCAATTGGTAGTATGTAGTTTTCCAATTATTCAGAAGCGCTTTCAAACATTTTAATACGTGTTGATATGGCGTTTATTATAATGTGTACTTACACATTGTGATGAGGATCTGGAGTAGCGTGTAGCTGCGTGGCTTCTAACACTCACTCTAATAGTGTAAATATGTCCCTATATATATATATATATATATATATATATATATATATATATATATATATATATATATATATATATATATATATATATATATATCAAACCCCTTACATATTTGAATAACCTAAACAGGGCCCATAACTCTGTTTTAAGACGTAGCAACTTCACATAATCTCAACATGGATAGATATTGTTTAAAGTAACATATCTGCCAAATTTGATGTTAACATATCAACAGATAGGGGAATATAGCTGTCCATCAAGGTTATGGGGGAACATTCCTGTACAGTCCTTCTGGAAGCTGTGGATCCTTAGATCAAAGATGGCCTTGATAAAAAGACAGCGTTTATATAATGCAACCTGCATTTCATTGATGCTGTATCGCCGTAGCAGCTGGCCAGCTCCAAAGCCAGCTCTAAACAACCTCGATGCCTACCACCACAAACACATACGCACCATCACTGGACACCGAAGGCCAGACAACATAATGTCCAATGGTGTACTATACAAGATGTGTAATACGCCGCCACTGTCTGTAAACGTCGCCCATTAAAGATGGTCCATGTTTGAGCATGTGTTAGGGATGCCGCAAGAGCAACCACCACATGAACCCTTTGAATTCGCCCTGCGCAGAGCAACCAATCACAAAGGCAGGAGAGGACGTCATTGCATACATCTGCTAAGCATGCTACGAGGTGACCTCAAGCCAGCAGGACTCATCAAGAATGGGCATGAGGAAGCTAAGGAGTCCGCCTAAGGACAAGACACATTGGGCAAAAGCGAAGAAGGACTGATTGTAGCTGTATGATGTTTTACTACTACATTCGCAGAATACCGTTATCATATATAGCAACAGATGGCAAACGTGCCATACAGTTAGTTTCCACATAGGGTTCAGTACTTTGGAAATCTAACAATGGCCTTAACTCTTGCTTTTCAAAGTGTGGTGGCTTCATACTCAGAGATCTGATAAATATTGCGTGACGGAACACATTCAGCAAATTTGCTTTTAATCCATTAACAAATGACCAAGCGTATTTTTTGCCCATATGGTTCAATACATTGAAAATCTAACACGGACCATAACTCTGTTTGCTTAGGCGTGTACACCTGATATTCATCGCTCGAATAAAGATTGCCTAAACGAGCAGGTCTACCAAATGTATTTATAATCCATCAATCAATGCCCAAACGTGCCACAATTATTTACAGACAGGTAGACGGCAGATGCCAGAACAATCGCCACCATATAAGCTGAGGCAAGTGAACTAAAACATATTCTATCAAATATATAAAATTACAGTTTTGATATATCATGTGGATGACTCTAGTTGCCATAAAACATGAATGATTAATATTGCGATTTGTCCTGGGCCAAACTGTAATTTGCAATACTCAGCAAAGAGCTGGACACCACCAGCAAGACAGCGTTAGGGTCAGATACACTTAAGTTAAAGCTACTGTTGATACAGAGAATTGCTATGGATTTTTTACACGTGGTATAAGTCAGATAAATAAATAAGTAAATAACTGTGGATGTTCACGGAAATGTAAATACGCCTTTAATTACACCGGCATGGAAGAATTGGTTAAATTTGAACCGCTATTGATACCTTGACCATCTCTATCATTGTGCGACTCCATGCGATTTGCTCTCAGAAAGTAAGGCATACACAGAAAGTCTAAATATAAAACGGCCAGGTCGCAATACACGCCAAGTTCTAAATCTTGGTGATTTTTACTGATGTTTGATATAATAAAGATCCTTCCCAACACATAGGTTATATTTTGCTATATCATATGACTTGCCTATACAAAGCAGCTGTGCACATTATGTATCAAAACTATCTCTATCATAAGTAAGAAGACGCCTAACTATTTATATCTTTTAATATGGCGGGGTCGTGAGGGGGTGGGGTTGCAACTTGAAAAAGTTCTTAGACCAATAAACATCTTGATTTTGAAGATGAACATTGACACATCTTTTTTTGGTAATTAATCAAATTTTTATTTTTGCTAGTTGAGAAAAACGCATTTAAAGCATAGAATGTCGTAGATGATGGTTGTTTATGAGTAACTAGAACTATGTTACGAATGTTCTTCTAATTTGAAACAATTTAATTAGTTTCGAAATAAATAACATAACATTTAACAATTTTCAAATGATTTTTCGAAATCGACATTTCGGATTCGAAGGCCTTAAGATGCACACTCACAAAAGAATGCTTGAAAATAAAACTCTTTCAATTGTGGACTTTTAAAGTTTTAACTTATGTGCCTCAATTTGATGAAACTGAACAATTAGTGTGTATATGCGTGAGTGATAGATTGGATCTATCCATTGTTTGATGGTTCTGAGCCGTCCAGCCACTGTCACGTTCCGTGTATCATTGGATCAAAAGGCCCATTTTGGCATTGAATGTGTATTATATATTTGTTTGTTTGCTTGGTCCTCGCGCTTCTAGGAATAGGAAAGTATTCAGAACTATTAATTGTGTCAATGGCGCAACTGTGTCGATGGCACGTTGCATTCGATACCCAATAACCGATGTGTTCCTTTGTTAAATCTTACATAACCATAATCCAATCGGTGATTACTGCTCATATTACTCAATGACTAAATATTAGTTATTAAGTTGTGCGCCATTGATCAACTGGCACCTCGGTTGGTTAACAGATCCACACCCTTGATCGATCATTTTCCCCCATTGACCAGTGTGGCAAATTGGTGATTTCGGCCTAATTCGCATATGGTATCATTGTGGGATATAATTTCTAGTATGTTTGAAGGTGCCTACGGATGCAACATTATCATAATGCATCCGAGTACTAGACGTCTCCCGGTAGGTGGCATGTTTGATTGTTGGAGACAGGCACATTACTTGCTGCAGTCGATAAGTTCTACCACATGACTATATACGGTCTTAGAGTGTAGAAGAAATTCAAATTCTGAATCTCTCTCCAGAAAGCCGATCTACCACAAAGGCAAGATCAATTTGGTCACGTGACTCAACTTGTGGTGCCATGCTGATTGTGGCGTATTAGCACAAACATACCTCACTTGTTCGTAAATATATGCGGTGATTACCAGCACCTTATTCAATTTGAGTCGATGGGGAACTAATACATGGTCTACTACCACAACATTCCCAGATGTGTTTTTGAATGTATGAACATGTGGTGTTAGCACACGCGCTTCATGTCAGTTTTGAATACAGCCGCGGTTAAGATGAATGAAAGACATTTATAGAAGTTGCTCGCATCAGAGACACATTTGCTTTTTTGCCATTGCTCACTGTATAGCGACATATTTTCCCCTAATACAAACGCATTTATTGCAGAATGTTGATTGGCATCGAAACGGGTGCGCATCAAATATACGCGGGTGCTACTGTGGGGACCCTGCCTGTTGCATCGGCGGAATATTGGAGACGGTTACTTCGACGATGGGGACTGGCTCCACTGTGCCAAGTGTAAGATAAAGGTGAGAAACCTTGCTGGTAGTGAGAAGTGCAATGTTAAGTATGTCATTGTGGATGACACATACTTGGTGCTACTGTTAAGCAGACACGCAGCAGTGTCAGTGCAGCTGATAATGGTAATTTATGACAACTTTGACACAAATTGAACATAGATGTGCCAGCAGATGTTGATTTTGTCAAGGAGTTTCATGATGTCTTTGATGGCAAACTTGGTTCTTTGTTGGGTTGTAAAGACCATCTGACTGCTGCAGAACATGCAGGGCCGGTACGAGGTCACAGTCATGTAAAATGGTTGCAAAGAAATAACTCTATAGACTCGAGAAGATGAATGTGATTTGTAATGCAGATCAGCTAACAAACTCGTCGAATCAGAGGTTGATTGCAGAAAAGAAGTCAGGTTGGTAGTTGGTACCTATCTAAATTCGTACCCAAGCTTTCAAAAGTGATCAATCCATTCACAAGACGCACTCATGGATATACTGACACTGCTCCCTATATTTGGCATACTTTGCACCTTGGAACCAGCTTGTGACACTTCTGAACTGGGATTGGTTCAGCATTATTTCATGATAATCACCCAATGTGAGCCATGCACTCACATGCGTCTGAACTATTTACGCCATTCGGACATCATGGAGAAGGGAATGCTGGCTATAATCTGTGCATGTGCATGCACATATGGTCGGCCAGTCATCATACACACGGATGCAAAGTCACATGACTCTATTAGACGCAGCTCTCTAGATAGAGCGAATGGGAGACTGCAAGATATGCTTGCTCGACCATTAACGTATACCATTGGTGTGAAATATATGGAAGGTCAGAAGAAGTTCCTAGCTGATACGTTCAGGGGCGCAAGTTTGGAGCCATTAGTGCCGCCAGTCATCTACCCTTGAGAAGTGAGCGAATTCAGCACATTCGCTCTGAACCGGAAACTGATTCTATAGTGTCCATGCTCAAAGATGCAATCCAGAAATGATGGTCTGCAAAGGGCAAGCATACCACTCTCATTGCTGATTTCTATGGCATATGTGATGAATTGGCTGTTTGGTATGGGCTGCCCTGATATTTAGAGGAGAGCTGCTCGTGAGTCCTTAAGGCATAAAGAAGCAGACCACGAATGAGATTCATGGCAGCCATAGTGGTGTTAATGGTTGCCTAAGATTAGTTCGAGATTATGTCTATTGGCCTGGCATGACTAATGCCATATGTGAGACGACACAGACGTGTGCAGTGTGCAGAGGATCCGCCATCTCTCAGCCTAATGAGACTATTACATACTCTGAAGCTCAAGAAAGACAGTGGCAGACAGTAGACTGTGAGCTACTCAGATTTGAACCGATATTCTACATGGTAACAGTTTGCTACTATACAAACGGCTGGGACCGGGATCGTTATTACGATACAACTGCGAAAGGAATAATGTGCAAATGCAAAACCCATTTTGCATGTTATCGCCAGCCGGATGATATAGTAAGTGACTGTTAACCACGCTTCACATCACACTACTTCCAGCGATTCCTGAAGGATGTTCTCCCCATTACCATCATTTGGACGGGAAGGCAGAATCTGCAGTGGGGTCTGCAAAGAAGTTGCTTATGAAAACAATAAAGCCAGGTGGAGATTTTTATTGGGCTTTATTGAACACCAGAACTGTTCTCCAACATAAAACTGGCCTAAGCCCTGCCGGGCAGCTTCTTGGGCACAGAGAAAAGACAATGTTGCCTACCTCACATAAACTTTCCAGGTCTGGCGTAGATGGGAGTGGCAGTACTACAGATAGTATTCTATCTGTGTCGTTTGAATTCTTGAACATGGCTGTTCTAGGTTATATCCATGTCTTAGGCCACTTACATTTGAAACAATGGCCATGCTGCATCCGTCAGAAACTGTGTCATGCTGTCTGGCATCCGATTCATAGTATTCACATTGATATCGAATTCAGATAAAGGTGTCGGTGGTAATAATACTTATGCTGTACACATTTCCATTATAGGCGTACTATGTGTGTGTGCCGGATCGGAAACATACCAAACATATATCAGTCAAATTTCATAAAACGAAGATGGTTTCTCATCTCAAGATTTGATTCAAAATAATACAATTTCAAGGATAAGACTAACCATTTAGGAAACCAGATTATAAAATGGCAAACTATATTACTATTATGGGCCTAGCTAACATTGTCCATGCACGCATGAAATACAGAGCATAAATCCCAACCCCCCCACCCCAACTGCAAGTATTGTATGCTTCAGATAATTGTCAGCTAATAAGTACCAATTATGATGTGGCTGCCATCATTACAAAGGGGTAACACCGCCACAGAATCATTCTGATAGCAGATAATGTTGAAACAATGATATTCATAATTTTAACGGTGGTTTTATCATTATCAACTTGAATGAGTTTACTTACCAGGGCCATTCTTTTACTATGAACTATGGTTACCGAAACTATAACTAACAGCATGACGACCTTAGAAATATGCATCAGCCAAATTGTAGATTGAATTTCAAGACCAACATTGGGAAGAGACTAGTTGTGAATTATCAAAACGAAAACTTAACTTCACTATCTGGCGATGATATTCCACCAATATTAAATTAAACACAATACTAGCTAACAATGCATCGTAGACAATGGCACTGAGTAAACGATTAGGGGGGGGGGGGAACTCAAATAACTAATGAGCAGTGAGAGAAGGACGGTGGTTGATCACAGCACTTATATAACTGTTGTACATCAATGATGAAAACTAAATGTTGACTATTTCAATTAGGTTCGGGATGTTCAGATATTATGTGGTTGAGCTACTTGTAAAGATGTCAATGGCGTATCACAGTTCATGCTACTATAAATGTACTGATAGTTTTCATTTCCGGTGATGACCGGAATATATTCACAAATTTTCACAAAACTGACTAATCTTATTAATCTTATTACTCTGTTTTAAGATCCTTGCAGACGAAGTCAGTGGAGACTCTTTACCGTCTTACGACTGGCTAAGATCGTTGTTCAAGATCGAAGTCGACTGGTCTAGACTGGAACTGATCGGTCAATGATCAGCAAAGATCACAGCTTCGGGAGCAAGGTTGACTTTCTCTCTATACAGAAAACACAGTTAACCGTATCACAGACTTAGCATAACTACTAATACTGGGACGAATATAGAGTTAGTAAACTTATAATCAACTTTCTAACTTGAAGAAATAACTTGATAGACGTGTATACTTATTCATAGATTAACTTCAACAGTTGACTAAATCGACGCTGTAAATCTAACAACCATGACACATCCGTACTAAGATAGCTTTTATTACAATAGCAACTTATCTTAGGAACCCTCCTGAGTCATGGAGTTCGTTTGTCATTTATATATATTACGTCATGGCTCAAGCAATCTACACTTATTCTCTTCAGGAAACTTCCATCTGTACAATTATGAGTGGGATTGATTCTGTATAATCAGGGTGGGTTGGAAGCTTTCTGATAGTTAGCAATACCCCATTTTCCGGTGACTTGCTCATCAACCAGAAGTGCCAATCTAACTTTACAGGCCATGGACTAAGCTTCTCGTATTCATTTATAATGTGAGGAGCTCAGGGTTCACTCGATTCCCATACATCAAACTCCATCGCAGGCTGACCTCTGATATGGCACCTACTCCATGCATTATTTCAGGACAAGCCACGAGAGGTGATTCAGAGCCTATGCTTCTATTGTTAAAGGGAAAGAGAACCAGGTTATTAACCAGGTGCATGCGCTCGGTATAAATCGTAGCTCGTTGTCACAACACACATTTACGGAACATCTTACAAGGTATTGATGCAAGGAATGCCAGCAAATATTCTTGGCGATGTGCCTGCATCAAATCTCTCAATCCTGTGCAGACTATTATAGTAAACTCTTTATAAACACAGATGCCTTATTAGCCAGGGGAAATCAGTCAGTAAGATAATACAACGTGTAACTCGGTCCAAAGTGCAATGCACTAATATTACATGAATCCAAATGCTGTCTGCTAAAATGCGCAAGGCTAAAGCTTACATAGAGTATGTATAATCAAGTACAATTTTAAGTGCGATTCAAACATCGAATTTGTGATCCTAATATGCTAATGCTAGTGTAGCAACAGCATCAGGAGACACGTAGCTGGCATCGTAACAACAACCTAGAGTCGAGGTATGTTAAAGTAGATAATATGATGTAATTTATAATGTAGATCACACCGATGTGGGCCGATCATCAATTATTGCCAACGCGTAGTAACAGCTATTCACATCAACTACAACAACAACATGCTACCACTGATACAATTATAAATCCTAGTCTTTCAATATATACATATTGTGTTACATGGATAATCGCGCGCGTGTATTACTGGTGCTCCTTGATCTATGCGCTGCCTTTGAGACGATCGACTGCAATGCCATGGCTGTACGTCTGTTAGAACTGGACAAATACGGCGCCGCCATTGTGTGGTTTACATCTTACCCCAAGTGTCTTGAGCAGACCGTTATTGCGGCTGCTGTCAGGCCATCTCAGCGTGAACTGTCCTCCGGTGTTCATCATGGATCTGTCCTGGGACACGTGCTTTTACAATTTACGCAGCGACCGTAGACCACCTATTTTAGATCGGAGCATTCACTAGAGTAAGCTGTGGATGCTTACCGACCTGTTACAGCTAAATGATACAAAGACAGAAATTCTTCTAAATACATCGCCTCCTCTTACACCAAAGGTGGATATTGAGCAGCTTCAGATCAGTGACGAAAACGTTCCGTTTAGCACGAACGCGCCCAAAATCAGCATAATTTTCGATGATACTATGTCGATGGAAAAGCAGGTAACATATATCTGTCAGTCACTCTATTTCAACTTAAGGAGCATCAACAACATAAGAAAAATGCTTGACAACCTAGTGCATTTCAGACTCTCAAACATGCTACTATATCGCCAAGACTGGATTAAGGCAATTCTTTGCTAGGGGATATTACATCTGAATAGGTACAACGTGTACAGATGGCCCAGACTATTGCTGCCAGAGTACTTACAAGAACCAATCAATATAATCATAGAGCACCTGTCCTAAAACATCTTTGTTGGTTACCAGTTAAAGAGCGCATTGATTACACAATTGCGCTTTTGGTATTTACATGTTTAAATGGTCTGGCTCCAGCCTATTTAACACCACCGATCGAGCGGGGATAGTACCTAGGTCCCTTCGATCTAGTGAGCATCTATTATATATGGAGCCATGCTCCAATTTAATGTTTGGTCAGCGTGCTTTCTCTAAAGCCAGTCCTAAGCGTCTGAACAGTCTTCCACCACATATCCGTATTTCTCACTAAATTGAACAGTTTACTATGCATAGCACCTAATACCCTTAATACATGAACACCTTTCCTTTATTGAGAAATAGTAAGTAAACCACCATGCTTTCGGGAAGTATTTTGTCACGTGGCCTTGGCATATGGCTAATGGTTGACAGATTTTGAATCATGACTTACTGGGAAATGCTCGTCTCAGATGATAGCTCGAGACAATGCCAGTTGAAACCTATATTTTCGCACATTATCAATGGAAACAGAACAGGCTACACGAGATACCACGCACGTGGCCCAATATGAAAAAAACCCGCTATAAAAGCCATATCGCCATAAATGTATTGAAAGATCCGCCAGGAATGTTTACGTTCATAAATTCATAAATATTCCTTCAGAACAGTAGTAGTCGTAGTCGTAGTAGTAGTAGTAGTAGTAGTAGTAGTAGTAGTAGTAGTAGTAGTAGTAGTAGTAGTAGTAGTAGTAGTTGTAGTAGTAGTAGTAGTAGTAGTAGTAGTTGTAGTAGTAGTAGTAGCAGTAGAAGTAGCAGTAGCAGTAGCAGTAGCAGTAGTAGCAGTGGCAGTGGCAGCAGCAGTAGTAGCAGTGGCAGTGGCAGCAACAGCAGCAGTAGCAGCAGCAGTAGTAGTAGCAGTAGTAGTGGTAGTGGTAGTAGTAGTAGTAGTAGTAGTAGTGGTAGTAGCAGCAGCAGTAGTAGTAGTAATAGTAGTAGTAGTAGTAGTAGTAGTAGTAGTTGTAGTAGCAGTAGCATTAGCAGTAGCGGTAGAAGTAGAAGCAGTGGCAGTGGCAGGGGCAGCAGCACAGTAGTAGCAGTAGCAGTGGCAGCAGCAGCAGCAGTAGTAGAAGTAGTTATAGTTATAGTAGTAGTGGTAGTAGTAGTAGTAGTAGTAGTAGTAGTAGTAGTAGTAGTAGTAGTAGTAGTAGTAGTAGTAGTAGTAGTAGTAGTAGTAGTAACAACCACAACAACTGCAGCAGCAGCAGCAGCAGCAGCAGCAGCAGCAGCAGCAGCAGCACCACCACCAGTAGTAGGCGATTTTTTTATCGTTTAAAAACAAATTTGGAAACTATGTTGGTGGTGATAATATAAATTAGGGATGCTAATGAAGGGGATGCAATAAAATTATGTTCCGCGTAGATTATCAATGTATTGAAACCAACATAAATTGTCGAATTTTGCAAACTATGGCAAATATATTTGTGGCACGTTTTCGTATGTTTTGGATATATTTATTGTATGCATAATACGAATGCCGATTGTGTCAATATGTAGAATTATTTCGAGAATCGTGATTACGTATTCACATAATACATAGCAGCATCCTCTTATATTGAGCATAATTCTCAGTTTATACACAATTTCTTATTGCTAACTATATGAGAAATGTTGCACATATTAGTTAGATAATTGGAACAAACTTGGCTGGTTCACACCTTTTGGAGATACACAACACCAACCAGATACACATTAGACCAGGTTGATACACATATATTTCAAAAGTGATGGAGGATTATTTTCCTACTTGTTCCAATAGGGAAATATACCTATATACATGTAGACTACATCAACCAGGGCAAAATTAACTGCATTGTAGAGATCGGGTGTTCTGAGTCGAGAGGTTCGTACCCACCAAGTGTAATTCAAATATATAAAGCCATATTAAAAGTTATATCCTGTTTGCAGTTGTTTACATAAACATCAATACTTCGAGTAAGGAGCTATAACCCTAAAGACAATTTAACACGAGTGTCGCCAACGTGGTACATTTTGCTAATATCAATAATCGCCAAAGCTTTAGAATTAATTCATTGAACACAATTTGATTTTAAACCGTCAGCAAATGACGCAACGTTCTGCTATTGTTGGTGAACTCTCCTGCAAAAGTAATTGTGGTGGTGGTGCTTGTGGAGGTCGTGGTGGTGTTTCTGGTGCTTGTGCTGGTGATTGCGTTCACGTTGGCGGTGATGCTGGTACTGCTCCTGCTTCCGCCGCCGCCACCACCACCACCACCGCCGACGACGACAACGACGACGGCGACGACGATGACGACGATTATGATGATGATGATGATGATGATATTATTTACGGTGATGGTGCAAATGGCAATTATCATAATAAAGATGATAATGATTATAATCGAAAATGTTTTTAATGTGATTTATTATATATTCGTTGATGAAACATATGAAGTTTTCAAAATAAACACCACACATCCATCATCCGTATTTTGGATAAATAGCATGGCCATCATGTGTTCAGTATACTATTACTGCGTAAGAAAGTACAGTCAAAACATTGCGCGCCACATATGATAAACCAGCCATCTTGGAAATGTTCTGAAAGTACCCACTCCACGTATTGGTCAATTTGAGAAGAGGACTGACCATCGATCAAAAGCGTAAGGATGGAAACAAATCTAACAATGGCTGTTGGACTACAATAACAACAAATCATGCTGACCCTTTGGAATAGATTTGTGCGCAGTGCAAATTTAGTAGTGTCCACCTGCTTCAGCCAGTTATATTTACTACGGAGATTTCCATCACTACACACAGCTATGTGTGATTTTCTCCTCCACGCACACGGCCTTAGGCATGGGTAAGCTGTACATCCCGAATAACAGCCCAGGGAACCATATTTTAAGGGACATACGCTTTTACGACACGCATTTTAGCATTACTCAGAGTATATGAGAAAGATAGGATGTTATCTAGATTTCACAGTATCGGGATGAGTACTGCCCCCACCCCATCCACCCCACCCCACCCCTCATGGAACGAGTCGGTCCACTATTACATACAACATAAGGCCGCAACTTCTCTAAAAGAATAAACTTGTCAGTGCGACATGCAGATGGGCGAACGACCACGGCGATGTGGCATGGTAAAATGACATTGCATCAAGGCGCCCAGTCAAATTGGTTTCAAAACACTCAAAGTAATTATAAATGAGCTTTCAGTTCTGTCTTTCCGGTTCAAGAAGCAATTTAGTTGGCTGATTGCAAACACAACATATGCCAACGTAAATAAATATACCATGCCATGGCGGTACACAAAATGCATGCCTTTGGCCGCGGTAGAGATTTCATTATCAGACATTTGCGAACTCTTGTTTAGCAACGGTATTGAATTTCAGAAAAGTGCCAATTTCAGGACCTGGTCACGGACCTTTATGGTGTCATGGTATGCAGCAAATATGCCGTGATGGGCATTATTCTACTAGGTTATTTTCTTATCGATATATCGGTGCTTTAGACTGCCGGAGGGGGAGTGGGGGTAGAGAATATGTACTTGGTCAGCAATGCTGATCGTAACATTTACCCCCCCCCCCTCCCCCCACTTCAGCGAGTATCGTGAACAGATTACCTCGTATATCTGACTCCAGAACTTGGTCATAGGCTAGGATCGTATTTAACACTTCTTGTGTCAACTTAACCCTTTAATGGTCAAGTAGGTAAAAATGACCTCTACAGTGATCTTGAGAAATGTCCATGTGCAGCCTAAGTGAATATTTTTGAAATTTTACCATTGGAATTACTGGCTCGGTAAGCGAGCCAGTCATTCCAGTGGGAACATTACAAGAATACTCTTCTTTGCTTGCAATCGGACACTGGCTAAGCTGAAATTAGAATTTTCTTGACCATCACACGTTTGATGAATGTCCATTTGAAGGATAACAGAAATCATTTTTTGTAAATTTTCGTTAAAAATTTACAAAAATACTATCAAAATTTCCTTGAACAGTATTGGCAAGTAAATGGTTAATTTAAATACATATTATTGTTAGCCTTTACATGCGCGGTTGGCGCAAGAGGGGTTAACCATTCGACGCCTACATTTGGTCAAGTACATTAGAATAGGTATTTATTGAACGTGCCTTTGCAGGCAGGCCAAAAGAAGGCTACATTAGAAAATATGTCACTGTAATGAGCAGCTCGGTTATAGCGATAATCATTCCAGTTGTAGATTTTCGAAAATAGTATTCTCTAGGCCTGCAAATGCGCATTCTGTATGCCCACAGGGGATGCCGTTTTTTGGCGGGTTCGCTATGAAAGTGTTAACTAACACTTTGAAACAACAGCACCGACTGTATAAGAACGCATTTAGAACATAGTACATATTATGTTGCACATTTTCTGCATAATTTACGTATGTTTGTACGCGTTCGATGGTCGGGGTTCGAGAAAACAGGTGTTGTAAAATGCCTGTCACATTATCTTATAAAAATTACAGCAGGATAACTTTGTATTCCATAATTACGTTCGCGAACGTTTTCTTTTAGAACATTTTAATTTGCAGAACAAAAAAAGACTGAAATTGTATAACTGGAATCAATGGCACGAGTATCGAATGAGCACCAGATTTGTATGGCCAAATGATCTGTTCTCAACCCCTCTTGTGTCAACAGCTCCTCAAAGCGCCCAAAATACTACTTGATATATTAATTAAACATTTGTATGGTCAATATTTTTCAAGATATTTTAATTTTAGAAATTTATTTTTGTAAATGTACCACTTAATTTGCTTTCAATGGCTTGAGCATTAAAGAGAAAATGAAG
>CM067364.1:51942902-51945402 GCA_034401795.1 Chaetoderma sp. LZ-2023a | reverse complement strand
ACAATAATTAATACGAAGTGTATTCTGCTTACAGTACAGATAAATATAACTTATCATTTGTCCAGACCAAAAACAGAAACATGTTAGTTAGTACAAGTGTGACCACGGCATAGGAAATGGTGTGTTGAATATGTTGGACTTAATTTGATTGGAAGCCATTGCTGCCTACGGCAGCACTGTTTTCCAAAAAAATGAAGTACAAAATATTTAAAAAACACTCTTTAGTTTATTATAGAATATAGAAAGGTGTTGATTTTTTTCAAAGCTGAACTGTACTATATACAGATTATGTTCACTGTAATAAGTAAATCTCTTCTCGCTAGTATAATCCCACACATCCGACCCGACACCCATCCACGACTAGAATGATGGCAGAGGAGCCCTACACGCTGTGCGGGCAATAAAGTATACAGAAAGCAATACATCGAGAAATCAAATTACTATCCACCCTCCATCCCCACTATCGGTGGAAAAACTCATTTGGCTCAGCCCTTGTGGTTGCATAATGCAATGAAGAACTCCTATTAGATCACTGCCTATCGTACAACGAAGATAGATTCATTTTGCATATGAGCACATTATAGCGCCTTACGAGAAATCGAATACACCCATACACCTCCCCCACAAACCCACACCTTCCGTTCCATTATCGCGGGACCCATCCATCAGTGGTTTCGCTCCGATATTATGGAAAAGTTTCCGTGGAATTATAATCTCGAGAAATATATTAAAGACACCCACCCGCACACCACCCGCACACCACCCCATCCCGATATGTTGCATAATTGTCAAGAGGCTTAATACCAAATCGATATATTATCGAATTATTGAACTCCAATTTTATTCCTTACAGACTTAACCTTTCTGATCTGAATTTTCAGAATCTGAAGGTATGCAGGAAGGCTGTTGAATGTGTTTAATATAAGTTGACCAGGGACTGTTACTGCCATAACAAAATGGTGGGGCCTACAGGATGGTTGTTGGTTATTTTGATCCTAACTTGACTTGAACCTGTTGCTGCAATAGGCAGCAACAGCTCCCAGTCAAGTTAGTTTCAAAACATTTAGCAAAGACATCTGCAGGATAAAAGACCCACTTTAAGCCAATTAGAATAAACTTCCTAATTTAAGGAAATTGTTATTTATGAAAAGTGCACTGTATTTGGAACGCTGTGTGCATGGGAATTGTGGATGTTAATTTTAATTACAAAATCCGTTAAACACGGGTTGCTGATATATGTATGACGCAATGTCTGAAGATTAAATAATTATAAGTAATTTACACATTCTTCTTGAATTGACACTTATCACATTGCAGCACCTATATACATCAGTGGTCCTAACTACAGCGCCAGTCAACCCTAGACTCATCACAACTGTACGCGGGCGCGCGCAACATTGTGTAGTAATAAATTACTCGTCACGCGCATAAACAGTTCATATTTATCATGCATCAACTAGTTCTTTGATCTCTGAAGATTGAAAAATCCGTTTTCGTAAATAGGCCTTCATCGCCATTAAATATCTATGAAAAATTAGTTTTATATTTTCAGAGACAAATCGCCTCCCAGGGTGGCTTTCATGCAGAGGCATGCAGTAACTACTAATACGTAAATATGTGCACACACAAGCACGTGCACACGCGCGGGCTCACGCACGTACGCATACGTGCACGCATACACACGCACACGCAGACACTCGCGCACGAGTTTTCACGCATACGCACAAGACAATTATATGCCCACACACGCACGCAAGCACATACGCACGTGCGCACCTACGCGTACACGCACGCACACATTTACATATCCACACACTCCATCACGTGTGTTGGCTAACGCGCCTTCACTTACAACGCAATGACATTCTATATACATAAAAGTATCCATACACCGCCTTATGATTAAATACTTGACAGCAACGAATGTCAGTTAAATCGTATCAACATATTTGTCAGGCTTATTATTTAAGACAATCGAACCAAGCGGTACTCCCTTGTATGCCTTGCAATAGTTTTTTTTACACTAGCCGCTACCCATGTATATTCCTGGGTGGAGTGAGGTAAGGGATGCGTAAGATTACCCATCGCCCATCTTTCCAATGCCGACGCGATATCCCAGCAAACTGATAAGGCGTTACAAGTGTTCGCTATTTAAGTTGTCCCACATGAGTGCCGGCCCCTATTTCAAGCTGACTCATTGACATTCAACCCCAGAATCTTCAGGATTAAGAAGCCATAAAGGAACCAATGGGCGACAGAATTGCTTGGTTTGCTTGGTTTTATCATAGGATAGAGTAACGGGAACGGATATTTAACACTTCACCCCTTAATACCCGTGTCAGACAAATACGCCTTCTGCATACCATTGCTCTTGCGAAATGTCTATCTGTAGACAAAGACAAGACTATTTTTGAAAATTAACCACTGGAATGACTGGTTCGATAACCCTGCCAGTCATTTTCTATGAGCAAATTGAAATGTTCTTGAACAGATTCGAGGG